>CM022470.1:3623895-3657608 GCA_011952105.1 Coreoperca whiteheadi | reverse complement strand
AAAATCAGGTGTCAGTTGAGTGTGGAGGGGTGTTTTTTTTTTTTTTTTTTACTTTTTCCTTCTTCCCCCCCCCCCCCTTTTTTTTCTTCTTTTCATCCCCGCCCCACGCTTAACAAGAAAACATTTTGATGAATTACCAGCAGCGGTGTGCTTGGCGTGGAGCCACGTACTGCGAGTTCATTATGGGGTGGTACCTGCGCAAATTATGCCAAACAAGCCGCAGTGAAGCTGGCTGGCGTCTGCAAGTGCAAGGTGCAACCCAATCCCATCTGGCACAACCAGACCTGGGGATGCAACGTTAGGTTTTAATGCCAAATCCGAGTCTGCTTTCGGATCGCTTCCTGTTTGCTTGTGCCAGAATCTTATTGGGGGGGGGGTATGTGCCTGGCTGTTTGGCAGATAAGTGCCTTGCTCTGGGGCATTTTGACAGGACCATTTGGATCTTGATGACCCCACTGACTGTGATTATATGGTACTTTCATACTTTACGGACACGCGATCCAAAATATGGATTTCACGGCATCTGCAGAATGGCCGACAAAAGTAAAAAATACAGGTGGCTCGCATACAACTCGCACACATGTTTAAAAATCTAAAAAGGCCAAGAAATACTTCTGAAAGATACTGTGTACTCTGGCGGACTGCTTGACTGCTTTTTATTTTACTGTGCAATATGTCCTTAATTCAGCGCACATTCTAACAGGGGTGGATTTGCTGATTTGCGGGCCCTAGGCAATGGTTGGTATGGGGGCCCCCTGAACCCCAGCCCTGACCCCTGTCGCCCCATGCAGCTGTCATTTATAAATACTGCATCCCGGAATAACCTTGTATTTGAAACTACAGGCCTGACAACCCTTTTCACTATTCTGCACTCATTTGATTGGAAACGTAATGCCGGCTGGAGCACAAATGTGTTACAAAGCATTGACCTTCAACATCAGTGTCCCAGGTTCACGTGCCGCCTCGTCTTAGACCCCAACAGTGTTTTTCTAATATACCATAAAGGAAACTCAAAGCCACTTCCTTGTAAAAAGTGAAAATATTTATTGACGCCGAAGGGCAAAGAAGAAGATGTGATTAGCTTTTTTTGCGGCTCCAAATCCGAGTATGTCGTATTACTGCAGCACACAACATTTTTAACAATTTTTTTTGCTTTGAATGACTTCAGTGACGAAAATCAGGCGCCTGTGCCCCTTTGACTGTCGGTCACTGTGTGTGTGTGTGTGTGTGTGTGTGTGTTTTAGACGGTTCGATCCCCCAGCCATGTGTGGGAGTGTACTTGAGCAAAATACTGAACCCCAAATTGCTCCTGAAGCTGCGCCCTCTGTTTGTGAGTGTGTAAGTTGCTTTGGATAAAAAAAAAAAAAAGCATCTGCTAAATGTAAATTAATCAGCTTTTTTTGGGGGATGGCTGTGGCTTGGTGGCAGAGTGGTCAATCGGAAGGTCGGCGGTTCGATCCCGACTTCCCCCAGCCAGGTGTCGAAGTATCCCTGAGCAAAATACTGAACCCCAAAAATACTCACAAAGATGCGCCTTCAGTTTGTGAATGTTCTGCACAAGTCGCTTTGGATATAAGCATCTGCTAAATGACTAAATGTAAGATGACTTTGCAAGCTCAGCGAATGGATGTGTCCCGTAGGTGAAATGTTGTCCCACGTTGTAATAATGTAAGTTTCATATACCTTGTCTTAACTTGTCCTGCGCGCACTCAGATGTTTCTTATACGAAAACCTTCATGAATGTTCACGGTAAATTGCCGCCGAGTTATTTGATGACAAGTACGTATTTTTCCTGTGTTGGTTGGGTGAGTGCAGGCGGTTTCGGGGGCTCCTGTGAAGTTGGAAAAGGATGGGAACGTGAGCTGGTGACTGGCTGCTCTGTCCACTTCGCAGGTCTTTGGGGGAAAGTCGGCGAAAGGCCCAGAGGAGACACAATGGAGGTCTATGGAGGAGACACAGGCCGACTGACAGTTCAACGGGTCCTCGGGGCAGATAAGTCGTCCCCATACAGACCAGACGAGGGTTCACTGCTATTGACCCGCGAGAACAGCACGCCCACTGAGTCTCCCCACCTTGAATGGCCTTGTTGAAAAGGAGAGCCATAAATTGGCGGATGAGCTGGGGGTTGAGGACTCTGCCTCGCCCCCTCCTCCCGCCTCCCGCTTTCTCTCTCCCACATGCTATCTCTTTCTTTCCTTTACCAAGTAGTGGTTTCCATCTCACCAAAACCCCTTTCCCCCTCCGAATGTTTAAACAGATGAAAGGATAAGGAAAAGAATGGAGACAAAGGAGGGGAGGGTTGTGTTACAACCCTGCCCCTGAGAGGCTGCTCATGAAAGAGTTTGGGGATGGCAGAGAGATAGGGACCAGAGAGGAGACGCAGAAAGAGAAGGGGGATCATGAAAAGAGGTTTTTCAAACTCAAAGCCGCTAAAACGGGTCACTTCTGTATAGAGAGGCGGACTAAAGAGCAGCCTTCAGTGCCGGGACGGAGACATTTAACACTGTCAATGCCCTCAGATGGAAGGGAGCGTTGATGTACTTGCACCAATTGACTGATTGCGCAAACACACACAGTCTCACACACACACATCCACGTTGTGTCTTTCTCAACTCCCTCCGTTTCTCTTAACCATACGCAGCCTTACAGTTAGATTTCCTGGAATCTTCCACCAGATCCTCTTTACCATTAACTTGCTAAACACACACACACACACACACACACACACACTGCCTGGTGTCTCCCTTGCGGCGTTCCTCCCTCTTTGGCATTTAGTGTCAGTCACTCGAAAGCCTTTGCAAACCCTCCCACCATTCTCTCCGTCTCCTTCTTTGTCTGAACTTGCCCTGAATGCACTTAGATATTTCCGCCTCCGGGTGCATCAGTGAGAGTCAGAGTGCGAGAAAGCGAGAGAGAGAGAAAGCGGTTCGCGCCGCGTGGACAGGAGTGGCGGTTCGAACAGGGATGGCGATGGGAAGGGCAGGGACGCCCCGGACGTCGTTTTATTGCAGGCTCTCGCTCGCTCTCTGTCACACACACACACGCACACACGCATACATTCAGACTAACTGCAACCATTTCACAATCGAGGCCATATAGAGGTTTATTTAGGAACATAGAACAAGTTTTTCTTCATACTGTCACACCGGCCCGTCACATTTAACGCCTCTCAAAACCCCAGAGTCACCAAAAGCCTTCAAAGTTCAGTCACAGCACATTGCAGGTGAAAAAAACACAACACTCTACAGAGGTTTTTGTGTTTCTCCTTTGGGCATTCGCGTTTTTGACAGACAATATCTTCATGACCTCAACAGATCCTCAGACTATTATCAAAGCCCCATGAAAACAAAGCAGATCTTCTTTTTCTATTGGTCCTTCCTTGCGCGTGAGGGGAAAAAAGCAAAGCCTTCATCACGCTCTCTGTCCCGTAGCTGTGACATCAGTTTCACTGGCGTCCTTTTCTATTCATTCAGCTCTGCTCGTGAGCCACATTTCTGAATCCTGTGACATCTTCGACCGATTCTCATTCTTCTGTTTAAATGAAGATGAAAAAAGCAACCACCTGAGACGTTCTGAAGTCTCCAGATGTCACTTTCACTACCTTCGACTCCTCTGATGAAATCTTTCCCACACGCAGCGCTGTCAGACATCAGCCCATTGCTTTTCGAGTCGGACATCCTCCTTTTCCATTTGAAACTCGTATCAGCGTAATTGGAAAGTAGCTATTATGGTCAATTACTGCAAATAGCTGAGCCGAGCTGTCAGGGCGAGGCTAACAGTCTGTCCGTCCACAACTGAGCCACCAAATCAGGCGTCGGACCTCAATTTGGGAATCCTCGGCCTCCCCAAGGTGCCCGGTGTCAGTCCTTCGTCATCTCCTCTTCCATCTTCACACGCTTTGATCCTCTCCATCTTCCTTTCTTCAACCCCATCCAACTGATTTCGTTTTACATTTTCAATCATTCCGTCCATCATTCCCCTCGCCTACCAAACTCCACTCCCTCCTCCGTTCCCCTAAATTCAAACTTCTCTCCAGTCTGAGCCGCACCACCATCAGGCGCTGCATATGTTTCCAATTTCAGGCGTAATGCTCCTCTCTCCGCAATCTGAGCCAATTAGCCGAAAGCTCCTGGAAATGCCCCAGTCGAGCAGGCATGGTGGTTATCGAGGTAAAGGGTCAAAGGTGAGGTCATTCACAGGGGGTCGGACTCTGATGAATGCGTCACCTCCTGTCGGTCTGTCTGGACGACAAGTCTGTCTTAGACATCCCTTGGCTGCAGCACTTTTAGCTGCAGTGTAACCCCCCCACCCACCCACCCGCAGACATATTTGGCACAGGTGTAGGATTGTGCAGAAAAAGCAACCCAAGCCTGAAATTAAATTTCACAGCTTACCAAAGGTCAAAGAGGATGAGCGAGTCTGGAGCCAGCCCACAAGTAAACACACAAACAACACACGTGCACACTGAGGGAAGTATGCACACACTCACACGCACACACGTCCGCTCTGACAAACAAGCAACACATGCGCCCACAAGTCTTTCCTGCGTGGAACTGAAATTAGTGTATGGAATGTTCACCTTCGGGAAAACGGACTGGGAGGGAGAGGGAATATGAGAGCATCAGAGCTGCAAAGGCCTCATTAGGGGAGCGGAGGACTTAGTTCTGGTGATTCCGTTGAATGCTTAATGAGAAACAGGTTCGAGTGGGTGCAACATGCAGACTGGCGCTGCGTTGCGTTAGCTGGCGCTCTGCCCCGCTCCGCGTCGCTCTGTTTGGATTGTGGGTCATGCGTGCTGTCCGTGCAGGAGCAGCTCACGAAACGGCTTCGGACGCCGTCGCCGCGTGCACACACTCGGCCCGTCCTGTTTACATCGTCTGCATCCCTCTCCTCTTACGGCACCGACCCCCACCCCCAGATCACCTCTCAATCACTCCTCCCCGCCTCCTTATCTGTCCCTCCTCAGTGTCTCGTTACGGGGCTCGGTCCACCTACAGCGGCTGCACTTCCATTCACTTGCCACTGATCCGTTCAGCCAGCCTGGATGTCCCCGGATTAGACGTGCGGCTCCAAGAGTGAATGATCTCTTTACAGTTACGTGCTCCTTCTCGCCAACGCAATCCGCGCCTCCCTCTGTTTTGCATTTGTTGCACTTATCCACCCTCTGTCCCTGCCCTCTCCTCCACAGCCCCCCACTCCCCTCTTCCATGAGCCATGTTTTGTCCCTTTTTTTTTGCCAGACGAAAAATGTTACACATTGTAAACTTTACTCACTGTACAACACCCGGCAGGATTGGATTTCAGAGGCAGACTTTGTGTTTGAACTGCTCTGGCAATTAGTAGAGGATAGACTTACAGCGCACCTACTGCACAATGGAGGCACTGGCCCAGTTGTACAAGGCCCTGTTTCCATCCTGCCCCTCTCCATCTGTCACTCCTGTGGGACTGTGTGTGTGTGTGAGAGTGTGTGTGTGGCTCTGCACGTACACTGAGGTGTGTGTTTGAATGTATGTTTGTCAGTGTTGGTGCTGGATTATAAACCGAATTCAGTCAACGGTGACACTTTACGTTTAGTCCCACTATTAAGCATCTATCAGCAGCATTTAAAAACATTTAAAAATGGTTCATAGCAAACTATAATGTATTTCTAAGCGGATACAACTAGTTATTGATGTATTTATCAACTATAACTATAATTCCTCATGTGAAGCACCCATAAGTGGATGCTGGTGTAAATAATGAACGACAATATAGTAATACACACATGCAATAATAGAGGGTTCGCACCTACGTCACGGTTTGGTCAGTTACCCGGATGCGCAGCCATATTGGAGATACTCGGATGTAAACAACAGCATGGATTGCACGGTTAATAATAACACCGCTGAAGACTAATTTCTACTAATTTATTAAATCTAAACACTGAAAAAAGAAGCACAGAGTGGGCAGCAGCATCCTGTTTCTGCTAGGTTGGATTCACACGAGGTTTGTAGCGTGACGTCAGTGAGTCCTCAGCTGATCGTGGTCCTTGTTGTCCGTTCATATTAACGCACGGCACCCAGTCTGTACACAGGTCAGATCTTTCACCTAGAATACAGTAATAATAAATATAGCACCATTAACTACATTTCAGTAACATTTTACAGAAAATATGCAAGTCTTGTACTGTTGGAGAAGGTTAAGAAATGAGATTAGAATCAGATTTTTAGCCAAGAAATAACAAACTGCAACGTAACATCAATCTGAGAGTATACGATGACACTACAACATTAGTTAAGATAGTAGCCTAATATTTCACCAGCTGACAAGAAATAAGAAGAACAAACGCGAATGTTTCTTTCCCTTGAAATCCTGGTTCAGTTTGACCAACAACCACAAACGCCGTCTTCCTTCAGACAGTTTTTTGCACCCTTCTCTTTGATTTGTTAGTACTTTTGGCAGTATATAACACTGCAAATGTTTTCCCCGGTCCGACCGATTAGTATAGCCTAAAACACCAAAATAAATGACCATTTTCAGCAGAAAACTTTTGCGAGTTCCGTTCGGTTCAGTGGCATTCTTTACGTTCAGTATCGCCAATATGGCCTACGTCCGGGTTGATGACGTGTCGTGAAAACACTCTATACAAAATATGTCTTCATAGGAGAAGTTATAAGTGTTACTGTTGAATTAATAAGCCCATAAAATGTCCTTATGTGTGATTATAACTACATTCAAGTGTGTCACAATGCATTTATTAAATGTTTGTATAATTATTTTAAATGCTTACTAGAGGGACTTAAAGTAAAGTGTTCCCCAGTAATTATCAAATTACTGACAATATGAATGTCTGACATAAATATTTGGTAAATGCATTGTCTGTATCTTATGTAACTAAAATTTGAATGGACTCAGCAACCAATGACATCTAACCAGACGTTCAAGCAACCAATCAGCCCACAGTCAGAAGTGCAGAATTTGTATCTTTTCAGATGCACTAAAAAATGCACTAGAACTCAAGCACACCATGCACACAGATAGGAGAACATAAATCCTGGATCTCCTGGAGGACAAAAGATCCAGACCCAAAACGTCTGGGATAAGGACTCTTTGCAGTTTTCTCGTTGGCAGGATCAACATGGACTGTAATTCCAGGCTTAACAGACTGATTTAGAAAGAGACCGACCCGCTTGGAAGGCTAATGGTAGCAGGTACAAGGCCTGAAGTAATCAAAGAAGGAGCAACTAACTGAAGGTGAAAAGAGGAGTCTTACGTTTGGATTACAGGCCTCAACAGAGTCACGCTGTCTGGTGTCTGCGGTGTCACGTCGTCAAACAACATCGTATTTGATAGTTGAGAAGCTGTGCTCATAAATCAATCCTGGCCTCCTCAGGAAGCTCAATCACAGGCTTACATTCTTCCTGCCCCAGCGCAGCCTCTCTGGTGTGACAAACCTGAAACCCCTCAACTTCTTCATCCGTTTGTTTCTAATTCTGTGTATTGATAAAGTGTCACGGAAAAAGCAAGACCCTTGTATGTGCAGTATGTAGCGGCTCCACCCACGGGCCTCCCAGCACTTTGAGGCCTCGCTGACTGACACCGATATCTGTCAAAGGATCCCTCAGGGGGAAGCTACTGTACAGAGATCTCCAGTCAGTGCAGAGTCATAGCGCCCCCCTGTGGAAGGGAGGGTAATCAGACCCCCCCCCCACATGTCTGTTGATGGTCTGGAAGACCCAAACTCCCTCCCTGCGCCCTGCTGACAGGACACTTTCTGCACAAAACTGAAATAATTCAAGATGAACTTTCTTGCCCTTCTCCCGCCTTGCTCGTGGTGATTATCCCTGACAACACTTTAACAAGGATGCATGTGTGCGTGAATGGTTGTCTGTTTCTGTGTCAGCCCTGCGACGAGTTGGCCACTGTCCAGGGTGTACCCCGCCTAAGGCCCCAAGCCACTGGGATAGGCTCCAGTCACCCGCGACCCCAAAACGGGAACAAGCGGTAGAAAATGACTGACTGACTGACACTTTAACAAATAAGGCGACAAGAAGAAACCTGGGATGGAGAGGGCGTGAGTGAACGCGGGAGAAAGAAGGGAGGGGAGGGGAAGGGAGGGGAGGAGAGGGAGGGTGAGATGGGGTGGAGGGGGGCACAGAGCACCAAGCTGTTGTATTAATCTGCAAATTTTCTCAGATGACGCAAAGACTGTGACTTTGCCTCCCGTCCACCCTCTCCCCCTCTTCATCTCCACATCCCTCCTCTCTCCCGCATCTCTCCCGATGCCTCGCTCTTGTCGGATGGGAGTCAGCGACACGCAGCAGGTAAGCCTGGCCGCCTCCCTGTTGTCGTCTTCCCCCTCCGCACGCTCCCATTCATTCACAGCTGACACATGCGAGCGGGTTGGCGCCACTTGTCAGCTTTGACAGGGTCACTTTGATTTGTTTGCTGTCTCAGAATGCCTCCGTTTGACTGTTTGGCTCCTCAGTCATTTATGATTATTGGCTTGAGTCTGTCTAGGAGCTAGGGTGATTTAGCGTTTGCAGTGACTTTGCTTGAGTGTTAAGTTGACGATGTTGAACTGCGGCGGTGATTTTCAATTTGTTAAATCTGGTGCTTGAACATGTGGGACCTGTAATATCTTATCAGTTGTCAGCATTGTCTTCGCACGCTCTCTCCGCCGCCAGAGAGAAGAGGATCAGAGAGAGATTTAAAGCTGGAATAAGCAGTTTCCTAAGACGTCTGTTGGCCAAATGAGAAGATGGATTTACTGTACGGAGGGAATGAGCTGGGTGAAACGCAGTCCTGCTGGAGTGAGACGCGATACGAGAAACTGCGACGACAGATCAAAAAGGAAAATAAGGGGAAAACGAGAAGGTTTATAAATAGCAGAGCTTTGCAAGGGTGAAGAGAGCAGATGTGATAGACAGTCTGTGCTTTAGGAGTTCAAACAACAGATTAATACACTCAGATTATCGTCCGAGAGGAGGGGAGGCGAGGGGAGGGGAGGGCGTGTGTTTGACATGTGTGGACAGACACACACACACACACACACACACACACACACAAGTTTACACATGTTCTCTTACTCACACTGTCCACCCAATCTCAAATACTGACACACACACACACACAAGTCCTTTCCCTGAAGGTTTCTGGCTGCATCTTTCCGTCTGTTTCTTGTCAGACATCAACTGAATGCAAAAAGTCGATTAGTTGCTCAACATAAAAAGAACCCAAAAGGTTTTTAAGTAACTTATTAGCTTCTCAAATGTCACGACTGTCTTCTTGTCAGTTTTATATCTTTGTAAAATAAATATCTTTGGGTTTTGGACTGTTAAACGGAATTTATGGGACATTTAAAGATGCCACATTGAGCTCCTGGAAGCTGTGATGAGCATTTTTGACATCGTATAAGCTAAGACTAAACAGTTTGATCAATAATGAAACAACTAGTCGCAGCCCTGTATCCATTGAAGCTTTCAGTGATAATGAGGTAAGATAGGTATTAACGGCCAAGGATAGGACGCTTGAAACATAATCCAGAGCCGGGCCATGATGTGTCATAAATGTAATTGGTAAAACTGTAATAGCAATGCTAAAACAATCAGGCAAGCGGTGTAGTGACACTACAAGCAGTCATTTGATCTGTTGTTACTGGCTTTAGTTTAACAAGTCGAGCAGAAAATGCCTCGTAAGGAGTTAAAGCATTCCAAGTGAGGAGACGTGTTGCCTCATGTGTGGTCACATCCAACCACTGACGGACAGAGTCCAGTCCAGATGTGATGTGTCCAGACTGACCTTCACTGAGAGTGTTAATACGCGCCGTTTAACCCTCCTGCTGTAGCGAGCTGGTAAAGCCATGCACCGCACACGTGTCGCCAGGCAGTTGTGGGTATGTTGAAGAAATGAAGAACTGCTCTGCTTTGAACTGCATGAATACTCAGATGTGTTTGTGTGTGTGTGTGATATTTACATAGAATGTGTGTGTCTGCACGGAGAGACTACTCGTGCGTATTAGCAATATGATATATATCAGATTCAGCTAGTATCAATGTAACTGTTGGCATGTACTGTTTGCTACCCCCATCATCACTGCAACTCACAACAAACTGAACCCTTCCGACAACAGTGGGTTTGGGATTTGAGAGCCTTTTTATTGAATCTGAAATCGAATCTAATTATTAAATCCGAATCCTTTCCAGTCCCTTATCAAATCTATTTATTGTTTTAGCCTTTATCAATTTTAAGTGACGGAAAATTTGAAATAACTTAATATTCAAGAGCTGAAACTGAAACAATCAAAGAGCCAAAACTCAGGCTTGGCCCTAGATTCCATATTTACTATTTAGCTAAATAACTACCTGAATGTCCATTGGTTTTTTTATAAATAAAACAAGAGATCAGATTTTTTTAGACTTAAGAATATTTTACAGACCTGGAACCTGTCCACCACACACTGTGAACCAGAGACAGCTCCCTGTTGGTAAATGTACAATAATCATGGCTAAAAGTAGAGAAAATATTTGCTGAATCCTGATTGCATAATATCTACTAATTGTAATTGTAACAAATTTTGAGCATATAGCACATCAAAACTGTAAAAAAAAAAAAATTTAAAAGTGCTTAATTAAAAATACTTTAAAATGCCAGGATGCTAAAATTGCTCGTTTTTGAAGTGCAGTATTGACGTATACGATGCAAAGATGATGCAAAGTGCAATAAGTGCAATAACTTCCAGCTGGGAAAACACCTGTGAATGGTGCGAGCTCTGGTGGCAGTATGAAAACCAAAACAAAATAGGCTTTGGAAAAAATACAGTTTTTGTAATTTCTCAAAAAGAAAAAAAAGAATTAGAAGTAAAGTTCCAAAGTGGGAGTCCGCCAGTGCATGCCTCATTTGTTATCCATACAGAATGGTACAGTACATTCACTTCATGATATTGCATACTGACATAGTTCTGGTCAAGATAATCATACAACTCAATTTTCATATGGATTCATGCTGAGACGTACATGTGTATTGGATAGATGTGTCGTGTGTGTGTGTGTGTGTGTGTGTGTTGTAGCGCAGCATTGTAGTGCTGCACTGACCATCCTCATCTGCCTCTGTTGAGCGAGGGGAGGACGGAGGGGCCGGGTGGGGATTATATCTCGATCCCTTTGCAAAGCTCACACCAAACAATCAACCGTTGGGAATAATCCTCTGAGACACACACACACCCACACACGCACACACACACACACACACACACACACACACACACACACATACAGATGCCTTTTATACAATATACTGTATATATCAATATACTGTGTGTTTATTTAATCCACACACAAGTAGATTTGGAGAGAATCTACATGTTAAGGAAGCATGTTTCTTCTCTTCAGTGAGCAGTTTGGCGTGAAAAGCTGGGAAGAGTTCTTTTTCCACTATTTCTTTCTTGCGTGGGGGTTTTCAAACTGCTGAGCCTGCGACCGCCGGACATGAAACGAGCGCTGAGGTAGTTCACCGTGTCCTGCCCTGACTGCATGTGCACCTTCATCCACAGTAACAGCAGCCGGCTCTTGTGGGAGATTAACTCGTTCTGTCATCGCGGCCGTCGTCCTGGAAACCATGGCGATTAAGAAGCTGTGGCGTAAGCGCACGGCTGCATGTGGAGACTGATTCTGACTGGTTATCACGTACTGCACAGGTCACCGTCCCACATCTGATGGACTACAGGAGTATTTACATGCAGGACCCTGATGTTTAACTAGTCGCCGTTCATTTGAAAGTCACAATGGGCGACCTTCTGTCTTGCGGCTGTATTTGGGCTATGAGGGCATGTAAGCAGCCACGCCATTACTTCCATACCAGCAGGAGTTACTTCCTCGCTTCTTTGCGCCGAGCTCATCTCACTTTGAAGTCCCTTCTACCTTCACCCTTGTGCTTCAGCGCTCATCACTAACATGTGTTTCCAAAGCTCTCTCTCTCAACGACTAGGCTTCTCTTCAAAGGGGAATGCCTTCTGGTCCGCGGCCTACCTGGCACAGTTGTAATACCTGTGTCATGTTGCTGCGAAATCCAGGATTTACTGTAAGCTGCCTGACCAAACAATCTGAACCCGCTGGCTTGAATTGCTGTGTTTTATTAGGGATGCTAAGCTGTAATATGACGTAACAGGCGTGTCTACGGACAGTCGTTCCTCTCCTGGCTGTTGCTTTGATACTCTAATAGGCGTCTGTTTCTTGTGTCCCTATAAAGTGTGCTTTTCAGGCAAGACATTAGATTCTTAGGAGTCAAATTCAACCCAACAAGGTTGTAAATTGTTTCTGTTTTCCTCCAGATCCACCAGGACAGCCCAGTAAGTGCTGGTTCCTAGAGGCCAGCTACGCTACGTCTCGTGGCAGCGCTGACATTTCCTGGAGCAGGAAAATAATCTCTCTGTTGGGGAAGGAATACAGATTTGCAGCTTCAGGTCCTTGAGTATGTCCTTACACAGCTTACACCTCCTCGCAGGACACACGCTGTTGCTTCATTAGTCCAGGGCCTCCGTTTGACCTCCTAAAGGGAACACAGGTTTAATATCCAGCGTTCACCACCCGAGAGAGTGACAATCATCCTTATTTTTACTCTAACACATGTAACTGGATCTTAAATTACCTTATACGTGCATAGTGGAAAGTTCGTGCCCTTTTCCCTTTAAAGTACATGTCGTCACAGAATCACCTGCATCGCCAAAAGTTCCGAAACCAAGCAAACCAGCCTTTATCCTAGCTTGATGAATTTATCCACCAGGTTTTGTCGGGATCTCACTTGCCCGACAAGGTTACAGAACCGTATCGACCTGTAGAGAAAGGGTCTAATCCCTTTGGTGATTTTAAAAAATGACAATCACCAAACCTGGAGTTAACATTACGAGGATAAAAACAACTCTTCCCACTTTGTCCATGGGTTCATTGTTCGATTAAAAGGCTGTCCCACCCCCTGTTAGACTGCTGTATAAATCAAGTGCATGTAACTGATGTTACCGAACAATGTTCATGCTAAGAATGACATACGGATTTAAAGGAGGATTTGTGTAACACTGCATCGGTGGAACGCCCTCCCCCTTATCTTCTCAGTACTCTGTTCACCGAGGATTATACCTTTGCATTTGAAACTAAGCAGGACATTCTCCGCCCCCAAAAGATATAATTTCAGATCACACTGGCGATCCGACTTTGTGTCTGGACTTGCGACTGTTGCAGAGACTAGAAAGGGGCAGAGGTATGGAGAGAGTGGAGGTGAAAGTGTGAGAGCAGACCAACTAGTAGGTAACATTTCTTTGTGCTCCCCCTTCAGTCTACTGTACTGCGGTGAATGTGTGCAACTGTATCCATACAGCTGTAGAAAATGCCATCCACTCAGCTGATGAATTACAATCATGTCTGATTGCAATTGTCTCACTGAGTCAGACTGTTTGTAAATGTGTCATTCATACCTCTGACAAGGCTTTGGCATGGCTGCGGTGCTCTCCAGATGTGTTTATGTACGATTAATGTTTAGAGATGGTGGCGGTGGGGTCTCCGAAATTCTCTCCGCTGGGAAAGATACGTGTAGTATTATTGGACAGTGGACACATTCTTACTCGCTGAGTCTTTCTTTGTGTTGAAGGTGATGACTCTGCCTTGGAGGGAAAATTTGATTGCTTCCATAACAATCCAGTGTTGACGCACAGGAGCTAAAATAGACTTTGAGTGCTAATTATTAACAGTTGACAGGTGTTTATAAGAAGATATATGGCTTGAGGGTGACTGTTCAAAATTAACAAAAAGTGTTGCCTTTCTGATTATTCATGGCACTGAATTGCATTTAGACAGACATACTTACATTTCGTCAGTGCCAGAGTATAGGGACAAGAGTTGAAAATTAGCAATAGCCATAAACTTTCTGTGCAGCACATCAGTTTAACACTCTGTATTGGAGCTATGTTCATTTGCGTCGTCCCTATCAAATAAGAATTAATTTAAATTCCATTCAATCCTTCTTAGCAATGCTAGCACGGTGGCTCTAGGAATGTTGATTGTTCAGTCCACCACTTTGGCCCAGACTGAAATATCTCAACTACTGCGACATGGTTAGCCATGACATTTTGTACAAATTTTCATGGTCCCCAGAGGATGAATCTGAGTGACTCTGGTGATCCCCTTACTTGTCGTCTTGCTCCATCAGAAGGCCAAAATGTTCACGTATCCAGTGAAACATCAGCAAGTTGGATTGGCACAAAATAGTCATGTGGGCCCACAGATATTTATGGTTCCCAGACAATGCATGCCCTGACTCCTCTAGGACCACCTTGTGATTGACATTTTGTGGTGTCGAGTGACAACAACTATTGGATGGATGAAAATTTGGCACATGGCGACAACATTTGGTACAAACCTTCACCATCCCTCAGGATGGATTTTAATGGCTTTGCTGGTCCCTCAACCTTTCACCTAGCACCATCATCAAATTAAAATGGTTCACTTTGGATTACGACTAAATACCTGCACAATAATGACATTCCCATGAGCCTCAGGTGTACTTTGAGTTTAAGGCTAACTAGCAAATGTTAACATGACTACAGGCAAAAACTACAATTGTGAACATGGTAAACATTATACCTGCTAAACATCCGCGTGTTTTTCATTGTGAGCATGTTCGCATGCTGATGTTAGCATTTCGCTTAAAGCGCTACTGTTCCTGAGGACAGCTCCACACAGCCGCTAGCATGGCTGCAGCCTCTTCAGTCTTGTTATTCCCTGCAGTCTTCCAGTACAGTTTTAGCCGATAAGTAGATTCCACTCAAGCCCTTGTCCAGGCCTGTAACAGTCAGACCCATCAGTCACAGATGGTCAGACAGCCAGGGGCCACATCTCATGGCTCCTGACTGACTCATTCTTTACTGCAATCATCAGCTATATCTCTGACTTTATCAGCAACTCCATATTGTGCTGTATTTAGATTCTGGCAGTTTCCATTTAGACGATGATTACAGATTACACCTCTTCAGATGTTTCTTCATGTCCTGTTTAGCCATCGCCTGCTGTGTTTGGGTTGCCTGCAGTCATGCTTCTTCACCTCCTGTAGGAACCCAAACCAAACACTCAAAGGACTTTCCTGTTGTGTGATTGAGTGGTAGGTAGCCCCGGTTGTCCCTAATCCCCCTTTAAGAACAGAGTCAGCCATCCAGAATGGCAACACTGTGAGTCCTCACTAGCCACAGGAGAAGAATGCTTTGTTAAGACAGTCTATAAACAATCCAACGTCTTCCCATTTGACAAATCAGTGAGAGAGCCAAGGGTGCATCATCAACCAACGCTGCTGAACGATTGTTGAAGCATGTATTCTTCCAGCAGTAAACCATCTCTCCCGCTGTCCCCACAGGCAGGATGACAAACCAGCCGACAGCCAACCAGTCCAACACAAACAAGGTGAAGGAGAAGGAAGAAAACCAGCAAGATGACAACACAGAGGTTGCGTATAAAGATGCTGGCCACTGCAGCCGCAACACCCACAACCTGCTGCTGGGACTCACTGTTATGGGTACGCATGGACCGTCTCCTGATATTATTCTGTGTTTAGCTCCAGACCATCAGCTTGTGAAAGCTGGATTGTAGTTGTTGTGAAAAAAAGAATAAAAGTTAAGAAACAATGACTCAAAGAAACATTAAACAAAACAAGCCTAATCTTAGCTTTTGGTTAATGTAATTTAACATCCCAAACCCGCACACTTTTTGCTGACTGAATGTAATTCCATTTGAGGTCACTATTTTTGTTTTAAAAAAAATTGCCATTTGTGCTGCAGCAAATATGAACACGCACCATCCAATATGTACATGTGATCATTTTCCCATGAGACATCTTAGGCTTGTTGTTGTCTTTAGTCGGCCTCTCTAAACTCTTTGGTATGTTTCTGCATAGCTGCGTTCTTTGTCCCAAAAAATGTCAAGAAGTGTGTTATTTTTGTCTGTCATTTAGCACCCGGACTTAAACCCCAATTTAAACCCGTTTACATCACAGTAGACTGTTCCCATTCGTCAAGAGGTCTCTTACAGGTCAGATGTACAATAACACTTTTTTGGGGTGAAGAGAAGTGAGCCCACAAAAAACCTAAACTGAGGGTCTATCAACATGTGGTTTCTGAAGGCCGACACCAGTAACAGAGTTTTAGATATTTTTTGGTGCTGATATTTTGTACTAAATGTCATTATCTTTACACCTAACCAAGTACACAAATTAACGGTCATTCAGGATGTTTGACTTGCTGAAAACCTCTGCTGAAACCCAAACTAATGTGCTGCTCTGTGAGGCAAGGGGACTTTTAAAATGGGTTGAAGAAACTAATTTGCACCCAATATGCAAAATAATTTTTTCCGCAAAAACGAAACTTGACAATTTGATTAATTTGTTATTTTGGTCCAAATACATCCATCCCTACCCGGGGAAAAACAACAACTTTGAATCAACATAATTTGTTTCCAAAAAATACAAAGAATATCAAACACATTCTCTTTCCCTTTCCTCTCCACAGGTGTTGTTATGGGAGTGGTGTTTGGGATGCTGCTGCGGTACATGAAGGTGACGGACAACTCCACGCTCATTATGGTTTCTTTCCCTGGAGAAATCCTCATGAGGATGCTGAAGATGCTCATCCTGCCTCTCATCATCTCCAGCCTTATCACAGGTGTGCCACTGCACACACATGCAAGCATAGGCGCACACTAAGCCCAGGCCAATGTGTACAGGCATTGTATTGTTTGGATGTAAGCTGACAAATTCAGTATTTTATTTGCACTGGTCTGTCAAACCAGCATTTTATTGCATTTTATGTCCAAAAATACTGGACATTCATGGCCCCCAGAGGATGAAGCCTAATGAACGTTCATAGCACCACTAACCAGTCAAATGTTCATCTTTTTGGTTCAAGATCAGATATCTCTATAGCTAATGACTGAACCATTTCCTGCTCTTTGAGAGTAATGCTAACATTGCATGCTAGATGCTAACACGCTGTAAATATTTTATACTAACATGCTTGACATTTGTATAATACCATGCTAACTGTACATGGTATCAATCTAAAACGCTGAATGTCACACGCCAAATGTCAGCAGGTTAACATGCTGAAAACATGTTAACATTCTTATGTCAGCATTTGCTGCTGCCTCCATGGCTAAGAGAGCCAGCAGTACATCCAAAATGTCAAAATCAGTAGATAACTTAGTGGTTTTCCCCATAAGTTCTGGTCGAAAAGCCATTAACAAGATACCCAATCCTGTCAGCCACAGCTGCGCTTTGAGAGTACTGCTGACATTGCATGCTAAAATGCTAACCCGCTGTCAGTATATTAGCCTATTTCTTCACACAGCTGTGACATTTTGACACGCCAGGTCAGGAAGGAAGTGGTCATACATGAAACTGATCACATGACTCTTAGGTCATCCGTTCTTGGTGAAAGTGATGCTATTGCAACCATTCCCGGGTTCCCCTGCACTAAACAAACTAAACTGTAACTAATTGTGCACCATTTCAAACTAACACGCTAAATGTTAAATGCTAAATATCAGCATGTTAACATGTTACTGTACACAACTGTACGCAAGTTAACATTCTGAAGTTAGCATATTAAGAGCAGTTTTGAACCCAGTTGCATTCACAGTACATGGCGTGTCGATGGTGAGTGCAAACACTGACGGTCGTCTTGTCTCTTTCAGGGCTGGCTGGTCTGGACGCCCGCTCCAGTGGCAGGATGGGCAGTAGAGCCATGGTGTACTACATGTCCACCACTGTAATCGCTGCCGTCCTCGGGGTCATCTTGGTGTTGGGGATCCACCCGGGGAACCCCAAACTGAGGGGCGGCACGTCGAACACAGCCCCGAAGAACCAGGAGGTCAGCAGTCTGGACGCCTTCCTCGACCTGATCAGAAACCTCTTCCCTGAGAACCTGGTCCAGGCCTGTATCCAACAGGTAGCCTCAGCATCTGAAACGTATCTTTGGAACTGTTGCATTACTCTCGGGAGTCATTGGTGCAGACTATAGGGTTGTATGCATCAGAATACAAATGTAACATATATTGGATAGAGGTCGGAAAGGACAAGTTGTCTGGCCAATGCTGGTCTTTTAACATTAATGAGTAATTCATCAGTCGACCTTTCTTGGTGTGTAAATCCTGTAATCTGCATCATTCAGGTGATGCTAACCAAACTACATTGATAGTTTCATTAAAAAAGGCTTTTAACTGTTAGTTTTAGTATCCAAAAATGCAAAATTTACATTTAGCAGATGCTTTCATCCAAAGCATCTTACATATGAGAACATTCACAAACCGAAGGCGCAGGTTCGGGAGCATTTTGGGGTTCAAGATCTTGCTCAAGGATACTTCAACGCATGGCTGGGGGATCAAACCGTCGCCTTTCCAATTGGCAGGCGACCGCTCTGCCTCCAAGCCACAGCCTCCCAAATGCTGGTTCAGAGTTAATTTGCAAAAACAGACAAACACCATTATTAAAATGAATGCACTAACACCCGTTTGATTGATACGCCCTGAAGTGCACACACAAAAAACGTGATTTTATAAAAAATAAAATATACAATCCCGTTGAGCATCAAAGTTTATTCAGCAGTTGACAAAACAATCTTACCACGAGGTCCGTTTAGTAGCTGTTCTGGAGCTTTCGATCATATCACATGAACTTTGTCAGCAGATGAAGACAATGTTTGGAGCTCAGCTTCTAAGCCGACATGGACAAGAAGCTCTTCTCGTGCCCAGAGAAATGGAAATTGGGCGAGTGAAGATCATGTGAAGTGGTCTGTGTGTTCTTTACTTGTGTTGTCTTATCTGCTGTTTTTTTTCCTTTTCTGTGAAGCACCGTGTAACCTTGTTAAGAAAAGTGCCCTATAAATAAAGTTTAGGACTATTATATTTATCTAAAGGAGGGGTTCCAAGCTGTGGGCCGGGGACGTGAGATGAATACTGGGATAGGACATTAAAAAAAAAAAAATCCCAATTCTGCTACATTACATTATATATATTATACTCTAATAAGGGAAAATCACGCTTTGATTCAACTGCTCATGCCCCAAAGATATGCACTTTGTGATGGAGGGTCAAAAGTAGATTTTGCTCTAGGTTAATGTTTGTAGGCGGCTGTGGCTTGGTGGCAGAGCGGGTCGTCTACCAATCGGAAGGTTGGCGGTTCGATCCTGGCTTCCCCCATCTACGTATGTGTCGAAGTATCCTTGAGCAAGATACTGAACCTCAAATTGCTCCTGAAGCTGTGCCTTTGGTGTGTGAATGGTTTAATTAGTTTAATTTGTACTGATGGGCAGTTAGCTCCTGCCATCACTGTATGAACGTGTGTGTCTGGTTAAATGTGATCTGTAGCTTTGAGTAGTCGGACGACTAGAAAGGCGCTATACAAGTACAGTCCATTTACGTTTACAAGCAAAAGAGTTTGGGAACCACTGATCTGAAGCTCCATAAATGGACCTTGAAGTGAGACAGGTTTGTCAAAAATAGTCAGCAATATCTAAATTCTAATATTTTAAAGTTGAGTTAAATGTTTGGAAAGACCAATTTATGTGAACCGGAAAAGGCCAACGTTGAAGTCATTAGTCTGTACAAGGTATTAACTGAGCAGTCTGACAGAATGAAAGAACTACAGAGAGTTGTTAACGACTGATGTGATTCTCCGGAGAATCTGGTTGTCCTCCCAACGCCACACGCAATGTTTTCCACATGTGTCGGGGGTGAGGGAAAGCAATGATGAGCTTGGGCTACAAGAGGAGCAAAAGGCCAAGGCTGCCTTCTGGCCATGCACAGTCCTAGAAGTGTAACCTTTGGAAGTGTACTTATCCCGTTAACGATGAAGTTTTAATTAATCCCAATATAAGCAGAGCTACTCAAATAAAAAGGAGAGACTCTTTACATATTGAGTGTATTGCTGAAACAATGAAACAATTAGTCGATTGAGAGAAAAAAAGTCAATGACTTTGTCATTTGACAAGTTATATACCAAATATTTGGTGGTGACAGCTTCTTAAATGCTTGTTTTTTTTGTTTATTATGGATTTATACCATCGTAATGTTGTTTTTTTACTGTTGTTTTGACCAAAGAAGGAAGATTTAATAAGAAACTGTATCACTTTAGGCTCAGGTAAATTGAGATGGGTATTTGCCATTTTTATGGCCTTTTTATATACCAAACAGTTCATTAATTTAATAAATGATTTCTAGAAATAAATAACAAAAATATTAACTGGCTGAAGCCTGTGTTGAGTGATAAGGATATTTATTAAAGGAATAATAATATGCCAAAAGGGGAGATATTGGCAATGATCCACATGTAGATACTTTGTTTTTAATACAAACTGAAAAATAAGATCAGAAGAACTGAAAGATAAGTAATTTTCCATCTGAATGCCCAGCTGTAGTCCTGGTCAGCTGGCTAATGGTGGCGAGGTCTGGATGAGCCAGTAGACGGCTACTGTTTCTCCCAGCTGATCATTTCCAAACGATAATCCATGTCTCAATCACGATGAGACAGTTGCCTTCTTCTGGCCAAATCCTGTTTTCCACCCTCGTCGCGCTGTTATGCATGTGTGTCCAAATGATTAGAAGTAGTTGTCCGTGATGGACTGGGTGAGGGTCAGCCCTTCTGCTACTGCTAATCTCTTTACATCTGTAATTCTACATCCTTATTTACCACAGGAAGTCATCTGCTGGTGGACAGGCGGCACTGCTGAGCACCAGCTTATAGACTCCTGCTCCCTCTCTTCTTCTCCCTGCGGTATTCTCTTGTTTTTCCCCTTTTTTCTTTATGCATTTCCTCACATCTCTCTTTGCTGTCTGCATCTCGGTTTTACTGCTTCTTTTGTTTGCACTCATCGGGGATTCACTGAAGCCCTAAAAGGCATAATTGCTTTCGCAGGAAGGACATGTCCCTCACCTTTCAACCTTCTCGTCTCTCTTTCCGTTCCCTTTGTGTTTATGTGAGCAGCTCTTGTTCTCTGTTTCTAATCTTTCTTTAAACACGAGTTTAGTGTGCTGCTGCCAAGCTTTTGTTTGCTCACGCACAATACGAGTTACGAAATCGGGGTCTTTCGGTGTGAACTGGAATCATGTCAGTTCGGTTGCCGTCTGAACCGCTCATCAATCGTAATGCGGTTTTGTCCTCCCTCCAGGTTCAGACGGTGCTGAAAAAGGTGCCGGTCACATCACCAAACCAAACTGAGACCATCTTAGTGAACAGGAAGAAGCTGGAATACAAATGGGGCATGAACGTCCTCGGTGAGTTGATGACCGAGCTGATATTACGCTTTTGTCTTGAAAGGTCTGAAGCTTTCGTCGCGTATAATGTCGACTTTCCTGTTGTTTGCTTTGCTTTGCGTCGTGCACTGCGGTGCTTTACTCCACTGCATGTTGGAGTTTCCAGTCACACGCTGCTTTGTGTCCTCCTCAAGGCTTGATTGGCTTCTTCATCACCTTTGGGATCTGCATGGGCAGGATGGGTGAGCGAGGGAAGGTCATGTGCGACTTCTTCAACATCCTCAACGAGATTATCATGACGATGGTTTCCATGATCATGTGGTCAGTGTCTTGTTTTCCCCCTTGTGTATTTGTGAGTTTTGCAAGCATGCAAAACATGTGTCTCTGTTTTTGCTCATGTGGGCCAACGGCTGCGTTGCTTTGACATTCTGGAGATACCACACACAGAGGACAGTGACAGTGATGGATAAGGCGACGAGTGCGTACGTGAGACAAATTGTGGGAACGAGCAACAGTGTGGGACGTCGAAGAATGAGGAGGAGCGAAAGGAAGACGAAAAGGGAGAAAGTGTATTAGTGAAGGACACGGACAGATGGAAAAGAAAAAGAGAGAGTCTCCCTGGCACACATGCTGGAGTCTGTGGTATGCTGGGGAGTATCAGGAGCCGGGGCCCAGAAAACAATGTTGTGGGCTCCCAGGGGAGCCCGGGTGGAAGATCTCCAAAATGTAATGGATCCACCGACGGCAGAGGAGCCACTTGGCAGCAGCGCAGAAAGCAGATGCGGGTGGGAGGGACAGCGGGACGTGGAAAGATGCGTGTGAGAGCATGTCTTCAGAGAGCAGTGCACGCCTTGAGGCTTCGCAGGACCCTGGCTAGTCACACACAGAAAGAGAGAGTAGTGGCATTTAGAGCGGGGACGGAAAGGGAAGGGGGGATAAGGGGAGGCGGTTGGAAGAAAAACAGCAGGATGCTTGTCTTGCAGCTCTCCTAGGCCATCCACATGTGCAGCTGGACACCAAAGGAATTGTGTCCTTGTTCGTATCACTCACACAGTATAAACAGATTACTCATGGGCCTACGGGGCCAGCCAAACAGAGAGTCCAGTGTATACAAAAACACGTATCATACAAGGAGCACATCCAACAAATCATATACACGGCATACTCCACCAAACAACTGCCGCTGAATGCCAGGCTCGGGGTTCAGCCCGCAGCTGACCTGGGAGAGCGGGCCGCTGTCGCGACGGGACCCGCTTCGGCTCAAAGGGGAACACCGCTCTTATTCACGTGTCGCACAGCGGTCTGTATTCATGAGCGGGAACAACTGCACTCCAAAGCTGGAGGCCAGATATCCAAGAATGTGTCATGTCTTCTCACGGTGAAAAGTGCAAAGTCCCCTTTTGACAGTGAATAAAGATTGATCGGGCGTTTGCCTGACATTTCACATGTACATAATTTAATTGTTGTTTTGTGGGAAAACTAGTCTTAAACTGATAAATGCATCCAAATTTAAAATCAAAGTAGTTGCTTATGAATTTTCTCTTGATTGACTTTGATCCTTTCACCTCTCAATTCATCTTTTATACAAATATAAATGATGACGGCATGAACGCGGGAGGTAGGGGTGCCCAATAAAAACCATCAGTTAAACTTATAATGACTTTCTCCTTTTTTACTGGGACTTACATGCGTAGTGCAGTTTGTGGTAGGAAAGAGGGCTGACTTAGTTTTTTAAGCGATGTTTTTTTATTAATATGTATCAGCATATAATACGGAAACAGCCTGATTTCCAACCAAGGCAAGGCAGGTCGGATCCATCGAACGCGAACGCATTAAGGTGTTTCAAGGGGGTTTAGAGTGTCCCACTGAATCAAAGACACCAAAGACGTCAGGGCACGTGGTCAGACAGACCCACAGAGTTCAATCCAGCCAGCTACAGCTAGAGTACGTATGGTATTTAGGCAATTACCGCCACTGTACAGTGACATATATCGGCCATTAGTACAGCCGGATGTGTGATTTTATAGATCTAGATTATAAAATATACCTGGTAACTAGAGCTTGCTCTAATTTTTTCAGGCTTGGCGGAGTATTAATTTAATAATATTTAAAAGTAGCCTGTACTCCCCAGAGAGAGAGAGAGAGAGAGAGAGAGAGAGAGAGAGAGAGAGAGAGAGAGAGAGGTCCCTGGATGATGGTATGCATTTTAGCATGATGAAGCAGCACTGGTGAAAACACGACATCCTTGGCAGAGGAAACAATAACATGAAGGAGGATTTCAGCAGCAACTCGCCCTCAACTTTCATTTTCAGGTTTCACGCACGAATGGGAGTCAAAAGACAGAGGATTTAGGACTTTCTTCAGACCTCTGCTACAAGATGGTTAGATTCATTTTCAATACATTAGCGCTGCATCGGTTAGTCAATTAATTTATTAACAGAAGATGAAAGAAATAACAAATATTTAATGGTTTCACCTTCCTAAGTGTGAAGATGTGCTGCTTTTCCTTGTCTTACATTACAGTATATCGGATATTTTCTGAATTGAATATTAATATAATATCGATTCAAAGTACTTTGCATACAAGAAGTGATTGAAAACTGAAAAATGCAGATCGATTTATACTCTGGCCTGATGCAGTGATAAAAAGAAAGAAAAATATACATATTAGAATATAGACATATACTAATTAAGCATTTAGCCTTATAAACAATAAAGAATAAGAAATTAAGAGTTAGTGAACAGTAATAGAAAGTAAACCACAGTCAAATCCATTTCTTCCTAACTCTGTGCTTAGGTACTCTCCTGTTGGCATTGCCTCTCTGATCGCGGGTAAGATCGCGGCCATCGGAGACCTGGAGGTGGTGGCCAGGCAGCTGGGTATGTACATGGTGACCGTCATCGTGGGCCTGGTGATCCACGGCGGCTTGATCCTACCTGCTATATTCTTCGCTATCACCCGAAAAAGCCCCTTCACTTTCTACTCTGGAATCTTCCAGGCTTGGATCACAGCTTTGGGCACTGCTAGCAGGTAGGACAGCCTGCAGGAAGCGCGTGTGTGTGTGTGTGTGTGTGTGTGTGTGTGTGTGTGCGTGTGTGTGTGGAAGTTAGCTGTTTGGGCATGTGTTAACACATGTGTGTCACATGTTTCCTTTACAACATCTATTCCTCGAGCAGCTGCTGGGGTTCCCATGATTTATCGGCGTAGCCTGGTACTCGCTTTCAGCTACGGTTTGAATCTGAAAGGGCTAGTGGCAAAATTCCGTATTTAGGCGAATGAACTGTCAAATCAGGACAGCAGAGCCAACTGTGTGTAAGCACGGGCTATCATAGACGAGTCCATGTCAGACAGATCCTGTGTTGTAAATGTCTAAGCCTTCGGATTAGTCGTCACCATCCAAACTGGCCTTGCTGTATCCTGCCTGGCTTTGCTTGGCTCGGCCTGCCTGGGACTCTGCATTGCTGCTGAAACCAACTGTCATTTTGGCACATTACTGAGGCTTTAGTGAATATGGGTAATCCTGTCAACGTTTTCTCTAATTATATTATGACCCGAGCTTAGCAGGGCCGGGAATCAAATTCCTTTAATTCAGATTGCAACAGTGGCCTACACCAGCTGTTAGGAGGAGGCTGTCAGCCGACTCAAATTTCTCCAGCTTTTTTTTTTGTCTCCAACCCAACTTTACCCCCTCACCACTCTCCTCACCTCTGCACTTTTGTCTTTCACCGTCTGTCCACCTATTTTTATGTCCAGCAGACACTTTGCTTCTGTTCTTTGTACATCTGCACCTTTTTTCTTTTCTAACCGGCCGTCTTGCGGGGCCTTCTTCTCTCAGCGCAGGGACCTTACCCGTCACCTTCCGCTGCCTGGAGGAAAACCTGAAGATTGATAAGCGCGTGACTCGCTTCGTGCTGCCCATAGGTGCCACCATTAATATGGACGGCACTGCACTGTATGAGGCTGTGGCCGCCATCTTTATTGCCCAGATGAACGACATCAGCCTGGACAGCGGACAGATCATCACTGTCAGGTGAGGCACATGGCGGGATTGGGGAGAACGGGGATCATTTCAAGTACAATCAAACGTACACACAGTGGCACTTTATATTGCAAAGTTTCATAAAAGTGCACCTTAAATCAGTGGTTCCCAACCCCTGGGCTGTGAACCAGTACTTGGCTATGGACCTTTTGCTACCAAGGCTTTCCACAGAGGAGGTAAGAAAGATAAGAGACCTAACATGTGTGAGCAATAGACGTTACTTAAACATCGCCTCCTTGATTTAGCTCTGATATAGACCAGGATTTATTGGCTGCATATAGTCCTGTTTTAGACCCCACTTTCAAACCTGTAAATATTTAACATAAGCACTGCACACCCCATGATTTTTGTCATATACACAGATTCTGTTTACTCATATCCCACACTGCAATGTTACATTGCTACGTTAGGACTAGACGTCGTCTAAACTTTCACGTTTCCACCTTAATCTAGACTAGACGTCTACAGACAAATAGATGTATAAAAGACATCGATTAAATGTCTTTTCAACATCAAATTGTTCGGTGTGAGTTGCATATTGAACCTTGACTGGCTTCCAAACTAGTTAAAAGGACTGTTCTTGTGTAGATTCTTTCGCCGACCGCTCAAAGCGCTTTACGCCACATGTCATTCATACACGCTGATGGCAGGTGCCAACTCCTCTTTGTGCTGCTCTTCAGTACAAAGAAACTAATCATTCACGCGCACTCGCACTTCAAAATGTGGCCGAGGGGAAGACGGGATCTATCCGCCGATCTTCGGATCAGAGGCCGTCCAGCTCTACCTCTAAGCCAAAGCCGCCCCTGCCTAGTTGCGATGTCACAGAATGCTCCCACACATACATGTGCTAGACGGGGATTTAATTAAGGTGAGCACAGAGAAACTTTCCCCCTTCAGCAAATGAATGCGAAAACAGCCTTCTAGCGTCAAACTCTGCACATACATTATTCTGCACGGTGATGCTCAAACATCCAAGTGAAGTAACAATAAGTCAAACACATTTTTGACTGGAGGAGGACTTCAAGTTGCTCGAATATTTTTTTTTATTAATTATTATTTTAGCACACAGAAATCTAATTTACCTCCAAACATTGTCACAATAACAGCCGTTTTATGACAGCTTTCCCCACGTTAGTGCACAGATCCACAAGATTCCAGGGGAGGTCCACTGTGGATTTCTGGCTGGTATTTTATTATTAATTATTATTTTAGCACACAGAAATCTAATTTACCCCCAAACATTGTCACAATAACAGCCCAATGTTCTGTTAAGTTTGCTATACAGGACTTTTTTGACCTGAAAAAACTTGATGCAACTCAGTTTCTTTAAGTTGCTCTAAGTTGAAATTTTGGTTGCTTTTAAAGCGCCTAGTTACATCAAAATCCCCCATACATTAATATTCCCCATGTATCGCTACCCTAAATGTTGCAGTCACAGAAGAAAACAAGAGCGTAAACAAAATTCCAAAGACATTTTCAAACGCGTTATATCATTTTCAGGCAGTGTACCTGAACGTACAAAGATGCATGGCACCCTGAAACGCTGCATGAACGCAGTAAGGAAGTCACAAGATATTCGTTTCCCATTTCTGAGGTTTCAGCAAAACATTTACGTGCGATTGGGAACAGTCTGCTTGGATCAGACTCAACTTGTTGTGGCTGCGGGGAAAACAAACGATGCTCACCACTTGGAAGTTGTTTATTGTATGTCTTTCATCAGCGGCGGTCTCCCACCACATTCCCCAATCGAATCTTCGAAAGTACAGTATGACTGTTGTCTCGTGTGCAGTTCTAAAATAAGATCCATGTGTGCAAAAACTCTCGAATGTCCCACTCAGTCTCCCGCTCACAGTGGGGCGATAATGAGCGCTGCAGTTTGTCAAAAACGATTGAGATGTAAAGCAGAGCGCTGCGATGAGGACGAATAGCATCATGCAGCAAACACCACGGTTTAAAAAGTGTCCTCATTGGCCTGCAGTCACATCTGGGACCAACACGAACTGACAATTCCTCTTAATTGCAGACATGTCATGACGAGCGACATTCTTTGGGCCGTTAAAGGTGCACGTCTGTGAAGACGTCAGGAAACATTAAGAGATTTTGTTTTGTTGTGGACGGCAGAATGGCAACGAACAGTTCCCCTCGCCCCTCTTTCTGCCTCGCATGCCGCTCTCCTACAAACGTTGCGTGTCTGACGTGGCAAAATGAACGCATGTGAATACCAGGTTGTAGCTGTACGACTCGGTTCTGCAACTTCAAACCCCAAAGTTATGACACGTCTTACACAGATCTGTGTTCTAAACGGGGCTGTGAGCTTTGGAAAATGGCAAAAAAAAGGTTTTATTTTTTTATTTGGTCACATAATGAAAATGATCTCACACTCTGCAATTATCGGCAAGTGTCTTTGTAACGGGGGACACTGAAATATCTTCTGTAATGTTAGAGCAACCCTGTACTAAATCTATATTTATTAACCCTCCATCCTATAGACGAATCCCGGTTGAGGGCGGAAGTAAACAAGCCGCCATTGCTGTGGTGGCGTCTCGCTTTTAAACCTGTGCAATAACACTGTAATGTGTCAAAGGGTTATACTTTCCAACCGCTTTTGCCCAGAAATATAGAACCTGTTACGTGTTGAAAAGATGGTCATGGAAACGCCATTACAATAAAGGTTATGTAAAACCCAACACAATTTAGTCCAGTTTAGACATTCATTCAACCTGCAGTGGGCTGGATACTCTCTGCATAATGTTTCCTCATACATATTCCACTTTTACTGGGGAGCCCCAGTAGCTCACCTGGTAGTGTCAAGGCTGAGTCCTTTGCTGCACTTTTACAATTTCTCGTCCTTCAGATTTTTATTAGATTATATATTTCATCTCGAGGCAATGCAGGAAATTACGGGTTTAATTGTTAGACAGAACTTTCAGCTCCAGCTCGTGGAGGCTGAACAAAAAATGTCAAACTTTTTTCATCCGAAAACTGTCATAACTTATTTCAGATTTGTGTTTTAGGGACTGAAAAACATCCACATTTCCATCCACTTATTTTGTCTGTTTAAGGAGGCCACTGCCAAACCAAATATCTGTGCTTTCGGTCATTGACTGCGTTCAGTGGTGCGGCCTCAGTTGAGAGCACAACACAAATCATTTGGCAGATTTGTGTATAATTATCATAGAAACTCATGCTAACCCTTCCATACTGACGTCAAGTGGTATCCAATCCCAGTTAGGGCTCCGACACAACAAGTTAATTAGACTAATTGGGTTTCTCATAGAACCACTGATTTCCACCATTGAGGGTTGCTTCTCTTTTAATTTCCACATTTGCCTTTTCCACAGTCAGGACCACTGCAAAGCAAAATTTTACAGCGTCACTTCTTATCAAGCATATTCTCAATTTATATTCCCAGCATATAAGGAGACGTGTCGAACAGATTTACGGAGGGGCGTGAAAAAGTTTGGCTGTGTCTGCTTTGTTGTTTGGTCTTTGAGTTTTCTGCTTTGGATTACAAATGCAAACTAATGGCAAATCATTGCCTCTCACCACAGGCACAGAACACATGAATCACAGATATGAATGCGTGTCTGCGTTCTGTGTTCATTGTGGGGTGCTCAGGTGCAATGTAAGGTTCGAGTACACCTTTGTCAGTGTTAGTTGCCTAAAGTGGAGTTAGTGTGTCAGGGCCTTAGAACCCCATAGGTTTTTTTCCCAGGTCTTCTTTTCCCTCCCCAGCATGACTGCCACCCTGGCCAGTGTCGGAGCTGCCAGTATTCCCAGTGCTGGACTGGTTACCATGCTACTGATCCTGACTGCTGTGGGCCTGCCTACTCAGGACATCAGTCTGCTCATCGCTGTCGACTGGCTACTGTGAGTCAGGCGTCCGAGTGGTGATGCTCTTAGCGTCTGCTCAAGAGCTTTTTCAGTTGAAACTGTAACGTTTGGGAGGGGGGTTGTAAAGGTTATTGGTGTCATTCAGCTCCTGGTGGCTCTCGTCTGTTGCACTCGCTGACTCTGGTACTGTTTGTCCACGCAGTGACAGAATGCGTACCTCCATCAACGTGGTGGGCGACTCGTTCGGCGCCGGGATCGTGGACTACTTGTCGAAGGCGGAGCTTGCCGCACTCGACGCCGCAGAAATGCAAATGCTCCACCCGGAGGAGGAGCTCGATTTCATCCCTCCTCCCCCGATCCTCACCGAGATGGACCTGGTCGACCCATTCAAACCGCCCGAGCTGCCCCCTCGCTCCCCTCGCCCACCCAAACAAAACCACCACGGCTACGTCTCCCAGTCCCACTCCATCGCCTACTCACCGTCCCGCTCCGTCCGCTCTCCATCACCACGCTCCATCCGCTCTCCCTCTCCGCGCTCTGTCTGCTCCCATTCCCCCCGGCCTTTCTGTACTCATTCACCACGCCTCCTCCGCAGGATGGAGCCGGGCTACTGCGCCCTGCCCAGCCACGATAACCAGGTACCAACTAACTACTACTACTCAGTTATATAATGAGAACATACAGTGGACACCTCCACCATCCACGTATCCAGGCGTCCTCTTATTTACTGTGTTGTTTTCCATGCTTTATGATACAGAGTGTTACACTTACATTTAGTCATTTAACAGACGCTTTTATCCTTCACATACCGAAGGCACAGCTTCGGGAGCAATTTGGGGTTCAGTATTTTGCTCAAGGATACTTCGACACAAGGCTGGGGGAAGCCGGGATCGAACCACCGACCTTCCGATTGGTGGACGACTGCTCTGCCACCAAGCCACAGCCTTTCAAGGGTCACCTCCTTTCACATTTCAAGACCATGTATTTGGTCTTGAAATGTGAAAGCTCACCAAGACTGTACCACTCCAGAGGCTCCTCTAAATCTGGTGGTTCACCTACATGCCTTCAGTCCCCTGAGGGACACATTTTAGCACGCAGAGGAAGTGGCCTCTGAAATGCTACACGGCAACCATTTACGCTATCGTCGCTGTCCCAAAAAAAAAACAACCTTGTATCTTGACGTTTTCGTGATTTTGGATTTTTCAGATAAACTGAAGTGAAGTGTTCTGTTTTTATGGGTTATAATGTGGTACATATACATGGTTTTTTCGTAGGCCAACGTTTTGTGGCTTCCTGCTCACGTTTGTTTGTGATAAAACAACAATTTCTGTGCAATAACTTTAGAGCTCCAATGATGATGATTGACTGACCGGTTACAGCTTCTCCAGTGTGAGGATATGCTGCTGTTGCAAACTGAATATCTTTGGGACCAAAAAAAAAAAAGAAGACATTTGACGACGTCACCAAGAACTCTGGGAAAATGTGATGGTCATGCTTCACCATTTCCTGACGTTTTATAGACCAACCGATTCCTTGAGAAGATGGTTTGCAGATTAACCGAAAATGAAAATAATCATTGCAGCCCCACATGTTTCTTTAGGATGTTTGTGGTTTGCATTGCAGTTGGCCAAAGATTGATTAGTTCATGTAGGTATCACTTCATCTGCATCGCATCCCCTCAAGTCAGTGAAATCTTTCTCTCCGGCTTCGGTCATTTAAAAGGTTTTTAGTGAGATACTAAGAACTTTTAGAAAGTCTAAAGCTACAAAAGACACCAATCTCAAATATGTGGTTAAATCTGGGGATTTTGTGGTGGATGAAAGGGTCAAATTTCCGTAAAGTATATTCAACAAAATGACAAACTACAATTACAAAAGAACAAATATGTGGTTTTTCCACCATAGGGGGGTTCCGCAGACGAATAATGACTAAGCTATATTAAGCATTTACTTTATTATTATGTCTTTAAAATACGTGAATGTGGAGGACAGGAAGCAAAAAATCTGGATATTAAGATAATAGTACAAAAGAGTGTACTCGACTCATGTTTGGATCCAGCGATCGCTTAGCGTTGTATGCTAACATGGCATGCTAAGCTTTAGCACGGATGCAGGGATGATTCAGTTCTCTGTGTCCTTGTAGGTAAAATGATCAAAGCGCTGATCTCTCCAAGCCCTGGGTGTATTCCTTGAACATTTAGCACGCGTGCATGTGTAAAACTCCCTTTATTCAGTCACCGTGAGCCGCATGGTCGGCATGCTCTCATGCGTGTCCCTGTGCCCTCTCAGATTCCCACGCTGCCTCGCGCCTACAGAGAGCGAGACAGGGAACGGGAGAGGCTGAGGCGAGAGAGTGAAACGGAAGAGGACGAGGAGAGGGAGAAGGTTTTGGGCGAAGCAAGCGACGGCGAGGAGAGTGACGACACCGCTTATGATCGGAGGCACACCATCCCACCGAGCGACCTGCCATGAGCGGAGTTTACCGCCGACAAGCTTCCCCATCGATTGGTAGCCGTTTTATGACAGCTTTCCCCACGTTAGTGCACAGATCCACAAGATTCCAGGGGAGGTCCACCGTGGATTTCTGGCTGGTTACGTTTCTACTTCTTAGATGTATTTTAAATTCACTGCTCTTGATTAACAGAACTGTTCGATAAGTGATTGATAAGCTTACTTTGAGCTCAACGTGCATATATATTAAAATGTCGCGATGGCAACACCATGTTACATTCCTTAGAAGGCCCGAGGCCCCAGGCCTGAGGCTTTTGCTCTTTGGTTTCCTGCAAGAGAGAGTTTAAATGGAGAGTTGTTTACCTAGTTCACTCACGTCAACCCTTTTTATAACTCCATTACTGTCTTGATTTGTCATTTCATAACCAAACTTAAAATGCTCCTGTATGTCTGAACTTTGCCTGATATGAGGGAAATTATGAGTTTGCTCTTGATGAGCAAAGTTACTTTGTTGTTGCGGCCACCTTTTTACCAGGCTTTTAACGCACAAACATGGGTTATTAGTTGATCCTTTTACCTTTGCTCAACTCCTTTTCTTCTACCCTTATTTTCCTGCCAGGAAGTAAAAGTTATTTTTGGCTATCTCAAAGGAATAGTTTCACATTTTTATAAATATGCCTATTCGCTTTCTTGCAGAGAGGTAGAGGAGAAAATTGACATTAAGCTCATGTCTGAGAGTAATAACACAGTCCACCTACCAGCACCTCTTAAGCTCACTGATTGACAACGTTATAATATCACGTTTGTTTAAGCAAAACCGAAGTGTTAACATGACAATTCGCTATTTTGTAGGATAAACTGCTGAGAAATAAATGTCCGTAAAGCCACAACTTGTCTTCACTGCTCCCAAAATGTTGATCTATTCCTTTAAATGACCCCAAGCACACCAACAGGTTCATGTAAATGAAAGACATATACAACCAGCAGACGTTATTTTTATAATTCTCTACCTTCTTTACATTTGCATCCTCGGTGCTCTTCTTGCACATCACCTCGTTTTTTTCCCCCGACAGCGGTCACCCTTGATGTCAATATTGTCTATAACATTTATGGTTTGTACTTTCTTGTTGTGGTCTGGTGTCTGAAATGATGAGTAATAGGCACGCTGCTGTTTTAATCTTGTTGTATGTTTAAATTTAGTGGTTATTTCACCGTTTCTCTCATTTATCATTTTGAGTTGTTAATTGCTGTAAAATTATTTTGTCAGTCTCTTCTTCCCCGCTGACTTGCCTTTCGTTTTAACTTCATCAACTGCCTCCCTACATCCTTAAGTCTTAACTCAGATTCACAGGTCCGGGTCGTGTGTATATTGTATTTAATAAAATCTTAGTGATTTCTTTAAAATATCTGCAATTCCTTTGTGTTTTCTCTGCTGCTTAAGTAACTCTTACAATCTCTGGGGGGTGTTCGGTTGAAAGGGGACACGCGTCAGTGTTTGGTGACTAAAGACGCAGGAAAAATCCTGCAGACGGAGATATTACTGGATGGCAAAGTTGTAACAGACACACAGGCAACATGCACGCATGGCGAGGCTGCGCTTGCACGCTGATGAGACAAAGACACACAGAGATACCAGCACACTTAATCCTCTCAAAGAAGAGTTAGAGATGGGCGAGGCAGGACAGAGTGAGAGGGATGGGAGAGGAATCAGGGGGCGGCAGATGGCCAGAGAGACGTCAATCCTTTTCATTCTTCCCAGACAGCATAAGGGCACTGTGGGCAATTGCAAGCAGGACTGACGTTAGCTTCGGGTCCTTGCACGTCAGAGAGGAGAGTCGTGTTAGGTAGAGGGAAAAGGTCAGATGCTGCAGGTCAGTGCCCAGCAGGAATGTGTTGAGGTGTGTTTGAAAATGTGTGCAGTTCAAATTTGTGATGAGGGACTCGAAGTTGTGGCTGATGAAGCACTAATCTGTCCGGCAGCTTGAGAGAGAGGCGTCCGTCTCTGTGATACATGACACGGGGATATCACAGAACGTGCTGTCTCTTCTCGTCATCTAAAGGTGTATAAGAGAAAGGGATGAAAGGGTCAAATTTCCGGCAAGGATATTCGACAAAATGCCAAACTACAATTA
>CM022470.1:3607008-3623870 GCA_011952105.1 Coreoperca whiteheadi | reverse complement strand
GGGGGGGGGGGGCGCATTGGATTTTCTTTACTTTAGCTCCACTCAAACATATTCGTGAGTCTTCAGTTGCTATTATCGTTGCCAAACAACGAAAGTTTGAGACCAAAAATTGTTAATTAATTCTGATGTTAGGCATTAAGGTAAAGGGTTTCAAAGTAGCTAATTTACTTTGATTTATCGGTCGCATTTCTAATCCAAACGACTGCAACATTTTTTAATTTGTAGTAAAACAAGTTAAATAGATTTTTTTTAAATGTCTGTGATGTCCGACTGGGTTTTTTTTGTGTGTTTTTTGGATAAACTTCAAAATCAATAGGCGCTAAGAGGTACACATTTTAGTTATTTCCGTTGAAATATAACTAACTGTTTCTGAAAATGAAGGTAAAAACCAGATCAACATCAATTTCAAGCTTCTCAACAATCTAATAATGTAACTGATCGAGGGCTGCAACCATAGCGAATTCCTTTATCGAGAAATCTGACAGTTCCAATAATTGATAACATTGTGAAAAATATCAAAAGCAACAGTCCATAACCCAATTATATATACATATACAGATATACAATTTTAAATGGTATAAAGCTATATTTGACATTCTGCTTGAAGAAAAAAAAAAAGAACTTACATGATTAATCAATCAATTAATTTTCTCTTGAGAAACTCATCAATTAATGGACTCATTGTTTCAGCTCTAACTGCATCGTGTTAATGATTTATAATGGAGTTGCAAGCTTTTTAATTGACTGACTGCTGGAAAACCCAGATTGTAAACCAGGTTCATCACTAAGCACAATGTAGCCACGGCTCACATTGCATTACCCGGGAAATGACTTGGTTTCTGTTCTTCAGTTCGAGTTAAATGTATTAAATAACGCAGTGTATTGAAAAGCACTGAGATTTTAACGGTACAATTTGTTTACCACTTGTAGTATTGGAGTGACGCAATCACATGACATGTTTTATCTGCTAAGTATAATAAGTCTGTAATAGTTCAATTATTTCAGTGGATTTTTGTTAATGTATGACCCATTCAAAAATTGTTCATACCATTTTTTTCCACTCTGCCCCAGAGAACTAAACCATGTCTTCTTTTTTTTCCGGTTAACATGGAATGAAAATAACATAATGCAAGTCGTCTGGATCATGTGGCACAAATGAACACGATCGTTTCAAGAGGAAAGATGTCGTGTTTGCTTACTCTGAAGTCTTTTATGTCATATTACTGTAAATCCAATCCACTGGCAGCAGGGGTGAGACAGACGTCCCGGTTTGTGCAGTGGTTGCCGTTTTATTAAAACACAGTCTGACACCTAGAGGCGGGACCGCTCATCACATGAAGCAGCAGAGTGCAATGGACGCGCCTTTCGCCACGCGGTCTGCGCTGACCCGTCCTGCTGCCTCTTTCAGAGCTCTTCTGACCTTAATACTGACAGGAGCTGCAGTACCCAGTATGCACCACCCTCTAACAATACTGTATACATGCCTCGGGGTGCTTTTAAAGTTGTTTAGATTTGGGCACACATCATCGCATTCTCCACTACGCAGGGAGTCATGCGGAAGGAATTCAGAAATCCATGACATGAGCGATTAATAAAGTAAGACATACACAGTATATACACATACGTAGCCACATCTGTCTTCAGATTATATGCGGGTCACACTACATCCACACTGTCGAAACAACGTATAAAAGTGTCTCATATTCCTCTACGTTTTGTTTTTTTAAGGTAAACTCTATACAAAGTCGTTTTTTTTTATTATTGAGAATTAAACGTTCACCTCCTTTGGGCTTGAAAACTGTTTCTCACTGGCTGCAGTCAGCTTGAATTCATGTCAATTGCAATGGACTCAAACGGTGACAAGAGTCGAAATCTTCCTAATAAAAACACTCCTGCAAAATAACCCATTTTTTCGCTGCCTATTCGCATCCTCAGTATCTTCCATATAGTCAGAGTTTTGACAAAATATGGCTGAATACACATCTTACCACATGATGCTACTTACCTCCTCAAAGCTCCTAAGTTCTGCGCATTTTGCTGTATTTTGGGAAAGTGTTGGAACAAGTGGGGTAAATGATTTATACAAAATATTTAAACAGTATGTAACATTTTTGATTACAGTTTATCATAATATACTAAATCTTCTTAGATTTCCTTTGAGAAACAGTTTAAAGATTAATTGGAATTTCTCATAATCACTAATCCATTGAATGCAACACCTGAAAAATGTAGATACTAGCATCACACTGATGCTGATGCAAATATTCTGCCATGAAGCAGTCCGGCTCACTGAGTTACAACTTTGTCTGCAACAGCCTACTAGAGATATTAAGGGGGGGGGGGCTACCTTAATAGAAATGTTACAATGGTTGACAAATCTGTATCCTCTCATGGTATACACTGTAATATATATAATGTATATATAGTGTATACTGTGATATATACTGTATTCTGCCACCTGTGTAAGGAACATAATGTGCATACAGATGGTTTAGCTTAAAGGAGCATTACTTCACACACGTGGTCTGAGAAGTATCCATGGACAAGTCGATGAATTCTGGAAATGAACTCTTGTCACAAGTGGCAAAACAGAGGACTCTGATGGAAGAACTAACCCCACCCCTTTGTGAGGGCAAAGCTTGTTAGCACTCCCACCACAATCAGTAGTTGGAGTTTACAGTAGTGACTGGTCACGCCTCAGACCGCCAGTGTTGCTTCAGCCAGAAAGCTCTGTAGTTTGGCCTCACCACGGGGACAGAAATGTCAGCTAGCCCTGAGCTATAACGTCTCTGACCTGATATCCACCTTCTCCATACACCTCTCCAGGCTGTATCTATTACACTGTATGTAACTGTGTGACACACAAACTACATGAGCTCTGTCTGCGCCACCGTCAGCCGATGAGCGATCGCTTTGTTGTCCACGTCAGCAAGAGATTACAGCGCCGCATTTCTGTCATAACTCTGACAAGTGCAGGGCGCCAACACCTGCGGCACTCACTGCTATATGTGGAAAGCGACAGTTAATGGCACCGCGGTTCAATTAACGCGATCAGATGAATATGCAGTGAAGGGATTTCTAGCATGCAGCACTTCAGTCATTTTCATTGTCACATTACGGCAACAGAGACATCAGCAAACAGTCATTACAGGGATTATACAACTGCTGTATGTCTCTGGATTCTCCGTCTCTGTATCATCACTTCTGTTTGTAGTTTATGTTGAGTTTTGGTGTCAGTGTGGCCCACGTTTGTGCCTCTCATGTAATTTTCCTTTTTTACGCTTCATATTTTTGCATTGATGATTACATCGAGTGGGATGAGCAAACAAAAATGTGAAATTCAAATTAGTTGCCTAGATAGTTTTTCAGTCAGTGCACAGCAGGTCAGCTGACCATTAAAACATTTTAAAATTGTCCACAGGCAAGCACACAAGTCTGCATATAGGGAGAATAAAGTTTCCAATAACAAATGTACAATGACCGAATATTTACTTGGGATTAAATCAAGGTTTTCTTTCAGGGAAACAGCTAGTTTTCCTATATTTAGTACCAATTTACATAGTAATTTCCAGGAATCTTTCTAGGAAATGATTAGGTAAATGTAAATTATGCACCCATAAAATGAAGCCTTACCTCAAACATTTAAGTTAACTTGTCTCTAACAAGCAAGAAGGCGCAGAATGTCACTTCTGACCGCCATATTTGTCTGGTTTGAGAAACAGAGTCGCAACTTGGGAAAGCTGTTAAAGGACCAGCGTGTAGGATTTAGTGCAGTTTGTAACCATTTGAATACCGCTCGCATCACCTTCCCCTTCCAAGCGTGTAGGAGAAACTACGGTTGCCGAAAAAATCATGAAAAACGCAAACGGCCCAATCTACAGCCGGTGTTTGGTTTGTCCCTTCTGGGCTACTGTAGAAACATGGCGACCCAGATCCCGATCCCTCTGTAGATAAAAACGGCTCATGCTAATGAAAACATACTTAGAAATATTATATTCAATTTCTTAAAATCGCAGACGGAATATTTTATATTGGAGCTTTGCAGAGGAGGCTTTGAGGAATCTGGAAATGTCTTTAACGCAACAGTAGGTTTTGTCCAACGACCTGCAGGGTTTTTCAAAGATTAGGTTTTATTTAGTTATTGAGGAAAACATGCAAAAGCCTCAACTGTGTAAACCATGATCCCATGAGAGGCACAAATTAGGGCTTATGTCAGTGCAAGTCTTTGTGTACATATTGTAGGTTTTCTTCTGTATCACTCTGCCATCCAGTTAAACAGTAGCTTTCCATCTTGGCACTCTCCGTTACTTGTCGTGAGGCAGTGTTTGACAGTTAATCTGAAAACAGTCAGTCCGTCCTGCTCTCTGTCAAACCTGAGTGACCAGAGGTTCTTTGAGGTAGAAGTTTAACCCTCTGTGATCACCGGCGGCCTGTCCGGCACAAAGCCCTGCCAGGAGCGTCCCATTGAGCGGGACGCAGATGCCCCTGCTGTTCTGCCCGTACAGGGGTGCATGATCCCCCATGAACTCATGCCCCTCGTCCACTCCTTCCTCCTCGTCATCGTCCTCTCCGTCCTTTTCCCAGAGCGACGTCGAGACATGGTGGTACTGGGTGGTGTCCTCGCACTCCATCTCGCGGTGGTAGAAATAGCTGAAATTGGACACGATGACGGGCACTGGCAGAGAGATGGTGAGCACGCCGGCGATGGCGCACATGGAGCCAACCAGCTTTCCCCCGACCGTCGCCGGGTACATGTCCCCGTAGCCGACCGTCGTCATGGTGACCACAGCCCACCAGAACGCCTCGGGGATGCTGGTGAACGCTGTGTCGGGACTGTCCACCTCGGCAAAGTAGGCGGCACTAGAGAAGATAATGACTCCGATGAAAAGGAAGAAGATGAGCAGGGCAAGCTCTCTGAGGCTGGCCTTCAGCGTCTGGCCCAGGATCTGGAGGCCCTTGGAGTGGCGAGAGAGCTTGAAGATCCTGAAGACCCTCACCAGCCTGATGACCCTGATGAGGGCCAGGGACACGGATGGCTGCGCCCCTTTGTCCTTGGCCAGCTCCGTGCCCAGCGTGACGAAATAGGGAATGATGGCGAAGAAGTCGATGGTGTTCATGACGTCTTTGAAGAAGTGCACCTTGCTCGGAGCGCAGGTGAAGCGCACGATGAGTTCAAAGGAGAACCAGATGATGCAGATCGTCTCTACGATGAAGAAGGGGTCCTGGAAGGGAGTGAAGCCAGGTGGGATCAAGATGGTTTCGTTCGCTATGGTGGGGTGAGCTATGGTGGTGAATTGCTGTAAAACAAAGGATGAAGGGAAAGTGGTTACAATTGCAGAGATTTTTTTTTTTAAATCAAAGCATATGAGCTGCAGATACCACTTGCCACTCATCTGTTGTTTATCAAAGATGAGTTGCAAAGGGAAATATGAGAATAAAGGGGAAAGGTGGGGCTATAAAAAATGTCTCCATGGAGACGACGTTTACAGGAGAGTAAACAGAAAGACAACAAGGACGGAGTAAACAGGAGACGGACACAGGATAAGTGAGAAGAAGCGATTATTATGAAAGTTTGTCCTCAGCACATTCGGAGTATGACATCTGTCATAGGGATCTGATCGAGCCTGCGAGATCTGTGATACTGTGCTAACTTTTCTCTCCTCTCCATTTTCACTCCCAAGGCTTTATTTTAGACTTTTATATAAATCAGTGACTCTATATTTAAACGCAAACAAAAAAACATCAAGTTCATGTGACCCTGGGTTGCGTTACACCGCCAGACACCGGCACGGCCGATGCATTCTGGCACTTCATTTAACCCGGCTGCTTGTTTTTTTCTGGGAAGTAGGTGCGAGTTTGAAATGACTGGGCATTAGTGTCTTTTAACAAGTTAGATAGAGTTACTCTCAAGCCTCCGGTGGCCTCGCAGCACATATTGTCCCCAACATTATGTATTTATATGTTTTTATGTTTCTCTCTGTGCATCGGCCTCATGTGTCTTTATACCAACCAGACTGTTTGCAACGTTTACAAAGTGAAGTCTAAGACTGACAAAGCTCAGATGGGGTTGACCTTGCATTTTAAAGGGTCGGTTTAGCCAAATCACAGAAAGCCTCTTTCATTATCGTTGCTATCTAGCCATTAAGATAATTGGGATTTTCTTTGTAGAGATTTTGATATCTCCCCCTCTGAGATTTCTGCCACCGCTAAAAAAAAAAAAAATACACTCAGTGGCCACTTTATTAGATCCATCTGTAAAATCTAAAGCAATCCAACACAACAGCTAAGCCGTAAATTCTAACTTTTACAAAGATAATAATGTTCAGTTTTGTCAGTGCGTCTGCCTGTCTGTTGGCCGGTCCACCACTTTGGTCCAGACTGAAATATCTCGACAAGTATTGGACGGATTGCCGTGAAACTTTGAGAAGACATTCATGGTCCCCAGAGGATGAATCCTAACGACTTTGGTGATCCGCTGACGTTCCCTGTTGTGCCACTGTTGAGGTTGACATTTTTGTTTTTTTTAAATGAAGTATTCCTTTTATAACGGCCACCAGCCTCAGCCGTGCTTTGTGTTTAGTGCCACTTAGCTAAGGTTAGCAATGTTAACAGGCTAAACAAAGATGGTGAACATGGTAAACATTATGCCTGCATGTTAGCATTCTGAGGTTTGCGTTTAGCTGAACGCACCAAAGTGCCTCCGTACAGCCTCACGGAGCTGCTAGCATGGCTGTAGACTCTGGTTAAAATGGGGGTTTTTTTATACTTTGGGCACCACAAACAATGTCTCATTCACCTCCATTGTGTTGGGCTGATGGTAGAAATCACAGCAGTCTATATGTTAAAATCTGGGCCCATAAAAATCCAATGCCTGCAAGGACTGGAGGTAAGTGTGGAAACAAGAATTTTTGTGATGTAAGTTGAGACCGTGATCCTTTCAGTCATTTACAAGACAACTTGTGATATGGAACCAGCGACATGCAGAACCTAACAAACCAAATTTTGTTGGTTAGATTTTCACCACCATCTGGTGAGTGAGGGATTGTGTTGGGGGTATATAGGTCTGTGCATATAGGTTTGGGCTTGTTTGTGTAGTGTCCAAAAGTGTCAAATGCCCTGATCACATGGGCGTACCTATCTGTGTACGGGGGTGATGGGAAGCATAAATCACTTCTGCTGCCCGAACCTTCACAATCCGCCTCATATCCAGGCTACCGGAGTGTGTGCGAGGCTAATTTCATTTTTGCGCCGGTCATCACAAAAGTCGATCTGCAAGCTTCCTTTTCCATGCTGTTTTCAGTGTGTAGCCTATGAGTCACAGCGTTTATTAATACAGACATTCGTTTATGTGTTGATGTGCTCTTAGGGTTGTCCTTCCTCTATATATAGCCCTTTAGATCTCCAAGGGGTAACGTGAGACAAGCTCATCTCCTTTCCTTCTCTTCGCACTTGCCTCTTTACTTCTAAGTCATTCCGCTCTCTCTCTTCTTAGTACTTTTGAAATATCCACGCCACCTGAATGGACTTGTTGGCTCGGACAGTCGTCCCCGAGTGTGCCGACAAGGCACACCATTGTCCCCAAGGCATCCCTCCTCTAACAGCAAACCTCCATCCAACCTGCCCTTCCTTTTTCCTAAGCCTTGTTTTTCCACCAGCGGTTTTTAGTGCCCCTCCTCATCTCCCTCATTCCTTCCCTTCAATCCGAGTGGATCAGATTTAACGACAAGTCCAAAATAATCCCAGGAAATCCTCGCCTTCGCTTGATCTATCTGCTGCCTTTGCTTTCCCATCCCTCGATCTTGAATCTTAACTTTGATGGGGCTTTTTTTCTCTAATCACCCTTCAGTTTCACACACCTTTTTCCTCTCAGTGTTGAGAGAGGAGATAAAGATGTGCTGCAAGAGCTGATTTATGTTTGGCAAGGTGACACCTGTCAGCACCTGTTGTTGTTGATGTTCTATTTGTCAGCTTCCTGCCCGTTCCTTCGCTCACCTGGTTGTCTCTCCACTTTATGTGAATTTCCACTGACAAAACCTCCACATGCAGCCTTGTGAATCCTCTCTGTTTCTCCCTATCACTATGAGTGGCTCTTATATGTGTCAGCACCATGTAAGCCATCCTCACCTCCCTCTGTTCCTTCTCGTGCCTGAACTCAGGCAGAGTCTCCAGGCAGAAGATGAGAATGGAAATCACAATGACCATGACGCTGATGATGGCGATGATCCGAGCTCCACCGGAGGACTCCGGATACTCAAACAGCATCCATAGGCGACGCTGCCATTCGTTGGAGGGTAAGGGGCTCTCCTCCTCCTTGGGGAAGCCTTCGTCCGCTTTGTAGCGGTCGATGATCTCCTCTCCGAGCTCGTAGAAGCGCAGCTCCTCCAGGAACATGTCCAGAGGGACGTTGGCGGGCCTCCGCAGCCTCCCGCCTGACTGGTAGAAGTACAGGATGGCGTCGAAGACAACGCGGCTCCGGTCCAGGAAGAGCTCGTTCCGCAGGGGGTCGAAGTAGCGCAGACGCCGCCGGGGGTCACCCAGCAGAGAGTCGGGGAACTGGGCGAGGGTGCGGAGCTGGGTCTCGTAACGCATCCCTGACACGTTGATTGCCAGGCGTTCACTCAGAGCCCAGCCGCTCCTCCAGCGGCGGTTCTCCCGCGTGACCTCGCCGCTCGGCTCCTTCTCACTGCCCTCCTTCTCCAGCTTGTTGTGCTTGTCTTTGGTCTGCTTGTCTTCATCACCGACCTCCTCTGCTTTCTGTTTTTCTTTTGTCTGCCCTCCTCCTCCTGTACCTCCTCCTTTGTCTTGACTATCCATCTCTCAGTTTTTGATTTTGCTCTTTCTTGTGTGTGTTTTCTGTCTCTTCGCTCTGGAGAAAACAAATCGTGGTTAACTTGGCAATACTGAACAACAGAACAGGGAAACATACTGTAAGTAGGTAAAAGAGAAAAGAAAATATATACAATAGCATAGGGTAATATTTGTTTTACTTTATAAAAATACTCTATAGTCACTATTTTTAAGCATCTTGTTTTTTTAAAATAGGTTATTAATATGAAATAAATTGTTTAATTTTGTCATAAAATCCACCAACCAGTAACACAGCATCACCAATTTTACATTAGTATTTTCCCAGAATATTTTGTAACTGATTAATGAAATATTAATTCTTACCTCAGTTTTCTCTGTACCTTCAGCTGAGCAATTTTCTTGACATCAGGGGGAAAAAAAGTTATTTAGCTTCCTTGAATACATTACATAGAGATGAGCATGAATTGTGTGATGGTAGAAGTGTGCTAAAGTAAAAAATAAATGAAAACGCTCACCATACAAAGCAGAGCATATAAAAATATCACCAGGTTTTGACACACCTTATGCCGTTTTGAAACCTTTCTCCACCACGTTCTGCTACACTTTCCTGTATATCACATCATGCAGACCGTCCATGCAACAAGCCCCCTTACATGCAGTCGGCTTCATGCTCATCACCGGTGTATCACCATGTCCTAGTGCAGCCAGGAGAAACCGAACTCAGACCGGCCTCCTCCACTCGCCCGTCCGCCTGCCAGAGCTGCTGATGCCAACTAATCACGCCAGGGCTCATCCTACTCTACCTCCACCGCAGGGTGCCTTTTGGGATGACCCTTCCCTTCCTCTGAGACAGTCTGCGAGTCATCCCCCTCACCATGATGTCCAGACGGGCCCTGCTCCTCCTCCTCCATGTCGTCCCACCTTTATGGAGGGTGAGGGTGGGGGTGGGGGGGTCAGCGTGGCTCCTTCAGGGGCTGCTTCGGGTGTTAATCTTCAGCCCGGGGGAAGTTCAGGTAGTTAAGTTTGAAGGTCACTCACTGCCTTCCCTTGCTCGCTCTCTCCCTCTCTCTCTCTCTCTCTCTCAGGCTCAGCGCGGCCCCCCGGGGAATGCTGTTGGGCCGAAATTCAATCTTCGACCCTCTCCTCCAAGAGCACTGCTGCCTCTGCGACCCCCTTTTTTCTGCCCCCAACTACCCTCCCTGCCCAATAATGTCAACCTCTTAACCCCTCACTCCTTCTTAAACATGCTGTAGGCCTACATGTTTGCACATGTTTGTGTTAAAACAAAAGAAAGAAGGAAATTCATTTTTTTTTGTTTCGAAGGAAAAACGCCAGGTGGTGGTGGTGATGATCATAGAGTAACTGCAAACATGTGGTTAGTATTTTTTTTCCCCATCTCCACGTCGTCCATAGCTTTGCTGCCGTCATCTAGGCTATTTTTATCAGTTTTGTTTTGCTCGTGCAGAGTTGTCCACAAATTTAAAACGGTCAGTCAGTCAGTCATTTTCTACCGCTTGTTCCCGTTCGGGGTCGCGGGTGACTGGAGCCGGTGGAAATTAAAAAGTGGCAAATGAAAACTGACCTCATCTGCTATTAAATGTGAATCTGCATGTCTGTGGTTGTTTGAGACACGCCATGAAGTTTACACACGCAGCAAAAACTACAACTCCCATAACAGCGCTTTGCAAATGTTGCCTTCAGATACTCTAAGTAAATTCCAGTCTCTGACTGACAACTGTTTGGTAGGCTACATTAAATAAACAAGAAATTTCACAAGTCAGGTGGAATAACGTTGTGACTACGATGAGCTTAGGTTGGCCCCATCAGTGTCTAATTTGAATTTATTTTTATTTTTAGCCATGCAAGCTGAAATGGCTCTGATAGCAAAATCTTTCAGTCGGTCAGCGGGTTGTTCGCCACGTTGGGCCAGACTGGAATATTTAAACAACTGTTTCATGGATTGGCATTAAGTGTTGCACACTGATTGATGGTCCGCAGAGGATGAACCCTGATGATGTTGGTGATGCCCTAACATTTTCCTCTAGCGTCCCCAGAAGGTCAAAGTCTTAATATCTCGAAATATCTCAACAACACCTGAGCCTACGGGACGGCTCTGGGTGGCTTTTAAATTAAAATATCTGCGAGCTAATTACTTTCCCATCGTCCTCAGCTGTAGGCAACTTTGTGTTCATTGCTACTGGAAACTAAGGTGGTGAACATGGTGAACATGATACCTGCTGAACATCAGCATGTTAGCATCTTCATGTTCATCTTCATTGTGAGCTTGTTAGCGTTTAGCTCCAGGCTGTAGATTCCTGCTAGCCTTATGTATGCACAGTCGTACTTGTGAATTGGTTTACTGCCTGTGTGTCAAGCACTTTTCTAACCCCTTTGAAAAACTTCTGGGTAGAATGAGCAATTATCATCATTGTTGTAGTTGGTGATAGCAGCGGTAGGCTAGTTTTCTAATTGGGCTGCAGTAATGAAAAGAAGGGCCGGTGGATCAGCCACTTAACCGATGTCTTTATTTAACAGCCATATCCGTTTTCAAGTTACGTTAATAGGGATAAATGTTCTTTATTTAATAAAGTTCAGAAATGTCCACTCTCCAATCCCCCACTGACCGTTTTTGAGTGAACTTTGTGATTTCCAATACGTCCAGTGGCGCCTGAAGGCAGCAGAGCAAACCCCATGATTTTGCGGAACTTTGAACTTCGCGCACAAGCTGCGGTTACGGACTTCAAAAAGGTGGACGAGCTGGACAGAGACACAACCAGGGTCCGACGGTGCGGCGTTTTCGGGCTGATTTATCAGCGGCGCTAGCGCCACAACAGCAACAAACAAACAACATGTCCCTCCGCTACGGCGACAAAGTGGTGATTGTCACTGGAGGGTCCAAAGGGATTGGCAGAGGGATTGTCAGAGTGTTTGGTATGGCAACATTTATCATGGGGATGTGTTTGGGGTCGGGGCAGGAAGTGGCGCTCTCAACATTTTGCATGTTTCCTTTCTTCTTTTCCAGTGGAGAACGGTGCCAAAGTGGTGTTTTGTGCAAGAGGAGGTTAGTAAAGTGTCGCTTCTGCCCAGCCCCTTGGCTTCCCCGTCAGATCCTGTACGCATTGAGAAAACAAGTCGTACGTGATCGGCGTCACGTTAAATGGACGCGTGCGCCAGACGCATCGGCTCTGGCTGCGGTGCGGGGACGTCATGGGCCGCTCACCTCTGTTTCGCCGTATTCCTTCGTGCGTTGCAGGGGCCGCGGGCGAGGCTCTAGAGGCGCAGCTGGACCGAGCAGGGCCGGGCTCGTGCACATTTGTCCCATGTGACATCTCCAAAGAGGACGACGTCAAGGTAAAAGGGCGACCTCGGGGTTATCGACCTGGTTAACGTGGACACAGATGCACAGGTCCCCGGTGAGGCAGCGCGTGGTTGCCATCACCTTTCGCTCACGTGTCCCGTTTCCCACCTGACTTCTGTACCTGTCCAGTTGAAACATTCGAGCCGACTGGAAGGTAGCTTACCCTGACATTTTACGATTTCTCCTCGCCAAACTGTCAACGTTTTGCATGTTTTGTTCCTCATCCGTCTCACCTGCTTAGAAACCCCGAGGCGGAGAATAGCATCGCGGTTTGTAAAAAGGGCGGCTGTGGCCTGGTGGCGGTCGTCCACCAATCGGAAGGTCGGCGGTTCGATCCCGGCTTCCCGCAGCCACATGTCGAAGAGTATCCTTGAGCAAGATACCGAACCCCCCCAAAACTTGCTGTGCCTTGGGTCTGTGAGTGTGTAGGTCGCTTTGGATGAACGCGTCTGCTAAATGTAACGTGAAACAAAAAGCCTCCGTTTGCGCCCCTGGCTGAAGGGATTTTCTGTTTCCGCTGCCGTGTTGGCAACTGGTTTCTCTGTTCAAATGCTGCGGCTGTGTCTCCGCAGAGGCTGATTGCCGTCACAGTGGAGCATTATGGACACATTGACTGCCTGGTCAACAATGCAGGGTGGCGTGAGTCCCACAGCACACGACGACGACGATGATGATGGTCATGCGGAGGCCTCTGGTGGCACACTCGCAATTTATCTCGTGTTTCCCCTCTGCAGACCCCCCCCATAAACCCACCGATGACACCACGGCGGAGGAGTTCAGGGATCTGCTGAACCTGAACCTCGTCAGCTGCTTCTTGGCTTCTAAGGTAATGTTTCCGACTTGTGTGCGCATGCGTGAAACTTCTTAAAATGGGTTAACAATGGGGAAATCGTTCATTAGAACCATTAGATTGTGCAATTGAATCACTATTGAATACTTAATTATTCAAATTATTCTTATTATTATTTGGGGGATTCTATGCCTTCAGTAGACAGGGGCAGCAGAGAGACGACAGGAAACGAGGGAGAGAGGTGCCATCACAAGATTCAGACTCAGATAATTCAAGTGTCCAATATTGGGGGGAGGAGGGGGGGGGGGGGGATCTATATTCAGATTGCTCAGATTAAATTGGTCTTTTTCAGATCTGAACAAGGTCGAGTCAAAACGTGAACTGCTTAAACCGGATTAGTGAAATTCAGAAAACAAAATTCATGATAGAAAATTCCAAACTTGCACATTCGGCAAGGACAATCGATCGAGCTTGAATGGAGCTGATAAGAGCTGTGTCGAAGGGCAGTCGTATTTCAGTGCTTTGATTTCAGTTCCAACATTAAGGGACAGTAGTGAAGTTATCAGCTGCTTATAAACTTGATCACGGGCTTTGTGTGCTGCCATTTTAACCTCCCTCACTCACCCACAGGCACAGGCTGTAAGTATGTAGGATCTCTGGAGTCACTGGAGGTCTCTTCTCTCCTTTCCAGTATGCGTTGCCGTACCTGCGACAGCGTCAGGGAAACATCATAAATGTTTCCAGCCTGGTGGGCGCCATCGGCCAGAGAGATGCTGCACCGTATGTCGCCACCAAGGTGAGTTAGTGGCCCAAGTGTCCACTCCTCATTATTCCATTCAAGCTCAGGTGAAGGGAGGAAAAGAGGGCCCTGTAATGCGACGCTCTCTCCACAAGGGGGCGATAATCTCCATGACAAAGGCGATGGCTGTGGATGAGAGTCGCCACAACGTCCGCGTCAACTGGTGAGCGGAACTGGTGTCTGTGCTCAGTCTGGTTTCTCCAGCTTCCTCCGTGCTCAGATCCCCGGGGCCCGTTTCAGAAAGGAGGTTAAGAGAAAACTCTGAGTATGTTAACCCGGAAACAAGGGGAACTCTGGGTTTTCGGTTTCAGAAATGGAGGTATGTCAAACCCGAGAAGGTGGGGTAAGTCAAGCCCGTTTCTGAAAGAGCGGTAAAGACTCTGTGAACCTAACCTGGCCGGGAGCAGGTTTTCTTCAGTAAACCCAGAGTTTTCTGTACAACATCGGGGATGCAGAACATATCAGTAAGGCTGCTGTATGCAGAGCGGTAAGGAAAGTGTGCCTCGCTCTTAAGTGCTTTCTGAGAATGTTTGTGTTGTTTCCCGGCCACAGTACTAGCTACAAATGACACCTTCAACAGTGTTATTAGATTAATGTAATAATTAATCACTCTAAAGAGTTGGAATACTTATTACTTATTACTTTCTAAATCCCATATCAACCCCAACCACTTGAACAATACAAGGAGAGACATGAAACTGACCAAAATGTGTAGAGGGAGATCGTTAAATTGAAAACATAACTTTTAACATTAAAACATTATGTTAAATCCACTATTGTTTTAAACAGAATTGTTCTATAGTCCATGCAGTATTTAATGCAATTGCTTCAGATGTAACTTGTAATGTAATGACAGAAGAATAAAGAGTAATCCTTTTTCAAGTGAAAAATAATTAAAGTACAGTAATTAAATGTATTATTAATTAATTACGCCCAACAGTGTATAACAGTATTTAAAATTTAAACTTAGGGCATTGACTCGAGCAGCTGTTTTCTCCCAAGCAGCCTCCCTGTCAGTTCGCCGCTGCAGCCGTGTTGCGTTTTAAAAAATAAAATAAAAATACGTGTTCATATTCTCCGTAAGCTTGTAGAAGCGCATCCAATTCTGCTGGCGAGAGGAATATGCAGACCTCTTTTTGTCTGCTGCTGTTTCCATGGTGACTCATAATTATCTGCGCTCCATTGATGATGGCTTTTTATAGTTGTGGCGCACGCGCTTAACTCAGCCAGTCTACTTAGAGTTGACTAACTAACTTTAGCCGTTCTGTAACCGAAAACTCAGAGTTTCCAATCTCAGAGTTCAAGTTCAAACTCAGAGTTGGTTAAACCTCCTTATTGAAACGGGCCCCTGCTTTCACCCTCACTACTTTTTATACTTATATTATGTTTCTGTTTTTTGGACTTTTCTCTAATCTCTGCTGTTTTTTGTGTGAAATATTTTCCCATTTTACCTCTTTGGGCCTCGACCGGTTGTTTAAATGAAATCCATCCAAGAGGAGCTTTTATTTTGTAAGCTATATTTACTATTTTATTAGCTTATTGTATCTTTTTCTTTTTTTTTTCTTTTTTTTTAATGTAAAATCTTAATCTGCAAAGTAACTACTTCAATCAGATGCATGCAGTGGAGTAAAAGGCACAATGTTTCCCTCGGAGTGTGGAGTAAAGCAGAGCACTCAAGGTAATTACCTCAAAATTGTACAGTAGTGGAGGAAATGTGCCTGGTGACTTTCCACCGCTGCACGTTCAACGTCAACAATGGCACATGACAGTAAGAAAGGCGGCCGTTATGTCTGCTAAAGTTGCTCACTTTGCGTGACAACAAGCATCATCTTTGCATGAAGGAGCTTCAATCGACCTATTCGGCAGTGATGATATTCATCACCAGAAGTGACACGGATTAATTTTATGTCAAGGTCAGCATTAGTCTGTGACAGGAAAATTCTATAAACCAGGAGATCCACTGATATTTAAAACGCGCGAGTCTCTTAGTCTCTGCAACAATGTCCTTTCCTGCACTAAACTCTACTCTTAGTAAATAATATAATAAGTATCTGTCACAGTGTCCGCGAGCATTTAACGGACTACAGCTCAAATAACACCCGTTCCTGTCTAATAACGCTGTGCGCCGTGTGCTGCAGCATCTCTCCGGGTAACGTGCTGACTCCACTGTGGGAGGAACTAGCCGGGCAGACCCCGGACGCTGCAGCGGCCATCAGATCGGGAGAAAATTCTCAGGCAAGTTCTCACAGTGGAAACCAGAGGTCCCTGCACAGGGGCCAGAAAGATGAGGGGAAGTGATTTTTTTTTTTTTTTTTGGGGGGGGGGGGCAAGAAAGACAAATAGTTGAGCAGTCGCACACCTGCTGTCATGTGACTGTGAGTCTTCAGCAATTAGTGAGCTCTCCGTTCTGGTGGACTTTAATCTGGAAAGGTATAACATCAAATTAGGAAACTCTTGGAAAACATAGATCCTTCCCTCAGGTCCAATATTAAAGGCTTTGTTGTTCAGCAGCATTCAGCAGATACGTTGTGGGTAAAGAAAACAGCACAATGATATTAAAGAAAGGTTCCCCCCCCCCCTTCCCGGCACATAACACTGATGCTTCCTGCTGCTGCTCGGATCCAAACACTTAAGACTCTGTGTCTGACAGTAAATCATCACGAGGTGCCCTACAGTTCCTTCAACGGTGTTGCGTTAATGATCCAAACTGCCACGCCCCTTTTTTTTTTTCCAAATTACAGCTTTCTTCCCACCCCAGTCAGAAACTTAGGCTTTTGAAGCTAACGGGGTGAGACTTGGTCCTTAACGGAAGCTCAGCTTGATATGAAATGTCTGGCGGAAGCGAGATAAAATAGTCTACCCCTGGAAGCAGCGAGAAAAGGTATGCCTGTCTAAATAACAGCGTGCATAAATGTTGTTGTTAAATGAATGCTTAAATGTTGTTGTTAAATACATGCTTAAATGTGTCTCGGCGCTCGTGTCTTGAAGTGTCGTTTCCAGTCACTTGCCACAGGAATTGTTGTGTTTTTACACTTCCTTTCCTCTAGTCCCCCCCCCCCCCCCCCCCCCCCCCCCCCCTCCATCCCATACATAAAAAACAAAAACAC
>CM022470.1:3584403-3606983 GCA_011952105.1 Coreoperca whiteheadi | reverse complement strand
GGCCCCCCCCCCCCCCCCCAGTTATTCAGGTGACGATTTAAAAAAACAAACAAAAAACCTTGATTTGATCAGACAGCCTCACTGAGATTAAGATCTCTTGTCCAAGAGAGACCTGAGAACAAGAAACGTTCCCAAGAACGCAATCAGCAAAGAGAAACAACGCAACAGTACACAAGGCACCAGTGGAAACAGTTCCAAGAATGATTTAAAAAACAAAACAAAACAAACATCAGATAATACAGCTTTAAAATCTCCCGAGGGGGAATGTTAGACTCTAGTTTGAGGGCACCAAACTGGTACCTGACACCAGCTCTGCCAACATTACATGAGGGATATGAGGGGAGGCAGCTCCCGGATCGTGTGCGGGGGTCTGGAAGCTTCAACAGTAGAGCTTTACAGATGAATAACGTGAGATGGCCATTTCTCCCTGAGCATCCAACCGTGTGATCCAAAGAACAATGACGAATATGAAATGTGTCACTTGGGATAATGAGATAATGGAGGCATTAGTTGTGGGTTAAAAATCAGTGACTCAGTGCGAGTCTTGCGTAAAAGCCATATACCTTCCAGGAATATGTCGGTTCCTGCTTCCTGGACGCGAAGAACACAGGCCAACCCGATGTTTAAATGCTTCTTTTACTGGGCAAACAGTTGAAGAGCCGGACTGCCTTTTATGGTGCAGCGTCAGCGACTGTGGGGACGTCTGCAGGAGCACCAAACACACACAAGGAAGTCGCATGGTGCAGCTACAAATAATGATAATAATGGTGATAATGTGATGCTGGAAACGGGACAAGAATGAGAAATGACAGGTTTTCTTCTCAAACAGCTGCTGGGCCGGATGGGGACTGAGGCCGAGTGTGGGCTGGCCGCCTTGTATCTCGCCGCCGACGCCACTTTCTGCACCGGGACAGACCTGCTGCTCAGCGGCGGAGCTGAACTCAACTACGGCTTCAAGAGTCAGCTCCCACCCTGAGTGGCCTGGTCTCCACATTCTGACGTGGGACGGCTGGGTTAACGGACTCACTTGTTTAATGCAGATTATGCACATGTACGAGAGTGCGTTGCTAAGATGAATTATACTAAATGGTTCGAAGTGCAGGGAGGCTTTTCGATCAATAAAAAATAAAGTGCCATTTCATTCATTCAGTTGAGCACATTGCCTGGCTGAGACAGGACAGCTCCAACTGTTGGCATCCGGGCCAACTGTGCAACAAGACCTGTACCCCTCCCCGCCGGCCGACCAATCAGCATCGACCTCCTTGACCCCGAATAACCTCCCCCGTTTGAGTCTGCTGGCGTCCGCCAATCAGCTTGTGTCACTCCTCCAAAGACTTTGTGAATGAGACGTCGCTGGTTAATGTTTCTGGTCACTATAACTAGAGGACTGTATTAGTAGATAATATTTTTTTGTGTCTTCTCACTGAATAGTCCAGGTGATGCCCCGGGGAAAAGAGACCAAATCACAAAGCAGTCACAAACCGTTTAAAAGGGTTTATAAACTAGATAGGTCAAGGCTTTTTTTTTGTGGTTTTGTTAAAGGACTAGTATCCCGAAGGGCATTTTTATGTGTGTGAGGTTTCTGACTTCACCTGAGCCGTCAAAAGCGGAACTCTAGTTGACTTTGAGCTGAGCGTGTGTTTCCACACGGACAAATCACCTCGCTAATCAGCGCTACGTAGCGGACATGGCAGTCCTCCGAACGGTAAGTTCATTGACACGTCTGCGTGCTGTTTTGTCTGTTTACATCGACTGTCCGGGTAGATGATTCACTCAGAGCAGCGGTAACGCTGCCCATAATAACCGAGGAAGATAACAAGTCCCGAATAAAGGCTGGTTTTACACGGGCCGACGTGTCTGTCCCGCCAGCGCCGAAGGTCATTAAACCAAACTCCGTGCTGAAATAATGCAACTTAACGTGCCTTGCTCGTCAGCAAAAATTAACACTTCGCAAAACACGAACTGGTGAGGCAAGCCAGTACGATGATTAGTAGATTATTAGTTTGCCGAAATGAAAAATATATCCTAGTGACACTGCAATAGTCACGGGTCTGTTTGTATGTAGCTTGTAAGCGACGCTATAAGCAAGTTCTCGCTGAATTGTCCGATTTTTAAATAGAGTTTGGCGTGCGGCTCGGAGGCAGCACCCCAATCTCTCCAGGTGCCTCAAGATGCAGACGTGCAGAGCGTGCCACGTGTGAAGCGCACGTGTGTCATTACCTCACTATGCTTAGACTACACATTTATAACTAATGGAGTTGCTGCTGGCTCATAATGCTAACTAGCATTTGCTAATTCAGTTTGACAAAAAAAACAACCCAATTCCATGCATCAGATTTACAAGTGCGTGTCACAAAAAATATTTATATATACTACATGTTCGCAATAAAGGCAAAACCTGCATCCTCCGTTCAACACTTTGTGCACCAGAGTCGCTGTGCAATTTGTAGGAATTACTAAAGCATCAATTATTCTGTAGACTCTGTGAAAGACCACCATTGTGGATTAAAAGATTAATTATGGGCTTACCAGAGGCCTGCCACCGCCTGTTTTACAAGATTTTAACTGCCTGGACAATTCAGCCATTTACAAAGTCATACTAAAAGGAAAAGAGCAGAATTTTTTTATTATTATTACATTATTATTTGCCTGTATTACCTCTGACATCATAACTTCAGGCAGAATGCCATGAACTAGAAAGCCAGTAAAAGTGGCCTGAACGTGTCTTTAGCTGTTGTAGTCAGTATATCTGGTGCCAAGCCAAGTTGACATGTTTTGGCTCTCGCGGTGGACTTTTTCCAACAGCAGTCCATTGTTGTTGGCGGCTTATCGGGTGTGTTTTTGGCTATTAGCGCAGGTGTCGTATTCCATTGCGCCTTTTTCCTGACTCTCAGTCATTTGTCAGCATTAGGATGTTTTGCACAACTGGTTTCTCGCCTCGCAGTCCTCATTTTTGTACAGTACCCTGCATGTGTGCCCTGATTTCTAATTGCAGCTCAGCTCTGGCCGTCTCCCACAGGCGTGCGTTACGAGCTGTTGAACTGCAGGCAAAAAGTGTCCCACACACGCCCACGGTGTGGACATGGTTTCCTTTTGTATTCCCATGGCTGCATCAATTATTAAACCTTTGCACTTCTGACTGCTAGTGCTGTTAATGAACTGCCACAGTGAGCGTGCCGTCTTTCGCTTGCAGGCACTCCATGGGCGACTTCTTCAGGCCCTCCCCTTTTCCTTTGGGTCGCTGCGGTTCGCCAGCTCCTTCAAGGTAATGAGGAAAACGTTAACATTTTCTTTCTCACCAGGTAAGGCCTGCGTCAGCCCCACCTGCCTGTACGTGTCACCGAGCACAACGTGTTTAGGAATCATTACGGGAAGGAGGAAGTGACATTTCTCAAAAAAGGGATTTGTCTCTTCAACTTGTAAACGCTGTCTAGAATTTAAAGTTTCTCCCCCCTGCCCCCCCCCTGGCTTTCCCTCGCTGTCTGCCTGTTGCACTTACTCAATTCAGTTTAATTGAACTTGATTAATTGCGTCTTGTTGACCTGATGAGTCAGCGTCTCGGCTGACTGCATAACGCCCACCTTATTAAAGCATGCTCTGTCAATAAGTTCGATTTGAAAACAATCACTGTACTCGTCGCCTGCTCTGCTCTTGTCCTGCCTACTTCCTCTTCTCTGCTCGTCTCCGGCTCGCTTGTCCGTCTCAATATCAGGCAGCAGATCTCCTTATCGAACGCAACGCAGCATGCAAGCCGAAGCCCGACCCCTCCGCCCTGGTGTTCGGCAAGCAGTTCTCCGACCACATGTTGACCATCAACTGGTCGGAGGAGGGCGGCTGGGAGGCTCCTCAGATCAAACCTTTCCAGAACCTGTCGCTGCACCCTGCCAGCTCTGCCCTGCACTACTCCACAGAGGTGAGTAGGGGGCTCAACGCACAAATGAGATCTGTGTTTGTTGCTGATGTTTTGATATTTGGCCTTTTAAATGAAGTAATTGCCAAAAAATGAATAAAATAGGCAGACACTTTGTTTGCAGTTTACCACACTGTTTGACCCCCCCCCCCAACCGTACATTGTTGTGTGTTTGTCTCTCTCCAGCTGTTTGAAGGCATGAAGGCGTTCCGTGGAGTCGACAACCACATCCGCCTGTTCAGACCCATGCTGAACATGGAAAGGATGCAGCGAAGCGCTGACAGAAGCTGCCTTCCCGTGAGTTTGTACCCCACCTCACCCTCAGGATTCTTGCCTGCGTCAGGCCCTCCGTGTGGGCCGCCGGACGGTGTCTGGGTTGAGGCCAATATTCGGTGTCTTTTAGCGTGACCAGTTTCTCGGCGAGTCCTTCACCCGGAGTGGAAAGACCTCTGAACGCTTAGACCATGATGCACAAAAGGGGGGGCGCTCGTCTGGCAGAACAAGTTGAAGCGCACATTCCTGGTAGAATGCTTTAACATGAACGCCGTGTTTGTGCTGTTTCACTTCGTGATCGTTGAGATGGTCACTTTCCAGAGTTTTCAAATCCTGTCTCATAAACTACACTTCCTGGATCATGTTTCATTAGGGCTGCACAATCTTTTTTTTTTTTTTTTTTTAAGGTTAGATGTGTGACAAACAGCATTATAATGTGGTGCTGTGGAGACGTCCCGGCCTACAGATCTCCAGATGGAAGAAAACATGTTTGTTTGGTACAGACCCCAACATATGTCACATCGTGATTTTACGGGGGGGGGTTTTTTTTTTTTTTTTTTTACCATATCGTGCAGCCCTGTATTTCTTTGTCCCTGATACCTGAAGCTAATCGTTCCCACCGACGCAGGGTTTTGTGTTCCACTGAAACTCAGGAAAGCCAGACTAAAACGACTCTATTGTCGCCAACGAAATTACCGTGGCAAAAAGCCTTCTGTAGCAACACGCCCAGACCAACACAGCCCGCGGGCGTTTTGCACAGTTGGCCTGAATGGGCTCTTGTGATTCTATTAGTTTGCAGAGTGAAGCAGGTTACCATCCAGACCGACGCCCTGAAGCTGTTCACGCTCTACGATGTTGCGTAACTGCTTGGCAACATGCCCAGTCCTGGCTTACTACCCAAACAACTATCAGTTATTACTTCATGAGGAGTTCGGGACGCAAAGGAAACTATGAGCACTGTGTCACACGGTGAAGCGCTGCCTCATGGCCTGAATCCAGTCTAAAGAAAAGCCTTTGTTTATTTTATCTAGAAAAATATTTCACAATGAATGAATGAAGATCGTGTCGTGAATTGATTCTCATGTTAACACATAATAATAATGATAATAATAAGAATAAAAACCACTAAACTCTGCACCGCTCTTCTTAGAAGCAGCAGCCAATCATTATGGTTTAAGTAAATTTTATTGATGTTTACTTACTCAACGCTTTAATTGACCTGCAGTGGTTAAATGTTGCTGTAAAGACGCTACGTAACTTTTAAAAAGAAGAAAGAACACTTTCTTCCCATTGTACAAATTTAAAAAGTTGAATTCATAAGAAGCGAAAAACCCACTCTTGGTCTAGTATGACCAGTAGCTTATGGTTGCTAACATTAAATGTATGTATGACCACCGATTTAGTTCGCTCTTCTTTGCTTCTGCTGCTGTTGCACTGTTTCCACATTTCCCAGATAAAGTTTGTTTTATTTTTGTGATAAAAGCATTGAAATCTATGACAAGCTAAAACATATTAGAACGGCACGAGTTTAAAAGAAAAAAAAAAGTTAGAAAACTGTTTCAGTGTACTGAAATGAGGAGGAGTGTGTTATTGTTTAGGAGTTAAACTTTAGAATATCTAGAATAATGGGGGGGGGGTTCTCAAAAGTGACACAGTCTCACCTTTAAGGTCACATACAGACAAACAATCTTCCTAAGTACTGCGTTTTTATTTCAGAGCAAAGGATGTGGTGGGCCTGGATATTACAGATGTTTTCAGTTTTAGAGGAACATACCTGCAAAACCCCAACATAGATTTAAAAAAGAAAATAGAATTGAAAATGTTTTAATGCAAAGTCTCGCATGTTGTAATGAAGAGTCCAGCCATACTTGTGAAGCGGTAAAGAGAGCGCAGAAAGCAGTGAGGAAGAGCGAATAATTGACTGTTCACGTCCTCGTTCCTTTTTGTAGTTGTTTGACAAAGGCGAGCTGCTGGAGTGCATCAGGAAGCTGGTGGAGGTTGACCAGGAGTGGGTTCCCTACTCCCAGGACGCCAGCCTCTACATCAGACCCACCTTCATAGGAACGGAGGTGAGCTGAAGGGCAAAGAAACGGATTACAGTTATACTGTACTTTAACGCCTGAGTCTAACGGCGCTTGTCCATTAGCAGTACCAGCTCGGCTCGCTTTTCGCTCCGTTTTCCATCGCAGATAGTACCACCACAATAGTACCTGGTCGTCATAGCGACGCCGCAGGAATCTGTCGCGACATACACACACGGGGCAATGGAGGAAATCGAGTGTGTGCTGTTTTTGATCGTCGGGATGTGGCTGTTTCTCACAGCGAGAAGACAAACGTTGTTTCGTTTGACGTGTTCGGCGTGTTCTCCCGAGATGCTACAGTAACGGGTACATCACGCAATCTCTGGCCAAACTATTTAAAAATGGCGGGGTTATTCAGGACACTCCGTCTGGCGCGTGCAGTGATGACGCAGTGAACAGTGACGATTCCCTCTGACCAATCAGCAGTCTGCCGTGGTTTCACGCCATATTTTAGTATCGCCTCAGCTCGCTCGGAACCTCGCAGGAGGTGGTACGAAAAAAGTACCTGGAAGCACAGTGGAGAACCAAACAAAGGCGAGCCGAGCTTTACTGTGTAGTGGAAAAGAGCCATAATGGTCGCCATGGGGCCGGTGCAGGTTCCCGTCTCAGCTGAAGTGATTAAACGTGGTTGGAATCCAGCGTAGTCTCAGGACTGTTGCACTAATCGCCCTCCTGGTCCTGATTACCTGTCGTCTCCTCTTCCTCTCCCTCCTCCAGCCGTCCCTTGGCGTGTCCCGGGCAGGAAAGGCTCTGATCTTTGTCATCATCAGCCCAGTGGGACCGTACTTTGCCACCGGGTCCTTCAGCCCCGTTTCTCTGCTGGCGGACCCGTCGTTTGTCAGGGCCTGGCAAGGAGGCGTCGGGGCCTATAAGATGGGAGGGTGAGTTTGGTGTCTTTCTCCTCTCGGGTCCAGTGCTGGTTTGCTTCATTAAGATAAAAAGCAAGGCACAAGGGAAACTCGCTGGTGTTCTTATCCTAAAGTGGTCTTACGTCTTCCTGTGATGTTTGCGTTCCAAACTGTTCCAAGTCCGATTCCCCAGTTCCTCGTCGTTTCAGCCTCATGAGTGTCACCTGTGGCAGGTACGTGTTCGGGAGTTGTGATTATCAGCAGACATGGCGCCCCTACATAAGGCTATCTTGCCCACTCTGTTTTCTGAACTCGTTTCATGAACGGAAACGAAGTACAAAAGAATTATTTCACACCGCAACGCTTCAAGTCAGCAAACCAAAACGTGAAGTTAAATGCTAAAAATTGCGTTGCTAACCCAATAGTCAGATATTAAACAAGAGAATATTACTGTAGCCTATATAGTGATGTTACACCGTTGGGTGCAACTAAGGATGCTTGTTTATTGGTTTTTGTTTGTTTTTTTATATCTGTGTTATAAAACCGTCATGGCTGGGTAAATTGTCTGAGGTGCTTTACGCCACAGCTGCGTTTTTGTTTTTTTTTGTTCAGCATAGCAGGAAAAGTACAGGTTATAAATGTCACCGGTTACGGCTATGTATGACAAGTCAAATGTCTTCCTTAAGAAAGGCCTTTGGAAGCCACAGATATGTGATTTCCCAAAATGTGGAGACGGTTATTGTGGTGCTTGTGATGGCGACGCATCCGGGTTTAAAAGCAGCCTGTTGTCAGTCACTGACACGACCGGTTCGACTGGTCGAACTCGGGTGGATTCAAGGAAGCGGAGCCGTCACTGACGTTATGACGCCGGTGCTCTTCCTGCTGGGACAAAGGTCTGTTGACCTGTATTTCACCCCGTGGTAGAGCTCAAATAGCCAAAGGAATGCGGCAACCCTACAACGGTTTCTCAGCAGGAGACGCTTTTCCAACAGAGCGACGGGTATTAAAGTCCGTGCTCCTGTAATCTCCGCTCGTCTGGTATCCTAAATATCACACGCTCAGCTCCAGTGTGATTACATAACGCCACTGAAAACCCCATCGACTCACTGAGCCAACAAAACCTGCTCCCCTGCCATCAAGCAGTGAGATTCGCTTCAACTCTCGAGCCTGATTTAGCACCGGCAGTCACGGGACTGCAGGGCCGTGCCCCTGTAAGCAACCGCTATGTTCGCGTGGTCGTTCAGTGTGTGTACGAACGGCTCCCACACACCTATATACTGGATGTGCTTACAGTACCTTTTCCTTTTCGGGGTTGCTTTTTTGTGATTTATATTTTAAAAATAAAAACACTGTGTCCATGTGCGCTGCCATCAGTCATCGGTGCTCTCTGGACGAACTATGTAATGGTGACACGGTTTCTAAATGACCCCAAACCTTCTTTTGCATTCCCGTACAGCGGTTTCTTGTGCCGACATTATACTTACTTCCTTTTGACTTGTGCTCTTTGTCCCTTTTGGGGCATAAGGCATCGATAATGTTCCTCCGCCTGTCGCCGTCTTGAGCAGCCTTGCCTTGTCCCATGAGAGCCCCATCTCAACCTCCACCGCCGACACCTCGAATCCGACATATCTGCAATAAGATAACGTCAGCTGATGTATTGACCATGCTGATTTATCAGGCAAGCTCTAACATCAATATTAGAGATGTAACAATGTAAATCATATGATGTTTAGAAGAGTTGCTAAAACAAAACAAAAAGCTGCTCTCTGGTGAACAAACCTTTCATCAGCGACACTGTAACTGAAGAACCACTAACATGTGGGCATATTTGTACAGCTTTGCTTTTTCGTGTGTGTGTGTGTGTGTGTTGCGCACGACCTCCGAAAGGAATATACACGCGCCGTGCTTAAGCAAGCAGGTGAACAGTTCTGTTCACGACGCAGCCGGGTTTTCTATGCGAATGCGCAGTTAGAAAGCTTTTTAAAAAAAAATATATGTGTGTGTGTCACAGCTGCGTGTCTGTCAGCTTGTTTTGGCGTTCGTCTGCGACCCGAGTGACCAAAAGTTCTATTTGTGACACACACAAATAATGTGTACGACTCCTCACTTGAGTCTTAACTGTGAGTTGCATTGTGTATTGAAGCCCTTGCAGCAACAAGGATATAATGTTGTTTTCAGGAATCGTGGTAGTGCTGCAAATTTCTCAGGATGTTCTTTCATTTCTTGGCAAGGGTTAAGCCTTCCAGTGAGAAGATGACTCAATGTATACGACTGAGTGACTGAGTTTTTTTGGGGCGTTATTACTTCTTGTTGAGATAACAGGAACTAGCTGAAATGTTTTCACCCTCTTTTGTTCACACTGGTGACATTTATCATCAGGCTCCTTCCTTCCCAGCACAAACGCCCCTGTGTGGGTGTCAGTTTCACAAGGCGGAAAAAAACCACCTGCGTCTCCATTCATCCACTCGCGACACAACAATGCCATGGCCTCTACATATACAGCTCTGGAAAACATTAAGAGACCACTTTCTCTGGTTTTACTGTGTGTAGGTATGTTTTGGGGTAAAAAATTAATTTTGTTTTATTCTATAAACTACTGACAATATTTTTCCCAAATTCCCCCCCCAAAAAATTGTAATTTAGAGCATTTATTTGCCGAAAGCCACAACAGGTCAAAATAACAAAAGCTGCAGTGTTGTCATTCCTCGAATAAATGAAAGTAAATAAGTTCATATTCATTTTTTTTTTAAATTTTCTTTTTTTTAAACAAGTCCATGCTAATGTTGCGAGAGACTGTGGCTTGTAGGCCTCTTCAGGTCTCCGTCCAACCATTCGACGACCAGGTGTTGGACAAAGCTGAAAAAAGGACTCATCAGAGAAGATGACCGTGCTCCAGTCCTCTACGGTCCAGTCCTCATGGCGAACCTCAGCCTGGCTCTGCTTTGCTTCTCATGGATGAAGGGCTTTTACTCTAGCTTTGCACGGTCAATAGTTATTTTTTGACTCCAATTATTTTTGACGTACTACTAGCACTGTTCTTTGCCATCCAGCTGCTCCTATTGCAAGAGGATAGTGATGACCACAGCAGTGGGGGTTTTTTATTTATTTTTTTTTATGCTTTCTTCATTAAATAAGACTTGGTTCAGGTGATCACCTAATCACCTGTGTTTTGGATCTCAACAGACACTGGACTGGATTGGCTGCCAGACATGTAGAGATGCTGATTTAAGAAAACATTGCAGTGGTCTCTTAATAAATTCTCGGGAGATATTTAGGAAAGTCCCCGTGTAAAGAATGTGACGTTGAACCGACCGACGCGTTGCTAGGCGTATCACGGCCTTAGAGATGAAGTACATAGGGAAACGTCCAATTACACCAGCATTACTTCTCGACGTGTATCCCTGGTGCCGCTCTGCCAGCTGCTCTCTTGACACTGCCACGAGCTTCTGCCTGTCTCGGGTTTATTAGGACTCTCTCCCGCCCCTCTCTCCAGCAACTACGGTCCTACGATCGCAATGCAGAACGAGGCGGTGAAGCGGGGCTGTCAGCAGGTCCTGTGGCTGTATGGAGAGCAGGAGGAGATCACCGAGGTCGGCACCATGAACCTCTTCATCTACTGGACCAATGAGGAAGGAGGTCAGACTCTTTTCGGTCTCCCTGTACGGGTCTGAAATATGTCCCTGGGGTTCTCGGTCTGCTACCGCTCCCGGTAGAAACATGTGAGCACCTCGTTATTTGAAGTGAAACCGGTGATGTGTTTGTGTCTGCAGAGAGGGAGTTGGTGACCCCTCCTCTGGATGGCATCATACTCCCAGGGGTCACCAGATGTTCTCTGCTGGACCTGTCCAGAGACTGGGTAAGACAACCAGAGAGGAGACCAAACAGACTCTGTAGACCTCAACAGCACAGCTGTTTTTGGAAGCAAACAGTAGCGCTCTTACTTGTACACGCTCCCAAAAAGGCAACCAGAGAACCATTTTGGGATGGTCTAATTTTGAAAAGAGGCATCCCGTTAATAAAGAGCTTTTAGTACCACAAATCAAACCTTGATAGATCCCATCAAAACGAGCCCGATGGACAGGCAATAGTTTGTACCGTCCGTCCCCGCCTCGTGGTGTATTCAAATTTTCAGGTGGATCAGTGGGCCCCAACCCACAAGGGGTCGCAATATGATCCGCTCCATGAGAAAGTAGGAAAAATACACAAACGTGTGCCAATTATATCTTCTCATCTTTGGTCTTAACTTGTAAATTATTTGCTATTTTCACGGCTTTGAAAACGATTCAAATAAAACAAAGAATAAAAATCACTTTGGTTGAGCTGCTCACAACCAGTCGACCTGTTCTGCCAGCGATGAGGGGTCGCACGCAGGTATTTCTTCCTTTTTAAGGGGTCACAAGCACGAAAGGTTGGAAACCACTGCAGTAGATCATTAACCTTTTTGCTGTGCGTGTGTGTGTCAGGGTGAGTTTAAGGTGACCGAGCGCAAGGTGAACATGAAGGAGCTGCTGGAAGCTCTGCACGCTGGCAGGATCCTGGAGGTGTTCGGAGCCGGGACGGCCTGCGTCGTCTGTCCTGTCGGCAGCCTCCTCTACAAAGGAAAGGTGGGACCTTCACCTTTTTTGTTGTTGTTTTGTTCGTCTCAGTCATTTGTTTGGGTGACCTTCAGTTGTTTGACTTCTAAATTGTGTCCTTTTCGTGTCCTCTTTGCAAATGTGATGATAGTGTGCTGTAGCTGTCTTGGAGAAACCCCTTCTCTGGCTGTTATTCTCTCCCAATGATTTGCTCATTCTGCTGTTGGACTCGTTTACATGCGTTTAACTAACCTGGTTACTGTAAATCTGCGCATACATGCAGCAGGTCATCAATCTAATTTCTCCCTTCACCCCTGGGCTCATTTTGGAATCATTATTATGATTCTTATTATTTTAAAGGATAGAAGCTTTCCCTCGCAGCAGGAAAGTGTCTTAATTAAACAAATAGGCAAATGTTCAGTGGTGGAAAGCGACTTGTTTAGACAACTGTGTGTTAGTTTCAGTTGGATGGAATTATTTTAAATACGAGAACGCATCGCCTCGTGTAACGATCTCCTTTTATCTGGCCGCTCTGTTACTTTCCCTGCCTGCAGACCTTTTTGCACCAAGTGCCTGTAAAAGGCTAATTAGAAGCCTGGTTACCTTTTTTTTTCATACAGGTCTTTTAGGATTAATCTACCTGGGGAAAAATCACGTTTCTCTTTTACACGATGTTTAAGGAATCAGCTTGCATGTAAACGCCCTGATAGTCAATCACTCTGGGTAACAGTATTTAGCCAAAGCACTACAATGTCATGTCCGTGTTGGCCTTCCTCTTTCTCTCTCAGAAGTACCAGATCCCAACGATGGAGAACGGTCCGGACCTGGCAAAGAGGTTCCACAAAGAGCTTACTGATATTCAGGTAAGTGCGCTCCATGTTCCGCTTGGCTTTTATCCTCCCAATACAGAGAGCAAGACCTCCCTCACGCTGCTACAGGCAAACCTGCATGTTGGCGGCTCCAAGTGGCCGCAAAAGGGAACTGTTAGACAGATGTCCCGAAATATCTGGCAGTTTTTCCCCTTTTTATACTAAAAGAAACCAACAGCACGTGACAGCATAAAGATCTGATTTTGAGTTTTATATAAAACCAGAGAATAGCTGAAAATCCTCACATTGGAGAAACTGCAGCTAGAGAATATTTAGGCTTTTTACTGTTTTCGCTTGATAAATGACTGAAACGGTTAAGTTATTTTTCTGCTTCAGCTCTAGACCAAATGCAACATTTGACTTGTCGTCATTTGTTGCAGCTCTAGCTCCAAATTTTACTTCATATATATATATATATAGCGGGTGAATGTTTATTGTGAAACTTCTCGTGTAACTCTTCCATAATTCACAAATGTAGCTTTTTTTTTTTTTTTTGCTTGTTAATTTGTTTTCCTCTCCCCTCTCTCCTTGTCACGCTTGTTCCCTCGCCTCGCCCAGTACGGACGCAAACCAAGTAAGTGGGCGCCCCTGGCCGTTTAAACGGCCACATTGCACATGCCAGTTGTATCAACAGTTAGTCCCACGAATCCGGTTTGGACGACCAGCAGCCCCCTTCTCGACCCACTAATGCACTCCTGCTCGCTTACCAACCGAGGAGACGGACGCCTCTCTCCCCGGCCCGTCTCCTCAGGAAGCTTTTACTGTTCCTTTCTGCGTGGACTTTCATAGGAATACGGTTGGTGGCTGGAACGTAGCGGCTCGCTTTGGAAAGCAGCATTAACAATGACATGCAATGTTTTTGACTCGACGCAACATTGCGAGAGAAGAAAGCGGCCATATTTAAAAAAAGAAAAAAAAAAGTGTGTGTGCCTAGTGGTCATATCTGTTGGACTAGCACGTGTGCATTCGAATATGTAATTGGGTCAATTCTCCATTCAAGCGTTTGTCCTTCTAGTCACTTGGATTCATTCCTTGGGAGGACAGCGCTTGTAGTTAGTAGCACAAACATTCATTTTCATCAACATTGCATTCTGGTATTAATGAGCTGACACATTTGAGGCGTAGGAGGTGAAATATTTGCAATACTGAAGCAACGTCACATTCGGTGTGTAGGACAAATTAGACGTTTAGCCTCTTAGGAGCACGCGCTCTGCAAGTACTGTTTCATCCACTAATGTATTAAAATGTATTTCACGAGAGGAAAAACGTATATTAACAATAACCTGTACTACTTGCAAAAAAAACCTGTGGTGTGTTTTCCGTGAAACCTTTTTTTTTTTTTTTTTTTAAAACTGTTACGCGCGAGTAGTACCTGTAAACATGTCGCACGTCAAGTGTATGTTTTGTTACTGTAACGCACGTGATGATCTGGAAGTACTGCCGTAGCTTCTCCGCGGGGCCACGTCACTTTGACAGCAGAGTTTGCACTGACCTTGTTTTTACTGTCCGGTCCGAGCGTTTTTTTTTATGTCTGTTGGTTCAGTTTGTTTCGAATGCGACTGCACAAGAACTACAGGTTGAGATTAAAGGGGCCGAGGTCTAAGGGAACTCTAGCACGCACAAATGGTGGGAGGACGGAAGGGCCTACAGATTCTGGAAGAGGACTGATCAATTGCTCGCGGTTACTCCTGCTCTAGCTTGTGTAATCATTATGAAAACAATGTATAGTAACAAATAGATTGTTATCGTAGAGGTTTTTAAATTATATATATTTTCCTTGTTTTCATGTGAAATTAGGCCGAATGTCTTCCAAAGTACTTGACTGTGTCTCCAGTGTTTTGCTGTATTCTCGGCTTCATGTCCTTCCTTGTGCTGGCTTTTATGTATTTTTATTTTTCCCCCGTCCTACACACCTGTCCCTCTCCGTCTAAGTGCCTAACCTCAGTCTGTCAGCTTGTTCTTCTGTGGATCTTCAGCAGCTGTTTTCCAGCAATGTCAGTTTAGTTGTCTTTTTTTTTTTAATGTGCTGTTACTTTTACTCTGCGGTTATGTTTTTACAATAAACCTGATCTGAGTTCAGTCTTTGTACTTCAGTTGTTTCACTTACGAGGCACTTTCACATACAAGAGTGGTCATCTTCAGTATGTTTATTTGCAAAATGAACACACTAGACTTTTCCAGTTGAACGCGTGGAGATTAAAGGTGTGTTCACACAGCACGCGAATCGCTTCATTCGCGCGAGTGATTTACATGTTAAGTCAATGCAAAGACGCGAATTGACATTTTGCGGCGCGAATGACGCGAATTGAGCGTTCGAGTTAAAATCTGAACTTTGGCGGATATTCGCGCCGCGTTAACCAATCAGGAGCTTGCTCGAGTAGTGACGTGATTAGGAGCGAGGCAGAAATCCAAACAACAATGGAGGCTAAAATAATAGTTGCAGACCCCGGTACAGTAGGTGGCGGCGTGCACCTGAACAACGTCCTCGTATCATTATAGAAACAGGAAACCTTTGGACAAAAATGAGTGAGGAGGTCGGACAATCTGGTAAAAACGTTATTTACTCAATGGGAGCGGCTCACCGCTAAGCCCCTCCCATGACGCGAATTCGCGTCTGGTGTGTAGAAACGTGCACGCGAATGGAGCGAGTAAACTCAAAATGTTCAAGCGTCCAACTTAACGCGAATAGCGCGATTTATTCGCGTGCTGTGTGTGTTCACCTTTAAGGTGTGTTCACGCAGACTCTGTTTACCCACGCAAAGCAACAGCTCCACATCTTTGGGAAACGCGTTCACTGTCTTGCTAGTTTAGTTTGCGGGTCACTAAGATAGATGAGAGGATTGATGCCGCTTAGCTTAGGACGAAGACTGGAAAGGGGGAACAGGCGACCCAATCCGCCCGCCAGCACCTCCTAAAGGTCTCTAATGAAGACGTTGAGCGGTTCGTTCAATCCGCGCAAAAACCTTTTGCGTAAAAATGGCCATTAGCGGTTTTACGGGCGCAGTAACCTTCTGGAGTCTCCGCTGGTTGCCTGGCAACAGCCGAGAAATGAGCCACCCCAAAATGGCGAATTGATGGTTTTACGCTTCAGTTGTTGCACTGACTAAACAAATGAGACACTACCTGGTCGTGATTGAGCTTCAGAGGTGCTGCTAGCCGGAGTTCGTTTTGAACAGAACTAGCGGTTTCCAGTCGTGCTAAGCTAAGCTAAGCTAACCCGGCTGCTAGCTGTAGCCTCACAGAAGCTTCGTCGAACTACAACGTTGCCTAAGGTTGTTATATTCTCACCGATCCTGAGAAAACAACTTGTTCTTTCATACCAGTTTAATTGCACTGAGCCAAAATGGACGTTGTAGCAGACAGTTTACATTTTTGTGCAATAAAATTGGATTTGGAAACAGTCTTGTCAAGGATTTACATGCTGAGATTATGTTGATTAATGAGGTTATTGCATTGTTGAAATTACACAATATTTGTTGCCACTGATGCCAATGATTTCTATATATATTTCTTAAACTACACAGGAAAGACTCTTCCTTTATATAAGTTTTACAGTGCCAGGCATCAGAGGTTTTGTTTGAGAAAAATAATAGGCAAAAAAGAAACCCCATCCCAAAACAAGAAGTCCATAACTTTGTGCCGAATCATACTGAGCCAGATTTCTGTTTAGCAGGGTGGACCCTGTCTTTACACCTGGTAGATGAACTCGACCTGAACCTGAGAGGGTTTTTTTTTTTTTTTTAAGGTAGCAACTGTGTTAAAGTCTACGGCCTACTCCTCCTCTTCGCTTGGGGAGACGCCCTCGAACAGGGCCGAGGCGCTCTGCCCCAGCGGGTTGTAGAGGAAGGCCTCGATCTCCCCCCCACCGTTGCTGCTTTTCTGGAAGTGGATTTCCAGCAGGTCCTGCAGGATCTCCCGCTCCATGACGGCAGGGATGTCTGTCAGCAGCACCGTCCGCGGACACGCGGACATCTGGGTCTGGAAGGGAAACGCCACAGACGAGAGCAGGGGAACGGATGTTTATACTTTAAAAAAAAAACACCCCATATTATTATGATAGAACATCTGAGGATCTGAGAGCGGAAAGCGCCTTTTCTCCCGCCTCGTGTACCCTGGCCTCCCTAACGGATGCTTACCTGTAAGTTGGTGATCTTTCCGTTCAGAAAAGGAGTCACCCTCACTCTGTGCTTCTTTTTTGGCAGCTCCACTTCATGGTACTCCTTATCCGTCAAACCTCTGGCAACTGATGGTAGAGAGAGTTTCATCAGCTGGGATTCAGACCCAAACAGAGCCTAGACAATACAGTCTAGTCCCCTTTCAGGTGCTTAGCCTACAACTTGTTTATTATAATACTAGTAGTATTTCACAATATGTGTTGTGTGGGTTCATATTTTGATCAGCTGTAGTCTACAATCTTCTGAATAATTCCTTTCCAAAATGAACCCCTTTTCTCGATGAATCTTTTCGCGTGAATAACATTAAACCGTTACTAGATTCCGTCACAATCTCAGTGGTAAGTATTACGGTCGGCGCTTGCTCACGGTTCTGCTCCAGAAAGGTGAGGACCACCGTCCCAGAGTCAGGCAGCAGTTCACAGGCATCCACCTCTCCGCCGCCGTGTTTTCTCTTGGAGAAGTGGATCTCCAGCTTGCTCAGCAGAGTGTCCGTGTCCATCTTGGGCAGGTTGGAGATCAGTATGCGCTGAGGACACACCTCCGAGTGTATCTGCAGGACAGACGGCCGCAGATCACTCACGGGAAATTAATATTGATACAGATCAGACTCACGGAGGGTAAAAAAAAAAGAATGTCGGTCTCTCCGTCGCACCTCCACCAGCTTGGGCATCATCAGATGAACTGGCCTGGCCGCCACAGTGATGCTGCACTCTCCTTCCAGATCCACCTGATGCCTCTTCATGGTCAGGATCTTCTTGGCCACTGATGACAGAGGGAACACGGAGTCATTCGGGACTTTACGAGGGTCGGCGCTACCGCAATAAAACGTGGCAGTATTTCCCGTTCAAGTAGTTTATCAGGACCCACGACAAACGTGGTTTTATTTATTCGGTTGTTTGCTTCAAACTTGTTGCGACTGTGAGAGCCACGTTCACGTTCAAGCGGCCCCCGTGCATCGGCTGGTTTGTGGCAGTGTAATAAATTAAGACCAGACTTAAAAGAGTCTACCGCCATGCTTGCGGGCGGCACTGGGAGCCCTGGGCTTCGAGGTGAACGCTAACGTCAGCACGCTAGTCATTCAGCGTCAGCGTTTCCACCCTTTAACCAGCAATGAGCGCCAGTCAGCTCATCACCCACAAGTGGATATCTCTGGCGAGAGGTGTCTTCAGAGTTACTGAAAAGTTCAGGGGGGGCCACATCTCAACATGAAATGCCACAAGTCCATCAACCGAAACAAAAATGCACATACATCCACAAAACCATACACAGATCATGAATATACAGATTAAAAAACACCTCATACACTGGCAAAAGGTGCCCCTCACCGCACGGATCTCACGTGCGTTAGAAACCACACCGATTCACCTCTAACAAATGCAGATGAACGGGAACGCGCTGGTGGCAGCTTGCGGATAAACCTCCCATCTATATACACGCGTGAAGACGAGCTCACCTACTGCTTCTTCGAACGTAATCAGCGCCGTCCCCCCCTCCATCGGGTAAACTACGCGCGGCTTCATTTCAAACGCTTGCGTCTCGGCTGCCTTTCCCGTCGACCCCGTGAACACAACGGCCTTCTCCGGTACAGCAGTGAACACCTGAAATGAACAAATAAAATACAAACGTAAGGCCGAGGTTGACCTGGCAGGCCGGCGGCGCGTCGAGTGAGAGAAACGTACGTCGGTCTGCTGTTTCAGGTGCTTGTTTTTGGCCTCCTCCTCCTCCAGGGCTGCCTTCACTTTCTGGATCTCCTCCATCAGTTCGCCCTCCTCCTGCGTCATTGAGTTCAGCCGAGCCTGCCAGACAGAAAAAAACGTCACATTCAACAACGTACTGAGGAAAAACAGCGCAGCATCACATTTAAAATGAGAAAGGTCTTTTTTTATAGAACTCTATTGTATTTTATGATATTCTCTTTTGTTCTTACCTCTATTTACTTCCAATATTGACTGCTTTCTCGCTCCTAACCCTGCCATATTTCTTTTTTAATTGCTATCCACGTTAATAAATGTTTTAAAAACTGCTATACAAATAAGGTTCACAGATTATCATACTTGGTATCTTTACTCAAATTGGATTGCAATAAAACCCGCAGAAATCAAAAAAAGTGATACTGATTCTTTACGTATTATGGAATTGATTTGTGTCTGGTAAGTGTTTTCCATAAAACAAAGTTAGATTAGCTTGTTAAAAGATTCTTGACATGATATCTATTCCTTTACCCCCCCCCTCATTGGAAAATCCAGAACCTGTGAATATGCAAACATTTCTCTTTTCAGACGTTTAACTGCAGGAACTGCAGGGTGTCTCCTGCTTCACTGTAAAGCACACTCTCACCGGAGGTTTCACGCTTCCACGTCACACTCGTGTAAGTTGCATCCTGGGCCATGACCGGCTTCCTTAAAGAGTTGTGATGTCACAAAATCCTTACCTTCTCATTTTCAAGCTGGACTTTGTAGGAGAGCTGGTCGGCTTCCAGAGCCTGGGTCAGTTTGTCGCGGCGCTGCTTGAACTGCTGAGTCAGATCCCGCCGATCGTCTCTGCAGGCGGCCAGCTCCGCATGCTCCTGGACCAGCTGCTCATATGTTTTCTGTGGACACACAAGCTGCGTTCACTAACTTTCTGTTACGTTCTGGCTTTCTCCACGTACAAGAAAGGAATGTACGTAACTAACTAAAGTAAGACCAAAATAAAACAAGGCTCCCGGTGCGTCCTTCCCCAACTCAGCCTGACATGTTTTAGCACATTTGGAAATCTCTGACCTCCACTTGAATTTTGATCCGAGCACTAAACAAACCCCCTGACATTTCCTCTTAAATGTCCCCTTAACTCGCTAGGTTTAATTCAATGCATTCAAGTGCCATATTCCACTTTCTAGTCTTCATTTTGCTCAAGCGCCTTCTGTGGGCCAAATATATTCACGGAGCATTCAAAGCCAACATGTCATCTTCATCGAGGCTGAAGCTGCACAACAAATGGGAAATGATCACACATCCTGAGGTTTCCTCGGAGATTACGGCGTGTCAACTGTGGGATCTTTAGCAAACTGCGAGCACCTAAATAAAATGCGGCTTGTCTCGCATTGAGACGTCCAGTGGTGGACTGAGCAGTGGACCTCACGGGTCTAAAGACGTGAAACAGAACGCGGCTCTACCTTTCCGTGGGTCATTTGGACACAGTTTAAACTCAATGACACAGATTAAAGTCATGGCGTTGTCACACGAGCTCCTCAAAACCATATTACTGTGGCCACTTCCCATTAAATGCGACATACTTTTATATAAATGTGTACATGTTGTATTTATGGTCCACGCCGTAAGTGAGGGGCATCTTCTATGTACTGTACATTTTACCCTGCCATATTTCATTTTTAATTGCTATCCCCGTTAATAACTGTTTTTAAAACTGCTATATAAATAATGTTCACAGCTTATCATACTTGGTATCTTTGATAAAATTGGATTGCAGAAAAAAAACCCAGAAATCAAAAAAAGTGATACTGATTCTTTTGGTAGAATGGAATTGATTTGTGTCTGGTAAGTGTTTTCCATAAAAAAAAGGTTTAAATTTTGCTTGTTAAAAGATTCTTGACATGCTGCGGGGTGTCTCCTACTTCACTGTTAAATAGGTTCTCACACTCGTGTAAGCTGCATCCTGGGCCATGACCGGCTTCCTTAAAGTGTTGTGATGTCACAACATTTTAAGGTTGTTGTTTTTTTGTTGTTGTTGTTGTTTTTAAAATTGAGAGTGCCTTTGTACAAAAACCGTCAAGATTCCTGCGTTTCCTGAAGAAATGACGATGAACGTGAACTACGTCAGCTTACCAATATAGTTCATACACACAGTAGCCTAAAGCATGTATAGAATGGGGCATTTAGATCAATTCAGTCTCCTCTTGTAGGCTTATTTCCTGCATTTAAAGTGTCACATGTATTTATCCAAGACGGCATCTTCACATTGTGTTTCTCCATCCACTGCTTTCATGTTGTTTTTTTCATCTCGTTTCTCTGAGGAGTCTCACTTCACCTTGTAGTTGCTGATCAGAGCTGTGATTCCCTCCAAGGTGTCCTCGCATGGCTGCGTGCTGTCCATCACTATGGAGAATTCCTAAGACACGGGACACACACACACACACACACACACACACACACATAATTGTCTCTAAGGCAGGGAAATGGTGGACCGGGCAGACGTTTCTATGAGGACAAGTTAGCAATCTTACAAGTGAAACTAGTATTCAAATTAAATCCAACAAGTGCTGCTAGGAACAATAGTCCTGCAACTAGAATATCACAGCCACATTTGCTAAGCTTTTATGTGTAATAATTACCTTTAATATCTTAAGGAAGAGACAATAACATGACACAACAGGAAGAAGCAAAATGACGTCTCACCTCATCCGAAGACATAGTGAAAGTAATCTGGAATAATTCACAGAATATTATGGTTCTTTTTTTGCATGCAAGTCAGCGTATTGAATGTACAATTAACATATATAACAACGACTGCGTGTCAACAAGGAAAAACAACATTAAACTACAGACTTATATAGATATAAGTGTAGGCCCTGCTTTCAGATCAACAAACCACCGGCTAAACGAATCTTAAAAGCTGTAAATACGTCGGAACATAATCACACCTGAGAACGTTCTCCTGATGCCTACACTGTCGTTGTATCGATGTTTTTAAGTAAACTGAGCATTGTTTAAGTTGTTATAGAAAAAAAAAACATTTGGTTGACAACTTACCTTCTATCGACGATCTGTGCTCTGGAGTCACATTTGTTCTTTCGGTTTCCTTTTCCCCGGCAGCAGGAATCCCTGTACGTGTCACCGGGGGCGCTACAGCTGCGTTCAGGCGCTGTCGGACATATCGCCTCTCTACGTTAACGGCAGCGCAAAGCAGCCTAATGTGTAAAAAAACAACGACACGCGTTTTAGAACTTTTTTACTGATTTTGGTGAAACTGCATCGTATTTTATTGAGAAAATATTTTCTGGTGGTCCCTCTGATGTTCTTTGACCGCTCTGCCTCAACTCTTGGTGATTTACGGAGTTTCCTGGTGACAGGCTTGGTGTGACACTCGTCCAGTACGGCCCGCTTCTGTTTGTCGGACAGAACAACCAGCCTCACGTACTGCCTGCAGGGGCCAGTGTAGAATAACTGACTGTCTGTGTAGAGAGGAACACAAAGGGACGGGTTTCACCGGCTTGCTTCCACGGGCTTTAAGTTAACACTCGCCAGCGAGGTAAAAAAAGAGTGAATTTGGCAAGATTTACATTTAGTCATTCAGCAGACGCTTTTATCCAAAGCGACTCACATGTGAGGAAGAGACAATGGAAGCAATTATAACAACACAAGGTAACAAAAAGCACAAGTGCACCAGAAACTAGTCTGATAAAGGCCAGCACAGGATACAAAGCTCAGGATAGGAAGGGGTTTTTTTGTTTTGTTTTTAAGAGATAGAAAGGAAGTAGCAGTCACTGTGATTTACTGTGGTAAAGTTAGTTTTGCTTTGGATATTCATTTGATGTTTAGCTAATCGGTCCATTAAAAGCTCCATCTTCTTCTGTTCTGAAAGGCACAGAGGAGCTAATTCATGTAAATTCTCCAATACAGATGTTTGTGGTACGTGCTTTACACTTGGCTTGAAGTTATTCCATATAATCACGAGGACGAATAGATTTATTAACATATAATGATAAACATACATATAGTCACTATGACAAATATATTCAATTATATTTATTCTTCTTATACACATGAATATAGAAATGTTAACTAGCAAATGACTTTAAAACAGCTGCTGAGCCTGGACGTTAACTTAACTGGCTAACGTTAGTTACCTTTT
>CM022470.1:3561657-3583784 GCA_011952105.1 Coreoperca whiteheadi | reverse complement strand
CCTTTTAGGACGTAGTTATCGGCCACCCGGGTGACTTTCTTTCGCCCAACCGCGGAGTTGTTCTCCGGCTCTCTAGATATTGCCGGAGGGCTGCGTAGAACTCAGTAACGTTATCAGACATTGCTCAGTCTTCTAGCACTAATCTGACCGTCAACACCAGCGTCATGTTATACATCCATGACACCAGCCAAGCCTCCCATAGTGACGTAAAGAAAAAGACAAAAGTACGCATGCGTGCTAAGGATCGGGCAGTCGTAGAAGAGGTTCAATTCTGCACATGTGCGGAACGGGTCGGGATGACGACACGACTCCTGCAGTCCAGATTGTCCGTTGTAGTCTGTTCTGGTTCTGTCCTGTTTGGTGGCGGATCCAAACCAGACCGCGGTGGATGTGCAGAGAACAGACTGGATGAGTTCAGTGTAGAACTGGATCAGCAATTGCTTAAAAATAAGCAATGGCTACCCCCTTGGTAAATGCATGGACTTTTACTGCATTTCTTCACTGTGGTTCCTTCATTAATACTGGAAAAACAAATCAGTAGGTTGCATAATGTGTTCTTTCTTCCAACAGTCAGTAGTACTAAACCTAGTGCACTGGTGTCATTAAAACCTACGTTTATTAGAGACCACCGGGACTAAGTGTGATTTGTAGCTTTCATGTTAATATATCAGACAACAAAGGTTATTTTAAATTGTCTAATTACATCCAGCAGTAAATCTATTTTATAAAGTATCCACATGTAGGAACCAGATCTATTATCAGGCTCAATCCCAACCGAAACAGCAGAGACAGTAATAATACTTCACAGAAACAGTGATGCTGTCACTACAGTACATTTGGTTTTCATTCATAGTGTATTTTCCTCCAATACACGTCAAAAGCTTGAACACTCCAATTAAGAAACAGACAGAATCCTTTTTTTTTTGTTTGTTTTTTTAAACATTTATTTGTGAACGCCAGTGAAATTAGAATCGGAGCTTCTGGAAGAACCACTTGTTCTTGCCCGTCTTGTACCTGGAAACAGAACAAACACAAATTTAGCTGCTCTGACAGCACATTACAGAACGGAGGCGTTGCTGTTTGACAAGGTTAACTGCATCACATCTGGGCAACTATTGTAAACTAGTATCTCACAGTCTTTATCTGCACACTGCAGCAACTCTGCCCTTTTGGTCTAACCACTAATAGCTGCTATCACGAGGCAGATTCCACTAAAAAACTAATTCTGCATCCACAAAAACACTTCCTAGGCAAGCCGGCAGTTTCTTTTCCGTAAACGGACGTTCGACATCACCAACCACGGCGAGGTGAAGGCAATACTTCTGGTTGATGCTTTCTACTGATAAACAGGAACTTGTAGCTAAGTGTCACGTCTTCCATTATTTGATGCACACTGAACTTTGAGAACTGATCACGTCAGTTGTCGTCTGCATCCTCACCTCGTTAGCATCTGAACACAGAATCTAAGGAATCCAACAGAACTATATGGACTCACCTCTCCTCAAACTTGACCTTGGCCTCCCGCCTGGCTTTGCGCTTGAGAGCAGGGTCCCTGAAGACGTCCTTGTTGACAACAGTTTTGTCCAGAGGAATATCCACAGAGTATCTGAAGGAAGAGGAGGGCAACAGTGAAAAGTGGTTTAAACCTCCAGCAAGGAAGGTTTATTGAGCAGAACGGCTCTCTTTAGCCTGTTTTACATCGGCACAAGTCCCCATTAGAGCTGGAAGCTTGTTGATGCAACCGAGCTGTTTCACATAGAAACGCAGAGGTTCCTCAAACAAGAGCTGTCATGTTTGATATTGCTCCAGAATGACATACGGCTGAGGAAACTCAGATTTATATTTCCTTACAAAAGCATCATCCACTTGCTTCAAACCACATCTCATTTGTTGTTTTCAAGCTGTACACAACCTACAAACAGGCTCACATCTATCAAATGTGACAGTAAAATGGAAGTGACTTCATCTGGGCTACAACAAAAGTGCTTCCAAGGCTGAGCAGGATGATTTCCAGGGAATCTAAAGTTTCTGGAAAAGTGCTTAGTAATTATAAAAAGGAAAAAAAGTCGATCTGAATCAGTTACTTGTTCAACAGCTCCAGATAAAATATCTAGAAAGTAAATGTATAAATGATGGTCTCAAGTTTACATATGTCGGGATACCTTCTCAGATGTTGGAACTGACTCATGTAAACTAAAGCTGGTTTTTCTTCATGCTGTGATTAAAATACTGAGTAAGCCAGTGAGGCTGAGGTGGGTTCTGAAGCAGGGAACAAAACATTGCTTGGCAGTTGCAAAATTTTAGTCAACACTGATCAAAATGTAGTCTTTAGCTCGCCGTTAACAGTGCACGCAAGATCTTTATTCAAATAAATAAATAAAAAAGGGACCGTTTACCCCTAAATCAGATAGACTTGCTGTGAGCAGTTTAAAGTAGGAGCTACAGATAGAAAGAAAATAGTTTCTACATGAAACTGCTAACAGTCTGTAGATTATAATGATTTCTGGAAAGTCAGACATCTCTACGGCTGATATCTCAAAACTCAACAACTGACGCCAAACCAATCTAGATGGATAAACAGCACTACAGGAAAGAGGGAAAATATGTACTTTTGATTTTGGCGTTAACTGTCCCTTTAAGGTCCGCAATTATGGCGCTTTCCCACTACACAGTACCAGCTCGGCTCGCCTTTGTTTGGTTCTCCACTGTGTAAAAGTTGCACCTGTACCTGCTTCCAGGTACTTTTTTCGTACCACCTCCGGCGAGGTTCCGAGCGAGCTGAGGCGATACTAAAATGTGACGTGAAACCACGGCAGACTGCTGATTGGTCAGAGAGAATCGTCACTGTTCACTGCGTCATCATTGCACGCGCCAGACGGAGTGTCCTGAATAACCCCGCCATTTTTAAATAGTTTGGCCAGAGATTGCGTGATGTACCCGTTACTATGGCAACTCGGAAGAATAAGCCGCAGTCAAACGAAACAGTGTTTGTCTCCTTGCTGAGAGAAAGCCACATCCCGGCGATCAAAAACAGCACACACTCGCCACTGTGCCGCAGCAGTTTCCTGTGGCGTCACTATGACGCCAGGTACTATTTTGGAGCTACTATCTGCGATGGAAAACGGAGCGAATATTGAGCCGAGCAGGTAATGGAAAAGCGCCATTAGATGTTTCTTCCAAAATGCACCTTTGGCGCCGTAGTTGTCAGCTCTTCTTATGTGGTTACGGCCACACGCTCGTAACCGTTTACTTTTGAATCACCAGATTCACCAGTAAAGTAAGCACCAGACATATTTGAACACAGTTGCTCATCTTTCACTGATGATTTCATAGCGCAGAAGGTTTCACGTCCATCCAAGCTCTGAAGTGCTTCACCTAGTCCACAAGACCTCTTTTGCGTCATCAACCTATCGCCCTGTTCGTGTTGTTGGGAGAACAAGCGCGTCGAGAACATTGCCGCACATCAGTACACCGACAAACATCACCACCGCCCAAAATATAAGCGAACCAATGGAATATGCTCTTGCAGGAAATAAGTAGACACCAGACACTGACCTGGTGGGCATGAGGTGGTTATAGTTGAACACCTTGACAAAGGCCTTGATCTTGGACCTCTTGGCGATCTTCTTCTTGCCCATGGTCGTGGTCACCTTGCGGGGATAGCGGTCGATGCCTGCGACCAGAGCGTGGCTGTACGGGCGGTCGGTTGTGCCATCATCAATGTTCTGCAAAGACAAGTCCATTAGGGAGGGTTGATGTCGGGCGGACGCCGACCATCACCAACAACCACAACAAAAGAAGATAACGGTGCTGCTTTGACATCATTCCTGCAGTTTCACGTACTTGAGATCTGAATCACTGGCTATTGTTGGAGTTCAACATGGAGTTTCATGTGACTAGGGCAGCGAATCCATTAGAGATTAACCTGCCCTGACAGGGAGTGACCTGGTGTATTTCCGCTCTGAGCGCGTACATGTCCAGGATGATGTGTGTGTTTTGCAGAAGCATAACTGGCAGACAGCAGCCATGCGTTTACCTTGACGATGACCGCCTTGCGGCCGGCGTAGCGTCCGGCCAGGACCATCACCACCTTCCCAGGCTTCATGAACTTGCCCATTTCTGCCACAAAGAAAACACGGTCAACCCCTGTGTCACCGTAGCAAATTCAACACACTGTGATTACGGCCGAGCCAAACACTGGGATTTGGGGAAGTTTTATTTCAGGTTTACGGCCAGTTAGCTGCCCGGGTGGTCGGCTAAGCTAACGTTAGCCTGCAGCTGACTTTCAAACAACTTCCAGGGCTTGAAACATTTACTGCTCTCTCACAGCGGCTACGGCTTGTGAAGTTATATTGAGACTAAAGAGCACCCTACTCAGTCTGAACGTTTACAAAAAAAACTTTTAACGGCCGGTTCAGGTGGAGACTGTGTGTCTACGTCAAGGAAGCTGCCATGTTGGAAGGAGCGCTCCGGCGGCGAAGCGCTGCGATAACTGCTCCTTTTCTTCCTTCCTCAACTGGAAATACGCACAAATAACCGACACAGCTCCACTAAACGAATGATTGGCGCAGGCGTGGGGTGAAAACAACCGCTAAATTGCCCCGTTTTGGAGCGATGGCTGTAGATTGTGCCAAGGGAAAGTCACTCACTGATGCTGCTCTGCGGCCGCCGCTGACAGGAAAGGAAGTGGAGACGGTTTCTGTCACCTTTGACCCCACCGATGTACACGCGTCACTTCCGGATGTAACGTTCCGTTTATACATTTCTTTAAAATAGAAAAACGCATCACACGTCGCTTGGCATCTTCAAATTTCCTTAAAGGATTTTATTAAAACATGTATATAATTTTAAATAATAAAAAATAATTAAGGCTCATGAGACGGACAGCACATATGCTGTGTGTGTGTTTTGTTTACAGCTGTAAATGTGCGTTGTTGTGGCGGGAGGATCAGATCTTATTAAAGTGGCAATACCTCAATGTGAAATTACCCCACTGCAGGTAAAACTCCTTCCTTCAAAATCGTAGTAGTACAGAATTATTTGCAGCAAAACATACGTAAAATATAAAAAGTAATCAACATGCAGAATGACCCTCTGCCGGTGTGATATTATATTATTGGATTATATATGCAGATGCATTACAGTATATGCAGCATTCTATGTTGTAGCTGGCTAAAGTAAAGCTCACTTTAACTACTTTATATACTGTTGGGGAGTTTAATCTGTAACAATGAATCATATTTTATAAACCGATCATAAAGCTTGTATGTAAAACCTTGATCTTCAAGTAATTAGTAACTGTGGCCATAAGATCAATGTAGTGGAGGAAAAAGTACAATACTTCCCCTCTTGAATGTAGTGGCGGAGGAACGTGAAGTAGCATAAAATAGAAACACGCAAGTAAAGTGCAAGCACCTACAATTGTACTTAAGTACAGCACTTGATATAATGAAATCAGGAAAATAAACACAATTCTCATCCCCCAGTACCTCCTGACAAAATCCATCCGCGACGTCTTCTATATATAAGTATTTTTATTTCAAACAAATTAAATACCTTAAAAAATCTCCATCCGTCCATCTTCTTCCTCTTATCCGGGGCCGGGTCGCTGGGGCAGCAGCAGCAGCAGAGACGCCCAGACTTCCCTCTCCCCGGACACTTCCTCCAGCTCTTCCGGGGGAACACCGAGGCGTTCCCAGGCCAGCCGAGAGACATAGTCCCTCCAGCGTGTCCAAGGTCTTCCCCGGGGACCTCCTCCCGGTTGGACAACGTCTTACATAGTAAATATCCCACAAACGTGTATATTTGATGAAAGATTTGTAGATGTCCCCAAATCAAATGCGATTTTTGTAAAGAAAAACATTGTAAAGACATGCTACTCTTCTTTTATGACTGGAAACACACAACAACGTTCTCGAGAATGCTGGAGGATTACGTCGCGCATTTAGCAAATCATAAAACTATTGAAGAAGTTCTAAATGTTATTTCATATTATGCAAACAAGAAAATACAACTAACTTACTAATTTTATTTGGTAAGTTTCAAACCATTGAGTCCAAGTTTTCTGAATTTCTTCCATCTTGGAGGTAGGCAGCTAGGCCTCCTGCCCTTTAATTCTTATATTTTCCAGCGATTGGGATCGATGTATAAGGATTTTTTTAGTTAGCGAATGCAATGGATGTGTTATTCAGGATGTCACCTGTCACCCTTGTTCTGTGTGAAATGTGTTGGCATAAAGTTGGGGGAAAGCTGTCAAAACTGACAGGATAAAGACTCCGAAGCAGCCCAGCGGTTCCTTCACTATGTTTAATTTGTTTACATCCGTAGGTATGCATTGAACATGACAAAAATAAAAATAAAAATAAACACAATTCATAACTCCAAATATATTATTTGTGATTAAAGCGATTAAATAAATATAACATATATAGCACAAGTTCCATGATTCAGTGTGTCTATTGTTCCCAGTCTGTTCTACCTGCTTCAGAGTTGAGCTAAAACGTGCTATCCAATAAATAAACGTCTCTTTGCATAAATCACAACATAACAGCTGAACCAATCACAACACAAACGGGAAAATGGGAAGCAAAACACAGCTTTATATTGACTAGGCGTCGCCCCCGCAGGACACGCGCTTTCCATTTACACAGCAACAGGAAATAAACAATAAAATGGGTCTCCAGGTGCACTCAAGTCCCAAAGCGCGCGCGCTTCTGGAATCAGGTTCTTATCGCAGGAAATACAAAACGCAGCGATCTTCTCTCAGCACGCCAACTCTCAGAGGACTGATGCATCCGTGTGGGCCCAGGGACACTGAAGTTTCAGTCCCATGAACATAAATAGGGAAACACACGGCAGATTTACACTTGCCTCAGTTTAATAGCATCTGCGGTTTGTACATTCAGTATTTAAGGATATGATTCGTTGCAACTCAGCTGTCTCAGGAAGATAAAAACTCATTTCTCTGGAAGTAAAACGAAACCTTTTATACCCTACAGTCATGTTACATATGGGATGTATCATACAATGTCACTGTCATTTGATTTGGACTAAACCTGGAATAGGGGGCGAGCAGCAGTTCATACAGGGCCCAACTGTTGTTCACGCACCAAGGGAGAGCAGCTTTGAGATGAGTCGAGAGCGCGTAACAGCTGCATAACGTCACACAACACTTAACTCCACGTGCATCGTGATGGACATTGTGAGACATTTTTCATTTCAAGGGTGCTGCTACACACGATTCACCACCGAAATAAGCCGTTTCCACAACAGAAGCCGCTGGGCTTTTCACCGTGACCAACGGACCACTACACCACGAGCTCTTGGATGGTGCGCGGAGGCCACAGTGTCGGGAAGTGTTTCTGCTCGTTGTTTCTCTACAACCAACCACATTACAGTACTGACTACCGTACAAATCCAACCTCTCTCCTTGCTGCATAGGTTAGGGCACTATCGCGCACACAGGGGAGTGGTGCTGTATGATGGGCACGGGTCGCAAAGGTCAGGAAGGCTTCACTAAAGATGAGGTAATCTCAGTCTCCACTCTAAGGCATGTTTACAGTACGAGGAGCGTCGTCATCTTGACATTTTGGCATAAACATAGTGGAATATGCAGATTATGGTTGCTTATGGCTAAAGCGCACACAACACAATCATCCATGCATGCACTGTAGACGTCACAAACTTGCACTTTACTTCAGTGGAGGCTACTTAAACAACCTTTAAAAGGTTACATACTCGAAGCGCAAAGTCATGCTTTGGGTCCTGAACGCCAGCTAAGAGCAGCGGCGTTTAGCTGATATAATACTTGATTTCCGAGACTGATGTTTCTTTATTGTTAATGGCTTCGTTGCCTTGTTGGTCTCAGAAAGCATCCTTAATGTTCTTCAGCTGCCGAACAGCCAGGTCCACTGGGAGGTTGAATTTGAGGTGGCTGATGCGGCCCAGGATGCGCAGGGCTCCTTCGAAGCCGGTCTGGGCCATGTAGCTCCAGGACTGGTAGTGCGGGTATATCAGAGTCCCAGACTTACACAGCAGGTTGAGCCACGACACCAGCCGCTGCTCGTTCAGAGCCATGCACACCAGCGCTTTGAACTCCGTGTCTGGTCCTCGTTTGTAGCGTCCGTGCTCCTTGAGCACAGTGTGAATGGCCCACAGCAGAGACTGTTTAGGCGTGACGGTCACGGGGCCGCCCGCTACAGGCAGGCTGAAGGACTGTGAAAGCTGGCGGGCCGGCGATTCCACAAAGGCCTTCCCGTTTTTGGAGTTGTAGTATTTCACAAAAAGTTCCCATGGGTGCATGGTCTGTGGGGCTGGTCTGTAAGGCAGCAGGCAGGAGATGGGGGCCAGCACCAGGCTCATGGTCTGAGAGGGCGAGAAGAGGCCATGGGCCAACAAGTCTTTCAGAGCAATCGAAAGCTCCTTCCTCACGGACGTCGTCAGCTCGTCTCGAGGTCCCAGCGCCGTGTTGCTGGTGTAGTTGACGACATGTTCGAGGCAGGGCTGCCTGCAGGAGCCCAGCACACGCACCTTCTCAACGGCTGCCTCCAGACGCTGCAGCAGGGGCCCGTAGTCCTGCCCTGAAGGCTCCTGAGGCCACATGCTCTGAGGAACGCGGCCGGGCGCGCAGCCGAACTGGCTCGCGGCGAAGATCTGCAGCACCGCGAGGGCCTTCTGGATCAGCTGCAGGCCGGTCTCTCGCATCTTCTGGCCCTGCTCCGGGTCCACTGCAGCGAGAGGTGGAGAACTAGAGGAATACGCGTATATTGGACAGCAACACTGGTGGCTTTGACCGCCACCTCCAGTAACCTTGCCTTTTATAAAAGGGCTTATTAAGAGCTCACCAGTTAATACAAGCCGGGCAGACGCTGTACGAATTAAACCAGATCTTAGTTTGGTCGCACCTGAAGTTTAAGATTGAGCCGAATTTATGCCAGATGGGTTGTCGTTTGCAGTTTGAGGTTGTGACGCCTGATTGATTCCGTGAATTATCAACGATCTGGCTCTCGGACACTCGGTTGGATTTCTGGTCTGTGTGCAGTTAAAAGCAGTTCCTCAATCTGATTTTAATACTATTGGAGTAGTTGTTTTTTTAAATGTTGTGGCTAAAACTGCGTGACTGAGACTGCTGGAGCTCCGTGTCAACGCACACAGTGTCTGCCCTGCTTAAGACACTCTCAGAGGACAGAGTTTGCTCAAAACAGATCAAAGGCATCTACTTCTATTCACAGAACATAGTCTAAAAAGAATCTCTACCTGGACGTGTGGCTCAAAAAAAGGATGGAATTATTGATATTTCTGAGCACAGAGGTGTAAGCTATCAATAGGCATTAAGTCAGGCATCTACTGGTTTTAATACTACAAACATTATATGGTTGTGGTGCAACGGATCGTCATTGATCCGTTCGGATAAATATATTCGGTTCGGCACACACGCGATCCGCAGATTGATTTCTGAAATCACAAAAGTTGTGCGCATGTTCAGTCCACACACAGCGTGATCATGGCGAGCGGAGGAACGGAGGAGCTCGAACGCCCCGCGTCATCTAAATCCGCCTGTGTCAAATATAGCGATGAAGGAAAGAGGTTAGCGGGTAAAACCGTGACGGTGTGCAGGCACTGTGGCACAAGAAAGCCATAGGACAGTGGAAACACATGAAGCATGGCCACGCATTTGAAGCGACGTCACCCCGGTGTTTCGCTTTTTTGTCGCTGATCCGAGAAACGATCCGAACCGTGAGTTTTTTGATCCGCTGCACCCCTATTATATGGTGTCTGCAGTCGGATATGAACTGACTGACCTTTCTTCACTCCAGGAGCTCTGGGATTGGTCCCTGCTGCTTGCGGCTGCTGGCCGTGTCCACCATCTGGCAAGAGAGGGTTCCCCACCTCGTCTTCAGGAATGGGGAGGAAGGTCACTTGTTAAACGCACAAAGACGCCAAGTGAAATGAAAACAAAGCAGCAGGGAAACAGGAGAATTCTCAGCGTACCCTGGATGAAGTTGATGAACATCTCCAGATCTCGGATCTGGGTCTTGAGCTGATCCACCAGCTGCTCTTTGACCCGGGCTGGGTTCACTATCTGAGCAATGGCAGCGTCCACCCTCTGCCTCAGCTCCTCGGGCGACAGGTTCCCGATGTCCTCGTTCAGGTTCACGTCCAGCTTTTTGATCAGCTCGTCAATGATGACCTGAAAAGCGTGACGATGGAAGGTTGATTAGACTTATTGTAGGTGGAGAATCGCCACGCCGCGGTAGATTTCTGGTGTCGTTAAGGTGTTGGTGGCGGGCACCATTCTCTGACACGAAACCGATGGTTAAGAAAACGCAAGCAGAACTAACCTTCCCATCAGCCTCAGCTGCACTTCAGTGTTTGGTGCAAAATTAGTAAATGTTAGCATGCAAACACACTAAACTCGGGTGGGGAACATTATACCTGCTAGCCATCGGCATGTTAGCATTACGCTCAAAGCCCTGCTGTGTATTGCCTCACGGAGCCGCTAGCATAGCATGGCTGTGGGCTCTCGCTCCCATCAGGTGGCATTTTTCAGCAACACTTTTCAAAACGGAAAGGAGTAATAACGGAAACATTTAAAGAGCAGGTTTTGAATGGGCCAAACGTATTGGGAAGAATATTGTGTGGAAGGTCGGTGACCTCTGACCCCTGACCTGTTCCTGACCTGATCTGAAGCAGGTAAACACCGCAGGCGAGTCGTGAGCATTTGGATTTAACACAAGCTTGTGATGTTAGACCCGCGCGTTCCCACCTTCTGCCTCTCCATGACGACGGACTGCGGCAGCGAGTCGTAGCTGCCCTCCTGGTAGGCGAAGCGCTCCAGATCATCCAGCTGTGTCTTCAGTTGGAAAATGAGGTCCTTCTGTTTCTCCCTCTGAGCCTCCAGGCGCTCCCTCTTCTCCCGCTCACTCTGACAGCGCACACACACACACACGCACGCACGCACACGCACACACACACACACCGATTTCAGTTTGTACAGACAAGAGAGCGCTGAGTGACCACAGTAACATAGTGAACAGAACGCACTGGATCTGAACCAACATGGGATTCCTGCTCCTGACACCAAAATCGATATTGAAGATTATAATGAGGGGGGGGGGGCATTAAAGTAAATTCAACTTAAGGCTTTTTGCAGTTATTACGTGTTAAAGTTGGATGTACAATGAGGAGCACGGCTGGGATTACTGTAGCTCTGCGCAGACAGCTCCACCTTTAATTACTCGTGTCACAACATTTACACAAACAGTCACAAACCAAACTCTCAAAGAGACGTCAGGTGCCATACTCACCAGATCCCCCTTGCAAGCCAAGCATGTGACAAGGGAGAAAGGACATTTAAAAAAAATAAAAATAAAATAAAGATCCTTGTATGATGAGCAATCATTGCACACAACCATTGCGGCTTGGCTTCAGCTGAGGCTAAATGCAAAGAGGACGGGGGGGGGGTAAACAACGGCGGGAACAAGGCAGGTTGCTTCAACACTGCTGTGCACACAGAGGCCTTTATTAAACAGATAGGGATCTGCTGGAGGCATTTCCACTGAGCCTGTGGCGCCGTGAGTCACACGCTCGTGGCGGAAAGCACCACTTTCCAACGGCGATAAGAGGGGAACAACACTGAGGTGGTGAGCAGCAGCCTCTGTGTGTGACGCAACAAGCCCACTTTAATCAGCTTTAATCAGAAGGCTGGCAGCCACTGAGGTGTGTGTGTGTGTCTATATTTACAGCTGTACATTTGAGCGAGGGTCCATGTCCGTGCAGATTTGTGTGTTGACTATCTCGACTGACAGGCGGATGTTGACTAGACCTGCAACTAACCACTGCTTTCATCTCTGATTACACGGACAATTACCTCCTCAAAAATAACTGATTGGTGCGCGTTTGAAAAATGGTCAGAAATAAGTGGCATTACAGATCACGGTTTCGTGAAGCCCTGAGTGACATTTGCAAATTGCCTGTTTTGTCCAACTGACAGCCTAAGATAAAATGCAGTTAACCTTCATATAAGGCAAAGGGAAGAGGCTGGCAGAAGGGGAACGTGTTGCCCTTTTGCCTAAAGAAACAAGTCACGATTAATCGATTATCAAAATAGTTTCTGTCCAATGGCAAATTGATTAATCGACTAACTTTTTTAAGCTCTAATGCTCACGCTGGGAATCGAAATGCTGCGTAAATACACTCCCAACGTTGTAACGTAACAGGGATCATTAAAATAGGAACAACTAAATGAGAGACCTTCCCTGCAAGGAAACGCTCTGGACTCCTGCTACCTGCGCCTGAGCGGAAGCCTCACCGAGTTCTCCAGCTGTTGGGCGTCCAGAGCTCTGCAGCCCACGACGTGCGGGCAGCCCCTGAAGGCGAACTCCTCCAGCTCCACCAGCATCCTCTCCTTCTCCTCGCTCTGGGCGTGGACGATCTGCTTCAGTCGGAACTGCACCTGGGCAAAGTGTGAGGTGAGGGCGAGGAGGGACGAGTTCAGCAGGTCCTGCTCCTCTTCCAGCTTCTCCAGCCTGACGGCCATTTCCTCCTCGGTGGCCGCGGACGAGCCTCTCTGCGCCGGCCGGCCGGCGCTCCCGCTCCCGCTCCCGCTCTCATCCTCGGGACTGGCCACTGCGCCCACCGGTGCCCATCGCTCCCCTGCGCCGGCGAAGGCAGCCTCGCTGTCCGAGGCCGACAGCTCCTCTGTGGACATGTTGGACGACGGAGGGTTACTCCAGCTGTTTCAACTACGTCGCCCGTTCCTTTACAGTCTGTCCCTGATGCGTCGTTTTCTTGCGTTGCGCAGACGACAACACGGATCACCACCGGAGAAACAGGTGTATCGCCATCTTGGGAAGATACGTCAAAACGGAGACGCGTCAAGCTCACTGGCGGCAACGAGGAAACTGCCGGAAGTGTAGCACGTGTGCCTTCATAATAAAAGCGTCCCTAATAAAATGTAACTTCAGTAGCCTTTTGGGCTGTCAGTGGTGGCAGACGTTTGCAGATCCTTTACTTGAGTAAAAGTAGTAATACCACAATTTGAAAATACTTAATTACTTAAGTAAAATCACTGCATTTAAAAATGTTACTTAAGCAAAGGTCCAGAATTATAATCAGCAAAATGGCCAAACTACATGCCATCTTGGACAGTGTCTCCCACCTGCTCCATGACCTGCTGGTCAAACAAAGGAGCACCTTCAGCGGAAGACTCATCCTCCCAGAAAGCACCACAGAGTGCCACAGGAAGTCATTCCTGACTGTGGCCATCAAACTCTTTAACTCCTGCCTCTAAGTGTTAGTCTATATGACCCTAAGTCACTAAACTGGACATTGATCATCAACATCTCTGCAATACTTCACATAATTGTGCATTATTCTGTATTAATACCACTGTGCAATATACCCTGTTTTAAGTTTAATTTATTGATATCAATTTATACTTCTAGTGCTGCTGTGCAATATCCTCCGTCTCATTATAACCGTAATAAGCTTCACTTATCTTGACAGTTCATGCACTAATACTTTATACCGTATTATTATCATCATCTGGTAAATCCACTTTGCACTTCACACTTATTTAAATGTAAAATTTTATACTTAAAACTTATACCCACTGGTACTTAATTTATCTGAGCTGTATTATATTTTTTGTTTAGTGCTTTTATTCTTGTGTGCACTGACGTGACAGTGAGCTGCTGTAACAAAGAGTTTCCCCTCGGGGATCATAAAGTATTTCTGATTCTGATGACAAACCTCAGTTACATTCAAATAGTACTTTTTCTGTTTTCTTACTTCATGTGCAGTTGTAATGTGAAAGTCTTTGCAGGATGGATATGTTTTTTAGATTTTATATTTAATTGTTTGTTTGTTAGTCATTGTTGATTTTTATATATATTTATATACACACCTGCTTTTTCCCCTCCTTGTATGTACACAATGGTTCTTTGTTGTATTTGACCTATATTTTTGTTCAGCTTTGTTTTTCGCAGTGCATCTCTATTCTATCTCGCTGTAAATAATAATAATAATTATAACTTTATTTGTATAGCACCTTTAAAGAGAGTTTACAAAGTGCTTTCGACAGACAAGGCATAGCAGAAAACAGAATACCCAGAAGGCAATATAACAGCAGAAAGCCAAACAGAAATGACAAACCAAGCAAGACAAACAATTAAAACTAAAAGACAACTTTAGAACAATGAAGCACATGACAAAGGAAATAAAAACAAATAAAGACACAAAGAAAAAGACAAAATCACATACAAGCAAGTCAATAACGAGCTTTAAGAAGTGATTTATGAGAAGCAAAGAAAAGAAATTATGTGTAAGCACATTGAGAGCAACTTCAACCCGGAGTCAGGTTCATTATATGTGTACACATACTTGGCCGATAAAGCTGATTCACGTTCAGATTAATTTAAAGAAAAATACTTTAACCACGTTAGGCTTTTATTTTAAATTTTATAACCGGAAGCTTCTCCAGCGTCACACTGCTCACAAAGGGGCGGCCCGATGAACCCAAATAATAAACCATTCACTTAAAAAAAGCGTGACGTCAGAAAAGGCTCAAACGGTACACCGTCAGCCAAAGAGAAATTCCATCCCGGAAGTAAGGATAACAAAAAACAGTCCGCCATCTTTTTGTCATAATTTATAATAAGATTTAGTGCACTTGCTTTATGTAACAAGTGTTTTATTTACCCATGTCTATTTCTGTGAGATTCATAAAATTATGAATTTTATTTCCTTAAAAATGACATTTTCCTGCTTGTGACACGTAGGTGGACTTTAAATTGCTGTGAGCTAGCTCCCTGTGAGCGAACAGACGCGTTGCCATAGCTCAACTACAGGAATGATTTGACAAGTGGGAATGCAACATCGCATCAAATCTTGTTTATTAGTTTTATGGCGAATCTGCACCAAGCATGCGCTTCTCCACGTTGGCCCCGCGTGTTAATTTAACACGAGTGGCAACAAGATGGACCAAATTAAAACCCGTTTCATTCCAAGGAAAGATGACAAATCAATAACCCATCACAGATTATGCCACACATACTGTATATCTAAACACTCGGATAAACCAAGTACAGACCAGCAAACAGTACTGACAGCAGATTCATATTTGTGAAGTAGATCATATGTTAAATTACGCCCCACATTGTGAGTGATTATTGACAGAGCGGTGCACTTTGCAACAGACGGCCGACAGTGAATAAAATCATATTGCCTGTGGAGTGTTTCAGTTGATTTTTGTTTTTTGTTTTTTTTTTATGGATGGAGTAGAGTTTCAAGTAGCAAACTGTAACAAGGACATATATATCAGACTTTTAAAATGAGTTATTAAAAAATGAACGACCTGTGAACTTAACGTCAGCAGCATGCCAGAACTGATCTTGCTGCAACTCCGAGCTCACGCAACATTCTAACCCCACGTGCAATTTCCCAGTGTCCCCTTCACAGTTTACTGCGGCCCTCTAAGAACAAAGCGTTGAACAATTAGCATGAAATCCCTTTACATTAATTTCCATTCGTGCGATGCATGCGGGAAACAAACGGCAGCGCAGGGGAGGTGTTTTCACACTGTCAGGGCTCTCTTTTTGTTGGCGAGGAACACGTGCCAGTTGTGCCAGTGGGGCCCGGTGTTCTGGGTGCAGTCTCCACCTGCGGCACAGGTGTAGCCGGTGGGACAGCAGTGCACCATGTCGCTGCAGCACACCGCCTGTGGGGAGGACAGGGGAAGGAAAGCATGGAACTCTGTGACACGCTGAACAATCAGGTGACTTATTTAAGGTAAAGTAGTAACTAGAGCTGTGAGATGAAATTAATTTGAACGACAATTCATATTCTGTCGGTCGGCTAACCGATTCATCGACAAATCGTTTCAGCTGTACTAAACTGTTGGGTCACTTCATTTATAACAAAACATCATATTCTACATGATCTTCTCATGGACTGTGTGCAAAACCCTATATCTGTAAAGTAACCAGTAACTAAAGCTGTCAGATAATTGTAATGAGGTAAAAAGCCCAAGTATAAAGTATACTTTCTACAAGTATTGAGTAGCAGAAAATGGAAATACTAAGAACAGGTATTTCAAAAAATTACAGTACCTAATTATTAATATTTATGATCCAGCACCTCAATATGAAAGCCCCTATATATGTATATATATGGAAATGTCCATCCTCATTATGCAGAATTATTGGATTATTACTTCTGATGCCCTAATGTGTAAGCAGCATACGGACGCTGCAGCTGGTGATGATCACACACTTTGTATGTAAAAAGTGAATTTTTTGCTGAGAATCAGATGAGGAGATTGATACCACCCTCACGTCTGGACAGTAAATACGAAGCCGCAGTCAGCAGCCAGTTAGCTTAGCATTAGCTCACATGGCTCTGTACGGATTAAACAAACAATATATAAAACGTGTTAATTAGTGAGCTTTAGAGGTGCTGGTAGGTGGACCTTATTACCTTAAGGCAGAGCCAGGCAAGCTGTTTCCCCCTGTTTTCAGTCTTTATGCTAAGCTAAGCTAACCAGCTGCAGGCTGTAGCTTCGTATTTATCATACAGACATAAAAGTAGTATCAATCTTCTCATGTAACTCTCGGCAAGAGAGCAAATAGGAGTATTTCCCAAAATGTCGAACTATTCTTTTAAAGGTCTGACTTATTGCTGCATATCATACATTAGGAATAGGACAGCAGCCCCATGTCGCAGCGGACACCCGGCAGCAGGTCTCTCCATCTCTGCAGCGGCTCTGTTCATCACACTGGACGTCTCTGTGCTTTAAGGGACCGAGCCGGGGTTGATGCTCAGGCAGATAGACCGGCGTTAGCGGGACAGGCTCCAGCTGCAGCATGATGAGCTTCGAGCAGGAGTCAGAGGCGAGGTCGCAGGTGTAACCCTGTGGGCAGCAGTGCTCCTTATCTGGGCAGCACACAGCCTGCGCACACAGCATGCACAAGGCCAGTGAGAATGACATCCCACCTTTTTACATAAGCAAAACGTCGACAAAGCTAATGTATACTGATAGTGCAGCTTACATTTTCATGGCAAAGTAGCGGCACTCGTCACAATAATCTCTCCACACACACACAGCCTGGTACTTCTATACTTGTGAGGACTGTCATTGATATAATGCCTTCCTCAGCCCCTTACCCTAACCATCACAACTAAATGCCTAACCCCAACCATAACCCAAACCTAAACCTAATTCTAACCCGATCCTTTAAACCAAGTCTGAACCCTCAAACATTGCAATCAGTCCTGCTCTCTTTCTGCCCCACCATTCATTTTATTAATCTCTTCTGTAACTACATATTGTACACACAAGTATCTAATAACACATTCATATACAAAAATACTTTGAGTGCATTTTACCTGGAATCATTTTTCAATATAAAATACAGTGTAAAACTACAAAACTATACTTAACCATCACAACTAAATGCCTAACCCCAACCCTTACCCTTACCCTAACCTAAACCTAATCCTTTAAACCCAGTCTGAACCCTCAAACAGACCTTCAAGGGGCTGTTTGAGGTTTGAGGTCTCACTTTCCAAAAATGTCCTCACTCCCAAGGTCTAAAACGCAAATTGGTCCTCACAAAGATGGCTGTACAAGTGCCCACACGCACACACACACACACACACACACACACACACGAACGCACACCGAGCTCTCACATTTTGCAGCGGGCAGCAGCCCCACCCGCCCGTGGACAGCCGGCAGCAGGTGGTGTGTTCGGGACATCGCCTCAAACCGTCGCACTGCACAGAGCTGGGATCAGCCTGGACGCTGGTGGTGGCTGGAAGCTTGGTGTACCAGGGAATCACCACTTCTCCTTGGACGCACGAGGTCCCCTGCTCATTGCACTTGTAGTGGGTGGGGCAGCAGTGGTTCCCATCAGCGCAGCACACCGCCTGGGGAGAAGTGAGAGTGGAAGTTCCGCTTTCACACCATCGATCCGGTTTTCCAGTTCTTCTTTCAAATGAATGCGTTTAGAATAGCGACAAACAGAATCCTGTAGCGATTATGCCTACAAGTGCAGTAATCCGTCTGCACCTTATTTAACTTTGGCGTGACAGCCTGCAGGAGCTGCACTAGTGATTGTGGCCTGTAGCTGATGGAAATAATAACGTTAACGCAGGAGAGAGGCGAGATGCCGCTGCAGAAGAGGAAGTATATCACCATGCAAAGTAATGCTCTCTTGGGGTTTGAGAAGGTAATGTTGTTTGCAGTACCGTCCTACACTGCGAGAAAGTTTCTGGTGTGGGTGGGGTGTTTTCCCATGAAAGGGCACAATCCTTTGAAACCAGTTTTAGACTGCTGAGCTGTTGCCATTGATCAACGCCCTGTACAGCATGTGATTAGCAGAGTCGATTAAATGACAGAAAATGACACAACAACCGTTTAAAGAATCAATTCATCATTGTAAACATGTAATTATGGCTTTCTTTGGCCACCTGGGGGAAGCGGAACAAGCTGTGAGCACAACACTGACATACAGTAGTATCACCTTCACCGTTGCTAGCAAACAGTTGCTTACTTAACACGTCCAGCGGTTGCCGAGCAACAATATAAATATCATAAAAAATATATTTTCCATAGCCGCTTTAAGTGAGTTATGAAACGAAAATGCCATACATTTGAAGCTTTCAGCTTCTCCGATGTTCTGATTTGCTGCTTTCCCCCCACCTCATATCTTTATAAACTGAGTTCCTGTTTTTTTGTTTAACTGTTGACACAGGATTTGTTGTTATTTAATGACATTTCATAGACTGAGCCAATTATTTGATGAATTGAAAAATAATCACGGTAACGCTTTAACCCTCCTACCCTCCTAATAATTGAATCAATGGTTTATAACATACTATAATGTGATTGTAAGCAGATATAAGTTTTTATTAAATCATCATATCTAACTCTTCCTGTGGACATCCATAGGTGGATGCTGGTGTAAAAACAGATAATGAATTACAATATAGTATAACAGTTGTAATAATATAAAATGTGTCTGTTGTTGACAAATACTGTGCATTATTAAAAACTCCTTTAATCTGCTTACAACTACATTATAGTATGTTATAAACTGTTTATTAAGTGTTCATATACTTGTAAATGCTATATGGGGGGAAGTGTAAGGTAAAGTCTCCCCATAATCATAATGTAGTGTATGAGTGTCACTTTATGCTATGAGGCGGGAAAATCCTCGTTACTGCAGCTGTAAATTTCAGTGTAACTGGAGGCCTGTGGTGATGTGAAGTAGCAGGGCTCACCTTTGGCAGCGGGCAACAGCCCCACTTTTGAGACGAGGCCATGAAGCAGCAGGTGGTGTGCTGAGGGCAGCTGGTGTGGGCGTCACACTGAATCCAGCCCTTCACTTCTTTATTCTCCTCCTCCTCCTCCTCCTCCTCCATCACTTCGTCCTCCTCAGGCTCCTTCTCCTCCTCCCCTGTTTGCTGTGTGGTTGCTTCCAGCTTTCAGCCACAAACATTAGGTGACAGTTACATGCGTGACTTTGCGTGAGGTGACGGTACTGGCAGTCTACAAGTAAAGCCAAGTCCAAGGGAAGACAATAGGAGTATAAAAGTGGTCAAATACACTACATCACTTTAAGGAAAGAGTTCAGTGTTTTGAGAAATACGCTTATTTTCTTTCTTGCTGAGAGTCACATGAGAAGATACCCCTTTTATATCTGTGAATACAGTATAAGGCTACAGCCAGCAGCTGGTTAGCTTAGCTTAGTGTAGTCTGATGCTTTATAAACTGGTTTCAAACCGTCAGTGAGTGCCTGCTGCTCTGTGTGTTCACCTGAGGTAGAGGACAGCAGGCCCAGTCGCCCTCTTTGGTTTTGCAGCAGGTGAAGCCATCAGGACAGCTGTAGGTAGCGTCACATGTAACATTCCCCACATTCGCGCCCTGCCTCAGTTTTGCAGGCACCTTCTCGGCCCACGGCACGGATAATGTGTTGTCGTCGCAGGTCTGTGCAGCCAGGTTACATTTCTTCCCTTTTGGGCAGCAGTGAATGAAATCTTCACAACAAACTGCCTGGGAACGACATGAGGAGAAAGACGAAAGATCATTAACGCCCTTGGCAACGCCTTCAAAATCGATAGTCGGACCTGTCTAAAAAGGGGCAGCCAAAGTTGTACCTCTGGGAGAGGACAGCAAGCCCAGCCGCCCTCTTTGGTTTTGCAGCACGTGGTGCCATCTTGACAGGCTGTTGTTTCATCGCAGGGGACATCATTGCCTGGAATAAAACACCAATAGTACCGTTTCCTACAAATCCAAAATCTGCAGAATGGAACATTTTCAACGCCTAAAACATGCCACTGGGGCAGTCCAGGTATGATATGGTGCCCTATCTTGACAATCCATTTTTGTAGTCCCACTAATGCACCCAGAAACGTACATTCAAATATCCCAAGTGACCAAAATGTACCTTTAAAGTACAGTAATGAAACCTGTGGAGATAGCGCCCTGATAAAGGGTACAGCACAGGTCGCGTTAGGCAATACTGAGGAAGAGTTGCCTCCTAATTTCATTCTCAGTGTCATGGCTGTCTCTGGCTGTCGTGTGATTTCTCTGATTCATTTCTTGACTTGATGACTTAAACTGTCTGCCTGGGAGAGAAAGGACTGTCGGGCCTGACCAGGCTGGAATAAACTGAGGTAGTTTTACAACTACAATTAAATGTTACATTTAAAGGCACCCTGTAGAATTTCTTTTTACCACTAGTAGCACTATGGCACGATGTTTTTACGCGTGGGTCCCCGTTTTGCTGCGTGGTCGCTTCAACTGTACTTTGGGCTGAAGGCGCCGCTGTAGTGGGTGCAGCCGTGGCAAACGCAGGCTGCTTCCGTCGCATGGGCGTCGAGCCTGAGCCGCCCAGACAACTGAGTGTGGTCCGGTCGCAGGTGGTGCCAGAAGGGCAGCAGTGTTCATGGTCGTCACAACAGACCGCCTTTTGGACGAAACGACAAAAAACACTTTCAGCCACAAACATTAGGTGACAGTTACATGCGTGACTTTGCGTGAGGTGACGGTACTGGCAGTCTACAAGGAAAGCCAAGCCCAAGGGAAGACAATAGGAGTATAAAAGTGGTCAAATACACTACATCACTTTAAGGAAAGAGTTCAGTGTTTTGAGAAATACGCTTATTTTCTTTCTTGCTGAGAGTCACATGAGAAGATACCCCTTTTATATCTGTAAATACAGTATAAGGCTACAGCCAGCAGCTGGTTAGCTTAGCTTAGTGTAGTCTGATGTAAACTGATGCTTTATAAACTGGTTTCAAACCGTCAGTGAGTGCCTGCTGCTCTGTGTGTTCACCTGAGGTAGAGGACAGCAGGCCCAGTCGCCCTCTTTGGTTTTGCAGCAGGTGAAGCCATCAGGACAGCTGTAGGTAGCGTCACATGTAACATTCCCCACATTCGCGCCCTGCCTCAGTTTTGCAGGCACCTTCTCGGCCCACGGCACGGATAATGTGTTGTCGTCGCAGGTCTGTGCAGCCAGGTTACATTTCTTCCCTTTTGGGCAGCAGTGAATGAAATCTTCACAACAAACTGCCTGGGAACGACATGAGGAGAAAGACGAAAGATCATTAACGCCCTTGGCAACGCCTTCAAAATCGATAGTCGGACCTGTCTAAAAAGGGGCAGCCAAAGTTGTACCTCTGGGAGAGGACAGCAAGCCCAGCCGCCCTCTTTGGTTTTGCAGCACGTGGTGCCATCTTGACAGGCTGTTGTTTCATCGCAGGGGACATCATTGCCTGGAATAAAACACCAATAGTACCGTTTCCTACAAATCCAAAATCTGCAGAATGGAACATTTTCAACGCCTAAAACATGCCACTGGGGCAGTCCAGGTATGATATGGTGCCCTATCTTGACAATCCATTTTTGTAGTCCCACTAATGCACCCAGAAACGTACATTCAAATATCCCAAGTGACCAAAATGTACCTTTAAAGTACAGTAATGAAACCTGTGGAGATAGCGCCCTGATAAAGGGTACAGCACAGGTCGCGTTAGGCAATACTGAGGAAGAGTTGCCTCCTAATTTCATTCTCAGTGTCATGGCTGTCTCTGGCTGTCGTGTGATTTCTCTGATTCATTTC
>CM022470.1:3544287-3561632 GCA_011952105.1 Coreoperca whiteheadi | reverse complement strand
TTCACAACAAACTGCCTGGGAACGACATGAGGAGAAAGACGAAAGATCATTAACGCCCTTGGCAACGCCTTCAAAATCGATAGTCGGACCTGTCTAAAAAGGGGCAGCCAAAGTTGTACCTCTGGGAGAGGACAGCAAGCCCAGCCGCCCTCTTTGGTTTTGCAGCACGTGGTGCCATCTTGACAGGCTGTTGTTTCATCGCAGGGGACATCATTGCCTGGAATAAAACACCAGTCATTGGTGATGGTAACCTTCTACTACCTGACCTACTGCATGCAGGAAGAGTACTGCTGTACTTTTAGCCCTGATAGACATTCCCCACAGAAATAAATTCGTCTTGTCATAGCAGGAAATGCTGCGACTAAGATTTAGCTGTGCCAGTAAGTCATGCACTCATTAATACGCCTACATTAAATGGAATGCAGCCATTATCAATGTTATTGAATCAAAACATCTGCTATGAGAAAGGTCTCCAGATACATTTGGACCTTTAACTATCAGAAAATACTTTAAACCTTTATTGTGGATCAAACCATCGGCATCTTATGATGCATCTGTGATGCTCTTCTACATCTCACCTGTCGCTGCCTCATTCTCTGAATGAGGAACTGGATTCACTGGGGTGACTTCAGGGACTTTTTCTGAGCCACCATCCTTAGGCGTCTCTGCAGTGACTTGTTCACCCTCTGAAAGTGGAAACACGCACAGATCGAGCTGCATGAACACACAATCAGATTTACACAATGATTACTCAGAAGGAGGAAGCAAGATGTGGCTTCACAACAAGATTTTTAAAAAAAAATGGAAATGACCTTTCTGGTTCTCCCAGTCTGCCCTCATCCTAGCAGGGAGTTTGGCCCACATTGGCATCTCTTTCTTGGTAGATGAGGAAATGCATTTGTTGTGTTCGACATCACACGTTGTGCCTTCAGGACAGCAGTGTGTCTTATCGTCGCAGCACACAGCCTGTATAGACAACAGAGACTCCTGTGAGTATCCTCTTAGAACCCACGCACGATAAGACGCAATAAAGTCACGCTAACTGGACACGGAGGCAGCACATGCAAATCCATCATTTGACTTTCTCCTCATTACTAATCTCACTTATGGTATGGAATAGCATTAGCATTTCAAAGCGGTCACCTTGCGTATGTCTATAATGAAAAGATCAGCCACTTTGTACCTTCGGCATGGGGCAGCATCCCCACTCGCCTTCTGGGGTTTCACAGCAGGTGGTTTCAACTGGACACTCTGACACTTCGTCGCTGCACAGAACTGTAGTCACAAACTCTGCAACAACATAACAGCGCGTTTTTAACTGTACGTATGATAAGTTTAGGGGCTTTACGATAAAAGGAAACCCCTTATGAGACTAAGGCAAGTGTATTTGTACAGCGCCTTTCAACAACAAGCCAAATCATAGTAGAGGAGTTTCACCTGTTTTGATGCAGGAGCGGCTGTCTGAACTGCACTGGTGGCCCTCAGGGCAGCAGTGTTTCCCATCAGAGCAGGGGACTCCCTGTCAGGGGCCAGGAAATCCCTCAGAACAATTCACTTAATAAATGCATTCCCCCTTGTAATCATTTTTACCCTACAATTCACAAGTTAATATTTCTCTAAAGAAACAAGGGGTCAATCTTAACTGTATTACTCCAAATAGGTGTAGTAGTAGGACATCGGAAGCTGCCATACAGTCAGCCTTTACTGGTCTCGGCATTGTACATTGTTGATGTAAAGGAATGCAGCAGACGACTTTACGGGGGGGGGGGCTGCAACGTGTTCAGGGCTGCAGCTTCTATTTTACATTTATAGCAGAAATCACTTCCAGCATACAGTATGTATTGTCTTCAGTGAGGTGACACAGCTTACTTCCTCAACCAAACAAGCAGAGATCATCTTTGTGACAGGACGTTACCGGGCTTTCGGAAAACACATCTTAGTCTCCCGTCACATATGCACCCATAATACCACCAGTATTACTACATGAGTTGTTTACCAATGGACTCGGTTTCATGGTTTTGGTCTTAATTTCCTGTTTTTCTTTATTTCTGCTCTTTGATTTTCTTTTTCGTTTCGCCAGCTTGTTCCTTAAATGACCTTGTAGCTATTGTCTGTGAAGAAACTTATTAACTGTTATTACTTCTTTTTTTCCTGATAACTGAACCATTATTTGAAAATTATATATTGGTACAAGTTGCATGTTAAATCTGTGTTGGACAACGTTTGATTACCTGAGCTAGGGGACAGCAGCCAAACCTTGTCAAGGCCCTCAGACAGGAAAACTCAGGTGGGCATCGGGACTGATCAGGACAGATGTTGTCGTCTTCCTCCCCCATGTACGCCTTGATCATCCTGAAGGACTGCAGGGACAGGATGGAAAAGGGGAACAATTTTACTGCAGGAACTCGCCTTTAATACGCCAACGTCGCACTTAGTAGTTTATCATGAAAGCAACGGATGTCTGTTGTTCTCACTTTAGAGAGTCTGGGTTGATCAGCAGAAGCTCTTTCCACCCAGGGGAAGGACGCGGTGGCGTTCACACAGCTGGACGTGGCTGTATCGCAGATCGTTCCCCCTGGACAGCAATGCATGTGGTCCCCGCAGCACTCAGCCTACGAGGACGGCAGTAGCGGCGACACTTTGACTACCAAAGTTTTAAAACTGCTATCACCCTGGCTGAATGAGGCCGGCGCTTTTATATGGCTCATAAATGAGTAAAACACTGCTGAGCATGAATAGCACCGCTGTACAGGCTTAATTCTTTGTATTTTATAGTACAAGAGACTGGTTATCTCATTTGCACATTAAACTACGTGAGACAAAGGGACAAAGTATTCTACTTAAGTTGAAGTACTATGATTTTTCCGGGGTTTATAGTGTTAAGAGGTTAAGTCAAATGTAACTGCAGTAGAGAAAAAAGGGGCTGACTGGGTAAACTGTAACAGCTGGATAGGATGCAATTCCCTCATTTTAAGTCTTTTTGAACAAATAAATATTGCTATAGACCTTTGGAACAACTTAAGGGAATACGTGAAAAGACAGTATCAACAAACAAAATCTGACGTCATTCTTTCAGCTTTCCAAATACCATTTTTTAATCATTTGATTACCTTGAAATCATTACAGTAAATTCATTTACACTTTAATACACTTAGAGAGTGATTTAAAAGCTTGGAGCTTGACACCAAATGGTGAATTCCACAAGAGTCAAAAGCGGAGATGTCAGTTACTGCAACTCTGCTAAGCGCTAGGCTAGCTACCTTTTTAGCAGGAATAGTTTAGATAGCTGTTTATGTGAGATAACAAACATAATTAACAAGATGTCGGTTCACCAAAACTGATATATTTCAATTACAGGAAACAGTTAGGGGCGGGAAGTTAGCACATTTAGCTTAAGTCGAGGCTAACTGCGGCTATCTCTTGCTTTCGCTTTAACTGGATTTGGCTCCATTGCGTTAGCTAGCAGGTGACTGTTTGGTTTTGTTTTTTAGCTGTGTTTTGTTTTAACACACTGTTTTGTTCACAATTATACATTTCATTTATTTTCTTCTTCTTTGCTTATCTCTTACGTCGTATAGTGTAGGAATCGATGCTCTGTCGGGAAACAAGCAGGTGCAAAGTATAGGCCGCCTGTTTGGGATGCTTTTGTAACTTTGAAGCTACTTAGGGAAAACCTTAGGGGCAAGTTGGGATTTAAAATTTGACTGTACATCGTCTGAACTCCCAAAAGACTCAGTTTGAACATGCGTAAGTAAAACGACTATATTATAAATGACCGTATTATTATTATCAACCAGTAAACCCACTTTGTACTTCACACTTAGGCCTATTTAAATTTTAAAATGTTATACTTATACTCACTTGGTACTTAATTTATCTGACCTGTATTATATTTTTTGCTTAGTACTTCTATTCTTGTGTGCACTGACGTGATAGTGAGCTGCTGTAACAAAGAGTTTCCCCTCGGGGACAAATAAAGTATTTCTGATCTGATCTGCTTCTGACTAATTCCAAAAAGTAGGATTACTACAAAAGCTGGTCAGATAGAGCAGGCGGGCTAGTCGTGCTCAGGCAAACTGCAATGCAGAGCATGCAGGTAGTGCAACCACGTCTACCTGATCAAACGGGCAGCATTCATAGCCGTGTGCCGGGTCGTTGCAGCAGGTTTGACCGTCTTCACAGCTTCCTCCGTCTGGACACTCATCTGCACCAGCCAGGGCCAGGAGAGCCCAACAGATCACAACCCACTTCTGCATCTGCACACAGTATCGTAAGCATGATCAGACATTTCTATGAAAACTAAGCATGCCTAGCTGGCGATGTCTTAAATTTCCTCGCCCTAAAACAAATGCTCTTAAGTCAACTTAATTAATTACATACTTAGTTAATTACATACTCAAAAAGACATTAACATTACAATTACTGCAGACGACCATATGACTATGAACATGTACTGCAGACTACAATTTGAGCATTAAAATAAGACTAATTATCATTGTAATTTCATCGTAACTTTTTCTTTTACCATTGATGTATAATTCACTGACGTTTGTTATTTTGGTATGCTGTGATATATTTTGAAATGCATTGCTCATTTGATTTATATAATGGCAATTTTTAAGAAGAAAGACAATAGCGGCCATTAAATGGGCAGCTAATGGGGATCCTAATAAAACAATACACAAGAAACCTATTCTTCAGATTCACTGAGACTAAGTCAAAACCGAAAATGCAAATAAGGTCTGAGACTCAATTATTTCCTGATGTTACTTCCTCGGTAGGCTTGTTCCTGATTTACTCTTTATTTCGCAATGAAGAATTAAGTCAAACACAGCAGGATAGTTTACACAACATAAACTAACACACTTTCAGTTTCGTTTCTCTTGCATATCATAAAGGAAACGTCTTTTGTCAATAAATCTCGGCCAGTCGGCAATAAACTGTGGACATTATTATTTACAGCGTGGAAGAGATTCGCTCAAAGTGAAATAAGTTGTCTAACGCTACTGCAAATGTGTGTGGATCATTGAAAACCCTATTTACAATTCACTCAAAGGACTTTTTTTTTTTTTGGCTGAACAAGGCAGATTCTCGTGGCTAAAATAAGACGCTTATTTTGCTCTTACCTTGGTAAAAGGGCTGTTGTGAGCGGTCAGGTGCTTCCCGAGTGTCTCGCCACTAAATAACAGTAATGATAGACCTGCAATTTCTTGAACACGCCCCCGAGAGAGAGAGAGAGAGAGAGAGAGAGAGAGAGAGAGAGAGAGAGAGAGAGAGAGAAGGAAAATAGTCCCCAATTTCCTTGAAAACCTTGCAGTGCCTCTCCTGGTCTCCTACATTAAATCTGATTTTTTTTAAATCTAATGAATTTGACTGTTGCGGTTTAAGAAGTTGCTCCTGTTTAGCCGCATGCTACATTGTCCAGATTGCAGTTGACTAACAGACTTGTTTTCACGCGGCAGCGGCGGCGCACGTCGCGTCCACCGCGCGGCGCCAGAGCCCCGGCAGCGGCAGCGGCAGCGGCAGGGGGCGGGGCCAAGCGCACGCTGACATTTTACCACTGATCTCTAAAACATACGCACCGGCCTCTCGTTCGCGTTAAGCTACGAACATCGTTGTACGGGCTCTGTCAAGTCTACGTGACTGTGCGCGCGCACGCTTTGTGACGCGCGACCACGAACTGCCCCGCAGCGCGAGCTTAGTTCGACTGCGAAAACATGTTTACGGGTTTATTACCCTCGATGGGGAGCCCTGAGTGTGGCGCAACGTTAGCTCTTAAACACGCCATCGCGACGGTCATTGAATTGAAATGGGTGAAGACCTATTTCACGCAGTCTGCGGTGAAGATGCCTCTATTTCACAACGGCAGCTAAAGCGACGTTAGAGGTGAGTGACGTAAGCTTAACGCGAAAACGTTGCCTGAACAGCTAACGCTAGCCAGCTAAATTTCACTCAGCTTATGCGGACCAGAGTTACGTGATAACATAACTTAGACAGGTGTGTCTCAAAGTATTTTATAAATTAGCGCACTGACTTTGAGTCCAACCTTTCCTCCTCTTCTCGAGTGTGCGTGGCAGTGAGTTAAGTTAGCTAGCTAACGTTAGCTAACGGCGTAAGTTAGACAAAGGACAGAGTGTGCTAACGCTTTTTTTGTTTGTTTTCAACAAATACTGCAGACACTGTCTAGATCAGTGATTAAGTTGCAGGATTCAGCGTGGTTAATCAAATGTGTAGGTAGCTAATGTGTCAGTTACTTTTTATTCACTTGTGTCCTGTCAACCTGGTGTAGGTGCAGCAAGAGTGAGACATGATTAACGTGCCATTAATTTGTAGGCGTATAATTTCTTCAAAACACTAACCACTCTTTTAAAAAGGCATAACTTCCCTGAGGACATTTCTTCATTTACCTTCATTAGTTTTCTGTTCTACTTCTCTATTGGCTGACTGCACATTTATTTATTTCCTACCACCCAGTCTCTCAGTTAAGAGGTGAGGCTCCCACTGGCTGTCTGGTGCCATGCACAGCATAGATAAGCTATCATTATGTTTCAACGACCCCATTATAACAACCCCACCTAGACTAAACCAGCTTCCATCAATGAAGGACGTCTGTTCTGGAATATTTGGTCTGTGCTTTTCAACGTTTATTTATTAATTTATTTCCTAAAGGACAACAGCATAAATTGGAGTTACTGATTTCTTTCACTTCTGGTATTGTTGGGTAACACTCGTTTAAACCGAGTTTTTGTCGCCATGACACCGACTCGGAGCATTTTAGGAGCAGGCGTCGTCACAATCAGCGCTCTGATGTAACAGGACACTTACCCAGCCACAAACTAGGTGTTCGGTTGCTTATCCTGCAGGACACCGACCCTGCTCCTTCGTTGTTTTACATAACAACGAGCCATGAGACCGTACACTTTAGTTCAGGCTACAGAACGTAGCGTTCTCAGTGTGAATGGGTATTGTGTTTTTTAAGTCTGACAGGTGGGCAGGATGGGGGAGCGGGCCGTCAGCGGGACCGTGGCTGCGATCTCTCCAGTGCAGCAGATGCTGGCTTCTGGCACCGGAGCCCTCCTCACATCTATTTTTGGTGAGCTCATGAAAACAAAGACTATTGACATAATTGCTTGTGCGCACAATTGGTTTATTGTCACCAAAGTATTCCACTCAGTTGCCAGTTTATGAGGTACACCTAGCTCCTGGAATCAATCCTCCCTTCATGAACTTTAGAAATGTTCAGTTTTTGTTGAAACCTTTTTAGGGAGGTGTTGATTCAACTGATTTTATTTTATTTATTGCAGGACTGTTGTCTTAAACTGCATTAGTTTTAGCTAGGTGTATCTAGGAAACTGGAAACTGAGTGTACCTCGTTATAATGGGGCGTTCACACCAGACGCAAATAAATCGCGATATTCGTGTTAAGTTGGACGCTTGAACGTTTTGAGTTTATTCGCTTCATTCGCGCGTGACATTCACTATACAACAGACGTGATGTCACGTCATGGGAGGGGCTTAGCAGTGAGCCGGTCCCATTGAGTAAAGAATGTTTTTTTTAAACTTACCAGATTGTCCGACCTCCTCACTCACTTTTGTCCAAAGGTTTCGTGTTTCTATAATGATACGAGGATGTATCGTACAGCTCCGAGTATCCACACACAGACTCAATTATTTTATTCCCCCCCCCCCCCACTCTCTCTCTCTCTCTCTCTCTCTCTGGTTTTTATGGCGGGTTGCGACCAACGTGTTCAGGTGCATGCCTCCACCTACTGTACCGGGCTGTGCAACTATTATTTTATCCTCCATTGTTGTTCGGATTTCTGCCTCCGCTCATAATCACGTCACTACCAGAGCAAGCTCCTGATTGGTTAACTCAACAAATATCCACCAAAGTTCAGATTTTTCTACTCACGCGAATCGCACCGCAGAATGTCTGTTTGCGTTTTTGCATTGACTAACATGTAAAACACTCGCGCCTATCGCTGTGAACGCTCCATAATAATTGAGTCTGTCAATTTATTTGTTTACAGTCACACCGCTGGATGTTGTGAAGATCAGGCTGCAGGCTCAGCAAACACCGTTCCACCAAGGTAGGACAAGGAGCTTGTCTTCTTCTGTGGTTTTAGAACATACATCAACTTGTAATGAAACGCTGTCTTTGCTTTCTACTGCAGCTTGTGGATACCATTTGTATCTTGATGCTTTTCTAACCCCACTACATCGGTCCTTTTTGTGTCTTTACGCACCGTTTGCCTTTCAACGGCCTTTCATCTGTCCTGCCTTTTGCTTTGTGTCATAGCTTTAGCCTGTGAGTCTGCTCCGTGGGGTGGCGTCATCCGCCCATCCAAGTGTAAGTATCTGGCCCGCCGTCGCTGCACGCTAAAACTTGGCCACGGATTTAACAAACACGTTGTTCCAGCCCTACTTTCTGTGTGTGGGCAGTGGCACATGCTCGACTCACAAACACCTCTTGCCAATGCAAACAAAATAACCCTTTTTTTGCAAATAGACTCACATGTTTTCTCTCAGCTTAGACATGCAAGTGTTGGCTTCAATTCTTCGCCTCAAGTCTTATTTGTTCGCTGATGTATGAAGGTCTGAGTAATACAGCTGCAGTTTTGTACCTGGCTTTAAAAAAAACATTTCAAGTTGGTAGAGATTCTACATTTTGGTAGCTTCAGGAAACACAAAGCAAAACACTGAATATGTTCCGTAGCTTCACCTCACTGACTAACATGCAGCCTTTCTTTCTGGGAGAGTTTCTTAATCCTGCTCACACGTGATCATGTCCCTAGTAAATGTAATGTTTCCTGCTGTATTTCCACGGGCTTAAATCTGTAATAGAAACACATTGTGAAATTGTGCTTTTTAAATTTGTATTTATTTATTATTTTTAGAGTTTCTTGGAAATTTTTGTCAATGGTCTATCTTTAACCAGCCCTAAATAAACAGGCAAAGTAAGCAGTGACAAGGGCAGTCCTGATGTTATCGTCTGAGTGACTCTGTAGTCATTGCCATCGCATGTATTATTAATCACCTTTCCCTCCTCTGTCGAGGATTGCATAACTCACTTTAGAAAACATGAGAACTTTACAGATTGAATCATTCAAATATTCAGATACTTGTTTATCTAGACTGTTGTTTTTAGATTCTGGCTTTGTTAAACTACCCGGTGATGGCTGGGAGGGATAAGGTCACACAGTTATTGAATGCTTTGCGGATGTTTTCAACTCTGCTGACCGCTGGTCGCTCTGCCTCTCACAGGGAAGTGTTTCCTCTATTGTAACGGACTGATGGATCACATCTATGTGTGTCAGAATGGAACCAGTTGCACCAGCTGGTACAAAACACCAACACATTTCAGCGGGACGCTCGTGAGTACGAGTGCATTAGCGGCTTTGCTCTTGCCACAGTCCATTGTGCCACGGCACTCAGAATGAATCGAAATGTATGTTTGTTTCTTTTGTGCCATAGGATGCTTTTGTGAAAATCACTCGACATGAAGGGCTCCGGTCTTTGTGGAGTGGGCTGCCACCAACACTGTGAGTGTCTAAGCGCTCATCGAGAACATGTTTGGAATACTTGGAGAATAAATGTGTAAGATCTGAAAGTTCAGGTTAGGGTGAGAAAGCTATCGGTCTTCAGTTCAAACCTACACTGATATAAGTGTAAATTAATTTACAAAATATCTTAAACGATTAAAGACAACGTCCCAAGAACTACATTTTACTGTAGACAAACGGTGTTTAAGCTGCTACGCTGTTCAGTTTAATAATAATAGCAATAATCACCATCTTAATTTGTACAGGACTTTTCTAAAACAAAGTTACAAAGGGCTTTACGTGGTTGAGCCAGGATTAAAAAATTTCAGGTCTGTGGCAAATAAAATCAAGCAATTCAAATAATACAGCAATAAAATAAAACCCTCAACAATAAAGATAATTACTAGTAATATAACAGATCCATAATGTAGCACTAAAACAGAGTGCTAGAATCAATAAAAGACTTCTTTAGAAGTGATTTTTAAAAGATGATTCAGCAATAAAAGACCACCATACAGTCTATCCCATATACCTGCAAACTGATCCATCAGTCTACCTCGAGTGACAAATGTACGTATTTCTGATAAGAGAACTTCCCATGGATTTGCACACAGTGTACAGTGTTGTCCCAGCACTTACTCATTTGAAACCCTTATTTATTTGTATGTGCAGGGTTATGGCTGTCCCTGCCACCATCATCTACTTCACCTGCTACGACCAGCTGCGGGACTTCCTGAGATACGGTCTGGGTTTCCAGGGCAGCCACATCCCTCTTGTTGCTGGGGGTCTGGCTAGATGTAAGTCCATTAAAGCCCACATCGATATCCTGACTGTAATATGCTTGTGTGTTTTGGACTTCCGACATGTGCGTACGTATGTGTGTGCGCGCGTTGCAGTGGGTGCTGTGACAGTGATCAGCCCTCTGGAGCTGGTCAGGACCAAGATGCAGTCCCGCCGGCTGCCCTACAGCGAGCTGCGGGTGTATATCCGCTCGGCTGTGGCCCAGGATGGCCTGCTGTCGCTGTGGAGGGGCTGGGGACCCACCGTGCTCAGAGACGTACCCTTCTCTGGTGAGAGCAGCACCACGGAATACAATCTTAATAATACATGGTAGGAAAACCTTCAATCTCATTTTTCGAGGGGTCGAAACATCCACCCCCTGTAGACTTGAAACGTGGCTGTAAAACAATTGCAGCTGACGTTAGCCCCTCTTCATGTCGGTTACAGTTACGATGGGAAACTGTATCCTCGATGGAAACTTGTCAAACCACTCCCGCAGCATATTTCATCTTCAGTGTGTTCCACTCGTCCATCAGATCACAGCCACATGCACTGTTACTGTGTTGTACTGTCTGCGTTCATGAAAATCTGCTGCAAGTATCTGCTGAACCAGATTTTGTTGCATAAATTGCTGTTTGAATCTACAGGCCTTGTTTAGTACTCAAAAGATAGATTTGGGTTGGGGTTAAATAAATGTTACATTTCTATTTGTTTTTGCAGGTTATTGTTATTGAGGATATGTATTGCATTTTAATTCCAGGTATTACATCCATTAAAACACCGGGGGGGAAGAACATATTCCCTACGCTCTTTTTACCCTTTCTCCGTACTGTACCGACATCCTTTTAACATCTTTTCATTGGTCGTGTCAAAATGATTTATATAGCATCAAATTTGCCTCAAAGGACTTTACAATCTGTACGCCATACAGCACCCTCTATCTTTAGTCCCTTAGGTAAGGGAACCCCCCCTCCCCCAAAAAAAACCAAAACATTTTTCACTGGGACAAAATGGAAGGAGCAACAGGAAGTAAGATGGCACGCTCAAAATGAGCAGTCATGTGTCGCCTTATGGGTTCTTTGTGAAAGCAGAGCATGACTGTAATGTGGAGTTAAAAAAAACAAATCAAACGAACCGTCCCCGTTTGTGTGTCTTTGCAGCTTTGTACTGGTTCAACTATGAACTGGTGAAGGCCCGGCTGTGTGAACAGTCCCAAATGACTCAAGCCAACTTCTCCGTCAGCTTTACTGCCGGAGGCGTCTCTGGAGCTGTAAGTACTCCGCTTTAATGTAGAGACGCACCTGTCCTCCATTCACAGTTTTTCTTTTAATTATATCCTATCATCATATCCTTTTGTTACTTAGCAACGCTGGACTCTGCTGGATAAAAGCTCCTCCCACTTCGCAGCTATGTTAAAACGGACTGCAGCTTTAACATTTAACAGTCATCTGTAAATGGTAGAACCTGACAACTGTCTGAATCCTGATAAGTTAGATACTTGATGTAATCAGACTTATTTTCTGCTTGAACTCAAAGTGAGAACGAATAAGGTCAAATGTAGCCTTGAGAAATCTTGAGGCCTTCTTTTACTGACTGCAATGTCCTTACTTTACTGTATAAATATATCACAAAGCCTTCATGACACTCTGTTATCAGCTAACAAGGTTTCAGGGCCAGCTCGGAGCAATGAATGCATTGTCAGGGTTATGTCCAGAGAATCAGGCCAATGACTGACCCACATTCACAGTGGGATGTTTTCTTGTGCAGTAATTAAGCGACTGCCCTCCCGATATGACTGGCCAGCCTTCATGCACGGATGATCTCTAACTGTTTGAAGTGTAACCACCGGCTGCACCTGCGTATCATCCAGTATATGACTGTTGTTGTGTCTGTCACGGTGTCCAGATCGCTGCTATCCTGACGCTGCCTTTTGATGTGGTGAAGACACGGAGACAGATCCAGCTGGGAGAGATGGACACTCTGGGAGGTCCGTACTTATACACGGTGACGTAGGCAGTTACGTCATGCGAAATGTATTCACCCATGTGTGTAGCATATTCTAAACGGTGATGTATCCCATTTCCTCCTAGTTTCCTTGAAGAGAACCACGTCCACATGGCACATCATGAAGGAAATCTGGGCCGAGTTGGGCTACAGGGGCCTTTTTGCAGGTACACACTTACACTGTCTTATGTTAAGTAAAACATACAATGTTAGCTTTGCTCAAAAGTGAAAACCATTTTGTATTTTCTCCAGGTTTTATGCCCAGGGTGATCAAAGTGGCCCCAGCCTGCGCTGTTATGATAAGCACCTATGAGTTTGGAAAGGCCTTCTTCCAAAAGATGAACCTTGATCGAGAGTGACCGACATCCTGCGAGCTGTTTGTGTGGCGCCGGGTGTTTCTCCGGTCACAGCCGCACGTGCAGACTGTTTTATTGCCAGGACGGTTGGGACAAAGTCTGCTCAAGCTTCGGTTTGAAAAAGAAGAGGATTGGCCCACATGTCAGACATGCCTCTCCCTGCAAATTTGCTATTTTGAAATATGAGCGCGGACTGTGATGAGGCTTTCGACTCCTACATCCCTGAACACAGTAATGAGCTTGGACAACAAGCCTGGCTACTGAGAGACACTTTTGGACCACAGACTATGTGTGTGTTGATTATTTGAATCAAGTTTTTCCAGGTATCTTAAAGCGAGAATGTTTTTGTTTTTGTTTTTTATTTCTTTTTTCCAATAGTTAAGGGAAGGAACTTGTACCACATTACACTGACACGGCTCACACCTCCATACACATTTTCAACTGGTAATGATGAGTCTTGGAGCGTGGAAGTCACAGGTTCAATACCACTATAACTGTCCTTGATGAAGACACTGAACTCTCTCACCCACCGTGCAGGACAGCGATGTAACGTATAATGCTTGATGGGGAAATTCAAACCCCTCTTAGGGCCTCCAGCTGCATCAGTACTGTCTCTGGAAAATGTTTTCGTTCCCGCATTTTGCATCGACTGCATGGTGTGTACAGCCCCATTCAATACAGAATCCAGATAAAATAGTCCACCTTGCATTCCTGTAGCAGTAAAGCATGACATTTCTGACGTCCGAGTCCTGATAAGTCTGTTTTGTGTGCTGGCTAGATTTGATTCTTTTTTTTTTTTTGCACTTTACATATGCGATACAAGCGCTGTGAAATTAAATTTAAAAAAAAAAAAAAAAAAGTAGCTACAGGTTTTTGTTTGTTGAATGTATGCCTCTGTTCTGTTAGAGGAAAGTCCCAGTATAGGAAACACTAGGTCCGATGTGAAAATTAAAGCCAGCATTCTTGGAAGATAGCTTTTCATTGGTGCACGAATTCAGCAATTTATGCTAAAACTAGATTAGAAATATTCATGAACATTTGCGCAAAAGCACTGCAGCCATCTTCCCAAAAATCCCGCTTTCCCCTGGTGGCATTCTGGTGATGAACTGCTTTGAATTATCCAAACTTGTTACAACACTGGATCATAAAACAAATGATTGCTGCTTTAACCTGAAAGGTGTAAATGTGTGTTCTTTTGTTTTTTTCTGAATTAAAAGCGTTGAGACAGCTTGATTTGTGTTTTTTTTTTTTATGCTATGTGTGATTTATATTGTTCCCTAAGGAGTTTGTATATGGCCACCATCATTTAAAGGAAAAGAATATGTACACTAGTTATATTTTAGAGGGGGTATTTAGTATAGGATATGAACGACATTAAGAAAATAAACTACAACACAAACACCAAATTGTACAGTTTCTTGTGTACATTTCACACACAAGTTCAAATATAGTTTCCCACCTTGGTGGACAATAAAGTTGTCTGACATTGTAGAAGAAGCAAAATGCATATTGTTTCCATTTGTCACAAATATAACTTAAGTTACGTAAAATAAAGTTGTAAGACTCAGATAAAGATGTGCAGTGTTTGTATGAAAAATAGGTTGATATATTTTATATTGTGCAGTGAGTAATAACATAAAAAGGTTTAGTATTTATTTTCTCATGCAGCTGAAAGTTAATTGTGTAACGCATTCAGATACTTTGTAAATTCAACCAGCACCTAGTGGCTGCTGACTTTAATACATGTAGAGAGTGAAATACCGGGGGCGGGGCTTCTCTGTGGATAGTCACGCGAAATCCCGCGATATTTGCTTTTGTATATAATGGCGACTTTCCCCTCTCCCGGCCTCTTTGAATCGGATCGGAGACGAAATGGTGAGTTGGCGCGACCGGAATCTACTGGTCATCGGAGGCATCCGTTACATTTTAGTTATCTCAGTGGCTCCGATTGCTTTTAATAGAAAGTTTTCTTAGTGGATTGAATAGATTTCTAAGATACTTCAGCCCTATGTTCAACTCTAGCGGTGCATGTAAAACCATACCGGTCACTCAGGGTCCAAAATGGCAACTCGATGTAGGCCGCTACTTATAATTTTCAACGTGGTTGTCTTTGCATAACCCTCCTTGTGCATCACGTAGTTGATTATATTTTCTGTCTACTAAAAAGCAATAGCTGAAGTCCAAATGTTCTGACAGGCGACGAGCGTGGATACCTCAAGTATAAAGCTAACGTTAGCAATGCTAACAGCGTGGTGAACTGTTGCCCCGCATTTAGCTGTAAAGAACAGCAATCGGCTCTAAAGTAGAGTATTAAAATGGGCTCACTTATCACTATATCAAGCTGACGCTATATCCGGGACCCAGTAACTTAGGACAAATGTTACGCTGGATTGCTCTTGAACATCGTGGCTAGCTCGGAGGCGGCACCAGCTAACAGCCAACCGTTTGTTCCCTCCGCAGTCCCACCGGAAGTTTTCGGCTCCGCGCCACGGCTCGCTGGGCTTCCTGCCCCGCAAGAGGAGTCGTCGTCACCGCGGTAAGGCCAAGAGCTTCCCCAAGGATGACCCCAGCAAGCCCGTGCACCTGACTGCCTTCCTGGGCTACAAGGCCGGCATGACACACATCGTGCGTGAGGTCGACAGGCCTGGCTCAAGTGAGTGGGACTCAAACTTTATATATTAAGTTAAATAATATACTGTTAGTTGTCAGATATGTGGTCTGCCTGTGATGAGCCTCTCGACGGGCGGACATAATGGGTTATTTTACCCCTTGCTGAATGTCGAGTACTGAGCGCAGTTTATATACAGTGAATTTAGTACATTATGAAATGTCTCGACATATATGTAAAGCTCAACTGTTTTCTTCAGAGGTGAACAAAAAGGAAGTGGTTGAGGCGGTGACCATTGTGGAGACGCCTCCCATGATTGTGGTCGGCGTTGTGGGTTACGTCAACACCCCCCGCGGGCTGCGTTCCTTCAAGACCATCTTCGCCGAGCACGTCAGTGACGAGTGCAAGCGTCGCTTCTACAAGAACTGGTGAGACACTAGACGCACATGAGAGATTATGTCTGACGGTCATGAGTGCTTGAAGCAGATGTTAAGCCGCCCAGTGGAACTGAAACGAGTCCCGTGTTTTCACTGAGTGAGTCTAACGTTACGGTGGCCCCTGTGGCAGCTCCGCTCAGGCGCCGTGTGCCCTGATGAGTGCCGGGCTCCTCTGGCCAGTGGAAAGGGCTTCTTAGAAACTGTGCCATGAGCCAAAATCCTCACTAGCTGATGCAGCCCCCCCCTCACGTGGAGGGGGAGGGCGAGCAGCTATGCGCTGTGTTCTTCCGCTGGCCCTCTGGGGTTATGAAGGGCCTGTGCCAACATATGTCTTCTCTCCTCCTGCTGCGCTGCATGCTCTCAGGTACAAGTCCAAGAAGAAGGCGTACACCAAATACTGCAAGAAATGGCAGGATGACGAGGGAAAGAAGCAGCTGGAGAAGGACTTCAATGCCATGAAGAAGTACTGCCAGGTCATCCGTGTCATTGCCCACACGCAGGTTAGTCTGTTTGTTAGATTTCTAATGAGGTGGTGATTTAGTTTCCTGCTTGTCTGTCGGTGATGAGACCACGGATCTTGCGTCAGGCATGGCGCCCGACACATATGAGGATACCTTCCATGCTGCCTTCCTTCTGAGACTACACAGCTAAAATGTATCACTGAACATAAGTATATTGTGGATGTTTTTGCTGGTCTGACGTGTTTTTTGTTCTTCTGTGCAGATGCGTCTGCTGCCCCTGAGGCAGAAGAAGTCTCACCTTATGGAGGTGCAGCTGAACGGAGGCACCATCTCTGACAAGGTGGACTGGGCCCGTGAGAAGCTGGAGCAGGCCGTGTCCATCAACACAGTTTTCACCCAGGACGAGATGATCGACGTCATTGGTGTCACCAAGGGTCACGGCTACAAGGGTAAGATCTACTTACACGAAGGTCCCGCGTGTCTTTTGATTAAATCAACTTTCGTTCTCTGGTGTAACGTCACGCATGTCCTGTCCTGCTAGGTGTCACCAGCCGCTGGCACACAAAGAAGCTTCCTCGCAAAACCCATCGTGGCCTGCGTAAGGTGGCCTGTATTGGCGCCTGGCATCCCGCCCGTGTGGCTTTCTCTGTGGCCCGTGCCGGTCAGAAGGGTTACCACCACCGTACGGAGATCAACAAGAAGATCTACAAGATCGGCCAGGGCTACCACACCAAGGATGGGAAGCTGGTGAAGAACAATGCCTCCACAGAGTATGATCTGTCCAACAAGAGCATCAACCCCCTGGTAAGCAATGATGCAACCTGTGCTTAAGGTCCTACCTGGAATCCAAAGATGTGGCTCACTTTCCTTTCCTCAAAAGGGTGGATTTGTCCACTATGGAGAGGTGACCAATGACTTCGTCATGGTGAAGGGCTGTGTTGTGGGGACCAAGAAGAGGGTGCTGACTCTGCGCAAGGTGAGGACAAAGTGCAGTCATCTGTATTTATGGATTGTAGCATCTTGGACTAGATAAAGGTGATCTTTGTTTCTGTTTTTAACCCCCACACACCCCCCCCCCCCCCCCCCCCCCCCCCCCCCCCCCCCCCCCCCCCCCACGCCCCCCCCCCGCCCCGCCCCCCGCTGGGTCGACCACCCCC
>CM022470.1:3512098-3538473 GCA_011952105.1 Coreoperca whiteheadi | reverse complement strand
GGGGAGGGAGGGGAGAGGAGGGGCGCGGGGATGTACTACCGCCTCTTTATATAAAGAGAGGGGGGGGGAAGAGGGGGGTGGGGGGGGGGGGGGGGGGGGGGGGGGGTGATGTGAATGTGTCATTTCAGACTATGTGTGCTCCGATGGGTTTTTTTCCCCCTCCCCTTTTCAGTTGGTTGACCGTGCTTAGAGCTCTCTGTTGCCACTCAACTCTGCATGACCCAAAAATAACCCGGGGTGAGCGCAGTCAGCAACTGTTCTCCGGTCAGCACAAACAACAGGCTGCATATCTCTCCCTCTCTCTTGCACACACACACACAGGCTTGCACATGCAGATTCAGTGTTTGCATGCACAGGAAAAAGATAAACATTCCCCCGACAAAGATCCACGCACACATTTCGGGCTGCATTCTGTTGTTAGAGCAGTAATTCAGAGCGAGGGAGCGTCGAACGCTGCGGCCTCCTCCTCCCGGTTACTTAAAGTTGGAGGTAGCTTTCGGAGGCTTCGGGTGATGCGCCCACACGGCTCCCATGGGTGCTTGCTTCTCTGTCCCAGAACGTTGTCCAGTAAAGTCAGAGAAAGGTCATTAGTCGGTTTGATGTGAGGTTATGTAACCTTGCAGTCTGCCAGAGACACGAAGCCAGGCTCGGGCAGAGAGAGAGAGAGAGAGAGAGGGAGTCAGTGTGTTTGCTCTTAATAACCCAAAGCAGGGACGTGTTCCTCACCCCGCCATCAACCCCCCTATACCCCACCCCCAGTGACCCCACCCCAAAATCCACCAACAGGCTGTTCCCCCACTTCTCTGAGCGCACAGCACTGCAGAGACACTTTGACCGCCACTACAGGAATGAGAGACAGCGGGAGGGAAAGAGTGAGTCAAAGGGAGGAGGGGGGGGGCAGGGGGTCGCATGCTGGAGAGGAGAGACCTGGTGATGAAGGCTCATTCCTGACATCTTCTTGCACACCAAACGGCAGATCTCAGCTCAACTTTAAGAACTTCTTAATGACTTTCGATGTCCGGTTTGCAGAGATTTAAGGACTCAAAATGGGCAAGTCAGAGAGGCCTCAGTGTTGTTTTTGTGATCCGGTAAAAATTCTGGTGAAATCGTTAACTTGCTGCCTTAAAACCAAATTCTCCTAATTTTGCGAAGCGCTGAACCGTGCATGGACAGAAGAGAGCTGCGGTACTGTGTGGTGATGAATTTGGGTGCTATTTCCCAATCCCAAAAATATTTTAAAGGATCACCCGACTCGGGTCCTATTTTTGTGTCTTCAGCCATCATTTCTATTGGTTTTGATGGTGCTGAGGTCGGCGCAGTAGTCGCTGAGATCTGGGGAACACGGAGACACCACAAGAGTGAGCAGCCAGAAGATCCGGCAGGTTGTGAACAAGCCAACAGTTTAAGTCAAATTATCTCAAGAACTTTATTTGCAGGGAAAAACCCGAAAGTAAGTAGTAAGGAAAATGTCAAAGTTGAAAGTCAGTCTGTAAACTGTGATGGTTTGGATAGCTTGGGTCAGAATTTCACCATTCATCATCGTTTTCCCTTAAATAAGTTTGACTAACCAGTTTTTTTAATTTCATTTAAAGCAGCTGTGATCTATATAGCTGTGTGGACTTACATTCATCAGGTGACACAAACAAGTCTCCAAATGGGTGGATGTGAAGACGGGCAAGTCATTGCTAGCAAGTTCCGCACATCAACTTAAAAGGTAACTGATATGTCAGTGTTGTGTTTACGGTTTGTTTCCGCTGCACCCATGTGGCCAAACCCCCCCGAAAGACCCACAGTTATTGCAGGTTTAAAATGTGTTCGGTCTTCTGACTGCTGGTGTTTCTTGCCCCCATCACACTTCTGTTTGCAACGTCACGGTGTTCCCAGATCCAGTTCCCAGCAAGTGGGTACGAACGTTTAAGGCTCTATTTTATGTTTTCTCCAATGACAAGGATTTTCAAGGCGCAGGAGTGAAGGAAGGACAGTCGGCGAGCGACATGACACATCCACACAGTGCGAGGCAAAAGGAGCGGATTTTCCTCTGCCCCCACGCTTTCCTCTCGTCCACTTTGTGCCCTCCAGCAAACAGAGCATGGAAATCTGGCCTCTGAGCATTGTGGGTCCGGCTGCATGGTGCAGCTGTGGGTGGAGCTATCATTAGTTAAAAGGGCAGTAATATCATTAGTATTAGCGCTGGAGTGCTCGGCCTGACCCTCCCTGACATCGCTGTGCAGTGACCGACTACTGTTTGCCTGCCAACAAAGAAAAATAAAACGGCTTTGACTCTTCAAGGGCATGTCTCGCGTCCTCCGGATTCCAACCCCACTCTGCAAGGAGCCAGGGGAAGAGGAGGAGGAGGGAGGGTAAGTTTCTTCAGCCCACTCCTGCACAGTGAATCATTCTGCCAGGAGCTGTATGGAACATAACACAGATTAATGTCACTTGCACCTTTGAGTCTACAGTCTTCTTCTTTCTTCTTTTCCTTTCGGCTGTTCCCTTTCAGGGGTCGCCACAGCGAATCATGCGCCTCCATCTAACCCTGTCCTCTGCATCCTCTTCACTCACACCAATTAACTTCATGTCCTCTCTCACTACATCCATAAATCTCCTCTTTGGTCTTCCTCTAGACCTCCTGCCTGGCAGCTCCAACCTCAGCATCCTTCTACCAATATATTCACAGTCTCTCCTCTGAACGTGTCCAAACCACCTCAATCTGGCCTCTCTGGCTTTATCTCCGAAACATCTAACATGAGCTGTCCCTCTGATGTACTCGTTCCTGATCCTGTCCGCCCTCGTCACTCCCAAAGAGAACCTCAACATCTTAAGCTCTGCCACCTCCAGCTCTGCCTCTTGTCTTTTCTTCAGTGCCACTGTCTCTAAGCTGTACAACATCGCTGGTCTCACCACCGTCTTGAACACCTTTCCTTTCATTCTTGCTGATACTCTTTTATCACACAACACCCCTGACACTTTTCTCCACCCGTTCCAACCTGCTTGCACTCGCCTCTTCACCTCTTTTCCACAGTCTCCGTTGCTCTGAACCGTTGACCCTAAGTACTTAAAGTCCTGCACCTTCTTCACCTCTGCTCCCTGTAACCTCACCGTTCCACCTGGGTCCCTCTCATTGACACACATGTATTCTGTCTTACTGCGGCTAAGCTTCATTCCTCTGTTTTCCAAAGCAGACCTCCATCTCTCTAGATTCTCCTCCACCTGCTCCCTGCTCTCACTACAAATCACAATGTCATCCGCAAACATCATAGTCCATGGAGATTCCTGTCTAACCTCATCCGTCAGCCTGTCCATCACCAGAGCAAACAAGAAGGGGCTCAGAGCCGATCCTTGATGCAGACCCACCTCCACCTTGAACTCCTCTGTCACACCTACAGCACACCTCACCACGGTCTTACAGCTCTCATACATGTCCTGCACCATTCTAACATACTTCTCTGCCACTCCAGACTTCCTCATGCAATACCACAGCTCCTCTCTCGGCACCCTGTCATACGCTTTCTCTAAATCTACAAAGACACAATGCAACTCCTTATGACCTTCTCTGTACTTCTCCATCAGCATCCTCAAAGCAAACACTGCATCTGTTGTGCTCTTTCTAGGCATGAAACCATATTGCTGCTCACAAATGCTCACCTCTGCCCTTAGCCTAGCTTCCACTACTCTTTCCCACAACTTCATTGTATGACTCATCAGCTTTATTCCTCTGTAGTTGCCACAGCTCTGCACATCTCCCTTGTTCTTGAAAATTGGCACCAGTACACTTCTCCTCCATTCCTCGGGCATCCTCTCACTCTCCAAGATCTTGTTAAACAAACTAGTCAGAAACTCTACTGCCACCTCTCCTAGACACTTCCATACCTCCACAGGTATGTCATCAGGACCAACTGCCTTTCCACTCTTCATCCTCTTCAACGTCCTCCTCACTTCACTCTTGCTAATCTTTGCCACTTCCTGCTCCACACCAGTCACCTCTTCTACTCTTCGTTCCCTTTCATTTTCCTCATTCATCAACTCTTCAAAGTACTCCTTCCATCTTCCCATCACACTCCTGGCACCTGTCAATACATTTCCATCCTTATCTTTAATCACCCTAACCTGCTGCACATCCTTCCCATCTCTATCTCTTTGTCTGGCCAACCTGTACAAATCCACCTCTCCCTCTTTAGTGTCCAACCTAGCATACAAGTCCTCATATGCTCTTTGTTTGGCCTTTGCCACCTCTACCTTCACCTTACGCTGCATCTCCCTGTACTCCTGTCTACTCTCTTCAGTCCTCTCAGTGTCCCACTTCTTCTTTGCTAGCCTCTTTCTCTGTATACACTCCTGAACTTCCTGGTTCCACCACCAAGTCTCCTTGTCCACTTTCCTCTTTCCAGATGACACACCGAGTACCCTCCTACCTGTCTCCCTGATCACATTAGCTGTAGTGGTCCAGTCATCTGGGAGCACTTCCTGACCACCCAGAGTCTGTCTCAGCTCCTCCCTGAAAACTAAACAACATTCTTCCTTTTTCAACTTCCACCACTTCGTCCTCTGCTCTGCCTTTGTCCTCTTCATCTTCCTCACCACCAGAGTCATTTTACACACTAGCATCCTGTGTTGTCTGGCTACACTCTCACCTACCACTACTTTACAGTCACTGGTCTCTTTCAGATTACAACGTCTACACAAGATGTAGTCCACCTGAGTGCTTCTCCCTCCGCTCTTATAGGTCACCCTATGTTCCTGCCTCTTCTGGAAGAAAGTGTTCACGACAGCCATTTCCATCCTCTTTGCAAAGTCTACCACCATCTGTCCTTCTGCGTTCCTGTCCTGAAGACCAAACCTGCCCATCACATTCTCATCACCTCTGTTCCCTTCACCTACATGCCCGTTGAAATCTGCACCAATCACCACTCTCTCACCTCTGGGGATGCTCTGCATCACTTCATCTAACTCACTCCAGAATTTCTCCTTCTCTTCTAACTCACATCCTACCTGTGGGGCATAACTACTCACAACATTGAACATCACCCCTTCAATTTCCAGCTTCAGGCTCATCAACCTGTCTGACACTCTTTTCACCTCAAGAACATTCCTCACAAACTCCTCTTTCAGGATAACTCCTACTCCGTTTCTCTTCCTATCCGACCCATGGTAGAACAACTTGAACCCTGCTCCTAAGCTTCTAGCCTTGCTACCTTTCCACCTGGTCTCCTGGACACACAGTATGTCCACCTTCCTTCTCTGCATCATGTCAATCAGCTCTCTAGCCTTCCCTGTCATAGTTCCAACATTCAAAGTCCCTACTGTCAGTCCTACATTCTTAGCGTTCCTCTTCTCTCTCTGCCTACGAACACACCTTCCTCCTCTCCTTCTTCGTCTTCGACCAACAGTAATCCAATTTCCACCGGTACCCTGTAGGTCAACAGCACCGGTGGCGGTCGTTGTTAACCCGGGCCCCGACCGATCCGGTATGGAAGTCATTGTCATGATTCGCATTTTTAGTTTGGCATGTGTTTTACGTCGGATGCCCTTCCTGACACAACCCTCTGCATTTATCCAGACTTGGGACTGGCACATGAAGACACTGGCTTGTGCCCCCCTGCGGTTGCATTACCTTTGAGTCTACAGTGATTGTTCCATATTTTCAAACCAGTGGGTCTCAAACTGGGGTCCCAGCAAAAACAGTTGTTCTTCATGATTAAGTTTGCTAAAACTCGTCCCTGAAAAAGCATTGGATTGAATGTTTTGAAAGGGTGTGTATGGGGCTGTAATAAGAGCGACACTCCTGTAAAGAGGTTGGAGTGGAGTTGTCTTTAATATCTCCTTTCCAAAAACCAAAAACACACAAGAACGGAAGCGTAAGGAACCCATCAAACAGTGTGTTTATCTGCTCTAACGTAAGGTGCACATGTTAGTGTGCTGATAAAATCAACTGATAAATAACAACCAATAAAATATGCTAGTGACAGCCGACAAAATCCGCGGTCCTCAGCGGGAAACGAGAAGTCTGCTTTTGCTGAATTCTGTGTGAACTCAAAGACCTATGATTTCATAAAGTTTTCATTGTAAACTGCACGTGTGTGCCTTGCCAGAACGGAAAGCAACAGTAACTTAGCAAATGGTGAATTAGAAGAATTTCACTGGGGGTTTCAAGCTGACTATATTATTTCCCTGTATCCCCACAAAATAAAGGTCAATTCAAAAACCAAATCAACAACAATTTAATCTCATATATGGGTATATCAGTGGGAGAATATCTCATTAAGAACATGAGTCTGAAACCCGGTGTGAGCCCATGCAGGGCCTGAGAACAACTGTCTTGTATATTAAGATTTAATCTAAAAGGTTGACAACTCAGCCTCTTCCCAAATTAGAAATGCGGGCTGAACTTGTCCTCACCCACCCAATCTGTGATACAACAGTCGATTTTTATTTATTTATTTATTTATTTATTTTTTTTTACACACGTTTAACCAGCCCACAGCAAAATTCGTGACAAGACATTGCTTTGAAAAAAAAAGAGGAGGAAGACAGCGAGACAAATGGGGAGGATATGTCGAAGAGGAGGCGAGGAGAGACTGAAAGAGACGGACTTATTCATTCCTGAAACATATTAAAAAATGTGACATTCAGACGCCTGCACCGGGGGCCAGGTGCTGCTTTATGAGAAAGCCAGTATCTCTAAACCTCCTCCCCAACACACACACACACACACACACACACACACACACACACACACACACACACACTTTCTCTTTAATGTAACCCAGGCTTGTAAAATGACTTCTGCTTATAAATTCTGAATAACGATGGCTATACATAAAAAAAGGCCCTATTCATTTAGACTGCTACGTTGACACATTTTTTCCCCTCAAATTTATGGACAGCGGCTTGTGTCAGTGAACTCAGATAATGGCAAATCAGGATCTCAGCACTTTTTCTAATAGAATTTGTACTCCCCCCCTCCCTTATTTGATGAATCTGCTGGCCTCTAAACCTGTCCAGAGCTTTTGGGAGGCACATACTGTGCATGCTATCAGGCAGATCTTTATTTTATTATTTAGTCTTTCTCTCTCTGCACTCAACCACACATACACAAAACACACCAGGGTCCTTTTGTCTCGCAAATAGATTTGCTTTGTATTGCTGCTTCAACAGCATACGTGAGCACTTATTCTCACGTATACACGCTCACAGCAGTGCGTTTGACCCTGAAAGCAATGCTTTTAGGGTGGTGGTGTAGAAAGGTGTTGGATGTTCTCTTTACAGGGAAACTGCCGGCGGAATAAACCTGGTGGTGTGATTGCAAACCTGTGTTTCTTTCTCAGGAACGTCCTAAAAGGATGCCACGACCGCCCGTGTCTCCAATGCCGTCTTCTCCGAGGCTTTTTACCCCGAAAGAGAGGGACACAATATCCTCAGTGTTGTGTAAAAGAGATGTGTTTGTGAAGGCAGGAGTCAAAAGAACCATGTACTTTCTTCTGAGGAAACTACAACGTTTTGGTAAATTGCTTTATGTTAGACAGCAAGCTCGTGAAGTTTCTGTACATACAATAAACTTGGTCTTATACTTGTATAATTGGCAGACAGTTGAGGTAAAGGATGTTTTCTGACTCTATTAATCCTCTTACAGACACACGCTCATGTCGACATTGGGGTTTGTCAGGCATTTGAGGGCCAGCGCTGATATTTTTGGATTGCGACTCCCAGTGGTCGATTACAGCGTGTTATCACCCCTTTCACAACGGCAGGCGGAGGCTGTGGTTTTAGCAGAGCACACAGGGTTTTATGTCTGACAGCACAGCTTTTATTTTTATGGCTGTATAAAGGCTGATGTATGAAGGCTGACGGCGAGATTTTGCGTCGATATTCAGCGTTCGAGAAATTGGCCATTTTCACGCCTAAAACTGTTTCTAAAAGCATTTCTTCATTCCACGTCTCTTGTCAAATCGGTTCTCACTAAGATACAAGAGCACACACACAGACACACATATGTACTGCTGTTCTTGTGAGGACCCTCACTAACATAATGCTTTCCCTACGCCTAACCTCAAACGGGGGTATACTTCAGACAAATTGTCTGAGCTTTCAGTTGTGTCTGTAACCCTGTTCCCTCCCTCCTGACAATTTCTGACAATTTTTGTAACTTCCTGAAATTGACAATCCAACAGGCATGCCAACCTTTGGCCAGGCAAGCGGAGGTGATAGGTAGGCAGGATTTGAAATTGTCACTCATGTCTTCTTTGTTTCATCCTTCACGCAACTACTTCCACCTTTCATGTGGAATGAATACTTTTGAGGAGAGGCTGTCTGTCATCCGCATTTGTACAGCTGGCTTTTCACCTCACCATCAAGTGTGGCCATTTCTGACAGGTATGAACACCTTTGTACGACCAAAGACACTTTGTACTGACTAGTTAGTTTCAAGGATACTCCGTATGCTCAAAAAGAGTTAACGTTTTTATGACGCTTTGGAAGGCGAAACTGTTAACAGCTTTTCTGGTGTTCCAGCCAGCCCTGATACAGAGGGGTGAGACACGTTCAATCAATAAAATATGGGGATAGCAGCGCACACTTTCAGTCTCTCCTGGGAGGCATTCATAGTGTTGTACTCATTTTTGCACAGGAAAAGGGACAGAAAAAAGCTTGGGAGTGAAGTTCAAACCCTGCTTACTTTAACACCTCCGCACACCTGGTCCGATACTCTGTGAAGTGGGTGTCGATGTTGAATTGCTGGATTTGGAAAGCTTCAGAAAGGATCTTACTCTAATTGTCTAACCCTAAAAACTAAGTGCTGACCCAAAATAAAATGGTTAACCTTGTGGGGACCTAATTATTTCCCCCCCTAGATGTGAAGTGAGTCCCCACACTGAGTTATACACGTACACACACATACATGCACACGTGCCATCCCATAATGTCCTTTTTTCTATCCAACGTGGCGGTTGGGATCCACCAAGGATAAATCTGAGGGTTCACAAGATGATTTAAGGCGTAAGAATGACCTAACACTCTTAAAGGTGGGATATGCGTTTCTAATCCAACACACGTCTTTTTGTCAAATTCAGCAAATGTCTCCTCACCATCTGCTAGCTGTCCGGTCAGTGTGTGCGCCGAAACTAACTCCGGTGTTTGTACTCAGCCCCTGGCTCTGTAAATGGGAAACAAATAAGAGCTGGCTGCTGTGCCGCTCCAGACAGCGATACTGGCGACCCCTTGACACCGTCTTCGTCCTCCCTGGCTGTCGGCTTCAGCAGCAGCAACTGTGGGGACAGTTTGCTAACTCGCAACCCAGCTAATTTGTCATGGTGTTGGATTTCTCCAGAGTGGCATACCCCACCTTTAACTCGACGTCAACTCACTAGCTTTTTCTCGAGCAATTAACCGCATCTCATGGTCTTCATCAGCAAGGGGAGTTAGTGGTCGTGGCGCCGTACACCAGGTGATCTAAGTGTGAAGCTTTGGTCACGTGAAAACAGGTGAAACAGTTGAAATGACAAAACATTTGAAGGACAAAACAGATAAAAGCTGTTGGACATGGAGTTTGTCACCATTCTGTAATTTTTTTCTGGCTCTCTGAGATTTGCTCTTTTCTTGTCAGACACGTGGTGTCGCTCATCTCTTTCGGGCCTCTTAAAATCCTTCAAATGAAAATCGGTGACTAATTGGTTGACGTGCTCACAACTCATGTCCACGCTGACGTCATAACCCGTGATGGAGGGTCACAAGTGGACATTCCTTCATTTTAAGGGTCCAGAAGCCAAAAGAGTTGGGACCTACTGCTCTTTTCTACAGCTTACCATGAAGACTGTACTTTCACGCCCAATTTGTTTAGTTTTTTTGCTGTCTGCAAAAAGGAAACAACATTGCAGATGTGATGATGCGACCGACAGACAAGTGTTAGTACTGAAAAGTGACAAACAAGAAGGTGTTATAAGGTAAAGTGTGTTAGAGACACGCAGTGAAACATGGCGATTTGTTCCCCCTAGGGTTTGTATTTTATTCATCAGAACTTGATGCATCCAAGTATAGGATCATTCGGTTTTGGCACCTTTAAAGATTTCATTTTCAATCTGAACAACACATTAAAAGTCAAAAGAAACAAAGAAATGGCTAAGGCTGTGTGAGTTTTCAAAATAAAATACATACATATATTCATATATTTATAAAGAAATCAACCAAACCATTTAAAAAAAAAAAAAAAAAGCAGTTTTGTTCAATGTAGATTGTTTGGTTTGTCTCACAGAAGCAATAAGATAAAATGAACTAAATGAATAAAAAAGAAAACATAAGAAAAATACACATGAAAACACTAATTCTTTAAACTTTAGCGTCTTTGCTTTCCCCCCCTTGTAATTATTAACCTTTAAAATTAAGTTTCTCAAGAGCAGATTTGCTGTAATTTTATAGCATGCATTTTAAATTTCTGAAATTGTGAGTCACTTAGCTTCTCTTGTACTATTTAATATTGAACTTGTTTTTATTTTTGTGTTTGGCGTCCTCTTCTTTTCCTTCTCCTCTGCTCCTTCCTTTTTTATTTTGTAGAAGTCGTGTTCGGAGTCTTTGCTTTGTGACCCCTGCGACCCCTCTTGTTGGCTCTTTCTGTTAAGGGGTTCAGCTCTCCTGTTACGACCCCTCCAAAAAAGAAAGCGAACAGGGACTGAGAAAAAGACGAGAAGGTTCTATTAAAAGAATAGATATTATTCTACCGCTGACGGTCTGCGTCTGCCTCTGGTGGCATCAGTCGCTGTGTACTGCTGCTACCTAAGGGACCGTCTCTTGTTCTCAACCTTCAAGTGAACGGATACTAAAAGAGTCCTTTCTCATCTTAACAACAGCACTTGGTTTAGTTAACTGGTTTTTTTTCTTCTTTTTTTGCTTCGGTAAAGGTTGTAACTCTTGATTATTAACGTAATAATTTATTTATAAAAGTAATACATATATATAGTACCTTTGTTAGAGATTACAGATTGGGCTAATTCTTACTGAACCCCAAACTGTAACAATTCACAGTTTTAATGCAAAAAATGCACAAATGAGTCAATAAATAAAAGAGGTGTATATCTGAGCGGTGGGCTGGCTGAGGGGGAGCTCGACCTGTTGCTCCAACCAAACCTGTGGGGCAAAACTGTCAAACCAAAGGGCTATGAAATCATGAAATCAGTTCTTTATCTCATAAATGCCCACCCCCTCCCACCCTCCCTTTCAGTGTCCCAAACCTCATAAACGAACCCTGCGCCAGAAATCACCGATCTCGCTCTCTTGGGACAACCTGAACTATTCACACTGTTCTTCCACTTAATCCAGGAACACAGCAGACTTGTTGAAGCTCTCTCAACAATGGTAATGGAAAAGTCATGCAGCTGAACAAAAAGAACAAATGTCTATAAACATGGAAATCCATCTTCTCCTGGGGCGTACTGGACCCACATGGGCCTCCCGTGTCTCCTGGTCTCCGCTCTCTCCGCCAGGCTGGCCCGGCCTGTGTCGACTCCCTCATACCGGCGTGGTGCGGCGGTTCGCTGTGTTGGTGTGGCTCGAGTCTTTCAGGTCCTTCTGGATGCAGTTGTGGACTTGCAGGAAGTTGTGGTCCCTCTCGGAGTTGTAGGTGGCGGTGGGCGTGCCGGAGGACTTGAGGGTGTCCCGGGGCAGCGTGTACATGGAGATCTCCGTGGACGGCAGCGCGCTGAAGCCCTTGAGGCCCACCGGCGAGGCGTCGCGGGAGTGTGACGGGTCCGTGGAGCGGGAGGAGGAGCGCGAGCGACGTCTGTAGCGGTAGCGGTAGCTGGGGATTCGTGTTATGGCCGAGCCTTGGAGGTAGTCGGCTGCGCGCGCCCCTATTCGGAGCTGTCGATGGCGGTCGATGAACATGTGCACGGCCAAGACGCCCACCATCTCAGCCATGATGAAGGAGAGGGCACCGAAGTAGAAGGACCAGCCGTAAGAGTAGCTGTTCTTCTTCGAGTCGCTTTTTGAAGGGTCCCCCGCGTTGGCTGATATGTACACGATGATCCCGATGATGTTGCTCAGGCCTGAAGGGTTGGGAGGTGCGGCATGGGCGCCACACAACAGGAGAGGGGTGGGTTATGGGTAATGGGGTCATGGGGAAAAGGAAGAAAAAAAGACACAAAGTATCAGTCAGGATGAGCTCACAGGCCGAGTTATTCTTAGTGTATGCCTAACTTAATATGCAGTATGCCAAATATGTTTAGAGCGCTGATTGGCGCACTCTACTCTTGTCTAATCATGTCCAACTCTCCATCCAACATGACTGATCTTGCTCTCCTAATCTTTGCCCTTGCAGCAAGAAACAAGGCGGCGTCAGGTCTTGGAGCAGATCATTTGGGACGGGGCGTAACCTAATCCGCGTTGGAGCTGTGTTTCTCGGTTAGAGCCCGTCAAGAATCCACACGTATATGCCTGTTAGTTAAGTCACACGCGGAGAAATGTTTGACACGGTATATCTGGGAAGATGGATCGCAGGGAAAGTGTGTCAGGGACACCGTATTTTTAGAGATGAGTCCCAAAGGGTGGCTTTTAGCCCAGCAACAGGATCGAGAGGAAAAAGAAAAGAGGACAAAAGAAGGAAGTGTAGAAGAAGGGACTTGTAGCAGCGGTGCAGGAGACGACCAACAGCTCGAGACAGACCAGCGCACGTGCGGCCTTTTAATTGAATGGGGTGGTGTATTGTTAATCGCGAAAGAAGTGAGTAATGACAGCGTCTTAAAGGGATCGGTTGACATTTTGGGAAAATACGCTTATTCGCTTTCTGGCAGAGAGTTAGATGAGAGGATTGATACCACTCTCGCGCCTGTCGGGTAAATGCAAAGCTTCAGCCAGCAGCCGCTTAGCTTAGCTTAGCACAAAGACTGGGAACAAGGGGAAACAGCTATAAAACCATAAAACACTCATGGTGGAGTTTTGAAATACAGATATGCGTGAAGTGGACGAATTCCGGGGCCTATTTACTTTATTTGGTGGTGAGTTTCTAAAATTTCTAACCTACATTTTCAAAGTTGCGATTTATTTAGGGATTGCTAAATTCACCATTAATAAAGTAATGAAAAACGAAACTGTCGAACCGCCCCCCGGATTTATCTGAAACAATAGTTACAAACAACAATGTGATTTTTGTGGCTCTTTTTCCTAATCCAAACACAGACACCTGGACTCACGTGTGTCCTTGCTCAATGTGAATAACGTGAACCGAGCTTAACGAATGTCACTGTCACCTACGTTTGTCTATGTTGGTGATACTTTATATTGTTTTATGTTTTCAAGATTACGCGTTAATATTTTTCTTGCGCTGTACGAAAAGAGCAGGGAGATCTGCAGCTTCCAGCTTCCGGGATGGTACACGGCCCAAACGCGAAAGAAACGGGTTAAAAATCTTTTTTAACTATTGTTGTGTTGTTAAACGACCGTTTGGTTTTTTTTATTTGTCGCAAAATTGGATACGTGTGTATGTGACTGGAATACAATGGTAATACTGGGCTAACGTCAACGTTCAGTATCCATTAGGTCTACATGGAGAGACATCGAAAGGCGACCATGACCTTGTCTCTGGGTAAATGGGAAAAAGATTCCCTGAAAACCAAACTATATTTTTTTAATCATTACTACTGATTAATGATCAAATAAGGGCAATGTGATGAAATTGATAATATGACACCTACAGTTCATCTAAAATTACTGTTTAATATATTTTGGTGGTAATTTGGTAAGCTGCTATTCACGAACCTGGCTTTTATTGCGAAGGTGCCGCGGGAAGCAGCCAGTGACTGTGGAAAGCCCTTGTTCAGTAAAAACTGGTCTAATTCAAAGACACATTGGCCTGCACGCTGAACTGATGCCCCCCATAAATAACCCCTGCCCTCCTGTCTGCTGTTGTGGGTGTTTGACTCACCTGCAGACACAAAGAAGATCCCTGCGCTGAGGATGATGTTGTGGCGTGACTTGTAGAACTCACTGGCAGCTATACACAGGCCTCCCATGAAGAGCAGGATGACACTAAGGATGGGGAAGATGCTGGAGGCTCGCACCGCACCTGGGGATCAGCGGAGGACAAAGCAGCGAAGAACATGAGGGGGAGGGAGAATGGGATGCGATGTGGTGTGCACACAGAGCGGAGGACCGCCGAATGGGCAAAAGAGAAAGAGGGGGAAATGGCAGCGGCAAGTGCAGCGATGAAAGAAGTGATGGGCGCAGAGGCAGCGAGGGAAGCAAAGGCAGAAGAGCACATTAGAATCCATTTCAGCATCTGCTCCTTGTGTGCGAGCACATCCTAATCAACACCCCATCAGGCCTGTGAAAGACTCCATCAACACTGTCTAGCGAGTGTGCATCCCCACAGAGAGCCTGTTACCCAACCTTATGTAATCACGCCGCTTGACTCCGCTCCCTCTTTCTCTCTCAGCACACTCCTCTGCAGACCGCGGAGCTGCCGGGCTGCTTTCCGGAGCGTCGTGTGCGTGGCAGTCAACAACGGCGCTACGGGGCTCCGGCATATATATCTGCCAGGCCGCAGTGCAGGGGGGTGTAGCCCGCGTCCTTGAAGCGAGGCGGCGTCCTTGCAGCTAATTGTCGCGAAGCGAAAACCGGGAGAGCGAGAGGAAGTCGGTTTTCGGGGCGAGCCAGGGTCAAAAAAAAAAAAAGAGCTGCGCTACGCCCGGAGGTGTCAGGTAACCTTAGAGTGATGTTGGAGCTTGAGCTGCTGTTTGAGTCACGCAGGGGAAACAACGAGGAGGTCCCCCAAACGTGCCAGTCACCTCCTGCCATCCTTTCGTCTTGCGTACTTTACCTCCCCCCCTCTCTCCTGTTTAACGCGCGCACTCTTAAAACTTTCACCAGGTTGGTTCCATTTTCACCACCTCACCTCGTCTGCCCACGGGACGGCCGCCGCCTCAGCACTTTCCCAGCCTCTCCCCGAGGTGCTGACGCGCGGGCTGGGCGGCCCTGCGCCGAGCTCGGGGCCCCGCCGGGGCTCCTGGCGGCCCATCTGCCAGCGTAGCTGCCGCCACTCACCGCTCCCCTCGTCCCGCGCGCCCTTCTCTCTCCCAGGCTTTTGCTTTAACAGCTTGTTCAACAGCTTGGTGGCTTGTTCAAGCTTTTAGGGCTCATCCTTTAACCCAAGCACTTGAAAAAATATCTCTGTTGTCCATAGCATAATACCTTAATAACATTTTGAAATATATCCTGCTGCAACCATGTTGAGAGGCTCTACGGGGATTTGGGTGAAAATGAGAAGCAGAGACATTGGTTTGTCAATATTGGCCTTTGAAGAAAAGTCAAATATCCGCTAGTTAGCGTCATCCTTTGACGTTACGGTATTTGCTGTTTAAAGATCCCAGGGGAGGAAAAATAGACATCCCGTATATGAAGGCTACAGAGGTCCTCCTGCCGCTTACAGAGCACACGAGGAGGCGTGTTTGTCAGCCTCCAGACATTTCATTTTCTAATGGGCAGGTTGCCATGACATTTGGTGAGCACCTTAATGGGCCCATGTGGATAAACTGATTCGCTTCCAATGACCCCATGGCCAACAAACACTACACTTTTAGCCCAAACACGGGTGAGGGTCACTGGAAATAAATAATCCATGTGATGTGGGGTTGAATAAACAAAGCAGGCTGTAGGGGTCACTTGTGTACGGCAGAGAAACTAATTTACAAATGAATATATATCCACCAATAAAAAAGCAGCAAAGGGCAACTCCCTTTTTCCATATTCCCGCTGCTTTTCCTTTTTCCTTTTTCCTTTTCCATTTAGTGTTTAGGCGACACTTTGGGCACTATTCGTCTTTTAATTTGACCTATTTATTAATGGATTAATCATTTGTGAAATCTTTTATTAATTCCTGATTTAACTGTCCGATTGGATATCAATTAATTGAATACTTTATAACTATTATCATTTTTTAAGGATTACTATTTAAATGACCTGTAATGTGATTAAATGACAGCAGTGCAGTAATATTGTAATCACTAATATACAAATTACCCATTTTATCTTCACATTTGTGTGTTTTTGTTGTGTATGAAACCTTTTAACCCGGCTCAATCAACACAGAGGACCGAAGCTATCTGTTTTATAATAATAGGATGGAAAATGTGCGTCACCAGCGAGCAGCTTCAGGAATGTGTTTTTGACCCGACACCGTAAAGTCTCTGCTCCCCGTCCCACCTTCGTTCATCATGTCATCATTCAGCATCATGGTGTGCTTAGCGCTTTCTTTGACCCTGCCTGAAACGGCGACTGAAGCGCCAATCTGGATGATGAAGAAGACCTTAATGCCCTTCTTCACCGTCTCCCATTTTTCTTACATCTGTCTGTCTCTGTCTACTGCACACAGCCGTCTTTATCACCCAGCAAATGTCCCCCATCCCATCTTTCCTTTCCCTCGTTTCCATCTCTCGCCTCTCACTTAATTTGCACTCAGTCAAAGCACAAGACCATTTGAAAGGTAAAGTGTCGCCTCGCCCTCCATTTCTCCGTTTCTCCCCACCCTCTCCCACTTGTCTCCTTGCGCGACCAGAGGGGATTGTGGGGTTTAGGGTTACCGGTGAGGTAGGTTGATTAAATATTAAGTTGTCCTGAGAGTTGACCCCGCTCCTGTGTCCCGCTCTAAATGCATTGCTCTTCCTAAATTCCCCCACGCCTCATGCCTCCATCCCTCCATCCCTCCATCCCTCCATGCTGTTAACCCTGAAGATATTGACACGGCCGTTCACAGCGCATTACCTGGGAGAGGGCACCGGGGCTCTTTTTCATCCATCAGCTTCATTTGCAGAGACAAAAGAGGGATAGAGGGCCAGCCAAATTTATTGATCGTCGATAGTGCGGGATCTCAAGGTGACACGAAAGTTTAAGAAACCTCAGAGAGGCTCCATTGCAGGCGAAGGCAGAGAGAAAACAGGGTTTAGCAAATATAAACGTCTAATTTTAGCTGTATGACTTTAAACCTGCTAAAGAGGCAATTTAGCCTTTTTATTTTACCAAGAAGCTGACATTCATGGGCATTGTTTTATTTACTAAATCTGATCTCACTGTGGTCATCCTTGAGCCAAAACGTATCATCGGGAACACGTTCAATTTTGTCCATTTCGGTCCAAACTAACAGCTGCCCGTTTTGGTTCCCAAAGCTGTTGCTAAGCCTTTACAATCTTACACAGCCTCATGCCCTAGAATACTTTGTGCAAAATATTTGTGGCTCTGATCAACATTGCCGTGCTGGAGACTGTGCTTCACATAGAAGCAAATGGCCTTTAAGATTTGAATCTTGCAGTTTTAGAAACCTTTCCTCCCAATAAGAATTAATGTCTGCGGAAAAACTCAGTAAAAGGTGGTAAAAGCCCAAAACGTTGACTGCCGGCACCTTTAGCACAATAATATCAGGTATCATAATAGTATCCGCCTTGAAAAGCCCACATTATTTGAACCCTTCTTCAAGCCACATCATATCCAAAGATATAAGAACTCTGTACGACAGCTGGTCTCCACAGAACAAGTGCCTCAGGTTTGGAGAGCTTCTGAGAAATCTTGAAAGCTTGAAAGGGCTTGTGATGTTGGAGCTTTCCAGGGCAAAAAGGATCCAACTCATTTGCATGGCTTCGAGGACTGGCTGGCCTGCAGTGCTTCTCCAGTCCTATGCATTCTCTGTATTAACATCCATGTTTCGCGGCACACTGGATAGCGCAGTGACCTCCCAGCATGCACTGTGCCTTCCCTGGGATCGGGCTCCAGTTTCCCGCCCCTGGGATTGGCTGACCACGCGCTACCTCGGAAGAAAAGGCTGAAGTCCCTGCCCGTCAGGATGCACTCTCCTGCGTGTGTCAGTGTTCACGGGGCGTACGCATGAAGCGCAGACAGCCGTGTCTCCGAGCAGCTTGCTGCCTGCAGCGAGGGCCGACGATGGGGACTGCTGGAGGAAGAGGAGATGCCCCAAGGCAGGCTTCTACCAGAGCGGCCACCTATTTCTCGCCACATTCTGCAGGTTTCACATCTTCACTTTCCATCTTTTAAGGATCGGCTGAGGCCCTGTCAGAGTTTTGGATCCTGCCTGGAGGGATGTTTAAGCACAGCAGCACCTCGGGGGAGGCAGGCAGAGAGACTGACAGGCTGACAGATAGACAGGGACTAGTCTCTGCTGTTGATGTGCTAGCGCAGGAAAAAAAAGGACAGGTCCATGATAAACCATGTTCAACAGTCCTGCACAGGATGAGACAAACGTATTAATTTGTTGATATAGGGAGCTAATGTTGACCTTCTATTAAACATTAGCTATTGGCTAGTGATGTTAGCCACCTCTGACATATTGAGGGTTTTTATTTTTATTTTTATCAGACGTGTGCAAAAACTCACAAAAACCTGCAATGACATGTGATTTATTTGTCCATTTTGCTCGTTGCAGCTGCTCTAGACGACTTAAAAGCTGAAATAAATGAAAGATAATTAAAAGGTTATCATTTGTATACATTTGGTGGAAGACTCAAACTGAAGAAAAAGCCACTGTGAGACTTGATGGCGATTATCTCAAGGATGACAGGGCGACATTATTCTGACAGCGGGCTGCTGGGACGGCTACCGTCCTGCGCTAAAATTACCATTAATGTGTAATTTCATGTTTTTATGCATGTGATAAATGAATAGACACGGGACAGTTGTGCTCTTCTTAGTATGGGACTTCAACAATTGTTATTATTTTGGTTTGATCTTTGCTCCCTGTTAGAATCAAAAACAATCCCATCTGGACCCATTTTTTTCAAACTATATGCCCAGTGGTGGAAGAAGTGTTCAGATCATTTCCTTAAGTAAAGGGATCAATAGAACAATGTAAAAATAAAATGTAAAAGTACTTGTTTGCAGAAAATTGGCCCCTGTGCCTGATATATTATTATATATAACATTATAAGATTGTTAATACTGATGCATCAGTGCATAAGTAGTATTTTACTGTTGTAGCTGCTCAAGGTAGAGATACGTTTAAATAACTGTGCCAAGTGAGGGATAAAAGACCCTTTCAAAACTTTATTTATGGTCTAACTTTACTCTTGTAGTTTGTGATTATTTCTATACATCTGGAAAAAGACTGATTTGCCAGCGTCATCACATCATCATTTTCTCCAACTGAATAAAATCAACCGTGAAACTCATTAACTGTACATATGTTACAACTTGACAGCGTATAGAGGAGGGCCAGTGAAGGGCAATTATCTCAGCCAGGGTGACATTATTCTGACAGAGGGCTGCTGGGATGGCTGCAGTCCTGGGGAAGAACCGTGGCGACTCTCCTGTGTGGTAAAACGCTGTCAATCTCCGGCTGCTGGAAAACAACGACCCCGTCCAAATGAAAGCTTTGACCTCCGTGCTAATAGCTAATGACAGCGGCGACCTTCGCAGCATCTTATGTTTCTGAAGCCCTCGCCTCGGCCCACATGAAAGGATGCTCTAGGGAGCCCTGTGATAAGCACTGAGGTCGGACTTTTGATTTGGGTCGAGGTCACGATCACAGAGAGCGGCGCATCTTCTGCTTCTTCCCCCACGACGCCCACATTCATGTGACACCCAGATACGCAGAGTTTCTGGGGCTGAACACCAGCTCTGCACTCTGTCTTCGGCAATAATGGCTGGTCACACATTACACTGTGTTTTAGCATGTTTTTTGGTCGTTCATACTGAATGAAAGTACAGCCAATCCCTTTCATCATAAATGAGTCGCTAATTCCCCAAACCCCTCTCCCCGAACGGCGATTGTCCAATCATTTCTTGGCAACCGAAACTAGACACGGCAGGTCTGTCAAGCTTTGGGTTTCTCCACATACTGAAACTGTGTGCATGGGGCTCTAATAAAAGTGAGAGAAATGTTTTTTTAGCCTATCCAAAACCAAACATACAAAAACAAACGTTTAAGGAATGGATTAAGCAGTGTGTTTATCTGCTCTAACTGCTCTAAGCTACAGTAGTAACCTTACGTTACTTTCAATGGCAAGGGGGATGTTGTAACTAGCTACCTTATTTTCAGGACCTGATGCTACCACATCAGAGTTTAGATTAGCATTAGCGGCTCTGTGTTCTGCTCTTTATTTATTTTGGGGAAGTTTAGTTTACTCTCCTTTGGACAGCGTTTATCGATTATTCCGCATTCGCGGATCCAACATACAACATACAACTACAGTTTGAAAATATCAACACTAAAGCATAAATCTAACCACTGTGTTGCCTGTATAAGTATGTTTTTCTATAGGAAACATCCAAACCATTCAAGGGTTCCATTAAAACAAATAACATTTTAATTACATTTTTATATATAATACTATAGGCCTGCTAGTATTTGTGATACAGCACTAAAATACTGGGGCTACGAACAACGCTGCACCTTTATTTCCATGTCATGTAGATCATCAGCTGGAGAGGATGCTAATTTGTTTTGTCTGGGACACGTTGCTTTAGCCTCAGTCTTTTAGCATTATATCACGTATGCAGCCACCAAGTGCACTTTTAAGATCCTTATCAGGACACGTGTTCGGAAATATTAAAATGTCAACCGGAGACAATGACAATACAACACAAACGAGAAGCCGCGTTGCAAACATTACTGCGACTTTTTATGATCGCTCTGCCACTGTATTCATTGTAAACTGCATACATGCTAGAATGGAAAGCTTGACAGGCAGTAACTGAGGCGGGTGGGGGTCTGCAAATGGTCAGTTATATCTGAATCAGTTTGCACAGCTTTTTACTTTTTACAGAATAAAGTTTATCAGCCATGACTGAGTCCCAATGAGTTACATTTATAGTATAAATAATAGGAAGTTGCACCAAACTGTTGTAAGTTCTATTCAAATGAGACCGAATCTTCGAAGGCAAAGAGAAACTAAAATTACAGCTTTTCTCAAACTCTAACTGATTTCTATTTATACTGGTTGGTGGCTGTTTGCCTCGGGATGATTGGCACTTTTCTATTTACCACCACAATCACTGGTTGTTTCCCTGTCAGAAGCTGAAATGAGAATTGGCACACAAGTTTACTTTCCCCAGATGGAGGAAATCTCATCTACTTTGATTTTATTGAGCAAGAACACTGAATATTGTCACTATTTGGTTTCTCTGATCCTTCATATGAAGGAAGAGGCGAGGCGAATGAGCTACCCAGGGTTCGGAAAGTAAGAGCGGATGGCGAATGGTAAAGTAAATTAATGAGGAATGTCACAATACAGTACAGTGATGAGATTACATTTGAAATGAGCAGTGGGTCATATGTTAAAAGAATAGATCAACCTTTTGGGAAATATGCTTAATCGCTCTCTCGGTAATACTTGGATGAGAAGATTGATAGTTTCATGTCTGTACGGTAAATATGAAGCTACATCCAGCAGCTGGTTAGCGTAGACTGGAAACAGTGATGGAGGCTGGTGAGCCCCGCCCGGCCCCGTCGTCCTGCCAGCATGCGTGCCAACCTGCTCACACAGACACGGGGTGAGAGCAGATACTGTGTGTACTGTATTGATTGGCACGGCTACAGCTCAGGCTGGTGTCCGGGCGCTGGCGCTCTTCAGCGCCGGCTGACAAACAACTTAATGAGACTCAGCCCCCATGCAGGCCCATGGCTGGGCTTGCGCAGCAGCTAGCCCTCACTCATGCAACCTAAGTCCAAATGGTAAACAATCTGCAGCGAGTTTGTTTTGTGCACTGCAACCGAGACTCATACTGACTGGCGGTTGTATTTATTTCCTAGAGCACCAGGAAACAAGCACACAAGGGAGCAAACCAGAGTTATAGCAAAGTTCCTGCATTTAATATTTATCTCAAAGTACGAAGTCAAATCTAAGTTGGACTCTAAATATTAAAGTTATGGTTCATCTTAACTTCTTCTAGCAACATTTCTGGGGAGAAAATCCCCAAAAACGTACATGTAAGTAATTATGTGACTTCTAAAACCAGTTGGGTGATGAATACTTATGCAAAGAAGTATTTTGTATATTGTATTTTGTGCTTCATTAAGATTACCTTGTAGAGATCTGTTTTCACTTTGACATTTAAGCGTCTTTTTTTGTTGATCAGTGTCAAAAAAGCCACATAAAATCCCCTTTAATTCAGAAATGAAATGTGAAAACCTCCATACTATTTACTTTTTATAGGCACTGTATTATTTCATGTGTTTGATGCATGAGCTAAATTAAAAGACACAGACAAGCTCACATGTCCTTTGTGTTTTGTGAGCCTGGAAGGTGTCAAATTTGTGCTCTAGATTTAATAATTCGTGCTCTGGATTTCATATCATATTATAAATTTTGCCTCCTCCCCTCTTCGGCTGGAAGTTTGAAGAAGACATTTATGGAGAGCGCCGCAGCCCTGAATGAAACCGCAGCATCGTCAAAGTTTAGTCGGTTATCCTGTAAAATACATCTAAGGGATGTCAAAGGTAACACAACGTTGTGTTGAACATCCAAAACCCGAAGCTTAACCACACATCTCAGTCCTCAATCAAAATCAAACTGCATTAAATCAGATCGATCCGTAGTGAGAGCGTGGCATGAAGGTGATAAGTTATTCAAACTCGAGAGCACAACATACACTTTGGTTGATTTTTTTGTCCATAACACCTCCCAGGCTGCGTGGATCTTTGCTTTCTGATAGATCACTACAGCTTGTGCCCCACTTTTCCATATTCAGCTGACATCCATGAAACGCATAAACACATGTACGGTACATGTGAATAAACATGCACACGTTCCTCTTTACAAAGGCGTCTCTTTGCACCTTCCCTCCCATCCCTCTCTCTCTCTCTCTCTTTCTCGCTCTCTCTGTCTTTCTTACTTTCTCTCGCACTTTCTTTCATTGACAGGGTTGAGAGGAAATTAGCATTGGCTCTTAATCAGCCTCCCCTCAGGCAAGAATGTGCTGATGTGCAGGACAGGGTCATGCTAATCAGGTGCCTCAGCTCCCAGGCACATTGATTTAATACTACAAACGCTTATTAATCCCCTCCACTCCTCCTCCTCCACCTCTTCCTCAATACTGCATCGTCTTCGTCCTGAGCAAAAGGCTTGTTGCCCCTCAAACTCCAATTCTCGGCCATCCCAAACGCCCCCTAATCAACCCTGGCATCAAACACCCCCCCCCTCCCAAAAAAACCCAAAACCCTGGGAGTGGCTCCAGAGCGCGTTACAATACACAGTGTGAAACAACGTGCAAAAACATAGGAAATTAGCTTTGGTGGCTAAATTCAAAATTTGCAAGAATGCTTGCGCAGCTTTCAGCCCGCATCTGAAAGCCTATGCGTCTTGACAACACACCTTGCAGGCAGAATGCAATTTGACTTGAATTGATTGGAAAATAAATGCAAGTCTCACTCGCTGGCATTTAGAACCTAGAACAGGAGTGAGAGCTGAGATGTTCAGATTTGACGTTTAAGACACCTCTGGGAATTCATTAATGAGTCATTGTCATTGTGTTGCCCATTGTTTGTATTTACACTCATTTATTGTTGTCTTGTATTTTTCTTTTTGCCAATTTCTATGTTCTTAATCCATTTCTCCATTCCTCGTCCCGTCATTTCCAAAAGGGCTGTCCACTAATCTATTACAATTGTTCATAAAAAAAACAGCTGTACTGTCACCAAGGGACAGAGAATGATCAAAAGATTTATATAGTAAAACTCAGCACAGTATTGTGATAATAACTCAGCTTCAAATGTTCAGCCATTTAGAGATAAAAACAGAGCTGAAACGACAAAAGTCCCAAAAAGTAGTTCCAACTTCTCAAATATTTGCTGGTTTTCTTAGTCCTCGATGACAATAAATTGAGTATCTTTGGGTTTTGGATTGTTGGACGGACAAAACAACCGATGTGAATACGTCACCTTAGACTGTGGGGAACTGGGACTGCCAATTTAGCTACTATTTTCCCATTAAATAAACTAAACGATCAATGGAGAAAGGAATCGACAGACTAATTGATGATGTAAATAATCGTTTGTTGCAATCCCAGTTGAGACTGAGGCCCTGTTTACACGATGGGAAAACGCAGATATTTCCCTGGGTTTTTTGGCCTGTCATTTCCACGAAAACGCCGTTTTTATCCCAGAAAACGATTATTTCTGAAAACTCCGGCCAGAGTGGAGATTTCTGAAAATGCCGGTTATGTGTTGTCGTACACATAAGGAGTACACGAGGGTCAGCATTTTTACAGCAGCTTTCCCTTCCAAGACGCCGGTACATTGCCTGCCAACGTCGGGGTCGCCGGTTTTGGAACAGGAAGTTGCTCGTGCTATTCGTTGTTGTCGATTTTGAGGATTCTGATTGGCTAGCATGGCTTTATCCTGCTCCCTACACTGCCGCCCATGGGTTTGGCACAGTTATGATTGCGCTCGACGGTGTATTTATGAGGCTTGATGTAAACGACAACTTTTTTGAAAACGATGTTGTGTGCACAATGTTATTTCTGAAAACAGAGGGGGGGGAATATTCGTTTCTCTAAGTACCCGGCTATGTGTAAATGTGGCCTGAGAGGCCAGCTGTTATACGGTGTTGTTTAGCTGCAAAAGCTTGTGGCCGCCAATCTGTGAACCGACAACGGTTTGAAAGAGTTTCAGGCTCACGGGGGAGACAGTAAGTGGAAGTATTTCTGATTGAGCCAATCCAATCAAAACGTTCAAAATTCGAAGGCTATTTCGTGTCCAAAGGCCCCTTAAAAACATCAAAATCCATCATCCATCCATCCATCCATCTTCGCCCTCTTATCCGGGGCCGGGTCGCGGGGGCAGCAGTCTAAGCAGAGACGCCCAGACTTCCCTCTCCCCAGACACTTCCTACAACTCTTCAGCTTTTGTTAGTAAACTTTATCCCAAACTGACATGTCATGATCAAATATGATCAAAAGCATTGCAGAACATAAAGGCCACAAAAAAACCTTCAACGTAGGGTGTTTGCTTGCAAAGTCTTAGCAGAGGGACAGTAACGCAAAGAGGGAATTTCATACTTAAAAGAGGGCAACTATGGAACATACCCACTTGATTTGTCCAACTCAGACAACTGAAGCCTCATACTCGCTGCTGTGAAACTTTAGAAGTCATTTTAAGAAGTAATGTGGAGTTCGTCCCCCATTACTTACACTGAAATTGCTTTAGGGGGAATCTCTCTGTGGCCAGTAAGAACAGGAGGAACTATCGCAGCGAACAAAAACTCTTTCAATACACGTATGGGCACGTGAGCATTGTTGTAAGAACGACTTGATCTGAAATCAACACAGGCTTCACGCAAACAAACAGCAGCCTGAAAATGTAAAGACGTACATGCACATACACAGTTAGAGCCCAGTGGACCTCCCGCTGAATACTGCGCTGTCATATTAACATAACAAACACACAGACGGGTCAGTGGAACACAGTAAAAGAGCTCCCTCACACTGAAATCACTTCACAGGACAGGCCCACTCAGACAATTAAAGTTCCCTCCGCAGAACACATTTCAATTACTGTAATTACCCTCCACTCCACTGCTGATGTCCCCACGGATCACGCCTGAACGTCGGCGTGACAGCGCCACGCCAGAGCTTAGCACGGCCAACATCGCACGTCAGCGGGGGAAGTAAAACGCCACGCAGGTTTTTATCTTTGGTTACGCTATTATAAGCGGCTGCACCAGTGTGGTGAACAGATGAGGAAGATTATTCTGCACCGACATCAACACTACTTTTTCGAATGTTCTTTTTCACATGAAATCAGCGTGCCCTCTTTGGTGGAACTCTTTGTTAAATAGGTTGCGGCTATGGAACCAGCAACCTGCAAATGCGTCGCCTTGACCGCAGGGTTACCTGAGCAGGGCGCAGACGCAGCACCTTCCGCTGTCTGCCGTAACAGGGTGCGAGGCAAGGTCAAGCATTTTCCGTTGCACCTCTTAAGGCTGACGTCAAACTAGACTCAGTATGAATAAAAAAATAATTTGAAGGTTTGATGGGGACAAAATTTGTATTGGAATCATTTGTATAGCTTGATAATGATGCGTCCGCGTTGGGATGAAATCATGTGTTAAACAGTTGACGTCATATTTGTCCCATTGCATCCATTCTAAGATATTAAACACAGCCCACTGTGACAGAATGGTTAAATTTAATCATTCATTTTAATCACTTATTTACATTGGAATTTTTGAATATAAAAATTGTGTTACAATACACTTACGTGAGAGACACTAGCCAATATTTGTTCTTACACAACCGTATAAATAGTGTATTTTATCGTTGGCTCATGTAATTCTTGTTCTTTTTTCAATTTCCTCGTCTTATGTGCTTCATAATTATTTGAATATAATTTTTAATATAATATAATACAATATAATATAATATAATATAATATAATATAATATAATATAATATTATAT
>CM022470.1:3464555-3512073 GCA_011952105.1 Coreoperca whiteheadi | reverse complement strand
ATTATATTATATTATATTATATTATATATATTATAATATATTATATTATATTATATATTTCAATTTAATTTCCGGATTTCTTTAATCTCACCAGCACTGTCCTTTTTTAATGTATTATGTTTTTTGTTTTTTATTATCTGGGAAAATAAATATACAAATCTAAAACTAAGCGATTTTCTGATTACTGTGCAGCCTCTCAAGGAAAACACCCGTGACTGATGATAAACCCGATCATGCATTTTAAATGTAAAGTGTAGATTTTGCACCCTGTCACACTCAAATAATTGTAAAAGCCAATATCGTGACTGCCATTCAGAGGTCAACACTAATCCTGATGCTTCTGTTGACGTTGCTGAAAGCCAAAACATGGGACATTTTATGCCTTCATGGACGGCAACAGGGAGATGGCAGGAAATGAGGGGAGGGAGAGAGTGTGGGATTTTCTTGCAGAATTACATTCCCGACAGTTTGAAAACTTGCAGTGATCACAGTCATAAATATCGAAACAAGTTCTTTTGGGACGCATTGTTTACATCCATGTCTGCTAGCTAACAGTCTTCTTTGGTGTATTTGTTACCGCCACCAAGTGACAATCAGCGGAAACAGCGTGAAACCAAAAGCAGGACGTGAATCGTGTCGCCCGCGTGCCAAAGCTTTACAAACACAACGGGAACCCGCCCATAAAAGCATTGCGCTAGTGCTCAAAAACTCAACGGGGCACCTTTAAGTGGACTGTATCATCGTCATATAACGGCACTACCGATGCATCGATGTGGTGTCACATTATTAATGCACACAGAAACATTTCAGTGGGCTATATCAGCCACAGAGGCTTAAAAACAACTACTCCAGACGGAATTGCACAAAAGTATTCAAATCGTCTTCCACAGTTCGACAAACCCAAAGAGTAAATCAAAACACAACATCTTCTTTGACTTTCCCCTAAATAGGATGTCAGTGTGAGGCATTATTTTACAGTCTGTGACCTAGAAATATGCACACAAAGCACATTTCCATGATGTATCTCATACAGACTTTGAGCCACACATTGTGTACACCAGCTGTTTTTTCTTTACGTTGTCGAAGCTGGAGGTCGTTTGGCTTTTGACTGCGTGTGGATCAGCTTTCCTTCTGGCCTGCGACAACACTAAAACTGTCCTTATTTTGATATGTATTGCACAAAAAGGCCACAAACAGTCGCAACTGACTCTCTACTGCTTTATACTCGGAGATAAAAAGGACACAAGTCTACGATTGGCTGTTTTCTCTCCCAGCATTGGGAGGGGAAGGATGAGTGAATGTGCGTATGTGAAACTGATCCGAGAGGGTGCAGCCGTCTATTGATGATGCCCCAGTGACGGCCAAACACTGCGGCTCGTCCTGCATGCTCTGATCAAGCTTAAATATCAGGACACACTCTCTCACCCTTGTGTTTCACAAGCTGCGCCGTCTCTATATTCTCCGTTAATAAGATATAAAGTTAGAGTGCTTGCACTCACTCGGTCAACCAGGACAAAAATGATTGGCTTTTAATTTATTGGCCCATGGCTGTGTGCTGTGTGTTTTATGTGTCAGTCGATGGGTTCCTTATTTGTTGCCTTGGATGCTGCTAGACGTACGGGACGCTCAATGTCACCGCGACCGGCTGGGACACCTGCTACAGCAAACCCACGGCCACAAGCCGCATGTTAACTTCTTCGCCTCATATTAACAGATTATCTAACCCTCTGACAAACCCATCTCAGGTCATGTGATCACATTGAAGTCCTTCGGTGAGGTCCTCCTCTCGCCACACACGAACACACACAAACACACACACACACACACACACACACACACACACACACACACACACACCCTCATGTATACAAACTGGTACCAGAGACTCTGCACTCGTCGACAAAGCCAGTGTTGTTGCCACCCCCTTCTCTGCCCTACAAGCCCCTGCGTGTCCTGCCCCAGACCCATTGATTTTATCGGGCAACACCAAAGCCAGTTCAGACCAGCGTCCAGTCTGCCGCGAGGCCCTGGGCGACACAGTCTGTGACAGGCCTGTGCCTTCTGTCACCGCTGTCAGCGGCTACTCTCAGATGAACGCGTACAAACACCAGGAGGCAGAGTTTAACGCTGGCTCGGGGCAAAAATACCCAGGAAAGTTCATAAGAAAGTTAAGTGAGGGGGTAAAAATGGCCTTCAACTTTTGTCAGTTTCTTTTTTCATTGACTTTGGACTTGCTCACATGCCAAAACTATTTGCCTGTAAATGCTGTGCCCTAATTCAATATACTTATTCAGACTGTGTTTGAGTCTGCGGTACAGTCACACAGGAGAATGATAAATTTATTTCAGGGTGGGGTTAATCTTTCAATAAGGCAATGTGTCACGGAAATAAACGAGCAACTCAGAAAGTGAAAAGAAATGTTGGACAGTGGTGCAGCAGCCCTGGTAACTGCTCAGAAAATGCAAAATAAACTAAAAAGTCATTGGAAATACATATATTGCTCACTACTTTTTATGTTTGTAATGATAAACAGTAAAGTTGTGGGCAAGAAAACCAAAAACAATGAGCTGAAAGACACTGACTCTGCTTTAAAACTCAAGCAGAGTCAGGTGAAAATTCTCTGTGAGGTCATCGCTACAAGCAAAGTATCTTTCACAGACAAGTTGACAAGTGATGTATTGTTAATATAAAAACCATCGAATCATCACACTGATGATGGCTTATATCTGGGGTGTTTTGATTGGTTTGTGCACCTGATAACAGTGTTTAAGATCTGGAGCTGTGCGCGCTGCAATTTTTCATTACATACATCGTTAATGTAAAAATATTGATTAATGCTGCTTTAAATTAATGATTTGGAATTTACGAACTGACCGATATGTGCCTTGCATCATTTCCTGCTCAAAATGACCCCAAACATCACTTTCTTGAATATTTGCTACCGAAACAGTGCAGTAAGAACATCAGAATATACTTTTAAGTATTATTCTATAGTGTGGAACTGGGACACACTGCATGACCGGGGGATTCCTTTCCATGCAGCCCGAAGCAGTAAAAAATGCTGTGGCGAGGAGCCACAAGCTTTAAGAAAAACCACTAAACGAGTAGCATTGAATGAATCAGCAGTGAAATGTTGGAAGATGGAGAGTTTGGGGTTAGAGGACAGAAAATGGGACCATCGTACTCTGCAGAGGTTCTGCACACAATTTCTGCTTTTCTCTGTTTCAAACTGAATATGTTTGGGATTTGGACTGTTGGTCGAACGAACCAATACATTTTAAGGTGACATCTTGGCATTTTTTCACTGCTTTTTAACATTTCATAGACTAAACAATTAATCCAATAATTGAAAAAATTGTTGGCAGATAAATCTATGATGAAAACAATCAGTAATTCCAGGCCTGGTTTATTTTACGGCCCATAATGTATTAGGGCAGTAACTAACGATTTCTCTATACCAATTAATCTTCTTTAAATTATGGACTATTTTCCCCTTTAATTGCTTGGTCAGCACAATGAATGAATTTATCAGTGAATTTATCACATTTTCAGCAGACTGATTATTGGGACAATGATGACGTATTGGTCGGTAATTCACAACATCGGCATCCGAAAAGTAGCAAAATACTCCTAAAAGTAATGTCATGAGAAAAAAAAGGGCCCTTTTGACTAACAGTTAATTTCCTACACCAGTCAGACACACACACCCCTCCTCCCCTCACATCATCTTCCTCTCTATATTACCGTGAATTGACGTCTTTCAGTTTTGTATTAGTAGGTTGCATAACGGGGCGTTTTCTTCCCCTCTTTCTTCTCTCTCAGCTGCTTAGCGCCCAGGAGAGCAGTGGATGATGGGAGCTCCGACACGGCATGATCTAAAAACCCACTGGCGCTTTAGTGTGCCTCAGCTGGCTTATATAACCCCGTGTGGATGTGCAAACTGCTTTGCTATTGGGAGCGCTGAGGACTCACAGAACAGACACACACACACACACACACACACAGAAGCTACTGATATGTGGTGTGTGTGTGTGTGGATGTCAGAATAAGGACAGTTTGTGTGATGAAGCGGGGGTGCATGTTTTAGCAGAATATAGTCAGTTTTGTCTTGTTTTCCGCTCAGCAACCAAATATCTCCCTCCTCCTCGCTACGCCGTTTGATGACATCACCGGTGTGTCCCCTTGATTTTGGACCGGCGAGCTCCCCGGTGATGTCACTTCCGCCGGGCCTTCACCTGAAGTGACATCATTTCGGTTGCATAACTATAGCCCCTCTCCCTCTCCTGCATGTGAGAGCAGAGGCAGCTTTTCTGCGTCTTTGGCCACCCAGAGGCGCCGTGAAACTCCTCATTATGGAAATACCTGGTGTGTGTCCATGAAATCTAAATGGGCAGATGCAAAAATACATCACCGGGTTTAATATGGAGACACCCACCAAGATGCTGTGTCCTCTATGACCTCTTCACGCACCCACAAAACCCAGCTTAATGCTCTGAATCATCAAGGCTCTCTTTCAAGCCAGAGAGATGACAATCGGTACTGTATAACTCCCAACCTGAAATACTACGGGTGAAGGGAGGCAGAGTGTGAGAGACCGTGATCGAGAGAGGCCTGACCTATATAAGAAGGAGGCTGAAATATTTATGGATGTGAGTGTCCTAATTGGCAAGCCACTGGGAGCACTGCGGCCTTCTCCTCCAATCACAGCCTGGGACGAGGTTAACGCACACTCACGCAGACGAGCGCCGGTGGTCCAGAGCGAGGCCTCTGCCCCGCGACCCTGTCATCCCCGGTCTGAGAGACGCCTCTTTATAAGACTGAGCTGCCTTCGCCAAGGCTCCGGCATTGTTAGAATCATTACCAGAGCTGTTATCATAACCGCTCTCTCTGGCACATATGGACGGGAACAACCGCTCAGAGCGCTGAGTCAAACACAGCCTAATTGGCTGGGCTTAATCTCCGGCACTGGCACGCACTGCGCAGATCTCCGAGAGGCCTCGATTACTGTCCCCGCCGATGGAGACGAGGAGACGGACACTTTGTGACTTCTAGTTTTAAACGACTGCAGGCTGCAGAAGGACGGTGGGGAAGGGGGGGGGTGGGGGGTTGGTATCACATCACATTACCAACCCAGCTAAGAACCCACATCATGCAATTAAGACAACTTTGGAGTTACTGGGAGTCTCATTTCTCCGGTTCTTGTCCGCTAATCTAACACTTCGGCAGCTGATATCCACCAACCATTAAACGCCCGGTAAGACAGCAAGCCGACCCCCCACAAACTGTTTAATTAATGGAGCGTTACTGAGAGAGTTAACTGTAATGTAATGACTGAATTTCAAATTGTAATCCCTTAAACTTCTCGTTACACTGAAAAAAAAGTAATTATTAGTTAAAATGAAATGTACAATTTTTTCTAGACTATCTTGGTCATGCAGTTGGGTTGGTGTCCTATGAGTTCCTGTTATGAATATGTCTGTTCCTGTCTGGGTTTTGGGTTTAGTTTCTGTCAGTTCCTGTTTTATTTTGTAATTTGTCTCTTCCCTCATGTGTCTGTTAGGTACTATGTTGGTTCTGTCTGCCTGCTCGTTTCTGGGATCATGTGCCGTGTGTTCTAGCCATTTCCGTAGTGTTTGTCGCCCGTCTATCTTGTTTTGCCGCTTGTCTCCAGTTTGGACATTAAACCACTGCTCATCCTCCTGCCACCTCTGTCTGCGCTTGGGTCTTTTCCCCCGTTGCCTAATACCAACACCCTGATGATCAGCTGGCATGGAGCGGTGACTAGAATATCCTAATTCAAGTAGAAGTTATATTACTGTGTTACATGCGTCCATGGATATAATCCACCAAACCGATGGTTTTCCAGTTCAGCGATGCTCTCCAAAAAAGTTTCTTTATCAAAGCTGCCTTAACAGATTGCCTTACAACAAAACAGGACGTCCAGATCTGAAAAGAAAATCCTCCCGATTGGATCAGAGCAGCAAAAACGCAACATTTCAGTTCTTGTCCTTCCAAAATTAAAACTAAATCAAAATCTGCTAAAGTAGAAGAAGATTCACTGATTTAGTGTGTGCAAAAAAAGTACATAAAGGGTCGGGAGAATATTTATAATTGGTTGCTTTCTGTATTCTGATTCTGTATTACAGTCATTCACACAATGGAGCAGAGCGGTAACCATAGAAACATTTTCGGCCTGCTTCTGTTGCTGCACTGTGACGGTGACCATAGAAACGGCTGTGTTCTGCATCAGTTGGCGACACTGTAGCAGAACGGTAACCATAGCAACATGACGATTACGGTTCATTCTGACCAGTGATGAAAAGTGTAAATGAAAAGGGCCTATGAGTAAATTAAAGCAATATTGGATACACCCTTCCATGTTTATAATTTCACCTTTTAATTTTAGCACAAAATGTTGCTGTTTAACTGGGTGACTTCGTGACTGTGCAGGGATACAAACAGGAGTCTGGAAGTCACAAATAACACCTCGGGACACGTTAATTGGGCAATCAGAAGAGACGACTGAGCTAACGATAGCTAACAGTACATCATGAGCTTCGAGCCATTGTTGTGATTTTCAGGATTAGCAGGCAAATGAGTTCGACAAGCATCTCTTGTCTTGCTTGCACAAAGGGAAACAGAGCAGAAATCGATGGGCAGTGTTTACAGGGTACACAGCCGACTGTAACACTGCACGTTACACACAGCCAAGCTGTAAAAACAGACGAGCCGCTTGGCAGGGTTCAGCCTGGCCAGCCTCGTGCTAAAAGCAGGCAGAGACAGCAGTGACACACGGGCCAAGAGCAGTTACTGGCACCGCACTCCAGTCTGAGACGGAGCACAAAGTGGGCCGAGTATTAAGCATATTCTGAGTAAATGTCAAGAGGACATGGGGCGAAAGGCCTGATGTGATTTGTCCTCGTGGTCCCTTCTGAGACAAACACTTGAGCAGCAAAAGACCATCAAGCTAATGTGGAGACAGGATTTCTCTGTGTGAAAACAGGGAGACAAGATACTCACGTAAGAAGTACTCAGATGGGTCCGCTTCGTAATCTGTTTCCTCAGGAAAGTGGTCTATCTGTTTACACATCCCTTTGAAGTTTCCTGTTGGGAAAAACAGAAACAGAGTTCAGCAGGGCTCATACAAGAAGACACCAACAAGACAAACAGCCGATCTGAAAACGTGTACCTTTTAGTAACTCACAAAACACTTCCCAGTTTCTTTAATTGTCAGCCAAGGTTGCGTCAAAACATCTCACATCAGTTTTGCTGGTGCCTGGTCATGGCTTTTCGCACAGACCAGAAGATGCTCTTCAGAAAGCAGACCCGAGCACCAGGCATCTCTGGCAGCAGGTGGCGGCTTGTAAACAAGAGCAGCGCAGCTGGTGCGACCTGGAGCCGCTCCAACTGCTGTGCACAGGGAGCCTCATCTCTTAATGCTCGTTCATTTGGCTGACACCTCGCCGTCCAGCTACTCTGTCCATCCAGGAAGCAGCGCGCCGGCTTCCCTCTGCCCAACCCCCCCCCCCCGTACTTCCACCCGTCTGCCCCCCTCTATTCGTAGCCTCTCAGCAGAGCTTTGGCATTGATGAGGTCACTCAAGGTGGCGTGGCAGGGGAGGCGTGCATAAGGCGGCCATTACGGCGACCTGCTGTTGCAGAGAGGAGGCAGATGCCTGGGCGTTTGTTTGGTCCAGATTAGCGTTTTCTTAACTTCTTCATCTCCTCTCCCACCAGTGTCCCTCTAATTAGGTGAACAGGTGTTGGTTACCATGGTGCCAGGTGTTGCCGAGGAGGTTTTGGCAGCTAGGCATGATGGGCCCAGCGGGGTGCGGTTATTACTTTGTGAAAGGCCCACATGCAGCGGAGAGAGAGGGACCCCCCGGTGATGACCACTCAGACATTAGAGAGAGTGTCACCTTGAAAAAAAATAGCCATCAAAGCGTCCTCGATCTGCTCTCCCACCTGTGTGCAATATTTGTGTTGGGGCTACCTGCGGGCTGGCAACTGCTGCCGCAGACTCAGCTCAGGGTGGATGCATTCGGTTGGGGGAAATGTTTGTTTGGATTGTCTCAATGTCATTTGTGAAGTTTCCATCCTAATGTGGCGCACGTTTTAACTGAATTTCCAGAAAATGAGATTTAATGTGAGTTTCCATCCACTACTGCACGGCGATTATGTTTGATACAATGTGATAAACGGTTGGTGGAGCTAATAAAGCCATTAAACCACGGCAAAAGGAGAGCGCGCAACGGTATGAGGTGATTAAAAGAGCTCCAGTCAAACCTCAAATGATGGAAAACGATGTGGAAAACGTGATGAAAATGAGACATTTCTGTCTGTTCCATGTATTTACTGTGAGGAAGGCTGCATCCTCCTCATCGCTCCACAAAGATCTGACGTTAGCGTCGCTTCAGTGGAAGCTTCAGTGACGTTTAACTCACATGCTTCATATAAGTCTGTTTCCATTGCACTTGCATTGCATTTAGTTTTTTTCCAAATGCTTTTGCGATGTTTCGTCTTTTTGTTTTGTTTGGTGTTTCCACTCAGGTCGTTTATGTGTAAGGTGAAAATGCGCATTAAAAGCAGGTGGATGGAAACGCACTTTCGACGCAGGATACATTTTTTTAGTGATGTGTCGGGATGAGTGTGGGAACCACTGCATGAAAAACCCGCTAATCCTTGTTGGACACAATCCAATGTACCAACTATGTGTGTGTGTGTGTGTTGGTCTGTGTCCACTCCTTTCTCCCAATGTCTCAGGTCTGGCCCATAATCAAAAAACACTTGACCAGAGACAGGGAAAGATAAAGACGGAGAAAAGCAGGGAGAAAGAGAATGTAATGGGAAGGAGGAGAAGAGATAAATACAGGGCAGGCAACAGAGAGGTTTTGAAGGACAGAGAGGGAAGATGGAGTGGGAGGTGGAATACATCAAGTTTGAGTGTCACAGTTTAGGCCTCAGTAATTGCTGAGCCATGAAAAAGCCCTCCAGAGCTTAACGGACCTGCACAGTTTGGAACTTGATGCTCTGATACACGACATAAAGCCCCACTTTCAGTGGCAGACGGGAGATTAGAACTGGGCTAGTTCCAATCAGCTGGAAGGTGATCTCTGGTAACTAGCACGGTAGCATGAAACTCAAAGCGCGTAATCCTCAGAAGCTTCGGTGGAGATGCTCGGCAGCTAGCTCTAGCACGCCAGCTTTCAGATGCGAGCTGGTGCGCGCTGTAGGTGTAACCCCACCGCCTCCTGCCTTCCCCGAGGCTGCTGCTGGAAATAACAATATGTTCCTCTTCAACTTGCCTGCTTAAATAAGCTTTAAATAAGTTGCATTTCCAGCAGAGGAGAAGGGAGGCGAGGGGAGAACGCACTTGTGCCGCCTCTCCGAGCATATTTCGCCGAAAGATGACTTGTGTTTACATACCGACTACATAGCACGCTCCCAGTGGAGCTGTCTGAGCACACTAGCAGCCGCGGCAATCCACAGAGCACCGTGTGTGTGTCTTAACAACATTATCAAGTGGGTGTAAGATTTGGTTTGCAGCTGGCCGTCCCATCCGCAGTTGTGTGATTTGTAATAGCAGCTGTGGAGAGTGGCCTGTTGGGGGAACCACTTCAATTAGCGCCCTGAAAGATTTATGTGACACTTAACGGCTCCAAACAGTCCTTTTCTTGTAAGACATGTAAACTCAGCAGGCTGGTAAATGTTTTATAATGGCATTTTCATTTCGGAGACCTCCCCACGCGAGTGTGAGCGCAGGGCCGAGGCGTGGAGAGAGCCCTTTGGCCATCAAAGAGCTTTGGCAGGAGGTGTAACCGGAGGCTCAGGTGTGTATTGGGTCAAAACACTTATCACTCAAAGAGAAACACCTGTAGTCACTGAGCGGCGCTTGTCACTTTCTGCACAGTGCGCTCGTTTACTGAAGGGCTCTGCGTTTAAAGTCACATGAAAACCGTGTCTTGCTTTCGCAGTCTAACATTTACCTGATTGAAAGTGGACGAAAGGGGGCAGGAGAGGGACATTTGAAAGGGCTTTAAAGATCCAACGTGTTTTGTGAACTATTACAGCCACAAGAAGCGGGCTGCAGGATTGACACCAAAGCAAGACTGAAGAGTTTACAGCCAACGACAATGTTGACACGCTGATGTTTAGCAGGTATAATGTTTACCATATTTGCTATATTAGTTTCGTGTCTTATCACGCTGACATTTGCGTATTAGAACTAAACACAAAGTACAGCTGAGGCTGATGTAGTGTTGGGACTCTGACCTGATGATGGCGTTGGTTGTAAAGTCAGGGGTCACCAAAGTTTTTACAATTCACCCTGACGGGGAACATGGATGTCTCAACTGCATTTCATGGCAATCCATACAGTAGTTGTTCAAACTCAAGAGGAAAAGTAACAGGATCGCCATCATTGATGACAAAATTGACATTTTTTACTGTATGCCTTTTGGTACATGTGAGTATCCTCAATGGTCAGCCACTGAGAGCAAAAACTAAAATTCAGCTCGGTAGGAAGTTGAGGTTTGGATCTTAAAATCCAAGAAGGCAAAGGTTTTGTACGTTTTTTTGTGCATTTAATTCTCGAAAGACAAACATTATGACCTGAAGAATTAACCAACAAGGTGAAATAATGTTTCCCCTGACTTTAAGGGCACTGAGTCAAGCTTATTTGTGCAGCCTTTAATCACTGTTATTGTCTCAAAGGGCTTCAGATAATTGAGCACAACAAATGAAAAATAAAACCCTCCGAACTTTAAACCCTCACTGAGGACAAGGTTTCGGATTGCGCTGAAATTCGGACGGTAACTAAAGCCCGCTCAGCCTGACTCAACAGCATAAATCAAGTGGTTATAATTTGTAGAGCCGTCATTATACGAGGGAGCAGGTTATCTGAGGTCTCCTGCTGGTATTGAGCCCTCTCCAAACCCCCTAGGACCCTTGTGCTGGGGCCGGGCGAAGCGTATGAGGGAGGGAGGGGGCTTTGTCCAGACTTACTCAATCAGCCCAGTCACCGCTGGCCACCATGCCCCCCCTACAGTGGGAATGAGCTATGGGCTAACCCCGTGCCCCCTGCGTCCCCTCCTGTCCTCTGCAGCTATAAAGCACTTCATTACCACAGAGCCTGGAGAGACAGAGAAGCACTCAAGAGTGGAGTGCGGTGGAGAGAAGGGTGTTGTTGTGGCGAAGAGAAGCGGGTGGCTGGGTCGATGTAGATTTATTCGCCCACCCCAGCGAGGCTCTGGGCCTTCTCCTGAGGGAGACCCGGGGGTTTATCCGGTCAGCATCCGAGCCCATTTTCAGGCCCCATTGGCACAAACACATAATCACGAGCAGAAGCTATTCCTGGGCCGGTGACGTCGCTGCGTTGCTCTTTATTCGTGTTTTTCAAAAGAAGCTTTCCCCGGGCCGATGTTCACATATAGGTGCAGGGTTTTGGACCAGCTCCACCTGAGCTCTGCTTAATGGGGAAGCGTTCCAAGGTTTAGGTGTTGACTGGTTAAAAGAGGTCTCTGATGTAGCTGAGAAGGTTTTTCTAATGCTATTGATACCACAAGCACGGCCCCTGGCTCCTGGTTATTAGACGGGTGCTTGCCATCTTTCTCTGAGTGGGAAGACTGCTGGCCTGCTGCTGAGGCCCTCCTGCAAGTTTTAAGGCAACTACTGGTGAGAATTTGGTTTCTCCTTTTATTAATCATTAGACTGTAGGCTCTCCCCACGCTCTCCATGACCAGTGAACCTGAACTGACCAGCTCACTTCTGACTTTGGAATAAATGGAATGAATTTATTTGTAACCAAAGGTGAACTCATCTGCAACCATTTCATGATATCTACATGTCAACACGCAGTGTAAACATAATTACCAGCGCAAGCAACGCTCTGGCAGTTTGGTATTTTCCTGACCTTGAATTTCCCCTTTGGCCATCTATGTGGTATATTTTGGTGGGAGGAGAGGCTCAAACAGGTGGTAGGATGATTCCAATGAGGTAGCACAAGGAGAGTTGTTGGTTTTTCGGTGGGTCTAAGATGGTGTGCTGAGAGGAGACGTCTCGGAATCACATCTGTTGCTGACGCAACGTCTCTCTGCTGCGAATCTGGTGATTTCGAACTAAACACTTGCAGCAAATGTGCAGAAACAATGGAATAATGCTCAAAATGTAAATAAACAATTTTAATCAAACACTCTCTAGCCAATAGATGCATTTAAATTGGCATCAAATATTACTTTTAATGTGGTTAAAGCAGAAACATTGGTAAATCAGTCTGCAGGGCAGTATCTGCTGCGTAATACTATAGAAAAAGCTTCTCCTTTAGTTCATAAAATCCCGGCAGAGCAATATGTTGAGAAATCTGCAGCAAGTGCCGCGTCAGAGAGTAGTGCAATTACGCACGGGCGTCCACTGTGTTTATCTTCATTAAATCACATGCAAATGATTCCATGCAGCTACAAAATTGCCCCACACACCTCTACACACATTTGACAAGTCGTCATAACTCGACATTCTAACTGTTTATACGGGGAATATGCAATATGATGTGACAAGTTCCAGCATGAGATCATCATTATTTCACATCGTGCCGCTCTGCACCACCCAGACAACAATATGCTTTCCTGAAGAAGCATCTCTTCATTTGCTGAGCTATTGCTGTCATGCCCCCACACCCCCTCCCCGAAAGCCGTTATGTTTGACCATTGAATTTTATAGCCTCCCCACGCATGATGGCCTGGCGCAACCTATGACTCTCACTTAATCTTCATTTTGCTGCCCCAACCCCACAACTCGGCTATCTCGGTAGCTATATGATAGAAATGACCACACAACAAAGTAACAAAGCCAGGATCTACAACATCGGTGCAACAGAGAGACAGATACACATAATATTTCAGCCTAATTTTATTGCCTGAATATATTGATTTTTTAGTCATAGCTGGTCCCAAGGGATTCTCTGACTTATGCGGTCCAGGCCAAGATAGGTCCAGTCCCCATGAATCTCTTTACTTCCTCGGCAATCCATGGGGATTTGCCAAACAGAATGGCGATATTGGACAATTGAACAATAGTAATGTTTTTGAACACTGAATACCTTTTTTAAATTTATTATTCCAACAATTAAGGAAGGATATTGTGTCAGTCTTACAATAACTGCGCATTGCAACTAGTCACTGGTGAAACACTTTGATATGGTTAAGAAAAGCTGTCCTCATGGCTAAATACAATACTTCAAAAAGCAAACTGGTGCTGGTATGCTCTTGTCGAATGGTCAAACAATGCCCCCCCCAATGACACCATGAATAGGGATTGTCTGAAAATGTATGCTGTTATTCCCATATTTAAATGATTATATTGTTGACTGTGAAGCTACTGTAGCATGATATTAACACACATCTAGCAAAGCTACATATCTCTACTGACAAAGCTTCTGCTAGCCACTGTTATCACTCTGTATTACAATGAAGAAATGAATGTGAATGCAGCAATTTCACAGAAAAGTCTCCTGTTTAGTAATGAGACAAACCTTTCTATATCACAAAGGGAATGAATGTAAACACAGTTACTGTGGGAAACATAACTGAAGCATGTTACTGTCTGATCATGTACAATACAGTGTTGCAGAGATGCTGCTAACAGGTGAAATCCAATGCAGCACTAAATTAAAACCTACACTGTATGGCGTCAACCCCTTGTTTTAGGTATACATTCAACTTTACACGCCTAACCACCAACCTGACCTCTGCACCCTGCTGGCCAGATTATCTCTGTGTCAGATCTAGCACAGTCTATCATACCCAGTGATGCTTTCAGGATCTCAGGTAACCAGAGCTGTTGCCAGCAGATGTTTCGAGACGTGTGTTTACACCTAGAAGGTGTAAAAGGAGCGATTTGATAGAGGGAAATAATTTGCCTTGTTGTGATTAAGATGTTTATGCAGTTATTAAAATAGTTAAACAGTTCCTCGGAGGAGTGATTACTAACTTGTGTGTGCTCAAAGAAATAGAAGGTGCTAAAAATGTCCTTGGGCTGACAGAGTTGTGGTTTCACAGGCGCCCTAAGAGATAATAAAGAAACTTTCCAGGGAGCAAAACGTCAGCTGTCAGACAAGATAGTCACATCTAGGGGAAAGATCACCATGGGACGGGGCAGTGTGGGTTTGTCTTCTTTTGTTGGATGAAGATGACGCCACCACGAAGGGAAAGCTAAAGCTTAAATCCGCGGCTCTTCCCACCTTTTTCTTAACCAATTAGATAGTAGTACATTCTCATTTAAAATACTGTGTAATCCTAAAACAGGTTGTCTCTCTTGGGGAAGTTGCCTGCAGATAACTGGAATGGCAGACTGCGGTTTTCTGAACTAAGAAAGATCCATGTACGTGTTAATTTTTGATCTTCTAATTTCAATAAATCATTTGAATTAAGGATTAGGTTGCGGTTTGTTTTCCGTCCTGCAAATAAGGAACACGCTTACACCAGGGTGCATGAATAGCAGTCCTTTCTCTACACATTGCGGTCACGTTTGCTATAATCACATTGTACATATCTGCGGGTAGGAAAAGAGCAGAACCGGACAATTCCTTCCTGGATGCCCGAGGAGAGTGACATCCTGGTCGGGCCTGCCCACACACGAAACCCTCAAACAGTGATCAAACATGATCACAGCTGCCACAGCGCTGCAGACAGAGACAAATGTTTGATGAGACACAAACACGGAGGAAGTGCAGGATGGGATGGGGAGGGTGCCGGGGGGGCAGGAGGACTCTTGACTGAGTAGGAGGTGCCGTTTAAAAGAGAAAGAGTCAGAGAGTTAGAGAAAGTCAAGCCCACTTATGATTCGTCAGTGGGCGGCATTCTCTAAAAACTTTCCAGGCAGCCACCGAGTGCGTCAGCATCCAGAACAAATCCCCCCCCCATCCTCCTCCCACCTCCATCCTCGGTTCCTACGGCAGCTGTTGCCATGTGGACATTGGAACCGTTCACTTCGGTTGCCATGGATATAGCTATGGACGGGGCCGGTGAGGTGTCTTTAACCCCTGGACACACAGTGACACTGCATGCAGCATAAGGCGGCTGCTGTTACAGTACCAGCACGACAGCCTGCAAGCTAGCGTTAGCGCCACGCAGCAACCGGCAAAGGCAGTCAGGCATGCTCCCGTCCTTCCAGGTCAAACACATGAGCAGCATTATAGCTCCCAACAGCCAATGGAGAGAGATATATTGCCTACATGGGTCATTTAACCGCACAAATGATCACAAACGGTCTCCTCTGGTCTGGCGTTAGGGCATTGCAACATTCTTATGTGCATGGATGTATAGGTATGTGCGTACAAATCCCCTGTGTATGAAAAGGTAATGGGCTCACGCATGTTACACGCTGACATCTTCTCCCTCCTAATGAACAGCCACCCCTAGCAGCAGTGAAAAGAGCCCTAATCGCCTTATTCATCTTCATAATCACTCCTTATTCATCCTTATAATCACTATATTCATCTTGGTAATGACCCCGCTAAGGCAGGGAGGCCCATACGCACCGTTTCTCCCTCTCCCATCATGCACACACACAGATGTAGCGAGGCATTTGGGGCTGTGAAAACATGCTGTTTTCATGTCAGCAGAACTGTTGTGTGAAGACTTAAAGACACACTGACATGACCGTTGGAGCATCTTTAGCTTAAGCAATGCGACGCGTTTCAAAACGTAACAGAATTTGCGGACAGGGTATAATTTCGGGAGGCATCTGATCAAATCGTTCAGGCATTTGAAAATGGATGTGTCTTAGGGAGCGGATCTGGAGAACCACAGCGGTTCCCGTTTGCTTCTACTCACACCTCCCTCACCCATGCTATTGGTTCGGGAGGCGGCGGAAGAGGCACAAATGAATGAGTTCCAGTCATTTGGACTGATCGTGGTATCACAAGCGCGGCGTGTTAATGCAATACTTATTCATCCAAAACCCGGAGTCACAGTGGAGACTCATGTGGTTAGTTACACACTGCTACACACTGTCCAGTTTCCCATAACATGCAGGATTATTGTCCTGGTAACAAGCTAATTATTATATTATAAATAAAATATTACATATTTGGGTAAAAAGTTGCATTTGAATTCATATTTATAAATCACCTTCCAGACCAACAAAGCAAAAAATCTGCAGGTTTAGTGATAATTTGTGATGATGTAACAACCTGCATCATCGTACTGATAAGCATCAGAGGTCTTGCACCACAGAAACATCAAGCGAATGTACGGCTGCAACAAATGAGCTAGTTATGAGCTAGTTGGAGATAGTTAACGCCAAACCTAACTTTGCGCCGAAGAAACTCTCATCCGCATTTCTTTCATCGGTCTATCTAAACACATGGAGTTGATTACGCGACACGCTGTAGAGAAAGGCTCTGTATTGAGACTGCGATTTTAGTTATTAGCGTTACTGCAAACGTCAGTGGGACTTTGGACGATGTTTTCTTCTGGAACAGAACCCGGACGTTCTGGTTTTTCACATCTCTGTATGGTGAGAGAGGTTAGCCGGTTTCTCCAAATCACATTTGATTGGACATAATTTATGTATACGCCCCCGGGTGCAGAATGAGTCATCAAAAACACTTAAGCGGAAGAGAAAGGGAGAGGGATTTAGATATATGAATAATCAACAATGCTTTTTAAACATATACTGTATATTTGACATGTACCACGAGAGCATGGCTTCAAACCTAAAGAGTTTTTTCCATACCACTACATATTCATGACTAAATAAGCAACAATTAAAGTTAAAGAAAAACACCTTGAGGTATTATTTGTTAAGAATGTAACACTCAAAACTCAGCTAATGTGCTTGGTCATGTTGGATCCTATTACTCATAGTAAGAAGCTGATTGAGAAAATAGTTTTTTGTTGATTTTCTTGGCAGAGATGTTGTTCTCTGTCTCTACAGATGAAAGTTAGCTTATAGTTAACTGTGGTCCAGCTAAGAAGCTGTGCACCGTTCCTGTTAAAGAAACAAATAAATAAGACAGTAAAAATACATTTTCAGGGCCTTTAAGCATTTTTTATTTCACTATCTTTTCGCTAAAAGAAGAATACAATATTAGCACCTTTGCAAATAAAGATGCATCTTGTTGCTGTAGCTGTAGCTGATGTGGGAGGAAGACTAATGGAGGCAGCAAGGTGCCCGTCAGGTTTCCGGCTCGCTGGAGGATGACTGACAGACGATAAGACAGCCATTTGACCTCCCACGGCTCGGCTCTGAGCGCTTCCCAACAAAGCCGCTCCTCTCTGCCACCTGAACGCTGGGATGGCCGCCACTTCTGACGTGAAACGCGTCACATCTGCGCCTGTCTGTGAGCTGAGAGCTGCTGCAGCGCCCTGTAGGGTCTGTTTACTCCTGAGATTATGTGTCGATGGAAAAGAAATGGGAAGGGAGGAGCAGGTCGCCGGTGACCCAAAGGAGCAGCGAACCTGTGGGGAAGCCGGACGTTATATTCACGTCACCCCCACTGCTTTCTCGACTCCTCTCTTCAAATCACTTCTTATTTATACTCTGCTGTTTTCATACTGTATTAGGCCTTTTCCACTGAAGTAACTTTTCTGTATGTGTAGCCTTTAGCACAGCTTCTGCTTCTGTTTCCACCGTACTCCCCCCAGCTTTCGGGGCGCCAGGCAAGTTCCTGAGCCTAGATTGCAGCACTGTAATCCTTAACCACTTGTTTATTATTGTCACCATAACTACGAAGCTCCCCTAACCTTAACAAACTTTTAACCCAAAAATAAGATTGTGTGTTTTGGAGTACGTTATCAGTTTAACTATATTCCCCAGTAACATGTGGGGGCAGGTCTGGGGCCGGTCTTGTGTACACTTTTTGCCCCAATCTGTCGACCTCCTACTCCGAGTGGGGTTCTTCTTAATACTGAAGTATAAAAGTAATCAAAGAAAGAAAGAAAACCAACATTAGCTCAACTTTTTCCATGGTTGTCTGTCCCACAACTGAACTGTGTTCGTTTTCAGAACAACGCGTAAAATGATGGTATCTGGAGCGGTGGCGCCTTTTCAGTGACGTAATCCAAAACGTTCTGATTTGTCAAACACAGTGGAAATGTAGTCAGAACCTAGAACCTAGAACCTTATGGGTTCAGGTTATTGGAAGAGATATATGTATGCATATGCTGTGTTTTTCAGCCCCGCTTCTCTGCTATTTCTTCCTTTTTTGCCTTTGATTCTTTGCAACAGGCCTCCGCTCTCTACTTTTCTGCAAGGTGTCAGTATATTACAAACAAAGACAAGCAGCATCACCCTCAGCTCAGGAGCTGTCAGAGGGAGTGGGAGGGATTTCTCCTGCCCGTGGTCCATCTGTGTGTCTCAGTCGAGACGTGTGAACACTCTGGGACGTGCAATGTCAAGGCGCAGGGCAGGAACCGCGATGAAGGGTAGGATGAGACTTCACAGATCCAGGAACAGGGAACCAGTGAGTCACCGGTGTCACAGTGGAGTGCGTCACAGCCTTCTGGTCAGACCGATGCGAGAGCTGTCCAGTTCTCAGAAGAGTCCCTCAGCAGCACCCGCAGAGAGAGGCATTCCCAGAACGCAGGCCAAGTAAACACCTCGCGCTAATAGCAGCAATTGCAAAAGCAGCAACTCACCTACGCCAATCACAATCATGTAATCAGCTCCGCAGGGAGAAAGTGCTTTGCATCTATTTGTGATCGAGCGCTCTGAGACTTTAGAAACAAGTACAACCTCATTTAAAAACAACTGTTTGACATTTGCTCAGAGTCATGATAGACACAATAGAGTAAGACTGGATTTCAGGGATTTCATTGATAAGCTCATCTTCAACCAGAGAGGAGGAATACACCAGTTGGGCTTCCACCCTCCACAGCGACATTGTAAATGTTACCCTATGTCCAAATCCATTGAGAAACCACATTTAGAGGCGGCACAAACACATGCACAGTCAGTAGAACAATGTAAATGCAGCAAGATGGATGCAGTTTTGCTGCAGGCAAAGTAAATGAGTCAAAGAGGAACTGACTGAGAAAATTGCCCGACTCAGTCAAGAGAAAGACAATCAACTAGAGGAAAGTGAGTAAGAGCTTGTAGACGCTGAGAAATGGAAAAAAGAGCTAAACTTCTAAAACGTTGGTTTGCTAACAGCAACACTGACCAATAACATTCAGTGCTGCTTCGTATCTGCGAAACCTGGCGCAAAACTATGACAATTCAGCGTCAGAATAAAAATTAGGATACGCAGAGTTTGAACTAGTCCACATTGACTCATCCATGGGGTGACGGCAACCAAAATCACAAATTATAATGGGAGATTAAAACAGCTCATCCTAATGGCTTGCTCTGTTGTCCTGCTGCTGTCAGATTTTCACGTCGGCCAATTAAACTCAAAACTCAATCAAACTCTGCTACAAAACCAAGGAGAGTCTCGTGTACCATGACACACACAAACACGGAGGTGCTTTCGTGTGTCCTGCCGTAGGTGCTTGCAAACCAAAGTGCCACTCCAAAGCAGGCAGAACAATTTATATCAGATGACCTTAAGTCAACTCATTCAGACTGTGCCAGAATGATCGTGTACGTTTATTACAAGCCACACTGTGCAGGATGGGTCTAATAAAATACTGGTTGCAGTCCGTGTCAGACTGTATAATATCAGTTTGAGGCATGTCAGATGAGTGAGTGGTGAATCGTAGAGCTACGATGTAAAAACAGTATACGAGAGCACGGGCACGTCATCGGCTCGCGTTATCCATCTTGTGTTTAGAAAAATCAGGAAAAACAACTAACAGGCTTTGGCCGTAGTGCTGGCCATAGTACAGGAAAACAGAGAGAGCTGACATAGTGGTTAAAGTATCTATTTGACTGGGCAGGAGGCAGAGCTGTAAGACAGAGCTAAACTAACCATCAGGTGTACTCGGCATGCTGCTGGAGGACCTAAAGCGTCCTCTCTGCAGGACTGAGGTGAGTCCTGCCTGCAGCACAGCGCCGCACTCCAACAAACCTCCACCGAAGCCTTCAGACCTGAATGAATGGACTGGCGTGAACTTAAAAGAGTCCACATTAACATGCCAACAGCCTGGGAAACACCATCTACGACGGGAAAACACAGCAGTTGAGGTGTAGAGGCGCTTCAGTGCAACATTATGTTGTCTTTAAATCATTTGTTAATTTGTTTGTTCATTTTATTACGCAGTGGACAGTGGAGAGATGACATGAAACGAAGGGCGACAGAGAGATGGGGAATGACATGCAACTACACAATTAATCTGCCAATTTTCTTCATTCATCAGTTAACCGTTTGATCTTTTCAGTGTCAGAAAATTCGCAATTTCCCAAAACCCAAGTTTAAATATGCTTGTTTTGATTTTGTTCCAACAAAAGTTTATCAATCATAGAAGTAAAAGTGACTCAAAACATATTCACGTTTGACGTGCCTGAACCCTTACATGTTTGGAATTTTTGCTTAAAAAATGACTTAAACGATTACTACTCAGTTGATTAGATAATAGTTTCACCATAACCACCTTAACCACCATTAGACAGTTTTCCAATCTGTGTATATCATCTGACGTCAGATCTAAGAATATCCAGCTCTAGAGCCACACCTCACCTTCCACTCTGGAGCCACATGCACACATGTTCAACAGTTGCGTCGACCACCCTGTGAAATTCGTTTCGAAACCAAGCATCTGACGTATTCTGTAGTCTGAGCTGTGGTATTCTGTCGCTCAGACTCTATTTTGAACAATTCAGCCTCAGCCTCAACAAATTAGAGCTGGAGATGTGAGTTGGAGCTTTGTTTGCTGTGTGGTGGAACAGTGAGAGCCCACAAGGACACCGACTACAGGGGATGTCATAAATAAATAAATGCATACATGCATCTTCAGTCAAGGATGTGGAATGCGGGGAAAAAGTCTCAGAAGGTTGCTTTAAGTGTGTTTCAAGTTCAGGCCGACATCAGCTCTCCCAACTAGCCCTTCATCCTCCTCGAAAACAAGACACCAATCGATATCTTTCCCTGTCTATTTCTAACTTCTGCTTCTTCCCCTTTATCACTTTAGGTTAGCTGAAGCTAATCAGACAGCTTTCAGCGTGTTGTCAAACTTCGCGTTGCGTAGAAACAAGGGTGACGTAATGCTCCTTGTGCTCCTTTGTTAGCGGCGACGCTCACAGCTGTGCTTTTGCATCTGAGCAGGAGAACAAAGCGTCCTTTAAACTTCCTCACCTCGGGTTTATATCCACAGCCTGGAAAACATCACACTCAATTCAGTTCACTTTAATAAACTGGCAGCAGCACCGAGGTGTCTGGGCGCCAGATTGCTCGCCTCCCCGCGCTGCTGCTGATGAAGTTGTAGCTGATGCTCATTCGCTGTGATGAAACCCTAAATGATTTGACCCCGTTGCCGGCCTTTTCCTGTGATTTACATCACGCGGCCTGGAAGTGAGCTCACGGTATCAGCGCAAAATCTGCACAGTGAGCACAGCGGGACAGTGGCTGGGCGTCATAAATTCCCTCTTAAAACAGCTGCACATTGATCTTATGAACGTGCCGCACTCTTATTTAAATCAACTGCATTCCCATCCGCCATTAATAACAGCGGGAACACTTGCGGACAGATCTAGGGGGGGGGGGGGGTTACTTTTACTGGCGAGTATAAAAGACCACAAATCAAAGGCAGTCGATGCAGCTGTTTCACTAGATTATAACGATTACTGTATGAGCAGTGAGCCACACACACTGAGATGAGACACAGGCAGAGCAGGAATGATAGAGAGAGCTGCAAGAATACAGCAGGAAGGAGAGAGAGGGAGAGAAAGAGATGAACTCCTTTCTGAGTTATTTATCTGCGATTGTTGCTATTTTGCCTTTCAGTTCTGTTCTTGCTTTCACATTGTTTTACAACTTTTCAACCAGCAAAGCTCATTAAAACTGTGCCGAATAGATTAAAACAGAGCTAGTTTATACCGACATGTGGACTGATGGAGGCTGATGTGTATTTTAGGCTTAATTGTAGAGGAAACAGTTTTGAAAAATGTTCACAAAAAAAACAAAACCCTAGTAAGTTAAGGCTAATGACTCTTTTAGTAAGTTGCCAATTCTTTTCTCAACCACCAGGTTAATCACTTGGTCACTTATGGGAGATAAATGGCCATCACAGTTTCCTGAAGTCCAAGGTGTCGCCTTCAAATTGCTTGTTTTGCCCCACCAACACTAATATAAGACAGAGACAATCCTTAGATTTTTCTTTTGCATTTTTGCTTGAAAAAACGTTTAGACCAATTATCAAAATAGTTGCCGATACATTTTCTGTCGATTGACTAATCAGTTCATCCCCTAGTCATTTCAAATCTACAGTAAATGACTGCAGAATTGAAAACCTTTCAGCAGTGTTGGCTAGTAAGAATAAGCACGTAAATTGAATAAACTGTGTTGTCCAATCCACAGTGTTTTCTTATACATGAAATTCGCTGTCATGTACAAAAAAAAGTTCCTAAGATGTGGAATTGAATTTAGTGGAACTTATGTTTTTTATTTTGCTATTCCCACGGGACTGTTTTCTAAAGTAGTGTAGCATGTGGAGGCGTTTTCTGTTTTGTCCCCCCCCAGCGGCCTCGCGGCAAAACCCGAAATCATGCCTGACTGGGCGTATTTTTCTGCCTTTATAAACCATTTACAACTTTTTTTTTACAATAGTTTCAAACATTAAACAGAGTTACAAGCTGTGGGCTTCCAGTTTTGTCTTGTTGCTGAGCGGTAAATATTCTTGGCTGGAGAGTGAAGTTGTGTACATGTAAGATCCAGCCATAAGATGCAGGTTTGTGCTAAATAAAAAAACCTTAAAAAAATTTTGGATGACCCACCCACTCATACAGAACTGCTGAAGATGCCTTTCCTGTCATGTCAATAACTCTTATTTAAACTGAGCTAAACTAAATTGCGTTCCACGGCACTCTAATGATTAACTGAGGCCTGTGTCTTGAAGTGCACGCACCCTGTCAGAGGGCCATTCAGCACGACACTGAACCATCTACCTGTTCACTCAGCATAAATCAATTAAAATGCAATGTAAATGGAAAACGATACCGAAAGACGAAGAGGACAAAACACTCAAAGAGAGGAGAGCTTGCTGGGTAACATAGTCGAGTAGTAGGACCCATCAGTGCCGTATTTCTACAGGGATCTGGTGTGTTGTCATTTTAAGTTTATCAAAAGTATGCTTATATTCAAGTTCGAAGAAAAATGGTTTGAAGGTATCTTGTCAAAACCAAAATTGAGGACATATACCGGACACGTATCAAACAAAAAGTTTGGCACTGAACCATTTGTTACATCTCGTTTATCTAGAAGCCAAAGATCTTTCGTTGCACGCTTGAGAACTGCAGTTCTTCCTCTGGCTGTTGAGGTCGGTCGATTCAACACAGTGGGAAAACAGGTTGTGTGAAATGTGGGATTTTGGGAAGACAGGAAACTGACTCCTACTTTCTTTTGTACTGTGCAAATCATGATGATTTAAGAGAATACATTTTTTAATTAAATGACTTGACAAAACCCTGAAATATCCGGGCCGTACAGACGAGTAAAAGTAGCAGTAACCAGATAAAAAAAATTACTCTGTGGCAAGGAAAAGTCCTGCATTCAAAATGGTACATAAGTAAAAATACAGTTTTAGCAGCAAATTGTACTTAAAGTATCAAACGTACTCATTATGCAAAATGGTACCATTGAAAGTATTACATTTATTAAATGGTTATCATTGGACTTTTATTTCTGATTCATTACCCTCTGAATGTTGTCAAGGTGGAGCTAATTTTAACAACGTGTAGAGTGTTGGGTAGTTTCATTCATGGCAATGCATGCTTTATAAACGGATCATGTGTTTGTCTTGAACGAAAAGTAACCGGTAAGCTGTCAGATAAATGTAGTGGAGTAAAAAGTAAAGTGCGATATTTTCCTTCCGAGGTGTAGTGGAGTCGGAATGTAACATAGCATAAAATGGAAATACTGTACCTCAAAGTTGCACTCAAGTACAGTACTTGGGTAAATGTACTTAGTTACATGCCACCACTGCGTACAAATGATCAGAAATTGGAATGGTTGTAATTTTGATGTGTTTAAGTTGGCTAACTTTGTCTCAAAAGCTTTAAAAAAGAAAAAAAAAAAAAGGCGATTCATGGCATATTTACTCTGATTCATCCAGCATTGCTTGGTAATGTTTACGTCAGTGATTTGTGTTGTAGAGAATCTGACAGGGAAAATTGTTTGAGTTGGTTTTCTAGTATTTTGAAAATGTACACACAGTCTTCTGGAGCTGTGGTGTCTTAGAGTGGTATGCATGGCACTATAATAAAAGCTTCATTGATTCGTTCATGCAAAAAAACCCCCACAGAAAGCTCAGCAGGATAACAATCATGCATGAAACAACAACCAATGTCACAACCAAGAAGTTTAAAATGTCCCAAAATATCTCTCTAAATGCTCTAAATGGGTTCAAAAATATTATTAATCTAGTTAAATTACCAGTTAATGTAAAGGATAATAACAAATTTAAACTAATATTGAAATAATTTATAATAAATACATATTTATTTATTATTATATTAAGTTACATCTTTTTCACTTTAATATTTGCAGATTGGTGCAACACAATTTCAATATCAGGCATAAATGATATTTCAAAAGATGGATATAGAGAGCATTGTCCTACAATGTTTTAAGAGTATATGTGTATAAAGTCTCTGTTTCTTAGCTTATAATAACGTGTTGGACGCGCGTGTAATCTCTTAACTGTGCGTTTGCTGTTGAAATGATCAGGACTACAGGCCTGCAGAGCAGGCTGACTCACTCTTGTGTTTGCAGGGCGTTGGGGGTCCTGAACGCCCTCCCAGCCTGTTAAATGCACTTCAGCGCTGCTCTCAGCAACACACACACACACACACACACACACACTCTCTCTACCCAAATACGCTGCATATTCAGCCAACCACCTACTCGTCCCTTCACCACCTCACACAGGCACATCACACTAGCATGAAAACCACCATATGCACACAAGTTTGCTCTTTAGCCGTGTGCTATTTATAAAGAAAGTCCATCCCTCTCTTTTGTTCTGTGTCTGTTGTAGTGTTTTAACATGATCATCCAACACTGTAGTATCACAAAAGTATGGCAGACCTGTACTGCGAACCCCTTATTAAGGTTAGAGCGCCATCATACAGCAGGCTGATACTGGCCTTTTATTACATAACGCCCATCAGCCGGTCATCGTTATCATGCACACAAAACACACGAAAATGCACAAGCACAGCTGAAACGATGAGGCCGAAAAGTAATTGGCAACTATTTTGACAACCGTTTGTCATGCAAAAACATTTCATGGTTGCAGCTTCACAAATGTGAAGATTTCTTGATTTTCCTTGTCATTCTTTTATTAAATTTGAATCATTTTTTAATAAATCTGAATATTGATCCATTGGTTTGGACTGAACAAGGCGTCGCTTTGGGTCACTGTGATGCCGTTTCTCGCTGTTTTCAGAATTTTTACAAACCAAACAAACAATTGACTGATGGAGGAAATAATCAGCAGATGAATCCGTCATGAAAACAATCATTAGCTGCAGTCCTGTACTAAACAGTTCAAACTGAGCGCCACCTCAACAAACTACAGCAGTAAAACCCTGCTTTTAATGCATGAGGAATGATAACCAATTGATATAATATAAAGTATAATAGTATAACAGTCACAGGGGACATTTTACTGCATAGAGTACTTTTACTTTTAATACTTTAAGTACATTTTCCTTATTTTTTCAGTGTGGTATTAGTACGTTTACTTAAGTAAAGGATCTGAATACTTCCTCCACCACTTACTACGGCCCACAGAACCTGATGGGTCACAGAATACAGTGTAACACCGCCGGCAGGCGGAGCACTCATCCTTCGCAAGTCATCAAAAAATGTCACTTTAGAAGCAGAGTAGGGATTCCTGGCTCAACCTCACCTCCTTCCAGGGTGCATGGAGAAGGGAAAAACGTCTTACTTTAATGATGGACAGTCGATAAATATTTAAGCAGGGGACTTGTCGTGAGTACCCTCCTGCAAACACTGCATTTGTCAGTTTGACTTTGGTGAAGTGTATCACCACTTCGGGGTGTTTAAGATCAGGCGGTCTGCCGTGTTCAGTCAGTCAGTCTGTCTTGTTAACAACTTTAACTGCTGAGTGTTTGTGTGCGTCACCGTTTGCTTTTCTTTGCAGATGCCTGTAGTGTTAACGAATCCAGGAACTTTACCAACCTGGAACCAGATCCAAAATGGAACCGGCTCTCTGAACCCATCCCTACTTCATATGTAATCAAACTAAAGTGACAGCTCTCCTACATGTTACTAACTTTAGCAACTGTACATGTAAATGATACTTCATAATTTCTAACCTCATAAAATACAATACATCCATAACCAAAATGCTTAAGACATTTCCGGCACACAAAATAGCACCGACAGTTTTGTAGGATTTAGTCAAAATACTTGCAGTATTTATAGAATATGTAAGGCTTGAAGTTAACCGCCATGAAAGTGTGTAAACGTGATCTTGCAGAAAGATTTCTCTGAGAGGCTCTGCACATGAGTTTCAGCTAAATCCCTGAACTGTAAACATACACAGCAGTGATACAATACGGTGGTATAGTATAGTATAATAGTACTCAGGAACATTCCCACTGTCCATAATGCTCAGCCAGGCCTCTGCCAACAGCAGCACCAACAGAGTGTCAGGTTATACCCACAGAGCATCCGGAGCCAAGTCATTCCATCTGACCTATCACCACGCAACCTTATGATGGTTTGTGGCTGCTGTTGATATACGACGTCAGAGTTGGATAACGCAGTTCTCCAGCTATTTACAAGATTTAAAAAAACTACGTGCCGAAGCAGCACAACAAAATGAAGCAAAGGAAGGTCCTCTTGTGTGTTTAGAGGAAATGACAAGAGCTGGAAATGTTGTGCGGCCCATCAGAGCATCAATCCATCCAACCAGCCTGAATATTAGAGCCATAATCATATTCCCTGAGAGGGGGAGTGAGCGATACTTTTTACAGTTGGCTACATTTACAGCGATTATGATTCACTCTTATGTTCATATGTCAGTCTTCCGTTGCAGTGAAAACAGGATGTTTTGTGTCGCTAATAACACATGGAGCGATAAGTCATCGTCATCCGGAAAAGGCTCAGTTGCACCACATCCCCGAGCTGAGGGCCAGTTCGCTCGCTGCCAACTCCTCGAGAGACGGAGAGATAAATGGTGACAGTGTGATCGACGAGCTTGTGCAAGATTTTTTCAAGATCAAGAAGGGGCTCCCTGTCCTGTTGCGGGCTCAGGGGTGGAAGACGTGCACGTATCTGTTAGTCACGACTGGTTGAGACACAGTAGGGAGGATTTCAGTGCCTGGAACAAAAAACACTGGCCCAGTGAGCGTCGCTCAACGCAGCGAGCGTTTCCCTAACATCACCGCAGTGCCAGCGCTTAGTACGACCGCAGGTCCCGGTGATCGAACGTCCCGTGACTGGCCTGACCTGAATTTGGTTCCTGATACATCCTGCACGGTGAGAGACATAACTCAGTTTCAATGGTCAATTTGCATCAGGACGGTTTCACGTCCCCTCTTACTGTGCGTCCTCATATTTGCCTTTCCCCTGCTGCGTACAAAGAAGGGAAATAAAGCAGCAAGTCGCTCTGAGCCTTCACCAAACACCAGTGAGGGTTCGACAAACTCGACGAGGTTCACGGCCCGCTGGGAAGAGACGCGTGGCCCTACACTGGAGGAACGCACAAACATCCCAACGTGGGGGAAATTAGATCAGTAAAGATTCAGATTGGGTCAATTTTGGTATCTTTTGGCATAATATACTTGTACTTTTTACGCCTTTACATTTGTTGGACCCTTAGTTACTTTTCAGATTAGGCTTTGGCACACAAAACGTATGATAAACGTTTATTTCAAGCCAAAACAAACACCAAACATTCCCATGTTCCAGCTTCACATTTGTCACGATTTACGGCTATTCTCTGCTTTATGTGTAAACTGAATACGTTTGGAGTTTGGACTGCAAATGTTTCGACATTTTATGGACCAAACAATTAGGTGATTCATTAAGAAAATAATCAGCAGATTACCTCACAATGAAAAGAGTCAGAAGTTGCAGCCCGAAAATATGATTCAATTGTTTTTATAAAGCAAAATGCCCAACGGGGTATAAAGTAGCTAAAAATAGCTGCACCTCAACCAGCTGAAATGTTAAAATGCTGCTTACTGCACATGTCGATGCATCAATACTAATGATCCAATAAAACTGTATTGTAAAAATATAACATTAGGAAAGTGGTTATTCTGCATGATGATTACTTTTAAAAAGTACATTTTGCTGATAACACTTCGGCACTTTTACTTGAGGACATTTGGAATGCATGACTTTTACGTGTAATGTAGTGTTTTTGCATTGTGGTAAAGGATCTGAGCTCTCGGCTTGTGGTTATGGCCAAAAATCGAATGCATTGAAACGTATTAGCATCTTCGGCCCACATAATCAAAAACACAGACAAGGTTTCAATAACTGTGAAGTCTCCTTGTGTTGGATACCTCTAGTTCCCAACTATCACTCAGGCAACACTGAGTAGCTAACAGAAACCCCTGCACAATGCATGAAACAAAACACAACAACTGCTCCCCCCTGTTTCCAGTCTTTATGCTAAGCTAAGCTAAGCTAACCGCCTCCTGGCTCCAGCTTCATATTTACACGCGAGTGGTATCGATCTTCGCATCGTACTTTTTGCAAGAAAGCGAAATAAAAAGTGCTTTTCGCACTGATGGTCACCTTCCAAAGGTTTTGTTCACCTGGTTTCCTCATCCTTCAGCCAGGTGGATTAACTGAGGCGCAACACCAAATTACTAAGTTACTCTTCTCCTCAGTCCAATTTCATTACCTCGAGCTCGTATCCCGTAAGGTTTTTAGCTTGTGTCTCTGCTCTCTTTGCTTTACCCAGGTCCCTGATATCCCTCCCAGCATATGATATTAACTTTAACACCATCGCTCCTCTCTCTTTTGTATGATGCGCTCATCTCCTTTTCTGTTTTTTTCTCTTCTGAAACATGTCTGATAAAGGTCCACTCCCACCACCGCCGTGCCTGTATGTACTGTGTCAGAGAGAGAGAGAGGCCTTTCCTCAGGCAAACAAAGTACTTGTTGTTTTGAGTGGAGCGAGAACTGGCAGATGGGGAACATATTTCCTTTTTTAACACAAGCGCAAAGTCAAGCTGTGGACATTTTCGGTCCCCTTTTTGTACACCTGAATCTTGCGAGGCCAAGCGACCGATCCTCTCCTCGCCTCAGTGAAATTCCCAGCAGCATACAAACCATAGCAAACCTTAACTGAAATGACCTCAGAATATCAAACAACTTCACAATAAACGTGTGGTTCCCAGCCTTTGTTTTTGTCAGATGCACCCCCACAGTCCACTTGTCATGTTCCTAATTTAATTTTGAATTCAACTACATGTTATTTAACACTAATAATTATAAGTTTATGTTGAAACTGTCAATTTAGCTAACTATTTGAACCATTTCTCCATTTTATCTAACAGTTTTAACTGTTTACCCAGTACTTTTAGCTAACTATTTGAATGGTTCATTGATTAATTTTGGCTTTCAACTTCTCTGCTCGCTTGATAACTAGTTTTCATGCGCTCTCCATCGCAACACTTGGCGTTGAACGTTACAGCTGTCTCAATATGTGGATTTTGTTTTTTTTAACTGAAATCTCATCTCATCTCATCTCATCTTCTACCGTTTGTTCCCGTTAGGGGTCGCGGGTGACTGGAGCCTATCCCAGTGACTTTGGGCCTTATTAACTGAAATCTTTGTCCTTTTTTTTTTATCAGTTGAGTTACTCCAGTCTTTCCACTTACTCTTGGCAACTGTAGGTACCTAGTCCTACCCACGGTTGGGAACCACTGCAATAAACTGTGTGGCCCTCATTTCATCGTTAAAACAACTAATAAGGGTCGACCGATGATGAGAACTTCAACAAAGCAACCAGTGTGACCCTAAATGAGACGCTAAACTTGACTGAATTCCAACCAGAAACAGTGATCACAGCAGTGTGTATGTGCGACACGTGTCTGCTCATGTCTGATGCATTCAGCTCCGCCTAAAGCACTTCATAGTTTTCCGCAAATGACGATGCAAACTGAGGTTTCACTCAGTTTAAATCATTCCGTCAGCGTCCTCTTGTTCCTGAAAACTGCAGACCTCAGCAACACTTGGGCAGTTTAGTAGATAAGGTTATTGGGGAGAGATAACAAAGTCTTAGCACAAAGACAAATGCGCGGAGAGGCATGAAAGCCAAACTCGGAGCAGCAATTTCCAATAAAGGTGAAGCGAGGTAAATGCAGTTATGTTCGGGAAGTGATGAATATGACGGCAGGAGTTCGGGCAGCTGGGGGGAAATAAGCCTGAGAGAGTGACTAATGCTGGTTTACTGTAAACACAATATCTCATGCCCACATTACAAATCTTGTGCAGTCCTGGATACTATTGGATGTCTCTCAAGTGGAAACATTACTCAGTTTACAAATTCACATGATTCCTAGGGTTTCGGACAGGCTGATCAATATTTGTGATCGTGAAACTCTCCCTCCCTGTCTCCGAGCCAAACGGTCTGATGTCACCAAAACGTGCCGCCTGGAGCCGCTCCATCGACAGCAAACGGCACACTGACTTTGTGGACCCATCCGAAGGATATTTGAGCTTTTCCGCCGAAGCCGGGCTCCGTTTTAGAAGCAGAGATAACGGTTAGGAATCAGAAAATGCATGTGCACACTGTCAAAGTCACCTTTCGCATCTCCACCAATTACAGCAAGTTCTCTGAGGAGCAATACTGTAACTCAGCCCCGGCGACACACATAAGCAGGAGAGACAAATTCCAGCACTGTGAGACAGCTGCTTTATGCCCAGGATTACAAATTGGATTGTCTGACGCAGTACAATATATCTTAACACTAAAATGCAGAGTTATTCGCTTATATTTTATGACGCCTCAACCCTTATTTTAACATACCAAAACGTGTGTCATAAAATGGAAGTGCTTTGGAAAAACAAAAATGAATAGTTTTATTTTACAGGTCCTCCTCACTCCCCAAATCATCTCAAGTGCCACCTCATCTGTGCCGCTTGAAGTACACTGGACATGTCCTCCATACCAGGCCCGATCCGCTTCAGCTCAATACACCTTAGCATGAACGTACATTTTCATAACTACTGTATTTCAGCACAATTTTGAGGCACTTGTATTTTACTTGAGTATTTCCATTTTCTGCTACTTTATACTTCTACTCCACACACTACCCAGCTGTATGTTAAGTCATTAAAATGAGCTCCACCGTTACCAGCTGCACATTGAAGCGATGTACACATTAATGCATCAATAATTATAATCCAATAAACATTTACTTAAGTGAAATTTTGAATGCATGAGTTTTACTTGTAACAACGTACTTAAGTCAAAGATCTGAGAAGATCTCGCTGACAGCCACAAACTGATTGAGATGTCCTCATATACGATTTTAATGGACACCCGGCAGCCATTCAGAGACAAGTATTTTACCATGGTCATGGTCTAAGACTGAATGCGAGACAATACAACCATGAATGTTTAGCTTCTTTTTTTTTTTGCTACAAGGTCGCAAACCTATGCGAAAGGTTATTGTCCACTACTTATTAGGAACGTCGCTTAGGTTGCTTTCACACCTTTGCCAGGTAAAAACATCACACATTCTTGCCTTTTAGTTCTGGTCTGGTTCGTGCTCACGCTGACTTATTGCAAACAAACCAAGAGACGTGAACATGAGGTCATACAGTCTGTCAGGAAACTCAGTGGTTGGATCGTTTTGGTGATGTCATCCTACATCACCGGCGCGACATGGATCCAATCCACTCCCGATGACTGACAGGAAGCCGTGCTGCACTTTACTGTCTTTATGTTCTCTGGTGTCACAAAGAGAAATAACTGGTTATGAGCATTATTAGCCGACACTGTTCATTTTCCCGTTTCCAGTTGACCAACCCGCACACTTACCATCAAATCAGCAACGCCGCATTTTATTACACTGGTCAACACGCAACCCAAATTATGTGTCCAAGTGTAACCTTTGAAAGTGGTAACTCTCCTGCAGTTGGATTTCCTTGTTGTCCCTTTAATGTCCCCCAAAACTCCAGTTCACACCTCTGTTGCTTTAGTTTCAACACACGTATTGCAGCATTTCAACACTCCCTTCTTATAGTTGGGATGTGTGTGTGTGTGGTCCCAAAATCCCCAAATTCTTAACATCTGTAGAAATCGCTCTTAATACCTTTCTGTTGCTCTCTAAACGCCCCGCTCTCTGCCCCCCCCCCCCCCTCCTTTGGACTGCCCAAGGCAGAATGATTAATTTGTGGCTATTGATTTCTCTTCCTGAGCCGAAAGTATGTGAGGGAGCAAGAGGGTGAGGTAGCGTGAGAGAGGGTCAGAGATGCAAAGGGGTGAGGAGGGAGAGACTTGGAGAGAGAAGAAAGAGAGAGGAGTGTATGGGGGGGGGGGGGGGGGGGGGGAGAAATACGAGTTTTGGGTGTGTGGCTTTCTTCTTTTTTTTTTTTTTTTTAATGTAGGGGGGAAAAAAAGCCAATGGTTGCAGTCTGGATGCGTCAAACCACCTCCCCTCAGTCTCTCTCTCTCTCTCTCTCTCTCTCTCTCTCTCGGTGGCGATTGGCAATTCACTGAGTGTCCACATGTCATCTCTTGCCCTGCTGCAGCGGCAAGCAGCGCGGCATGCTGGGAGGAGGAAAGGGGGGAAAAAAGGACAGTTTAAGGGAAGGCAGCACGGGAGGGCAGGCAAGATGGCCAGATGGATGGAGGCATATATTCATCCATTTCCCTGATTCATTACATCTATGTAAATGCTGCTGTGTATTTATTTGTCTATATGTGTTTGTGTGGGCTCTCAATGCACCCCCCCCCCACCCCCTCCCATATCCTCTCACGGCCTGATGTATGACAAACGTCGTGTTGAACACAGCTTTCTCCCCGCCAATTCGTCACTGCCTCTTTTGATTCCTCTTCCCAGTCTTCCCTGAGTCTTTCTCTTCAGTTAAATCTCCATGCAGCTGCTAAGAAAATTTAATATTATTGCCCCCCAAAAAAACAAAGAAAGAGGGAAGGGCGTCCGGTTAGAGGAGATGTAAAGCCATGGGACCGGCGCTTAATTCTTTTGGGCAATCGTTTGAATTAAGCCTGTCTGTGGTTAGCGTATGCAGCGACCAGCGTGTCTCTCTGCGTATACTACAAGCACATATGTGACGTTTGGAGATGAGTATGACCTACATTTGCTGTTCGAGAATCCCACACACTCGCGCAGAGCTTGTCTGACTCCTTATAGTTAATGAGAGAAATGAAATGATCAGCAAATGTCCATTTTGTCAAGTGACCTCTCAAGGGCATATATACAGCAGCGGTGACGGCCGATGAAATCAACACATGTGCAATATGACGTGTGAATCAGAGGGGCGTAAACAAAGAAAAGAAAGAGGGGATACAAAAATCGTCTAGATGAGGAGTGTCGATCAACAAGGTCACTGTCAGTGTTTACTTTTGCTTCATTTTACAAAGCCAGTTTCTCACTAACAGTACCACCAATTACATTACAGCGTACAATCGAAGTACAAGATAATGACCAATTGTTCCTTTTACCTTGGACCAGCTACAGTGTAATAACAAACCTGCGCTTGTATGATGCAAGCTAGAAAATCCATGAAACACGCCAACAGTCCATATTCTCCCATAGTTGTGAGGAAAGTTGCTAGTCAACATAGAATCCCAAATTGATCCATTCCAGCCTAAATTAGGAAAATGTCTTCGAATTAGAATTGTGTTCTCTGAAAAAAAGTGTAGTATGAACCAGGACGTTGAGTGTGTGGATAAGATCACCCTAAACTCTATATTGGGATCAATAGATAATTTCCCCTGCGCACATTTTGTCATGTAATAGCGGGAAGAGCACAGGTGTAATTGATAGCATTAATAACGGCTGCATTCCATTTAGGTGAGCCACCTCCGGGATCCTGGTGTTGTACATGCCGGCATGCCTAACAGGGGTACTTATATTGAACACGGCTTATCATTAATGTTATAAGTTACACCCGTACTGCTCTTGCTATGACCTCAACAGTGTAACAAAACTACCAACTTTTGAACTATGAGTGAGGTTTTCATTTTTAGCTCATACTTTTCTACCTTAAACTTAAAGCAACAACTCTGACGTTAACATGGACGCAAATGACTTTGTGCACCAACTACATCTACCAACTGAAGAGCCAGATATCCCAAACTAGACCAAACCAGAGAAAAAAGGAGAGTAAGTTTTTGACTTACGTCACTCAAACATATGACTACAATGGGTTGCACATGTCGCTCTGTACTGGCCCGACCTGTAAATAGGCAACTGTTTGCTAATACTTTAGCTATGACAACTTTATAAACAGGCGGTTTATCAGGTTTGTGTTTTTGTGGGAGTATTTCTGCCCTCTACAGGCAAAAATCAATTAATGCACCTGCAACTGTGGCAAAATCATTCCTCTAACTGTAAATGAAATGCTCTTTAGCTCCCCAACAGAACTTATAAGGCTTACATTAGCTTTAAGTTCTGTTACATGTCTACTTTGCTAATCCTTTTGCCTTCGAAGCAACAGAAAAGAAGATAACTTTGTCTTGTCCCAGTAGGCAAAGCACAGGTGTAGGTAATAACATTCATGAGTAAGCTATTTTAGCAAGCCAGCATGCTAAATATTACGATTATGTCACCGGCAAACTACTGGAATAGAGCCAATGTTAATGTTATTAGATACACCTGTGCTATTTTTATGTTTGAGTGTCACCCAAACTGTGTCTGCAGTATTGACTGTAAGGTGCTGAAAGTTGTATGTTTGCATATTAAAGAAATACATCTATACTGTACTTTATTTAGGCAATAATCTTGGCTGTTTTTATTAAAACAACGTTAAACACTGAAGCATCTGTGAAGCCCGTTTGGTAAAACAAGGAACTGGAGTGTTATATTAGCATTGATCTTGAAGGATTTCAAATGGCACCCAGCCCTATACTGCATGGTCAATCTCTGCTTCTGAAATGCTTAATCATGGTGAAGAACATAATGTTCACATGACCACAACACCCCAGTCGGTGCTCTTTTCGCACATTTTAATCAGACCGCTCTGCTAATTGTCACCATTTTATTGTCTTAACTCAAATTGGCATGGCGCCATCCAGGGCAAAGATGATTAGATTTTGTTCAGTGATCAATGCAGACATGTGGATTGGGAAGGGAAGCCCTGTAGGCTGTTATATTCGGTTTATTTCAGTTCCCAGACGCGCGGCCTTCAGTAGTAGCTGTGCTCTGACTTTGTGGCCGGGCGGTCCCGGAGCGAGTGGTGTGAAGAACGCTGTGGGTAAATAAAAGATTCATTTTCACAACTTGTTCATGCAGTCATCCTAAAGACCGGAGCGGCGTAGGGCCCCTCAGTGTGTCACACGGCATGACACATTAAAGACACACACGGCACAGGCTGATCGCAGACACACAACGATAAGGCTCACAGCAACACCCGGCGTCACACTCACTCAAATCCACACTGCTGCAGAGAAAGAAGAAAAAACATACATCAGCAGTTCACATCTGCCTGACATCTGCAGTCGTTTCCAGGTGAAAACACATTTGTGCGTGTGCGTGTGTGCGTGTGTGTGTGTGTGTGTGTGTGTGTCGCCCTTTTTCACCCAGAGCTGCCTGTGTGCATGCTGCTATGATCATGAGAGACTCCCTGTCCTGGAAAGCGATCTGAGGGAGCAAAGGGAAGCCACGCCGCTCCTCATTAAAAATTCATCCTGTTCCTTACTGCTCTCAGAAACGCAGAGACATGAAGGTGAGCGCTCGCGTACATGCCTGCAATCACACACGCACACACAGGACAGAAGAGAGGGGAGGAGAGAAGCAGCGTGCTCTCCTGAAAATTACATCACCCTCCTCAGTGGACTTTGCAACACCTTATCCTCGCCTACATCAGGATGTAGCGATGATAGCGACTTGATTTCGACAAATTCCCTGATTCACTCTGCAGATTGAATGTTAGCGCGGCATTGTCTTTCTATCCCGGCAAAAATCAGCAGCATCGTCAGCAGTTCGGCTGATGCTTTGTCTAAGCGTTAAGAGTCACAGTACGTGCCTCCACAGACATGAATAATCGAGTGTCAGCTTTTCCCAGACACCAGGTTTACATCATTTCCTGTAGGAAGCCTATTAAATCATCATCCTTCAGGTTGAACACCCGACTCACTCTGTCAAGCTGCAGCGGCTAGACATGTGAGTGATAGAACAAACAGCGTCTAAATCAATTAAGCTTAGGTCACATTCAACATTTGCTAAAATGAAAATATATTTTATTTGGTGGTGCAGTTCAGTCGTTTGAAGAGCACACCAGCGAACGCCAAAATAAACTAAACCGAAATGCCAAACTTCCCCTGCTCTTACATTAACCTCGTCAACGAACCCATCACTGTGACATAACAACCTTTTGTCTCTTTCTCCTTCTTATACTCTTGTGTTCTGGATTGAAGCGGTTTTCAGTAGTCTCATCTGAAAGATCATTACAACTGTTTGTTTTCCCAACAGCACCATTTGCTGTGACAGTGGGGTCTGCCAGCCCTGTTGACTGCCGCAAATACACACTATGGAGTGCAGTAAACATGGCCATCTGAGCCGCGTCACACTCGCAGGCAGCTCTGACGTCCTCAGAGACAGACAGGCCGTCACGAAGGCCAGTTTGGTGCCTTCGGGGCCTCGCCATCAACACGGCCGCCAAGGGACGTGCCATACCTCTGCAGACACCGGACCCACTTCATTATTTTCATTTTTTGTTATGCCAAAATCAGTCCCGGAAAGTGGATAAAGCAATCTCAATTCATTCAAATATCGAGCTGAAAGTAAAATAAAATAGTACTATATAAATAAATAAAAATAATAGGATTTGTCGAGCAAACCCTTGTTATTTAACCAGGTATTATCAAGGATGGCGATGTCGGTCTGCCTGTCATCCATCGCCAGGCTGAAATATCTCAACAACTACTGGATGGACTGTCCAATATTTTGGTTTATGACCAATAACCTGCCAAACTAATGGCATTCCCACCAGCCTCAGCTGCAATTTGTGTTAGTGCTAACTAGCAAATGTTACCATGCTAACATGCTAAGCCAAGATGTGCTTTTAGCTCAAAGCACCACTGTATGCCAAGCACAGCCTCGCGGAGCTGCTAGCAGAGCCGTGGAGTATTACTCTTGTTGGTTTTCCCAAAAAAGCCCCGCAAATCGGATTAAAAAACGAATACAAATATCTGGGTGAGACTAAAATAAAACTATACACACACACACACACACACACACATTTATATGTATATATATATATACATATGGGCCATATGTATAAACAATAAAACTGAATTTGTAATACAAACACAACCATTTATTGTATTTTTGTATTACTCGGAAAGACTGTGGTACATAATCAGCAGCCTATTTACATTTCTCCGCATTTATCTCGTTACTTTCTATTAATTACAGCATTTTACAATATTGTGATCAGTGTCCTCTTGCAGCCAGAAAACAACTTTTGGATTGATGATGAGCTGACATGAAATCTGAGTGGAAATCAGTTTCAACAGATCTGACACTTACAAAAAAAATTAGTTTTTTTTAAATATGAGCACTTAACCACTTAAAATGTGTATTATTTACAGCTGAAATAATAAGTCAATTAATCGGCCACAGGTGAGGAGGTGCAAAACACAACCTGTTACTGCCTCTGCCCTTCAGACTCCGACTGTGACAAAAATCAATCCACAGAAAACAAATTGATCATATTGGGTGTCCAAAGACGTCTGATATCGGAATACACCATAAAGCCTTGTCTATACCCATGTATATTCAAGTAAGACACACACCTGAACTATCCTGAGCCATCTGGACCGGATCACCTTCACCCACTGCACTGTAGAAGCACATCATGCTATCTGTTTCCTTCCTCCTTGCCCTCTATATGTGCCCTCTGCTCAGTTCTCCATCTGTCATACTCAGACTCTGCCCTGCTGGCATCGCCTCCAGCCGTCCTCCTCCGTCCTCCACCCGGCCTCGGGCAGTGACCCACAGCTCAGCTACAGGAACCTTCAGCCCTCCCCTGCCTCGGCCCAGGCCTGAGACTCTGCGGCCAGAGCTGTCAGCAGCGCGCCCACTAGTCGCTAAGAGGGCTTTGCAGAGGTGAGAAAATCTCTGTCGCCTCTCTTCAGCTCTGTTTGTTTGTTTGTTTATTAGGATCCCATTTAGCGACTCCACCACAGCAGGTATTCTTACTGAGGTATTTGTGAAAAGTCACCATCGTGACATTAAAAATGAACACAACTCATAACAAGTCCTTCATAGGAATATGTAACAGCTACAATAATCTACAATAAAAATCACATATTTAAGGGTCACTTCACCCCAATAACACTTTTCACACTTGTACTCTATCTAGTCACGGTGACCATTTTGGTTTTATATGTCGAGGTTTTCATTTGATGTCGGCAAAATTGCATAAAATGCCCATCACAAGTTCCCAGAGCTCAAGGTGAAGCCTTCAGCTGTCTTGTTTTGTCCCACCAGCAGTCCAAAACCCAAAGATATTCAGTTTACTATCACTGAAGACAAAGAAAACCTGAAAATATTCTCATTGGAGAAGCTGGAACCAGTGAATTTTTGCAGTTTTGGCTTAAAAATGACTTAAACGACGAATTGATAATCAAAATAATTGTTGATTTATTTTCTCTTGTTCAGCTCATCGATTAATCCGCTAATCATGTCAGCTCTGACAGGGCTGGCGGATATGATTGAAATCAATATTACAAGAGAAATATTTTTTCAACATCAACATGTGTCACGATGTGCAGAACCACATTAAAAAAACATCAAATTGATGCAAACTGCAATGAACTGTATTCCACTGAGAGTTACATCATAAGAAAATCTTCATCCATCTTCTGCCGCTAATCCGGGGCCGGGTCGCGGGGGCAGCAGTCTGAGCAGAGACACCCAGACTTCCCTCTCCCCAGACACTTCCTCCAGCTCTTCCGGGGTAACACCGAGGCCTGGGAACGCCTCGGTATCTTCATACATGTCAAGCAAAATTAGAAAGGCAGCAGGGTTCTCATGTTTGATAAGCTGGAACCAGTAAATGTTTGACATTTGTGCTTAAAAGATTATTCCAATTAGCGACTGATTGTCAAAATAGTTGGAAAAATAGTAGCCAACTACTCACTTCTCAGCAGCAGCGTGTCTTTGCATAAGCGTACTTACTGGTACCAGATTTCATTGGAACTGTTCCTTGGCGGCTAAAAGTCCCACTGCAGAAAAATATTCCCAATCAAAACTGCACTACAAGTGAAAAAATGTGTTTTTTGCTTTGGTTGAACTGACCCTTTACACACAGATGAGCTCTGAGAGAATAAATCAGGGTTACAGAGGTAAACCTTACAGCTGTGATATATCCATTACACAATCATTACTGTTATTATTATTATTATTATTATTACCATTAGTAAAACCACCAAACAGACTCCAACTCTGCTCCTGTTCCTTCCCCCAACTCTGGGATGATGCAGTGTGTTTGGGCTGCGTTCTGACACAAAGCAAATACGGTGTAATAGATTGCAAATGAACTGCGCCACGGACACCACCAATTAATCAAAAGGCAGATTGTCGTACTTTCTCCGTGCCATTGCTGGGGTACAAAAGGAGTGAATCGCACCTCCTTAAAATGAATGGATTGTATCTGCAGTTAATTATCATTTACTACAGGGTCTCTTTGGGATGTTTCCACAGCTTAAGGATTCGGCCGGTGAAGTGGAACGGAGAGGAGCTCCGTTGCGATGGAATCAGAGATCGGTTTGCTGGTAATTACACTTTCATTGTAAGAGGATCAATTCTATGTAATCGGAGTGCAATCTCACTGAAAATGGAGTGGTTATTCAAGCCACTTTAACATGGAAACTTTACGTTTTCAAGGGAACAACATTTGTTTCATAAACGGTGGCTGAGAGCAAATAAAAGCCGCTGGTTGTGGAGTCTGATTTAACTCGACACCGATGCACATTTTCACTATACTTGACCTCTGACCTCTGAGCACTGCAGTGGCTTGGAAAGCCTGGTCAACTTGTGTGTGGTTTATATTTCTTGTTTTCAGTATCGAGTTGACCCGCAGATCATTCTCTCAATTAATCAAGGAATCTATAAAATCTCAGAAAATAGTTCAAAGTGCATAAAAGAGCCCATGGAGGTGTCGTTGTATGCCTTGTTTTGTCCGAGCTTCACTCAGACATTATATGATATTCGGTTTGTGGTCAAATATGACACAGAAAAGGAACAAGTCGCCACATTTGAGAAGCTGAAATTAGAGAATGTTTGGCATTTGTGCTTGCTATATGGCTTAGATTATTAGTCAGTTATCAAAATAGTTGCTACTTAATATTCTGCCGATCGACTAATCAAATAAGAGACAAATCGTTTCCGCTCTGAATACCTATAACCATGCCAAATCTTTTTGTTTTTGCATTTGGATACAACAGTCCCATTAATCTTATCTCTTGCAAATTTGGAACGTTTCGTACCAGTCGGCAAGTGTAATGATTTCAGCTAGTAATGACATTATAGATTTTCCACCCGTCTGCCATTTGAATTTAACATAATAAAAGTCTGTAACTTTACACATCTCAAACCCACAAAAATGGCAGCAATGTCCATTTTTTTTGGGTGTTAAAGACCTTTATTTCATTTTTCTGACATAGAGGAGAAGAGTGACACCACCCTCATGTATATTTAGTGCCATGTGGTAAATATACTAAGCCGGTTAGCTTACCACAAAGACTGAAAACAGGGGGAAACAGCTAACCTGGCTCTTCCCGAAGGTAACAAAATCTGCCTGCCAGTCTCGTCGTCACCGCGAGGTTGCCAGGACTCCAGGAAGGTAGGCCTAGAGGTCCCGGCCGAGAAGTGGTCCCCCCCCCCAAAACAACCACATCCTGTCGTTTTTACACTCCCGTTTTTGAAACAAACAGGATAGAACTTGGTAATTAGCGAGTGTCCCCTGTTTTCCAGTCTTTATGCTAAGCTAAGTTAACCGGCCGTGTCTGTAGCTTCATATCGGTAAAAACAAAAGAGTGGTATCGATCTTCTCATCTAACTCTTTGCAGAAAAGTGAATTTTGAACTATTCCTTTACCTATGAAACACTGCCTGACTGTAGGCTTGAATGTTGAATGTTGAACTTAAACTTTTCAAACCACTCTGCAGCATTATGCACATCTCCTCTGTCCACCTTCATCATTTTTATGTTCCAGACAGTCATTTTTCTGCCATTGCTATTGCTAAGCTGTTTTCATCTGTCACTCGCACCTCTGCTTTGCTTACACTGGTTGCAAGAGAGCCACTTTTCAAGCCAACAGGCGATAGATTTTTGAGGGAGTATTCCCTCTAGCTTCTGCACGTATTTGTAACTGCATTTTGTCCCGTGCCAAAATCCTGTTTCAAATGGAAATATGTTGAGATGACATGGAAATGCTCGTGCTGGCAGGCAGTCAACAGTCCTTGCCTATCATGTTCTGGTGTCACACAGTGTGCTTACACAAAGGCTGGCCCAGGGTATGTTTTGCATTGATTTGTTCTCTGGTCATGTAGGATAAAGATAGACCCCACCCAACAGGACCAACTGCATCTAAAAATAACACGTGTAAATCAGGGGCTAGAGCCACAAACACACACACACACACACACAAACACACAGTACACACACATGCACTGCTGGCTGTGATGCTGACGATGTGTCGGGGGTCAGAGGGGATAATTATTAAGTAGTAACTGAAACGCTGCTCCTCTTTGACGCATGTCCCATCTTCAATGCTTGTTCTATTTTTTTTTATTTTTCTACTTTATAGCCGAGGCTCTTACTCTCTGGACTGTGTGTGTGTGTGGGGGGGGGTGACAGCATTTATGGGAGAGTGCCACCGAAGTTTACAGCCCCTCTCCCATCGACCAAAGCCATCTGAGACATTAATCATACACGAAACCAATTACCATGCCATCACACCCGTCTACTGTCCATCTCATCTCAGCGACTCTGTCAGGACCGACGAATGTTGCTTCACGAAGACGTGACTATTGATATACAAGTAGGGAGTGGGGGGGGGGGGGTCATAATGGTGTCTCTCCTTCCTCTCCACTGTACTTTAAGCCTTCATTGTCCTCTAAAGTTTTATTTGAAGGGATGAGAACCTGCTACACAATGACTGACATGTCCAATGCTAATACTGGATGCATTCGGGTGTTTCCTCGCTCAACAACCCAGGATAGATATTGTTTGCTTGTGGTTGCTTGTGTGTTCAAATGCTGGTTTGCACATTACACATAGGCTACACATTATCTTCTAGGCAGAGTCTTTGTGTGATGCACATTTAAAATGGCTGCCCCTAAGGCCAGGTGGAGAATTATTTAAACAATAATGAAACACAACATAATAAAACAGTTTAAATCGTGAATACAGTGCTGTTTATAGGAATGTAACATGCTCTCTTCGTCGAAAGTGCTACACCATGACAGCACTGGTATCAAATCTAAACAGACCCGAGGCTGCGCTCCAACACAATCGATGAACTCTACACTGATACCCGGGTACCAGAGTCTGTTGATGCACATCGCTGTAACTGAAGAATTATAACAAATGGCAACAGCAAAACAACCGAAGGCCAGAGTCCTGCACTGTTCTCAGACTGTCTCCGGCCTCAGCCTAATCCGGTAATGTCTGGCCTGTAATTTGGCCTTAGTGGGTAATAGAGAGGGCAAGGCGGAGACCAATAAAACAGTCGTGTTCGACAGTGACTGTCTGCAGTCTCAGCGGAGCGCTCCAATGAAAGGCAGGCGAGGGCAAAATGAGTCCCATCCATCGCCGGCTGCAGGGCAGAGTGACAGTGCAGTGCAATAGAGCTCAGTCACTTTACACAAGCTGCTATCAGCTGAGGGGGAGAGGCGGCTCAGAGTAGTGATACCGTCCTGACGGAGGAGAGAAGGCTCAGTTTCCACTTTCTACAAGTGGCTGCGAGGCCCTGAATACACTTTCCATCTACGCTGCTCTCAGCTCGTGACTAACTGTAATCCGGCCCATGCAGCAGGATGTACAGTGGATCGGTGTCATAATACAGTGTAATGCCACTTTAGGGCCGGGACATTAGCCTGGGTGGGCATACTCCAGCTGGGTAATCCTTATCTGATTGGACTATGAGACTAATCCCGCTCTTCTCCGCCGCTCTGCTCTGCTATCTGCTTTTATCTCGGGCCTGCCGCTCGTCCTGCCTCTCTGCCGCACACACACACACACACACACACACACACACACACACACACACACACACACACACACACACACACAAGAATACACCAACAAGCAACACCACTCAAACCTGTTTAAGTACACAGAAGCACGTATAGGCACACACACACACACACACACACACACAAAAATACTCCCATGTTTTCTCAAATTCGTGAATGTACACTACATTGATACTCCCACGTGCTTATACATGAACTCACGAGGCAGGATGTGTGATCTGTGATCTGTGGTGATTGACAGGAACTGTGGGAGGCCGTGTTGAAGTGGTAGCCATTTTAGCTAAAAAAGGAAAGCACATTTTTCTAAATAATCTCTGTTGGGTGAAGAACACTTTAGTGCGGGATGAGGCATGTAAAATGAAAGATCTGCCATGGCTACAACTCAAATTTAAAACTACAGTCAAAAGGAGAAAGAAGATAATTAGTGTTTTGTTTACATGGCATAAGCAAACATTATTTTGGTATCCTGAATCACTAAAATCTATCTGAACAGTGTCCTCATAGTGCCTTAACATCAGTTAAGTTGATTAATGCTTGATGAAATTCTCTGAGATGATAAAAACGCAGATGTGTTCATCGGCGTTCCCTTCGACTGTTATCTTGCGCTCAGAGCAAAAGGCTTCATGAGCGACAGCGTGCACTTGTGAACTAATTCATATGTTGATTTACAGAAGCCTAAATGTAAGGCATAATTAATAGCAAAGACAGTAAAGGACTGTCTATTGGATGGATTGCCATGAAATTTGGGACAGACGCTGCTGCCCTCCTCGGGATGAGTTGTCATGACCTCGCCTCAAGAACTGATCTAGTGCCATCATCAGGTCACATTTTTAGTTTGGGTTATGACCAAATGCCTCCAAAGCTAACGACATTCTCGTCGGCCTCCGCTTTACTTTGCATTTAGACTAACATGGCGGACATGGGAAACGTACTTGCAAAAACATCACCATGTTAGTGTTGTCGCTGTGAGCCTTCGGAAGTTAGCCTTTAGCTCAAAGCACCGCTGTATAGACCAGCGTCACAGAGCTGCAAGCAGAGCTGTAGACTCGTTGAAGGATAAATGTCAAAAATGACCAAGTTCTATCTTCTCAAATGTGAGGCTTTGTTGCTTTTCTTTGCCTCGTGTAATGTAAACTTAATATATTTGGGTTTTAGACTGTTGTTCAGACACAACAAGCAATTTGAAGGTTTAATGACTCCTGCTTTAGGGAACTGAGACAAAATAAAAGTAGTAAAAGACAAAACTTCAGACACCACCGTGGCCCTCCTTCATCACAGGGTTCACCATTTGTCTCCCACGCCTCCTCCCTGACTCTGTCTCTCTCCTCCTAGCCACTGTGGAGCCTGAGGGTGGCGCTGTAATGAAGATGAATGCCTCAGATTCTCAGCAAACGCAGAGCGCTACACCTGGTTGAGAGTCCAGTGGGGAGGGGGGGGGGGGTCACAGCGGCTGCTCTTACAGACGTCCCTGACAGATGTTTACTGTGTGCGCCGCTCGTGGCTCGTGTCTCTGCACCCACACCGTGTTTGTGGGACCACAATCACTAAACATTTAATGCTGTTTCCAGAGGGTGAGACTGAATTGGACACATTCAAAATACTTTGCCACGTCCACAGCAGAAGACCAACAGGTGCAGGATTTACTTCCAAAGACTGAAAGGGTCAGAGCTGACGTCTGGCTTTTGGTCAGTGGATAAACTCAAACAGCTGAAAGCATGGAGTCAAACTGATCACTGTGTCTGGATCAATTGCCCATGGAGGGAAATCACCACAGAACAAATAAAATGGACAACTGACTGACATTAAAACTTCTGTAGGATATGATCTGATATGTCTTGTGTTGTCCGACCAACAGTCCAAACCCCGAATATATACAGTTTACAAAGACAGAAAACAGAGAAAAGCGGCAAGAAAGGCAGGAAGCTAGATCCAGAGAATGGTTGGATTTCAATTAATCGATTATCAAAACACTTGCAAATTCATTTTCTGTTGATCGACTACTCGATTATTTGACTTATGGTTGCAGTTCTGATTGTGATCTTTGAAATGGCATAACTGGTAACTGGACAGTAATGTGCTAAATAGTTACAAAATTGCTCCCGTCGAAATGGTTTCCTCATGAGCGCCAATAAAAATCATCTGATGTTAATAGAACCTCAGTCAGATCTCAGGTCGAGTGATTCCTCCCCAGAGAGCTTTTGGCAGAGTAATATATTCCAAACTGCACCATTTGACCTTTAACCCTTTAATGCATCTTTATAACTATTGTATGTGCTGGAATTTGGCTGGCAATCATAAAAGTAATACTACTGAGACACTCTCTCTGTCTATATATCTATATATGTAGATACATATATATATATATATACATATATATATATATATATACATATATATATATATATATATATATATATACACAGTATATGTATGTATGTATGTATGTATTAGGGATGTCCTGATCAAGTATTTTTGGCCCTGATCCCAATTTAATATTGATTATCTGATATTCACTTATGCTAAATGTTGATTAAATATGTAACTTACACACTAATATAACTACTTAAACTGACACACCTTATATTTCACAAGCTACTTGATCCAAATACTGAAGGTCCCGGTTCAAAACTATTAAGTTTATAAACTTAATGACGTGAACACACTCACAGGTGTGCCCAAATCATTTCTCACAGTCACAGACTTGGGCTGGACAACTAATTGAAATACGATTGAAATTGCAAATTTGGCCAAGTTAAATATCCAAATCGCAGGAGCTTCTCATTTTTTGATAAAGGTAAAATGTGTCACAGCAAACCGTTACAAATGAAGCATTCTGGTGCTACAGAGATGCCCCCAGCCTACAAATCACATTCTCCAGAGGTAAGGGAACATGCTTGTTTGGTACAGACCCCAGCAAAAATCCCATCATCATCGTCATTTCAGTCAGACAACTCACGTTTGAAATGCTTATTACAGCAGTAGAGCGTAATTAGAGTTTGGTGTCTAGGCTCCGACCTCTTCAGATATGTTCACAAAGAGATATTGGGGAGGGATGAGCAAGTATAATAAACCCCCAGTCGGAGCCTGCAGGCGGATGCTGGGGTGTTGGTGGGGCTGAAAGAACAGGCCGCAATACGGATGCAGGGCAGCAGTGGCATGACTGAGCAGAGGGAGAGATGGGACATTTTTGCAGCTCAACTCGACCCCCAGATTGAGAAGATGTGTTGGGTAGATGATTGTGGAGTGTAAGGCGTGCCACATGTGTATGCAGCTCGAGTTGACTGCCTGACCTCGCTCGCAGGCGTCGCTCCACATGTACTTGTTTTTTTTCTTTGAAACTGAAAAGCAAAAATGACCGTCCCCCACTGAAATCGCGACTCATATTGCAATTGCAATGTCTGTCCAAATAATATGATTTCTTTGGCTTTGGCATATCGCTCAGCCCCATCACAGACTCTAATTTACATTCACATTTGGAACAACAGCAGGCTGAGGTGGACAATACCTATACATTAAAATATGCCTAATATATATTAATATATATACTATATATATGTATATTCATATAGACACATACCCCCCCCCCCCACACACACACACACACACACACACGCACACACACTTCTGAAACCAAACCTACGTTCTTGGATTAGATACACAATCTTTTCCTTTTCCAGGAGTGAGATTATTGTGCATCTCTGACACGCCGTGAGTGAAGCAGAGGTCGAGGTGTTGAAGCGCCCAGTGTGGGTATTCCCATTTTGCTTTTTCACAGGTCCTCCTCTCCAGTAGCTGGTTATACAAACACAAGCCGTCGCCCACCTGTGTCCACTCTGGGAGCAGGATGTGTGGGCCTGCGCTGCCAAACACACAGTCTGTGTTCTCTGCTGCGGTAAGGACGGAGCGACTACTTCAGCCGGTTGCAGCCTCTGTCGCTGCCTGATCGCCAGACTTCACTTGAGGAAAGCGGGGGGGGGG
>CM022470.1:3441457-3458492 GCA_011952105.1 Coreoperca whiteheadi | reverse complement strand
GGGGGGGGGCTGAGATTTATGCCATCATGGTGTATTATTGTCCGATCCAATTGTTGCAGCACTTTCTCGTGCTCAGCCCCCCCCCCTGAAGTAATCTCACTAAATGTCCGACTTGCGGCTCCACTTCACTTCGCCTCTCTCTCTCCTTTAAGTCTCTCTTTTAATTAATAACTGCAGCTCACCGCGTTAAAGGCGGCCACGGTGCCGCCCTCTGATTAGTGGATTCGCCACGAATGACAATTAGCAACGAGCACGAGGCCGGGGTCTGATGCTGCCCCTGCTGATGGTTTGGATTCCTTGGAACTCAACGCTGCATTCACCATGTTCTCAACAAAACAAAAAACAAAAAGTCACCGACTCTTAGCGCGGAGCTGATGCGCGCGTGCGTGTGAGGCTGTGGTGCTGAAAGGACAGCTCCCTCCAGCGCAGCTCTCCGCGTGGAGTTTGTCGCCCCCTGCTGTTCAAACATGTTCACCACAACTAATGCAATATCAAAATCCAAAGACCGTCAACCTTTCTGCCCTTTGTAGAATGATTTTCAGTGGCATTTTGATCCTTCATGCATGCTCAGTGTCTCTCTAACTGTAACATATATTTTTGTTTTTCAGCCGCCTCAGGTTGTTTGCTTCCCACAGGCACATGAGCATCCAACGCAGTGTGCCGATACCTCTCGCTCTTGTCCTGCTTGTCTCTGTTCACTCAGGCTTCTCTGTGCTGGGCCACCGGGCCTCCCTGGGACCTCTCTCTCCGGGCTGTCGGTGCCTCATCCCAGATGTTTTGGGTCTGGATCTTTCATCCTCCAGGAGATCCAGGATTTATGTTCTCCTATCTGTGTGAATGGTGTGCTTGAGGTTTGCCCCCCCTCACAGTCGATCTATGATTTAGTCATAGAAGAGTGTCCATACTCTTCTGCACACAGGACATCTATTTCCTGTCTGTGCATCCTGGGAGAGGGATCCCTCCTCTGCTTCTCTTCCTGAGGTTTTCTTCCGTTTCTTCGCTGTTCATGGTTTTGTTTGGGGAGTCTTTCCTCATCCGAACGAAGGGTCTTGCTGTGCGGATTGCAAAGCCCCTTGAGGCAAATCTGGGATTTGTGATACTGGGCTGTATAAGTAAAATTTACTTGACTACACATGGTTTACGGCATAGTTTCGTCATGTTGTGGTGATTTTGCTCAGAGCAGTTAACAAACAGGAGGAATTATATGTGCTTCCACTTATTGCTTCTTATTTAAAAAGTGTTTATTGCTTATGTGTGTGCAGAGAAAGGTAAAGTTTCTCTGTGCTAACCTTAATTCTGAGTTTAGCCAATCCTGGTCCATTATGCATCTTACACAAGTGTGATGTGGAAACCTGAAGCCTCCAGTGCACCTACACACTGAGACTGGACTACACCAACCGATACTGGATTTTTGAGGTTTATGCTGTTATTTAAAAAATCCAATAATGACATTTGGGCCAATAGTTGTTGTTTTTTTTTGTTGTTGTTGATCTTGATACAAATCCTGATACAAATCCCTTAAGGTGCTTTCAGACAGTGAGCGGCTGCCGCCTGGCAACGTCAATGTTCTTAGTTTTAAATCGGCGGCAGCAGGGCGCAAGAAAAATCTGTCAGTGCTTTTTGGTGGACAAACTGTGGAGTGGTGAGACTGTTTATAAATGACCTCAAACCTAGTGTGGTACTTCCTGCATGTATCTGACTGACAGGAAACCTTACTGAGCACGGAAGATTTACGCAAGTCTCCTCTTTGCTAATTTTTAAACAGAAATTTCCCAAAGACGTTTTCCCATTGAACTTTAAGTCACTGAGCTAACGGTTTCCTCTTTCATTGACTTCGGTGAGTTGGTCGGAAGCTCAGCACCTTCATAGGACAATGGCTGCTCCCATGTTCAAAAACAGACTAAAAATGGTCTTTCTCATGTCAGAGTTTGCCATCGTCCACATTTGTGCCCGTGTCAGCCATGTAACCAACAATGTCAGAGAGCGTGCCTGTGCAGGTTCGGACGTCTCCTTGTGAAGAAAAAAGCCATCATCATGCTTCTCTCCGGCCTCAGGGCCTCATGTCAGATACTCAGATGATCCGGTCAGAGACACGTTTGGACAGGCTGATTTCTCTTAGTTCAGCATTTACCATCCCTGAGTCGCTGAGTAGCAGCATGTATGACAGTGAAATGTTTAATGCAAAGAGTATGAAGTCAGAAAATAAAAAATAAACACTTTAAAACCTAGACCAGAACAAGTGAATGGGTAGATTCCTCCTACCAAGTGCATATCGGGCAATAAATATCATAACTCTGATTGAATTCCAGTGGTCGAAGAAGTATTTATATTCTTTATTTAACCAAACGTAGCAATACAAAGTAACATGCAATGTACATGTTAAAATATCCCATTACAAGTTAAAGTCCTGCACTCAAAATTTAAGTAAAAATAGATAAGTATTATCAGCAAAATGCACTCAAGGTGCCAAAACTACTGATTATGCAGCATAAAACCATCTATCAGCGTTGTATTGTTATGTATTTCATAGTGATGCATTGACATGTGCGCAGCATTTTAATTTTGTAGCTACTTGAGGTAAGTTCATATTTTTTTTAAGTAGTTAAAATCAGTACTTTTTACTACTCATGGGTAGTTTATTAGATAACAAACAATCTTAACAGGAACTATAACAAATAAATGTAGTGAAGTAAAAAGTCAAATATTTCCCTCTGAAATAAAACGGAGTCTAAAGTAGCATAAAATGTACCTCAAAATTGTACTTAAGTACAATAAGTAAATGTACTTAGTACCTTTCCACCACTGTTGAATTCCCATTTTCCTTCCTTCACACATTTCGACACTTTGATCAGCGACAGCCAGGAATAGATCCAAAGATCGATAACGCAGGTCGCTGAGGTTTCCTGGTCTGGGTTTGCCCCTTTTCACTACAGTATGAAGCCAGTGTTAAGTCTCCAGTAATCTCTTGTTGAGGCAGAAGCTCTCTTGCAGATACCAACAAATTTCCCTGAAGAGGGACCTTGAGCTCTCACTAAAGACCTCTCTGATTCCCCCTCTCTGCCAGGATTTGGGACGCCCTTCGCTTTCATTAAACAATTATCCCTGACAGGCAAATCAGGTCCCAGGCCCACACGCACACTGGTCCCACGTGGACTCTTTATGCCAATCTGACATTAACTCAGCAAGCTGCAAATCCAGCCCTAATCGGGGCCTTGTTAGAGCGCCCCTCAGGCATTGGCTCAGGGAGTGCTTCCAGTAAATTGTCCTCTGGAGTAAAAGGAGAGAGAGGGAGGGAAAAACAACGGAGGCTCCCTTAAAGGTGGTCGCACTTTGAACGTTTCTATCCTGAGTAATTGAACCTGATTAGAGGGAGTCTCTGGGTGAGGATGCACCCGTGGGCCCTCATGGTCTGCAGAGTTGAAAACATTTCTTCCCTCCAGGAAGTAGCGAGTAGTTCGAAGGGTTTGGATTTGATGGCTTTTTTTTTTTTTTTTTTTTTTACAATACATAATACAGTATATATGTTTTAGGATTTTAAACTGTCAACCAAACGGATTGTGTGCGCCTCACTATCTTTGAGTTGGAAAAATGATTCAGTATTTCTCACACAATTTCGTTATCGTCAGGGTAAAAAAAGTAAGAACAAGAGCCTGACTCATATGGGACTTTCGAGGCCAATAATGATATGGATATTTGAGGGTAAAAAAACAAACAAAACCAAAAAGATAATATCATACTGACTCATATTAATATATTACCCAAAAACATTTGGGCAATGATATTTCAAATGTGGCTATGAAGTGAAGACAAAGACATGTAAGGCAGGCTTTCTCAAATTTGAACAACAACTTTAATATCAAAACTGTTACTTAGTCTACCCTCATTGATATAAATGCGGTGGACATAATAATAGAAACACCTATAAGTATAAAAGTTCAACAGCAACAGAAACTGCGCGGCCTCTAAAATGATCATCACAGTTGAATCAACGCCACCCTAAGTTTCAACAATACCTGAGCAGTATAACCTTCATTACAGGACTGTTGCCTTAGACTGCATTAGTTTTACATAGGTGTATCTAATCAACTGGCAACTGAGTGAATAAGCCTATGATATGACGGTCAAATTGGTGAATGAAACACGAAAACTACTGACTACAATTCCCCAACACCACACTGAAAAACATCCCTTAAAAACAATGATTAAATCTGAAACACACGCGTTACATTATCAGAATCTGACAAGTGTTTTAAGAATTAGGCGAGAGGCTCAATCTTACATTTCTGGCTGATATCTGGACTTCACATGTCCAGCGTGCAACATTTAGGAGGAGCTGTTGGCAGAAATGGAATATAAAATATATGTTTTCATTAGAGTATAATCACCTGAAAATAAGAACTGTTATGTTTTAATTTAGAATGAGCTGTTTTTATCTACAGTGGGAGCGGGTCCCCTTCCACGGAGGCCGCCACGTGGACAAGCCAATCACCGGCTCTAGATAGGGCCGTTCGGGTTTTTCCCGGCCACTGTAGTTTCTCCTTCAAGCTTGGAAGGGGAGGGTGATGCGAGTGGTATTCAAATGGTTGAAGACTGCAGTTTCACCACTAGATGCCACTGACTCCTCCACACTGCCCCCTTTTAAGGATAGGTTCACATTTCCTTCAAGTACATTGACCACAGTTATTAGCTGCTGTAATCATGCCTCCTCGATCAAGCAATACCTCGTTTCGGTGCAAACAATCTGAGTAGATTAATGAGTGAGCTTGCTGAATTCCATTTCACACGTTGCATCCCGATGCCGCATGCGTCTCGGTTCCCCTCCCTCCTCCCCGCGAGACCCCCGTCTGTTCCCACTCTGCGTTCGGCCGACGTTTTGCTGCTGCCTTGCGTGTGTGAGGACACTGCCACGTCAGCTCAGCGTTTCCACCCTGATCCCTGGGTGTCGACGCTGAGCTGAGTGCAGCTGAGTGAGCGATTTGACATGGCCCCTCACACACACACACACGCACACGCACACACACACACTCACACACACGCACACACACACACACACACGCACACGCACGCACGCGCACACACACACACACACAATGTCTTCTGCCCAGCTCCAGCACCATGCACGCTGCTCACGGCCGGATTAACCTATTTGGGAGCCCCGGGGCAAATTGTGCCTGTCGGGCCCCTACTGAACCCCCAACTTTCTTACTTAATCCTCTTCGTCCCGGATAGGAACTTAAGGCCGCAACAATCTTCTTCTGCCGCCGCCACTGCACCACTGGTGCCGCTGGTGCAACACGCTACAACCTAACCTGCGTTCTGCCCGAGGTGTGCTTATGGCTTGCGTTACACACCAACTGGAGTTGTTTGGGCTCGACGTGCCTTGTACACAACCCAACACCTGTCTGGACTCATGTGGCGTGAGACTGTATCCCACAGGGGACAATAGGCAGGGGGAGAGGACTCCAAAGTGCATGCGGTCCAATGCAGCTTAAATGCTATAGAAACTGCAACTACCTCATTAAACAAAACAACAGTGACTCGTGTATCCATGTTGCTCATTCCCAGTGCAAGCAGGGCTCCTACACTTCAAGTTATACTACATTTGTGTTTTTTTGTGATTAAACACAACTTTATTAGGAATGTGCATCATGTGAGCACAATATAAACTATAATATTAAAGCTCTGAAAATTAGATTTTGACACAGGGACTCTCTGCAAGACACAAAGTCAGTAACACTTTCCCCTCGTATTTAGAATTTATGAGCACTATAAAAACATTTAATAAAGGGTGTGTAACAATGTAGTTGTAAGCCAATAAAGGGACGTTTTCAAGTGTTTATTAGTGTACAGCATTAGTCAACAATTACAATTTCTCATGTGAAGACATAAAGAGCAAATGAAAGTCTATTGTGTTGGACTGTGGATTACAGCTGGGACCTCTGAGAAACTGGTCGTCCTTTCGTAACCACGTTCATAAGCAATTCTCATAAAATTAGGAAAGGCCACGAAGTGTCAAGGGGATGAAAGAAAGATAAACCAACATAAACATGATGTTGAAGAGGGTCTCCAGGGCCCCAATACAGAACACCAGGGTTAAAAGAATTAGAAATATTGGGCACTGAGATTATGTCGATCATTAAGAACGCAAATCGTCTGACGTGTCTGACAGGATGCTCACATTCAGATCGGTACGACCCCCAAACTCAACACAACGTCACGTCAAGGCGATGGAGAGTCTTTGCAGCTGCATCTGTGGTCGTGGAAGAAACCCACCCAGCAGGCGGAAAAGAATGATAATTTGATAGAACGTTGATATCAGAGAAATATTTTGACTAATTATGGGGAGATTTTCTAAAGTAATTTTTCCAGCGAAGCATTGGTTTACTTCTTCTTTTCATTTGAGCATAAACCACTGAAACGATTGTACTGCTTCTTCCACCACTGTCGCTTATGAACAGAACTTGCGATTAGGAAGGGAAAAGAAGGGCTCATTTCTTCCCTCCAAAGCCACGTAGTCTCGCCGCAAGGGCTTTTGGTCGGTCAACGCTGCCAGTGTTAGCCACGTGGTTATCAGCTGAGCCAACGAGGGCAGTCAGCCTGTTAGTGGCGGTCCCGGCCTGTGAGCTCAGTGAGTGCAGCACCAGTGACGTGTGGGGGTGTTGCTGCAGGTGCCGGGAAGACTGCTGTGCTGGGCGGTTTGAGGGTGCTGGTCTATTTGCCCCCCAGGGGCAAAAACAAACGCAGGTAGCTTCTGTATTATGTGTGCGACTCATTTTATGTCTATTTTTTTTATTGTGCTTCGAACGGGAAAGCAGGCTGACGACGGGATGTGATCAGTGCTCCCATCTAAACGATTCTGCTCACTTTTTCTGTTTCCGTCCTGCTGCTTTCTTAAATGTCTTCCTCCCTACTCTCATTCTTTCTTTTTGCTCATCATTTCTTCCTTCCCTGTCTTCATATTTCCACCCTCTTTTCTTTATGTCTTCCTTTGTTCCTTCACAGTTCAATACTTTACATTCTGTCTTTCTTTTCTATCTTTACTTACCCTTCATATTACCCGTTTTCCTTTTTCCTTACAATGATTCCTTCCTGTGTTACATCCTACTTTCTTTCTTTACTCTCATATTAATGTTTTCCTTTCCTTTTCTTTAAACGCTTCCCTCCTTGTCACTTTCTACTTTATTTTTTTCTTTTTGCTTTCATTTGCTTACACTTTCCTTTCTTTTTTCTTTTATTTCTTCCTTCCTTTGTTCCTTCCTCCTTTCATTCTTTCTTTTTGCTCATCCTCCCGTCCTCCCGTCCTCCCTTTCTTCCTTCATGTCTTCATATTAGGCTTTTCTTTAAGTTCTTCCTTCTTTTGTTCTTTCCTACTTTTCCTTTTCTTTTTCTTGCTTTATTCTTTCCCTTTGCAGTTTCCAGCAGCCATCTGCTCCTCAGAGATACACGATAGGATCTCTGCCGGTCACTCGCCTTCATTAAACCTACACTTGCTGTTTTCCTGACAGTTCATTACATTGTTTTCATTTTTTGTCTCTCGAGTCTGATCTGAGATCTGTTTATATGGAGCACAGATTCATAGTGTCGTCCATGTGTAGTCGTGAGGAGTGAACTGAGATCTGCTGGGGAAAAATTCGGATTCCGGGCGCCCTGTTGCCACGGAAACAGCACAGGGTTACTTTTTTGTACTGTGTGTGATGTCTTGATATCACCACAGATATTTGTGCTTTCATAAGGGTAATCTAACAGCTTATCAAGCTGTGTTTAATCTATTACGTCTATCCAAACATAGACATAGAAACATGCTGTGTCAATAATTATCAGTCATTACTATTTCATTTTACAAACAGTAAAAAAAAGAAAAGGTTTAGATGCAAAGATGCCAGCCCAATACCACTGGATGGTGCTGTTACACAAGACTTCTGATACGTGAACTGTTACTGAACCCTGCAGGCAAAACACAGTTTGGACATTATTACAGTTTATTTATATTAGGGCACCTCTTGCAAATAAACTAACTCCGGATACTTTAGGGAGTACTGGGAACATTTTCGGAAATACTCCCATTCGCTTTCCGGCAGAAAGTGGTGAAGATTGATACCTCTCTCATGGTCGTATGTTCAAATATGTAGCTCCAGCCAGCCGTCGGTTAGCTGAGCTTAGCACAAAGACTGGAAGCCGGGGGTTAACAGCTAGACTGGCTCAGTCCAAAATTAACCAGATCCAGCTACTAGGACCTCTAAAGCTCACTATTGAAGTTAATACACTAATTTAATTTGTACAAAAAACAAAGTGTAAATACAACTATTTGCTGTTTTCCAGGGTTTATGAGCAGGACTATTAATAGGCTGGGAGAAGTAACTTGAGTCTCCACTGATTAATAGCCAGGGACAAAAACCCATGGAAAAAGGCGAATTGTTATTTTTACAATGTGGTTTTTGAATAGATTAAAATAAGGAGCTATATAATGTGTTAATAGTGGTTGTTACTGTTGGGCAAAGGCAGACTAGATGTAATTCCCATGATTCCAGTCTTGATAAGCATGGCTATAGCCCTATATTTATTGGCATGATAATGGTATTAATGTTTTCATCTAAAGCCTGGAGACAAGCCTACAAAGACTGGACAAACCACACATAAGGATGACAGTCGGGAAGGGAAATTATCCTCGCAACTCAGTAAATCCCTAATAAAAACCCCTGAAATCCCGCGAGAACGCCAATTGTCGCGTGTTCTTGTACCGCCTCCGGTGCGCACAGGTGACGCCGCAGTCAGTCGCAAATATCCAACATTGTTTTTAATAAAAATCTTTATTCCCTCCGCCAGAAAGCGAACAGGCTCATTAACGAGCGTGACTCTAATCGTTGCTTTTGGTCGCATCGTCAATTAACGGGTAACTTTCGATTTCCCGACAGCGCGCGAAGGCAGCACCAGGAAATGAGCTTTTTAATGCAGTCTGTGTTTTGAGCCGGAGACGGTGCTGCTGCTGCTGCTGCCTGGACTTTGGCCACTTCATTATCGCTACCGCGCACAGTTTCAGCCTCCTGGATAAACTAAACCCAGCAGCGTGCCGGCGCGGTTCGGCCTGGTGACGTGGAGCAAAGGGAAGCGAGAAAACGAAACCAAAAGCGCCCGAGCGTCGCCCGTCCAAGTTCTGTTGCGTACAACAGTTCTCACCAGAGGGGTTGATTTTGATTTTTCACTCAGCGAATGAGGCGCTGACCCCTTAGCACAGTAAGCGGTCAGATTTCCAGTCCGGATCTGTTTTTACTTTAACCACGCAGGTGACAGGAACTGAAGATACCGAGAGGAGAAGCATGTCTGCGGCCAGGTAAAGAGTTTGAATCGTTTGCACAGAAAATGAGAGAAAACCTTGGAAAAGTGTGCAATGCAGACAGATCTCTGAATGCCTGAAACCCCAAGACACCGGAAACATATTTTAAGGCAATTAGCACAGGTAACTTGTTAACTATGTGGTGAAAATGTCAACAACTTTGACAGCTGAATGGGTATTTTTTTTAACCCTCAGTGCTCACTCACAGACGTGATCCTCATGAGATTGTCTTTTAGTATTTAATAAATGTAGAAATTAACGTTGTCTTAAAAAGAAAAGCACCAACGAGAGAAATAAGCACCTCTTAGCTTTTGTATTGCCACTCATTGTATGAATCATGACTGAAAAAAATAATTTCTCGGTTCAAAATATATTAAACTGAAAAAACTGTGCCCAAGGAATGTGTAGATTATTGCCTAATGATGGCCAAAAAGAAGTTTTCTGAAACTTTGAACTCCAGCGCTTCAGTCAGTTTTGTCACTGTGAAACACGTTGTGTGCTTTAGTGACACCTGCTGGTCAGATGGTGTAACTGCAAAGGCAAAGAAAAAGATTGATACACCCTGAATCGTGTAGGGCGGTGGATCCAAACCTGTATGACCTGTGACCCCTAAAACAAAATAGTAGTCATTTACTGTCTTTTTGCGTCTCTTTGTAGTCGTTTTGTGACTTGTGTCATTGAGACTCCTCCGCACAGATATTGTACTTTTGCACCATAAAACAACCCTGAGATGCATATTATATTTTCTTAAAGCAGAGCTGTTCTGCTGTTTTAAAGTACTTTACTAGTGTTGTTGTATTTCATTGAAATGTTGCTGTCGCTTCAGGAGGCTGTGAAGCTGTAATATGAAAGAAAACCACATAGGAACAAATATTGGATTTGGCTGGCAGATGCTCAGTATTAAGAGACTCTGATAAGGTTTAGGGCCAAAGAAAAACGCAATTAGGACATACTTTTAACTGAGCTCGGTGACAGTTCAGTGGACTGTTTGAACTTGAAATCTCACAAGCCGGATGATGTTTTGTCTCACAGAAAGGAACTGCAGGAGGCCTTGTGCCGCTACACCGCAGATACCCTCAGCTACATGGACACAGTGAGAGGATTCTGTGACAGGATCTCTAAATGGATGCTTGGGAGGGAGACAGAGTTATACATGATGATGGACATTAAAGACAGGGCTGATAAAATCGACCTGAATATCAGCCATGTTTCCCGCTCAGAGAACAAATTAGAGGCCTGTCTGCAGTATATGAAGAGCAAGGTGACCCAGGTGACTGCAGACAGCAGGCGTGAAAAGCTGGAGGACGAGCTGGCTGCTGTGCTGAAGGAAACTCTGGGAGGCCTGGAGAAGCTCGACTACTTCCTGGATGCAGTGGAGAAGCTGGCGGTGACCTCGCTTCATGTGTTCATGGAGGAGAACCAGGTGTTGCAGCTGCCCAAAGGGATCAGCCTCGAACAGGTTCAGGTCGTCATCACTGCTGCACGGCTAATCTGCCCACTCCTCCTCGAGTTTAAAAGAGACGCAAGTGTCTTCTTCCGTCCCAAACTTCAGAATGTGGAGGTGCTGTCATTTCAGCTGGACAGATACATTCAGACCACCAAGAAAATCTGCGAGAAGCTCGCGAAGAGGTAAACTGACACTTCTTCATAACAAATATGCAAATGTTGCTAAATAAACAGCATTAAAATGAAGCGAACTTTCTTTAACAGCTCCTTCAGTGACTTCAGCCTAACGATGAACAGAGGCCCTGTGGTAGACCTCGCTGTGGATTTGTCTGAAGATGACATACAAAGGATGCTTTCTCACATCAATCAGCTCGATGAAATCAGGTCAGCATTGCCCCTGTATGTGTTTTGCCCCAAATAACATATTGTGCAAGGTTTCCTTGGTTACAGTAATGTACATGTAATCAGCATGTGTAATCTGCAGAAAAATTAAGTAGATCGCGAATCCCAACAGAATTTTGAAATAACATGATACGCTTTGAGATTTCCACTTTTCTCTTCACCAGGGTGAACCAGCACTTCAGGATGGGGTTCTTGTTTCAGGATGAATCATGTGGCTTCATCAGTGAGTTCAGCAAGCGTCAACCCACGATGCTGCAGTTTCTAGACGAGCTGGAGGAGAATGCTGTTCAGCTGGACAGGATGAATAAGGGGGCAAAGATCTCCAGTGTGGCAGGCAGCTCGGTGGGGGCAGTTGGAGGTGTGCTCTCCATCATCGGTTTGGCATTAATTCCTGTAACAGCTGGAGTGTCTCTAGCTCTGACAATGACTGGGGTAGGGCTGGGAATTACCAGCGGGGTCAACAGTGCTGTCACCACAGCCACAGAGATCGGAGTAAACCGTAAACATCAAAAGAAAGCCAGGGAAGTCTTCCAGAGCTTCATGGAGGATGTGCAGATTCTCCAGGATTGTCTGGAGCAGGTGATCCAAAGGGAAACAAGCCCGATACATGTGGCTGTGGGAGTAGGCAAGGTGCTTTGTAAAGCTGGTGCTGTCGGAAAAGGGATCGATGCGCTTGTTGATGCTGCCTCTGCTGCTAAGTTGTTGAAAAGTGAAGAGCTGATTATAGGTGCTGGCAAGGTGGTGGCCCAGGAAGGTAAAGCACTACGTAACGTGCCCAGGGTGGCCGCAGATATCCCAGATATTGGTCAGGCAGCAGTCAAAGGGCCTCTCGCCCTCTCCAAGTCAGCCAGGGCCGGTCTCATCGCAGTCAACGCTCTTTTCATTGGCATGGATGTCTTCTTCATCTGTAAAGACAGCATCGGTCTGGCCAAAGGCAGCGAGACTGAATTCTCACAGTTCATCAGAGCCAGAGCTGCACTTTGGCGCTCAGAGATGGACTCATGGCAGAAGATCCATGACTCCCTGTGCAAAGGTCTGCTGACGTCAGAGAAAAACAAAGTTACCCTGGAGACGCCGTTTTATCCGGAGAGGGAGCTGAAGAAACAGAGAGAAACAGAAGAAGATCCATATAAAGGAGTGGATGAAAATCTGAAAGAAGAACAGGTTTGTGTAATACAGTAGTGCTCAGTGAACAGAGATTACCGTGTGCCTTTTAGCCAACTCTGACACTACGATCAGATCTGAGATCCATTTAATGCGATCGAAGCGTGAATGAAACTTCGACTCTGCTTACAGCTCAGTGTTCAGCATCGAATATCATTCAAATGTTTCTTTGAGGAATTCTTAATTAGCTGTAATTCTCATGACAAACCTTTACCTTGGCTAAATTTGTGAACCTCTTTCTAAGCCTGTTTTAACACAAAATGCATCATAGGTGTCATTTTGTAACACACGCTTTACCTGATAATAAACGTAATGAAAAATAAAATATCTGTAAATTGTAGAGTTGCTGTTACTGTAATATAAAAATATCATCGGAGCAAAATATTATGAAAAATACATTCTGTATGATCTGCATTGTTCATATGTTTAAATCAAACTGCACATTTTTCTTGCACAATAACATAAAACCATTGTCATGGTTTAAGGGTCTATGTTCTGTTATTTCCTGTTTTATTTTGGTAAGAGTTCACATTCAACCATTTCCTTGAATGTGATAGTGTGTCCAAACCTTTGACCATGTATCATATAATATATTTTCTATTTATTTCTATATTATCGCTACCTATAATTACTTAATCATATCATATACCGGTCTGATGTGTATGCTGTTATGGTACATGGTATCATTTTACTCTACATATACTATTCTGTGCTACTACTAATCTATTAATCATACCATAATGTCACTTTGCTTTAAACCGTACTGTACTATTAGTTGGTCGTGGGTACTGTATGTATATTGCTTGTCTTGTGTCTTAGACTTTAATTAATCTTGTATAGTCTCTATTTTCACTTCAAGCTTCATTTACTTATCATTATACAACACAGGGTTGTACAATGAAATGCAAGCTGTAGTACCTTCATGCTACACACAAAAACTACTACTTTTATTTTATATTCATTCATCTGTTATTTACTTTTTTATGGTACATATTTCTGTCCTTGTCCTACTGCAGCACCTGGTGTTTGCCTCTGGAGATCAATAAAGGCTTATTTTTTATCTTAAGAAATGTGTTTTTTAAATCCAGAATATCTTAATGTACTCTTTAGTATGTCCACAAACAGTTCATGCCTCTTTGAGTTTGTCTGCCTCTCCCTGTGGCCTCCAACCCAGTGCTACTGGAGCTTCCTGACGCTGAAGATAATTCTGACGTTGACACGCATGCTGAGCGAAGACCTGAATGTCCCGTTGTTTCACTATGTTATGTAGTCAGTAGTTGACAATTCAGGACTGCCGAACTATGTTATCCTACAGTTTATTGCTGGTGTCAGCAGCTGTAAAACTCGGACTGATGTTTTCGCTGGACTCACTGGGAGCTATGAATCCACTCTGCTGGTCCTGCTCTCTGGTTGTTGCTCCGCAGTGGTGGAAGAAGTACTCCGATTTTTTACTTCAGAAAAAGAAGCAGTAGTGTAGAAATACTGTTACAAGACTGCATGCCTTGCAGTCCTCCTGAATTTCACCAAGGGATCAACAAAATTTGATCTTAACCTATAATACGTCATAATTTATATGCGTATTATATTCTGTATTAATCTGAATCAGCAAAGTAGCTACTACATACAGTACACTACATACTGTGTGTGTGTATATATGTATATGTGAATTATAGTTGAGTAGAAGTATAAAGCAGCATAAAATGTAAATGTACTACTAAATGCAGAACAATTTGAAGCATTTGGATGCTTCTATTTAAATCTCTCTCTGTCTCTCTCTCACGAGTTTCGTTTGGCTCACCTGGTGCTCCCTATGGCCCTAATGAAAAAAACCTGCTGCGCAGTACAGAAATGGCAGATGCTGTTTAATGTGGAGGTGTCAAATACACTCCTGTAAAAATGATCAGTAACCACACAGGGACGTTATTTGGGGTCTGAGCCACCCCCCCCTACCCATTACTGGGGCCTCGACCCTCCTTATAACGAGGCAATGTTCCATAACCATATCCAGAGTAGTGTGTCCACGCCTATGAGGCACCGCGATGTGCAGAAATTGCTCTGCTTCTGTGACAGGTACGCTGTCACGCGCGTAACGCGTGCGTTTCTGGACCACATCCAGGAAAAAGGGTGTGATTTGACACGGGAATAATTACATTCAGCAGCAAGGAGTTGCTTTCCACCCTTCAACACTTGACAAAAAACTGATGACGCGGTAGCCTGCTACACAGAGGTGACGTCATCGGTGGCAAATATCAAACATGTTTTTTTAAAAAAAGGTGTGGCTCAGCCCTGTGACATGGAGGAAAGGGAAAAGAGAAAACGAAACCAAACATACCTGCGCGTGGCCTGTCCTGGGTTTGTCTACCAAATAGCTGACCAAGTGGTGATTTTGTTATTTCAGGCAACAACATGAGGTGCTGACCCCTTAGCACAGTAAGCGATCAGATTTCCAGTCTGGATCTGTTTTTACTTTAACCACGCAGGTGACATCAGGAACTGAAGATACCGAGAGGAGAAACATGTCTGCGGCCCAGTAAAGAGTTTGAATCGTTTGCACAGAAAATTTGAGAAAAGCTTGTAAAAGTGTCCAATACAGACAGATCTCTGAATGCCTGAAACCCCAAGACACCGGAAACATATTTTAATTGACACAATTAATCGCTTGTTAACTGTGTGGTGAAAAGTTTAAATAAATCTGACAGCTGGGTGGGTTTTTTTAACCCTCAGTGCTCACTCACAGACCTGATCCTCATGAGATTGTCTTTTAGTATTAAATAAATGTAGAAATTATTGTTGTGTCTTAAAAACAAAGGCACCAAATAGACAAATAAGCACCTCTTAGCTTTTGTGTTGTCACTCATTGTATGAATCATGACTGTAAAATATCTTCTCAGTTTAAAATATGTTATGCAAAATAATTGTGCCCAAGGAATGTGTGGAATATTGCCTAATGATGGCAAAACGTAATTTAATATGACCTTGTGTATTTCATGTTTTATCTGCACTACACATTAACATTGTTTTGTATTAATTGCCTGCTTTTTATTACCTACTTTGCATGATGCTGCCATACTCCTCTAAACATTTTCTCCTGTTCAGCTGCTTCACGCTTTGCTTTCTCTATGTTGTAACTTTAAATTTTGTGTGTTTTATTGTTGCATTAATGGCTAATTCAACGTCAAGCCAAGGGACTACAGTTGAAAATGAGCCTTTTGGCTAACACTGGCACATTTACAGTGATGGTGATCAATGTGCACTGTCCCTGAAAAATAGAGATACATAATAAAGTTAGCATTAAAGTTTAAAAGAAGTTCTCGAAACCTTGAACTCATTAAACCCAGTGCTTCAGTCAGTTTTGTCACTAGATAGGCTGCTTTATTCATCCCCGGGGGAATTATGATAGTGAACTAGTGTCTGCTGAAACCATGCGTTTTGAAGCACTGTAATAAAATGTGTCTGAAAACGTCAGACTCTGCACACAGATAAAATAAATACTTTCATCAATGAATTACCAGTTAAGTAATTGCAGTATTCACCTTCATTTTTACCTGCCTTCGATTTAAGAGCTTATTCTTGTTTCCTGAAAGGAGTTGACTATTTCTGTAATTTCATAAAAACTAAAGTTCATCCTTTGAAATGCTAATTGTAGCTGAGGGGAAAAAGGTAGAGGCTGAACATAAACTGAAGAACCCTGAAACAATTATTTGACATTTCTTTTTGATTTCTAATATCAGTGGGTCCTGTTAAATTAATTGACTTACCTGAACATTGACTTACTTTAAAGAAAGAAAATAAGTTGTACTCACTCTTAAGGAAAGGAGCACTATCCCTCTAAGAAAACCAGAGAGACGCTGTGTCGCTTTGCAGTCGTTTTGTGCCTCTGTGTGTTTCTCTGTAGTAGTCATTGGGGTCACTTTTTAGTCCTTTTGTGTCTCTGTGGTCATTTGGTGTCTCTTTGTAGTAGTTTCAGTTATTTTTGTCTTTGTAGTTTTGTGTTTATTCATGGTAATTTTGTTTGAAATCTCACACATAAAAAAAACACAGGAACAAATATTTGGTTTGATTGGCAGATGCTCAATATTAAGAGCCTCTGGTTAGGTTTGGGGCCAAAGAAAAACGCAAATTGGACGTACTTTTAACTGAGCTCTGTGACTTACCTCTGTGTCAGTTCAGTGGACTGTTTGAACTTTTTTGAAATCTCACAAGCTAGATGATGTTTTGTCTCACAGGAAGGAACTGCAGGAGGCCTTGTGCTGCTACACCGCAGATACCCTCAGCTACATGGACACAGTGAGAGGATTCTGTGAGAGGATCTCTAAATGGATGCTTGGGAGGGAGACAGAGTTACACATGATGATGGACATTAAAGACAGGGCTGATAAAATCAACCTGAATATCAGCCATGTTTCCCGCTCAGAGAACAAAGGAGAGGCCTTTCTGGAGTATATGAAGAGCAAGGTGACCCAGGTGAGTGCAGACAGCAGGCGTGCAGAGCTGGAGGACGAGCTGGCTGCTGTGCTGAAGGAAACTCTGGGAGGCCTGGAGACGCTCACCTACTTCCTGGATGCAGCGGAGAAGCTGGCGGTGACCTCGCTTCATGTGTTCATGGAGGAGAACCAGGTGTTGCAGCCGCCCAAAGGGATCAGCCTCGAACACATTCAGGTCGTCATCACTGCTGCACGGCTGATCTGCCCG
>CM022470.1:3425360-3435972 GCA_011952105.1 Coreoperca whiteheadi | reverse complement strand
TATCTATCTATCTATCTATCTATCTATCTATCTATCTATCTATCTATCTATCTATCTATCTATCTATCTATCTATCTATCTGTCTATCTATCTATCTGTCTGTCTGTCTATCATCTATCCATCGCAAGCATAGCCAATGACAATGTTTTTGTAGAGAAGCAGTAGGGGCAGATAACTAAAGCAAAAAACAAGTTGTTTTCTGGTTTTGGTTTAATTTCTACACTAACTGCCGATTTGAAGACGACGACGGGAAAAGCACGTGGATTTCCGTTTTATTTTAATTCACACGAAAAAAACCAATCCATTGTAGATTTTTTTATCCTGTTATCAAACAAGTTCAACCCATCTTTGGATGGAGCGCACACGTACCCACACTGACCAAAGTACACACATGGGTGTTGTTTGTTCTGCAGAAAGAGAAACCAAAACAAACACACCTGAGCGTCAACTCAAAATTGCTCAGCAAGTCGTCATTTACTTATTTCAGCAGATTCTGTCAACGAATGAGGTGCTGATCTCTAGAACAGTAAACGATATCCCTTCTTGATCTGTTTTTACTGTAACCACGCAGGTAACAGGGTGAGGCCCCGATCAGGAACTGAAGATACCGAGAGGAGAAACATGTCAGCGGCCAGGTAAAGAGTTTGAATATTTTGCCCAGAAAATGAAAGAAAACCTTGTAAAGTGTCCAATTCAGACAGATCTCTGAATTTCTGAAACCCCAAGACACCGGAAACATATTTTAAGCAACACAATTAATAACTTGTTAGCTATGTTTTGAAAATGTTAAATAACTCTGACAGCTGTGTGGGTTTTTTAACCCTCAGTGCACACTCACAGACCTGATCCTTATGAGATTGTTCTTTTAGTTTTAACTAATTGTAAAAATGTTGTGTCTTAAAAACAAAGGCACCAAAGAGAGAAATAAGTACCTCTTGTCTTATGTCAATCATTGTATGAATCATGACTGTAAAATAATTTCTCAGTTTAATATATATTATACTGAAAATAATTGTGCCAAAGAAGGTGTAGAATAGTGCCTAATGATGGCAAGTTTTCTGAAACCTTGAACTCATTAATGTCACATTTCTAGGTAGACTCAGATGCAGGGAATGATGGGGACACAAAGTAAAGTTCCAACAAGGCAAGTTTTTACTGATAGCAGTGGTCATATAGAATTCAAAGCAGGTAACCACAACAGGCAGGGCGAAGGGCAATAATCCAAAGTCCAAAGAAAAGGGCAGAATCCAAAAGACCGAGAGAAAACTAGCACTATGACGCTGGAAAGATATGTATATGCTGGGTAATAAAGACAATCTGGCAGGGAGCATGGAACACAGGGAGGTAGTGTATATAAGGGGTTGCTGAGGAAGGATCCAGGGGCAGGTAATAGGGTCCAGGAGTGATGATTAGGACACACAAGGGCAGGAACTAAAAGTGCTTCCAAAAGAAAACAAGAACCAACAAGACAAACGATTACCGGAATGTCACAATTAAACCCAGTGCTTCAGTCAGTTTTTTCACTGCGAAACACTTTGTGTGCTTTAGTGACATCTGTTGGTCAAATTGTGTAAATGCAAAGAAAAACAAAAAGTGATTCACCCTGAGCTGTGTAGGCCAGCGGATCCAAACCTTTTTTGCTCGTTACCCCTAAAACAAAGCAGTGTCACTGGTTGAAAACGTCAATGAATTATGACTTGTGTCCTGTTTTATCTGAAAGTTTTCTCATAGCCTATTTATTATTTATTTCACAAGTGAAACAGCAAAGATTAGAGGAACATCTGAAGAAATACATTTCATTCGGCAAAGTATTTTTACTGCTCTTCCATCCTGTTGATAATCTCACAACCCCTCAGATTTATCTTGCGGGTTATCCCTATGACGTTCCACCAACAAATGTTAACAGTCGCTTCAAACTAGGCATGGGACGATCTGAAAATTTCAAGTCACAATTATCCTGGCAAAAATAATTGCGATTCAAGACATTATCCCGATAATCATCGAAATATGCTTAAACTCTTAAAATGGAGCTAAAACATACTGGAATCACGTTACCTTTAATTTTGTTAAGAAACAAATAATTGTATTGCATCACAGATAGGACACACATCTTTTGAGTGAAAAACAAACCAACAACCTTAAATAAGGTAATCATCAGATCAGATCAGATCATCAGCTTTATTGCCAAGTAGGTTTACACATACGAGGAATTTGCTTTGGTAGTTTTGGTGCAAAAAAACATAATAGAATATAAAGATGTATTAAGAAACATAAGCAAGTACTGCAGGTCAAGAGTCGTAACTATAAAACTGACAGTAAGATATTAAAGAATATTAAACCACAATGTCATAAGGAAATAATAATCATAGAATAGAGTAAGTACAATATGATGACATGCTGTTTAAATTAAAGTATGTGCAATGTGCAACATATTTACAAGTGAATGTAGAAAACTTTAAAGAATTACTGTATTGAAAAGGAGGGGGGGGCTGTAATGAGTCAGTGTCAGTGGGGGTCCCGGGCCATGTTGATGAGGCCAATTGCAGATGGAAAGAAACAGTTTCTGTGGCATGTGGTATCGGTGCCTTGGTAGACCGCAACCTCCTGCCGGAGGGGAGGGTCTGAAACAGGTTGTGTCCAGGGTGGGAGGGGTCAGCCACAATCGTTCCTGCTCGCCTCAGTATCCTGGAGGCGTACAGGTCCCAGAGGGAAGGTAGATTGCAGCCGATCACCTTCTCTGCCGAGCAAAAGATACGTCGCATTATGCCCTTGTCTTCAGCAGTGGAAGCAGCGTACCAGATGGTGATGGAGGAATTGAGGGTTGACTCAATGATAGCGGTGTAGAAGTGCACCATCATTGTCTTTGGCAGGCTGAATTTCTTCAGCTGCCGCAGGAAGTCCATCCTCAGCTGGGCTTTCTTGGTGAAGTTCAGGTCCTGGGTGATGATGGTGCACATGAAGCAAAAGGACTCCACAATGTCGACAGGGGAGTCACACGGGGTGATGGGGGCAGGTGGGCCTGGGTTCTTCCTGTAATCCACAACCATCTCCACTTTCTCCACTATCTCTTTTACTTGCAAGGAATCAAAACATGCACTTCGCAGTACAGACTTGACTGGTTCAACAGTCACACAAGCACATTTCTATGCATTGTAAAGCTGGCCCGTCACTGTGTTTTTACAACTTTTGTAACTTATCTGAGGCAAACCTGTGTCTGCCTGGGGGAGGTTTCCTGTTTTGCTAGTTTCACAACCCTAAAAGGAAATCATTCACAAACACTTTCGGTTGCAAGAGTTTCTGCAGCTTAAGGTCACTTTAAGGTTACTTGAATTTTTCTGTCAGAGTGCCCAGTTATATTCATCAGTAGTTGGCGGAGTGCTTGTGGCTGCTCCCAGATCTTTCTCCTGTACTGTCACAGAACGAACCTGGGGTGCAGAGACATTAGGTCTTGCAATGTGAGACTAACTCCACAACAGCAGTTCAGTGGATTGTTTGTACTTGTTTGAAATCTCACAAGCCAGATGATGTTTTGTCTCACAGAAAGGAACTGCAGGAGGCCTTGTGCCGCTACACTGCAGATACCCTCAGCTACATGGACACAGTGAGAGGATTCTGTGACAGGATCTCTAAATGGATGCTTGGGAGGGAGACAGAGTTACACATGATGATGGACATTAAAGACAGGGCTGATAAAATCGACCTGAATATCAGCCATGTTTCCCGCTCAGAGAACAAAGGAGAGGCCTTTCTGGAGTATATGAAGAGCAAGGTGACCCAGGTGAGTGCAGACAGCAGGCGTGAAAAGCTGGAGGACGAGCTGGCTGCTCTACTGAAGGAAACTCTGGGAGGCCTGGAGAAGCTCGACTACTTCCTGGATGCAGTGGAGAAGCTGGCAGTCACCTCGCTTCATGTGTTCATGGAGGAGAACCAGGTGTTGCAGCTGCCCAAAGGGATCAGCCTCGAACAGGTTCAGCTCGTCATCACTGCTGCACGGCTAATCTGCCCACTCCTCCTCAAGTTTAAAAGAGATGCAAGTGTCTTCTTCCGTCCCAAACTTCAGAATGTGGAGGTGCTGTCATTTCAGCTGGACAGATACATTCAGACCACCAAGAAAATCTGCGAGAAGTTCGAGAAGAGGTAAACTGACACTTCTTCATAACAAATATGCAAATGTTGCTAAATAAACAGCATTAAAATGAAGCGAACTTTCTTTAACAGCTCCTTCAGTGACTTCAGCCTAACGATGCACAAAGGCCCTGTGGTAGACCTCGCTGTGGATTTGTCTGAAGATGACATACAAAAGATGCTTTCTCACATTAATCAGCTCGATGAAATCAGGTCAGCATTGCCCCTGTATGTGTTTTGCCCCAAATAACATATTGTGCAAGGTTTCCTTGGTTACAGTAATGTACATGTAATCAGCATGTGTAATCTGCAGAAAAATTAAGTAGATCGCGAATCCCAACAGAATTTTGAAATAACATGATACGCTTTGAGATTTCCACTTTTCTCTTCACCAGGGTGAACCAGCACTTCAGGATGGGGTTCTTGTTTCAGGATGAATCATGTGGCTTCATCAGTGAGTTCAGCAAGCGTCAACCCACGATGCTGCAGTTTCTAGACGAGCTGGAGGAGAATGCTGTTCAGCTGGACAGGATGAATAAGGGGGCAAAGATCTCCAGTGTGGCAGGCAGCTCGGTGGGGGCAGTTGGGGGTGTGCTCTCCATCATCGGTTTGGCATTAATTCCTGTAACAGCTGGAGTGTCTCTAGCTCTGACAATGACTGGGGTAGGGCTGGGAATTACCAGCGGGGTCAACAGTGCTGTCACCACAGCCACAGAGATCGGAGTAAACCGTAAACATCAAAAGAAAGCCAAGGATGTCTTCCAGAGGTTCATGGAGGATGTGCAGATTCTCCAGGATTGTCTGGAGCAGGTGATCCAAAGTGTCCAAAGTGAAACAAGCCAGATAGATGTGGCTGTGGGAGTAGGCAAGGTGCTTTGTAAAGCTGGTGCTGTCGGAAAAGGGATCGATGCGCTTGTTGATGCTGCCTCTGCTGCTAAGTTGTTGAAAAGTGAAGAGGTGATTATAGGTGCTGGCAAGGCGGTGGCCGAGGAAGGTAAAGCACTAAGTAACGTGCCCAGGGTGGCAGCAGATATCCCAGATATTGGTCAGGCAGCAGTCAAAGGGCCTCTCGCCCTCACCAAGTCAGCCAGGGCCGGTTTTATCGCAGTCAACGCTCTTTTCATTGGCATGGATGTCTTCTTCATCTGTAAAGACAGCATCGGTCTGGCCAAAGGCAGCGAGACTGAATTCTCTCAGTTCATCAGGGCCAGAGCTGCACTTTGGCGCTCAGAGATGGACTCATGGCAGAAGATCCATGACTCCCTGTGCAAAGGTCTGCTGACGTCAGAGAAAAACAAAGTTACTCTGGAGACGCCGGTTTATCCGGAGAGGGAGCTGAAGAAACAGAGAGAAACAGAAGAAGATCCATATAAAGGAGTGGATGAAAATCTGAAAGAATAACAGGTTCGTGTAATACAGTAGTGCTCAGTGACCAGAGATTACCGTGTGCCTTTAAGCCAACTCTGACACAACGATCAGATCTGAGATCCATTTAATGCGATCGAAGCATGAATGAAAATTCAGTTCTGCTTACAGCTCACTCTTCAGCATCGAATATCATTCAATGTTTCTTTGAGGAAATCTTAGCTGTAATTCTCATGACATAAACCAATTTGTGGAGTCAACTCTTTTACTTATTATTCAGGCAGTGTGTTTTTTTTCCTTGGCTGAATTTATGACCCTCTTTCTAAGCCTGTTTTAAAACACAATGCATTATAGGTGTCATTTAGTAACACACGCTTTACCTGATAATGAAAGTAACAAATAAATGTCTTGAAAAATAAAATAATTGTTAATTGTAGCGTTGTTATTACTGTAATATAAAAATATCATCAGAGCAAAATATTATGCAAGCTACATTCTGTATGATCAGCATTATTCATATGCATTATTCAAACTGCACATTTTTCTTGCACAATCAAATAAACAAGTAAACTTTTCTGTCTATAGATATTTCTTTCTGTCTATTACATTTATGAAACAATTTCCAAGCCTGTTTTTTTAACATACGTTATAGGTATCATTTAGTAACACATGCTTTACCTGATAACAGATAACAGAAAAATGAAATAACTATTTTCATTCTAGAGTTGCAGGCTCTGTCATAAACTAATGTCAAAGCAAAATCTTGTGCAAAATATAGGAAAGAGGGATGAATTTTGTCTGGTGAATGGACAACTTACTTATCACATTATTCAGACTACTTTATTTTCCATTATATTTCTACATTTATACAGACAAACACGTATTATTAATTATATTATATACTATCCTGGTGTACAAGAGTATAATTTCAGTCTTACATATTTGCTGCTACTAATCACCACTGGTTCACCTCTCTTGAGACAGGTCACGGTTACTGTATGTTTCTTGTCTTGTGATCTTGACTTTAATTGCTCTTGAATAATTTCTATTTTCATTTTCTATTCTTACTTTTCTTTTCTATACTAAGTGTTTTATTGTTTACTTTTTGTCTGTACTTATTTCGCTCTTTGTGCTGCTGCGACACCTGAATGTTGCGTCTGGGGATCAATAAAGGCTTATCTTATCTTAACAAACATGTTTGAATCCAGAATATATGGTAATATAATCTCTAGTGTGTCCACAGACAGTTGAAATGCTTCTTTGATTTTGTCCTCCTCTCCCTGTCCCCCTAATGAAGTGTAACTGGAGTGATGCTGTTAACTGAAGAACTGACAGACACTGTTTGTGTGGAGGCATCAAAGACACTCCTGCAAAGATGATCAGCCGCCTGGAAGATGTTAGAATCATACAGGGATATTAATAACGAGGTAGTGATCCATCATCATCTCCTGATTGTGACTGAGTGAGTTTGTTGGCAGATGATGTTGATGACATGATGCAGACCAGAAGATGGAGGAAATTGAATGAAGTTAAATTTTAATGATAGAATAGCTATTTGAAAGAGTAAAATAGCCTGTTATAATGAAGAGATCAGCCCCCTCTGGGGGCCACTGGACATCTCTCCTGTTACAGGCTACAGGGAACCAACATGTCCAGAAACGGCACTCATTTTACGCGCACGTACGCTGTCGCGAGCGGAACAGTGTATCTTACCGGACTTTCTGGTAACGGGTGTGTTTAGATGTGAGGAACTACTTTATTAACATACAACCGAGTTTTCTCCCAACCTTGACACATACAACTGACGGCACAGTAGTGATGAGTGGAGAAATGGCAAGGTAGGTTAAAGATAGCCTATAGATTTCTTTTGCATTTAACTGCACAAGAATGTGAAAACGAAAGTAAAACAAGACTAAAATGAAGGAAGTTTTGCACGGGGCTTAAGAACTTTGTTAGTTTGCATGTAGGTTAATGTAAGTGGATAAGCTCGCTGCTGCCTCCATCCTGTGTAGCCTACAAGCATTAGGAAAACAACAAACATGAAAAGGCTACATTTTTGTTTTGTCGGGTAGGGTCCGTGTGGGTCCGTGGACCCTCGGTCCGAAGCGGGTTTCAGCTTGTTTGATAACAGGATAAACGCACACGCCTGTACAATGCATTGCTTTGTTTTTCCGTGTTTCGCGTGAATTAAAAAAATCGAAATCCACGTGCTTTTCCCGTTTTTTTCTTTGAATCGGCAATAGCCTCACCCCACTTTTAAACCGTACAGTCCATACGCAAACAGTCCGAAGCCTAAGGCCTACACTAAAACAGGAACATCTGACAGTTGCATCCGCACCATGGTTTTATTCATCAGTAGTTGACGGAGTGCTTGTGGCTGCTGCCAGATCTTTCTCCTGTACTGTCACAGAACAAACCTGGGGTGCAGAGACATTAGATCTTGCAATGTGAGACTAACTCCACAACAGCAGTTCAGTGGGTTGTTTGAACTTGTTTGAAATCTCACAAGCTGGATGATGTTTTGTCTCACAGAAAGGAACTGCAGGAGGCCTTGTGCCGCTACACCGCAGATACCCTCAGCTACATGGACACAGTGAGAGGATTCTGTGAGATGATCTCTAAATGGATGCTTGGGAGGGAGACAGAGTTACACATGATGATGGACATTAAAGACAGGGCTGATAAAATCGACCTGAATATCAGCCATGTTACCCAGTCAAAGAACAAATTAGAGGCCTGTCTGCAGTATATGAAGAGCAAGGTGACCCAGGTGACTGCAGACAGCAGGCGTGCAGAGCTGGAGGACGAGCTGGCTGCTTTGCTGAAGGAAACTCTGGGAGGCCTGGAGACGCTCGACTACTTCCTGGATGCAGCGGAGAAGCTGGCGGTGACCTCGCTTCATGTGTTCATGGAGGAGAACCAGGTGTTGCAGCTGCCCAAAGGGATCAGCCTCGAACAGGTTCAGGTCGTCATCATTGCTGCACGGCTAATCTGCCCACTCCTCCTCGAGTTTAAAAGAGATGCAAGTGTCTTCTTCCGTCCCAAACTTCAGAATGTGGAGGTGCTGTCATTTCAGCTGGACAGATACATTCAGACCACCAAGAAAATCTGCGAGAAGTTCGAGAAGATGTAAACTGACACTTCTTCATAACAAATATGCAAATGTTGCTAAATAAACAGCATTAAAATGAAGCGAACTTTCTTTAACAGCTCCTTCAGTGACTTCAGCCTAACGATGCACAAAGGCCCTGTGGTAGACCTCGCTGTGGATTTGTCTGAAGATGACATACAAAGGATGCTTTCTCACATCAATCAGCTCGATGAAATCAGGTCAGCATTGCCCCTGTATGTGTTTTACCCCAAATAACATATTGTGCAAGAGTTCCTTGGTTACAGTAATGTATATGTAATCAGCATGAGTGATCTTCAAAACACTGTTTGATACACACTGCAAGAAAATAGGACATACAATATAAAATGATTTGCTTTCTTACTTGTTTATGTTTCTACTCTGCCTGAAGATCACAGTTTAATCAACGCTGTAATTCAGTCTCAGATTTGTTTTCATTAGCAATGCTAGCAGCGTGGCTCTATGGATGGCACTGACAGTCTGTCAGAATATCTCAACAACTACTTGATGGATTAGCACAATATTTTGTACAGACTTTCAAAGATCCCAGAGGAGAAATCCTAATGACTTTGGTGAGCCTCTGATTTTTCCTAGAGCAAACTTCAGTTTGTCCAACACTTTGGTTTATAACCAAATACCTGCAAAACTAATCACATTTCCATCTACAGAAGCCCTGAGGAGCCAGTGTTTGTTTTCTCCTGTTTTCAAAGATGAAAAAGAAAGTAACTTATAAAAATGATCCTGGCAGTCTTGTATAAATATAATTTACTGTAAATAAAGGAAATTAGAGGTGCTCTTGGTCTTGCTCAGCAGGAATAAGGACCTCAGTATAATCTGAAATTGATCTTATGAAATAAACTGAAAAATTTAAGTAGATCTCGAATCCAAACAGAATTTTGAAATAACATGATACGCTTTGAGATTTCTTCTTCTCTCTTTATCAGGATGAACCAGCACTTCCGGACGGTGTTCTTGTTTCAGGATGAATCATGTGGCTTCATCGGTGAGTTCAGCAAGCGTCAACCCACGATGCTGCAGTTTCTAGACGAGCTGGAGGAGAATGCTGTTCAGCTGGACAGGATGAATAAGGGGGCAAAGATCTCCAGTGTGGCAGGCAGCTCGGTGGGGGCAGTTGGAGGCGTGCTCTCCATCGTCGGTTTGGCATTAATTCCTGTAACAGCTGGAGTGTCTCTAGCTCTGACAATGACTGGGTTAGGGCTGGGAATTACCAGCGGGGTCAACAGTGCTGTCACCACAGCCACAGAGATCGGAGTAAACCATAAACATCAAAACAAAGCCAGGGAAGTCTTCCAGAGGTTCATGGAGGATGTGCAGATTCTCCAGGATTGTCAGGAGCAGGTGATCCAAAGAGAAACAAGCCCGATAGATGTGGCTGCGGGAATATGCAAGATGCATTGTGAAGCTGGTGCTATTGGAAAATTCATTGTTTATGCTGGCAATGCGATGGCCCAGGAAGGTAAAGCACTACGTAACGTGCCCAGGGTGGCCGCAGATATCCCAGATATTGGTCAGGCAGCAGTCAAAGGGCCTCTTGCCTTCTCCAAGTCAGCCAGGGCCGGTCTCATCGCAGTCAACGCTCTTTTCATTGGCATGGATGTCTTCTTCATCTGTAAAGACAGCATCGGTCTGGCCAAAGGCAGCGAGACTGAATTCTCTCAGTTCATCAGAGCCAGAGCTGCACTTTGGCGCTCAGAGATGGACTCATGGCAGAAGATCCATGACTCCCTGTGCGAAGGTCTGCTGAAGTCAGAGAAAAACAAAGTTATCCTGGAGACGCCGTTTTATCCGGAGAGGGAGCTGAAGAAACAGAGAGAAACAGAAGAAGATCCATATAAAGGAGTGGATGAAAATCTGAAAGAATAACAGGTTCGTGTAATACAGTAGTGCTCAGTGACCAGAGATTACCGTGTGCCTTTAAGCCAACTCTGACACAACGATCAGATCTGAGATCCATTTAATGCGATCGAAGCG
>CM022470.1:3368941-3418711 GCA_011952105.1 Coreoperca whiteheadi | reverse complement strand
GGGAGTTACCAGCGGGGTCAACAGTGTTGTCACCACAGCCACAGAGATCGGAGTAAACCTTAAACATCAAAAGAAAGCCAGGGAAGTCTTCCAGAGGTTCATGGAGGATGTGCAGATTCTCCAGGATTGTCTGGAGCAGGTGATCCAAAGGGAAACAAGCCCGATAGATGTGGCTGTGGGAGTAAGCAAGGTGCTTTGTAAAGCTGGTGTTGTCGGAAAAGGCATTGATGTGCTTGTTGATGCTGGCAAGGCGGTGGCCCAGGAAGGTAAAGCACTACGTAACGTGCCCAGGGTGGCCGCAGATATCCCAGATATTGGTCAGGCAGCAGTCAAAGGGCCTCTTGCCTTCTCCAAGTCAGCCAGGGCCGGTCTCATCGCAGTCAACGCTCTTTTCATTGGCATGGATGTCTTCTTCATCTGTAAAGACAGCATCGGTCTGGCCAAAGGCAGCGAGACTGAATTCTCTCAGTTCATCAGAGCCAGAGCTGCACTTTGGCGCTCAGAGATGGACTCATGGCAGAAGATCCATGACTCCCTGTGCGAAGGTCTGCTGACGTCAGAGAAAAAACAAGATTTCCTGGAGATGCCGTTTTATCCGGAGAGGGAGCTGAAGGAAGAAAGAGAAACAGAATGCTGGCAGCGTCGATGTGAATGGAAAACTAAAGTAAAAAAACAGTTTTGTGTAATACAGTAGTGCTCAGTGAACAGAGATTACTGTGTGCCTTTTAGTCAACTCTGACACTACGATCAGATATCAGATCCATTTAATGCGATCGAAGCGTGAATGAATATTCGGCTCTGCTTACAGCTTCGAACATCATTCATTTTTTTGAGGAATTTTTCATTAGCTGTAATTCTCATGACATCAAACCAATTTATTGAGTCAATTATTTTACTTATAATTCGGGCAGCATTTTTTTTTTTTTACCTTGGCTGAATTTATGAACCTCTTTCTAAGCCTTTTTTAAAACACAATGCATTATAGGTGTCATTTAGTAGCACATGCTTTACCTGATAATAAATGTAACAGAAAAATAAAATAACTATTTTAATTGTAGAGTTGATAATAAAAGTAACAAATGAATGTATTGAAAAACTGTTAGTTGTAGCTACAGCTAATAAGAGTTTGAGTGTGAGTTAGTTAAATCAATTAGGTATCGTCCAGTTACAGCCTTTTTAGTATTGAAGTTTCACGCAAAAAAAAGACAGCAACTTTGCAAGATATCTCAATTGAATTTATATCCATTTTTATGAAAAAGTGGGGGTGGGGGGGTGGATTTTGTCCCCCATCACTTGCACTGGAAGCATGTTAGGAAGGGATCGCTTAACGTCCAGTATTAACAGTAAACAGTGTGCGAAATATACCCGTCAATATTCGGGGGGGGGGGGGCTCCCCATCTCCCGATTGTTGCGCAATACCCATCTACATTTTCTCAATATGTAGTAGGCCTATAACATTACAATATTTAATGTATGCGACTGCAAGCCAAGAAGAGCAATCACGGCGGATGCTGACAGACAGCCTACATTTTTTTGACAAAATTTGAGACCCCCTTCAGATTTTGCTTTTGAGGTCTTACGGAGGTCTGATGGGTTAATCCCCCCTCCCCGGGTATTTCGCACACTGACAGGAAGCAAAAACCCGTTCAGTGTCCATAATACGGACACGTGAGGGTTGTTTTAAGACAGACTTGAGACAAATTGAGCCTTCCCTTTTATCGGCAGTTGCAGAAATACACCCAAAGAAATACACGGCGTGTGAACAGTGTTTAGCACCGCCTAAAATCAGGCATTATAAAAAACATTAATTGATTTAAAAAATAAATACAAAGAAAATGATGCAGACTCGCAGCAGAGAGAAAGAGTGGGGTGGGAGAGAGAGAGAGAGAGAGAGAGGGCGGTAGGTGTGAATATTGATAATGAAAGTAACAAATGAATGTATTGAAAAACTGTTAATTGTAGAGTTGCAGAATTGTAGAGACATAACTGTAATATAAAAATATCATCAGAGCAAAATATTATTCAAGATACATTCTGCATGTTCTGCATTATTCATGTGCATAATTCAAACTGCACATTTTTCTTGTACAATCAAATAAACAAGTAAACCTTTTTTCTGCCTGTCTGTAGATATTTCACTCCATCTAAGATAGATACAGTAGATAGATGGATAGACATGGACAATTAAAAAATACTAAGTTACAGGTAACATTCAGGAGCCCTCCCACAGGTGGAATAGCCGATTAAGACTACTGCCACTTTGTATTTAATCGAATAAACAAACTGTGAAATCATATCCTGAGTACCCTATTGTGCATGTAAAGGAAGGCTACGAACTGACGGATGTTGATGACGTGATGCAGAGAAGATGAGGAGGGTTGAATGGAGTTACATTTTATAAAAAGTACTATGATTGTTATAAACTATTATAATGAACAGATCGGTCCCCTCTGGAGCGCCAGGAAACATTTTGCCACAAACGCCACTCATTTCACGTGCACGTGTGTGCTGTAGTGCGTGATGCGTAGCTATATCCGGGCCACTTACTTGAAACGGGTGTGGTTGCCTGTGGTAACTTCTAACACACAACTAAGAGTTTCTTTCTACCCTCCAAAACTTGACACACATAGAACGATGAGTGGAGAAATGGCAAGGTAGGTTCAAGTCTTTTTTCTTTAAATGTATTTTGCATTTAAAACTACATAAGAATGTGAAACCAAAGTAACAAAATGAAAAAAAACAAGATTAAAATTAAGTTTGCATATAGTTTTGTGTTATAAAAACTGTGTCCACATCCTTCATTCTGTGCAACAACATTTTCCAAAGTTCGGCTTCAGCTAATAAGAGTTTTAAGCAGTGTGAGTTAGTTAAATCAATAAGGTATAGTCCAGTTACAGTCCTTTTTAGTATTGAAGTTTCACGCAAAAAAAAGACAGCAACTTTGCAAGATATCTCAATTGAATTTATATCCATTTTTATGAAAAAGTGGGGGTGGGGGGGTGGATTTTGTCCCCCATCACTTGCACTGGAAGCATGTTAGGAAGGGATCGCTTAACGTCCAGTATTAACAGTAAGCAGTGTGCGAAATATACCCGTCAATATTCGGGGGGGGGGGGGTCCCCATCTCCCGATTGTTGCGCAATACCCATCTACATTTTCTCAATATGTAGTAGGCCTATAACATTACAATATTTAATGTATGCCACTGCAAGCCAAGACAATCAGTCTATAGCCTACATGACAACACGCACACACTGAATCATTTTTGATAATCCGATATGCAATAGTATTCGTAAAGCAACACTGAAATAGGAGGTTGCATTGGCTGAAGTTGTTTGGATGCACGTTGTTTCTATAACAAGGAGAGGCAAAGAAGTTGTGCATTACAATGCAGACATGACAATAATTGGCACCAATGTGGCCCACTTACAAGAGCAATCACGGCGGATGCTGACAGACAGCCTACATTTTTTTGACAAAATTTGAGACCCCCTTCAGATTTTGCTTTTGAGGTTTTAAGGCGGTCTGAGGGATTAACCCCCCCCCCCCGGGTATTTCACACACTGACAGGAAGCAAAAACCCGTTCAGTGTCCATAACATGGACACGTGAGGGTTGTTTTAAGACAGACTTGAGACAAATTGAGCCTTCCCTTTTATCGGCAGTTGCAGAAATACACCCAAAGAAATACACGGCGTGTGAACAGTGTGTTTGGCACCGCCAGGCATTTTAAAAAACATTAATTGAGTTAAAAAATAAATACAAAGAAAGTGATGCAGACTCGCAGCAGAGAGAAAGAGAGAGAGGGGGGGGGGGGGCAGAGAGAGGGAGAGAGAGAGGGCGGTAGGTGTGAATATTGACGGGCGTGTCAACTTGTTATCATGACAACATTATAATGTTACTCTACAGTTCCGTGGTTTGCGAGGTGTATGAACTACACTGCAGACATAGATCAGCGTTATAGGCCACCCTTCTCTCTATGAAACGCCTGTGTCCTCACTGCGCTGCATTATTATTCACTGTGATCAACTGGCCGTCATGGGTCACATCTCTCGCCCTCTTCATCTCCTTTCACTTCTCGTGCGTTAGTTCCTCTTGTTGACTGCTCAGCTGCTGTGGCTGCTTTGACATACAGTATGTTGGTGTCCAGGTCTGCTGTCTGCTGCATGGGGTAAAACGTTCTCAAATTGTTGATAATAACTATTAACAACAATTAAGTATTTTAAGATCCTCGCTTACTGTACTGATAAAAAAAAAGAAGCTTTACACTCTATTTGGCATTAAGGGCTCTATGACAGACTTGTATATTAGTGGGCAAAATAGCCTATATGATCTGGTGAAATCAGTGTATTTGAAAAATATGTGTGTTGTTAAAATTGGAGACAAACTGAAGAGTAGAGGTGTTCGTCAGGGCTGTGATTTAAGGCTTTATTTAATGTGCATATAAATGAACTTGCTCTTCAGTTGGATCAATGTGCTGCCCCTGGCCTCTCCCTCCTAGATAGAGAGGTGACGCCTCTGTTTTATGCTGAAGACCTATACTGTCTCCCACTGAACAAGGACTACAGCAACAGTACTGAAAAGAACTGTCAGAACTGGGTCCTGGCAGGAAATATGTAGAAAACTAATGTCATGATTTTTCAAAAACACCCCAGATGTCAGGAGAACATATATCAATTCACCATGAATAAGCACGTCATTGAACACAGTATGAGTTATACCTACCTTGGTATATCCGTAACAGCATCAGGGAGTTTCAACATGGCAGTGAATGCACTACAAGACGAAGCTTGAAGAGCTCTAAATGTAATTCAGAGAACATTTTAACAATTAAAATCTGGCTTAAAATATTTGATAGTGTTGGGGCGCCCCCAGTGGTTTGCCTGGTGGAGCGCGTGCCCCATGTATCGGGGTTGGATCGTTGCCGCAGCGGCCCCGGTTCGATTCCAGCCAGCAGCCCTTTGCCTGATGTCATCCCCTCTCTCTCTCCTCTGCCTTTCCTGTCTATCTCAAGCTATGACTACCACACAATAAAGCCGAAATGCCAAAGAAATAAAAAGATATTTGATGGTGTCATCCAGCCCATTGCGCTGTAGGGTATAGGCTCCACTCAGTCATCACGGCATCATCAGAGTCTTTGCACACAGAGCAACAGATGCCTGTAGAGCAGAATCAGGTCGATACCCGCTGATAATTAACAATCAAAAGAGAGCGCTCACACTTTTTAATCACCTTGAATTCAGCAGCCCCCTTAGACGCCCTCCAAAGCCAAGACCTGAGCCCAGAAATGTGTCCCCTGTGTCAGTTGGAGCTTAGACTGACTGTCCCCCCAGACACACACTGACCCGTCTAACAACAACGCTGCTTTCCAAACACCAATCAAGATTTCAAAGAGCGACATTAGCTCTCAAAATTAAAAATACTCCTAAAGGAGAAGGAGAAAGGGAGGATATATGCATCAACATGCCACAACCTGAGGGACAGTGAGTGCATTACACACACAGCTTGTTTCCATCACTTTCAGGGACATTACATTGACTTAAATTCCCTGTAGATTAACCATAACCCTAACCGCTACTTGCCAAAACCTAACCCTAACCTTAAACCAAGTCTCTACCCAAGAATTCAATGACATGCATTTTATCCCCATAAGGAAGGCAAGTCCCCACAATGTGATCGTGTAAACAGATTTATGTGCCCACACATAAAACAAATTTTATTTTAAGTTATTTTTCCTTATCTGCATAGAGTATTTTTTAATGTTGTTATTTTACGATTGCTTTGGCAATGTAGACATCTGTTTCCCATGTCAATAAAGCCCCTAATCTACAGACAATGATGTTTTGTCTTGCAGAAAGGAACTACAGGAGGCCTTGTGCCGCTACACCGCAGATACCCTCAGCTGTATGGACACAGTGAGAGGATTCTGTGAGAGGATCTCTAAATGGATGCTTGGGAGGGAGACAGAGTTAAGCATGATAAAGGACATCAAGGATAGGGCTGACAAAATCAACCTGAAAGTCTGCCGTGTTAAAAAGGCAGAGAGCAAAGGTAATGCTATGTGGAAATATATGAAGACCAAGGTGACCAAGGCGACTGCAGGCAGCAGGCGTGCAGAGCTGGAGAAGAAGCTGGCTGCTGTGCTGAAGGTCACCCTGGGAGGCCTGGAGAAGCTCGACCGCTTCCTGGATGCAGTGGAGAAGCTGGCGGTCACCTCGCTTCATGTGTTCATGGCCAAAGGGATCAGCCTTGAACACGTTCAGGTCGTCATCACTGCTGCACGGCTAATCTGCCCGCTCCTCCTCAAGTTTAAAAGAGATGCAAGTGTCTTCTTCCGTCCCAAACTTCAGAATGTGGAGGTGCTGTCATTTCAGCTGGACAGATACATTCAGACCACCAAGAAAATCTGCGAGAAGTTCGAGAAAAAGTAAATATCCACATCCAAACATCCACTGTACCTGTACATCTATCTCATGTTTTATGTAAATATGAACCCTTTTTAAATCTACGCATGCTGTACATACTGTATATACTGTCATATCCAGCTACCTCATGTATATAAAGCCTCCGGTTACATTAATCATATTTATTTCAGTACCATTTGCACTCTGCACCATTGCACTAATTGTCGTACTGTTTGCTAATGTCATTGTTTTTTTGTTGTTTGGAACTTTGTACAAAAATACCTTTGTGCCATACCAGGTCTACTGCTGTGTCTGTACACAGAGCGAGTACAGTGTGTGCACGTATCTGGCCAATAGAGCTGATTCTGACTCTGATCCTGAACTGTGATTTCTTCAAAATAATATGCGCATTTTGCAAATAAAAAAAAACGTATTTAAGGAATTAATTGTAACTGTGTCTTTCACAGCTCCTTCAGTGACTTCAGCCTAAAGATGAACAAAGAAACTGTGGTAGACCTCCGTGTGGATTTGTCTGAAGATGATGTAGAAAGAATGCTTTGTCACATTAATCAGCTCTATGAAATCAGGTAAGTATTACACATGTAAAATATACTATATCATGTCACAGCTGAGCACCAGAAACAATATCCTGGTAACTCTGAATAATCCACAAACGTCACAGTTTTCATTGGAACTATATTTTCTTTGGTTTTATATTTGCAAAACTTTCCCAGAGCCCTGAAAAGTGATTTTAAAGTGTATGATGTCATCCCAACGGGCCGAAGACAAAAATATTCATTAGCTTTAATGTTGTCTTTCCTCTTTATCAGGGTGAACCAGCACTTCCGGACGGTGTTCTTGTTTCAGGAGGAATCGTGTTGTGGCTTCATCAGTGAGTTTAGCAAGCATCAACCCACGATGCTGCAGTTTCTAGACGAGCTGGAGGAGAATGCTGTTCAGCTAGACAGGATGAATAAGGGGGCAAAGATCTCCAGTGTGGCAGGCAGCTCGGTGGGGGCAGTTGGGGGTGTGCTCTCCATCATCGGTTTGGCATTAATTCCTGAAACAGCTGGAGCCTCTCTAGCTCTGACCATGACTGGGATAGGGCTGGGAATTACCAGCGGGGTCAACAGTGTTGTCACCACAGCCACAGAGATTGGAGTAAACCATAAACATCAAAACAAAGCCAAGGAAGTCTTCCAGAGCTTCATGGAGGATGTGCTGGTTCTCCAGGATTGTCTGGAGCAGGTGACAAGTCAAACAGCCAAAACAGAAGCGAGTGAGCTAGATGTGGACGTGGGAGTAGGCAAGGTGCTTAGTCAAGCTGGTGTTGTTGGAAAAGGCATTGATTCACTTGTTGATGTTGTCTCTGTTTTTAAAGTGAGTGCTGGCAAGGCAGTGGCCCAGGAAGGGAAAGCATTAAGTAACGTGCCCAGGGTGGCCGCAGATATCCCAGATATTGGTCAGGCAGCAGTCAAAGGGCCTCTTGCCCTCTCCAAGTCAGCCAGGGCCGGTTTTATCGCACTCGACGCTCTTTTCCTTGGCATGGATATCTACTCCATCTGTAAAGACAGCATCAGTCTGGCCAAAGGCAGCGAGACTGAAGTCTCACAGTTCATCAGAGCCAGAGCTGCACTTTGGCGCTCAGAGATGGACTCATGGCAGAAGATCCATGACTCCCTGTGCGAAGGTCGGCTGACGTCAGAGAAAAACAAAGTTATCCTGGAGATGCCATTTTATCCGGAGAGGGAGCTGAAGAAACAAAGAGAAACAGAATAAGTTCCATCTGATTAAGTTAGCGAAAATCTGAAAGAAAAACAGGTTTGTGTTACACAAGAGCGCTCAGTGAACAGATAGAACTGCATACGTGGCAACACTCAGTGTGTCTTTGCTAATCTTTGAACTATGTTTAGATAAATCCATTGTGTGTAAGAATCCTGCATTCAACAGAAGCATGTCTTTTGTTCCTTGTCAAGGTTTATAAACTGCAGGCCTACTTTTTGCTGCTATAGATTACTTGAGTACTTATGCATATGACATTTAGTAATACATTTACATTTACATTTAGTCATTTAGCAGACGCTTTTATCCAAAGTGACTTACATATAAGAACAAATTTATGCTTAAATGCTTTAACTAATAATCACTGTATGTGTAAATAAAAATATTATGTTGGCTGTTAATCTTAGAGTTCCCATTTGTAGACGCTTACTGTAGTTCACTTACCGTAAACTAACATTTACTGTTTATCTGAAGATATAATTTTAGATTACATTGTATTATCAATTATCATCAGATTCTGAAGTCAAATTATTTCAGCGTTTGGTTTGAATGCTTGTTTTTTTGCTTTACAGAATGTGATAAATTGGATCAATTATTACAAAGTTATGGTGTTTGCTGGTATACCTGTTTTGCTGATTTTTCAAATGTTTTATTGTTGCAATGCTTTCATTTTATAATCTTGCTTCATTATCTGTAACACACAATTTCAACATGTACTTGGCTCTCTTCTGTATCCCTGACTTGATAAAAGAGCTGTATTACAGTTAATTAATCCAAATAAATGTAAACTCTTCACACACACATTAGCATTTACAGTAATAAACAGTAACCTGTCATGTAAAATGTTGTGTAGTCATGATTATTATTTCAGGTTTAAAGGCATCTATCTTTTGATTAGATGCTTCATAAGTTAAATTTAGGGGAGGGATAATGGGGATCTTCATAGACACTCGTTCATTGGTTCAAGGTTAAGCTTTATTGTCATTTCAAAACACAGGCTTAAACAATGCTGCATAAAGACAAATATAATACATTAATCAATCCATCCATCCATCTTCTTCCGCTTATCCGAGGCCGGGTCGCAGGGGCAGCAATCTGAGCAGGGACACCCAGACTTCCTTCTCCCCAGACACTTCCTTCAGCTCTTCCGGGGAAATACCAAAGCATTCCCAGGCCAGCTGAGAGATATAGTCCCTCCAGCGTGTCCTAGGTCTTCCCCTTGGCCTCCTCCCTGTTGGACATGCCCGGAACACCTCCCCAGGGAGACGTCCAGGAGGCATCCGAAACAGATGCCTCAGCCACCACAGCTGACTCCTCTCGAGCAGCGGCTCTACTCTGAGCTCCTCTCGAGTGACCGAGCTCCTCACCCTATCTCTAATGGAGCGCCCAGCCACCCTACGGAGGAAACTCAATTCGGCTGCTTGTATCCAGGATCTTGTCCTTTCGGTCATGACCCAAAGCTCATGGCCATAGGTGAGAGTAGGAATGTAGATCGACTGGTAAATAGAGAGCATAACACGACAGACCAGTATATCGACCGCATCACTGCAGAAGATACACCGATCCGCCTGTCGATCTCCCGCTCCATCTTTCCCTCACTCGTGAACAAGACCCCAAGATACTTGAACTTCTCCACTTGAGGCAGGAGCTCTGTCCTGAAGTGGACAAGCCACCCTTTTCCGGCTGAGAACCATGGCCTCGGACTTGGAGGCGGTGATTCTCATTCCCGCTGCTTCACACTCGGCTGCAAACCGTCCCAGTGCATGCTGAAGTTCCTGATTTGATGAAGCCAACAGGACAGCATCGTCCGCAAAAAGCAGAGACGAAATCTTGTGGTCCCCAAACTGGACTCCCTCCGGCCCCCGACTGCACCTAGAAATCCTGTCCGGACCGGTGACAAAGGGCAGCCCTGCCGGAGTCCAACATGCACCGGGAACAAGTCTGACTTACTGCCGGCAATGTGAACCAAACACCTGCACCTGTCATATAGGGACGGGACAGGCCTTAGCAGAGGGCCCCGGACCCCATATTTCCAGAGCACCCCCCCCAGATCGCTGTGAGGGACACAGTCGAATGCCTTCTTCAGATCCACAAAGCACATATGGACTGGTTGTGTTATCCCCCTGTAGTTGGAACACACCCTCCAGTCCCCCTTTGTAAACAGAAGGGACCACCACCCCAGTCTGCCAGTCCAGAGGCACTGTCCCCAGCAGCCATGCGATGTTGCAGAGGCGTGTCAACCAAGACAGCCCCACAACATCCAGAGACTTGAGGTACTCAGGGCGGATCAATGTCTCCAGCTTCCCTCAGGATCTGGTTGAAGCTCTGCCGGGGGGGGGAGTTGAAGATCGCTGTGACTGGAGACTATGCCAAATGTTTTCAGCAGACCCTCACAGTTCGGATCCAACTCACCACCAGGTGGTGATCAGTTGAGCATTGAGCGTTGAAGTTCCCCAGTAGAACAATGGAGTCCCAGGTCGTGCATGGAGGCAAGCCCAACTATCTCTAGTCGGTATCTCTCAACCTCCCGCACCAGCTCAGCCTCCTTCCCCCCAGCAAGGTGACATTAATACATTAATAATAAACTTTATTTATATAGCACTTTTTTTTTAACAATGTTACAAAGTGCTTTACAAAAGAATGGAATATTAACCATACAAGGTGGGTAAATTGAGAATATTGTCAAAGAACAGAACACAAGCAATGCGGAAATAAAAACAATAAAATTGACAAGATCAAATAAAAATTTTATAAATAAATACACAGTTTTGTCCAACCAGATCCTTTCTCAGCAATCTTTGGTTATACAGACAGGCACCAATGGCATGGTTACAGCCAAAAAATCTATACTTTCATGCCATTAGATTTCCTCCTCTGGGAACAATGAATGTTTGTGACATTTCACAGAACAAGTGAAAACTTGAAAAAGGAAAAGTTAAGGGGATCACCAAAGTCATTAGGATTCATCCTTTGGGCACCATTAATATCTGTACAACATTATATGGAAACCCGTTTGTCCATCCAATAGTTATTGAGACATTTAACAAAAAAACACAAATGCGAACCTTGTGGTGGCGCTCGAGAAGAGTCAAATGACTGTCAGAAGGATTCATCAATAGGGAATCAAGAATGTCCGTATAAAATATCGTGCCAACCCATCCAGTAGATGTTGCGATAATTCACAGAATAAGTGACAACTTTGAGCTGCTAGTTTGGCGACAGGGGAGTTAGGGGAGCAACAACGTCATAAGAATTCATCCTCTGTGGAACGTGAGTGTCGTTGCCATATTTCACAGCAGATATTTGTCAAGACACTTCACTAAAAGCCAAATATGTCATCCTGCTTGTGGCGCTACAGGAGAGGTCACAGGTCCTCAAAGTATCTGTACAAAATATAATACTGGCTAAATTTAATGCTGGCAATTATTTGCTAGCGTGACGTTAAAATAAGGCATAAATTAGAAAATTAGAAAGTGTAGATTTTAAAAAGTAAAATAAAAAGCGAGATAACACTCAAGTAGCTGAAAGTACTTTAAATGTTAAACTAATAAATATTTATTGTCCCCCAGTTTGGTTAATTTTAGCAGACTTTCTATACGTACATATTTGTCATTGTTTTAACTGTTTAAACTGTCACATAGTGTCCCTGTTTATACACAAACAGAGGAAAAATGGAAAATAATGAAATAAAACTATAATACAATCTATTTACATGCAAAGGGATTTGATCCCAACTCATTTCTTGTTTTTTTGTTTTTATTGAAAACTGATGTATGCCTGTAAATCACTAAATACAATCACTATATTTGAAGCTTGCTGTTGGTGGCTGTGTGCACTGAGGTGTCAGTAATTCAATAAGAGGCGAAAACATGAAGAAGCCAGCAGCCAATTACATGCACAAGTCAAAGTCCAGAGTACAGCTACTGTATCTGTGAGCTGGGAGTTTTTTTTGCTCTTCTTATGACAAACGTTTTTGTGTGATTCAGAAGTAACATGGAGCAGATCACCGACTTCCTCTGCAGGTATAAAAACTACAACTTTGTCAGCGGTAACACAACTGCAGACTACATTGATTCACTCCAGAGCTTTGAAATTCGAGATAGTGACATATTCGTCATCACTTATCCAAAGTCAGGTCAGTGACACAAACTCTGCCGTATCACATCATTTGCCTTTACAGTTTTGTCCTGGCAGGTACAGATTTACTGACTAGGTAGGATGTCTCGTAACTTAACACATCCCCTCTCCCACAGGCAGTATATGGACTCAGCAGATCATCATCTCCATCTGTGAGATAGACGGGGGTCTGACTGAATATCCAAACAACTTGAAGCAGATGCCGTGGCTGGAGTACAGGGCGGGTCAAGAAGATTACGCCCTACGACCCTCTCCACGACTCTTCTCCTCTCACCTCACCCCGGCTCTCATGCCTCCGGGACTGAAGGACAAGAAGGCGAAGGTCAGTAGTTTATGAAAGCCCAATCCTGCCATGCAAATAAATGTTTATGTCACCATGACCACATGGTCCGTACAAACACAAACAAGCCAAGGTACAGTGATAAGACAGAGAACTGATGAATTTCATTCAGGCTTACATAAAGTCATCTTGTTCATGCTGGCAATTATTTGTGACCTAGGAAAGTTAACATGACTCTTGCCCTGTAGGCTTACATTGTTGTTTGTTTTGTCAGCTGACAATTACATGGTTGCTGCCTTTGGCTGACAGATTACAGTTCATTTAAACAGTTTTCCCGGCCCTTGCCTCTAGCAGAGGTGGTGAGTCAAAAAGCTGCCTTCACATGATAAGAAAATTTGCTCTTCGCTCACCGCGAGGTAGAGCGCAGTGCATAGTACAGACACTTGCAGAGGCAAAGCGCAGCGCAAGTATACGTCATCAAAACGTGCGCTAAGCTAACGTTAGCATTGGAGTTGGCTAACTTCATAATCTATATGCCTGTTCGCAAATGTGGTAGCCCCATTTTGCCATGCATTTTCCGGGCGAGATTGCGGTAATTTTTTTACGTTGTCTTATAGAGTTCAGGGAACTGTGAAACAGTTTTTCTTCCATTGCCCCCTACCTCCCCTGCTTCCATGTGCCGCTTCTGGCTGTGTTGCATACAGCTGCAACCTCAATGGTTGCGCTTTAAAAGGTCAGCGACAACCCGAGGTCAAAGTTCATGTAATTTAAACTTTAAGCGCAGCACTTGGTGGCAATTTTGAGTGGTACTCCTCACCAAAAGTCACACTTAGTTAGGCGCCACCGCTCTCCCCAAAAAATTGGACAGCCAGCGCAGAGCGATTTTACCGCTGATCATGTGTGGAGGCCTTTAGGAGGATGAAGGCAACGGATGCCTGAGACTGCCTCTGGCAGAGTTGGCGAGTGGCGCTGGATGCCCCGGATTGAATGAGAAACTGCCAACATGACGGCCTGCCTCTCCAAACACAACTCTACACTACCAGAATGCATTGCAGGACTTTCTACATAGACAATGAATGGAAATGGTGGTTATGACGGATCCAGTGAACACATACCATTAGTTGTAAACACACCGCAGGACTCTGCTAAATGCGGTGCTAACAGTCACACACCGCCAGGGTAGCGCCTGGCTAAAGATAGCTAGCTATTAGCAAGCAGCTGGCTAGACTGTTTGGAACTAATGATGTGCACAATCTATAACTAGCCCAACATATTTGCGAGGTCCTGCCAACAAGCCCTTTGTGACAGAGGGGATAGATGGACTGCGCGAACATTTCAGAATCTTCATATTTTTCTTGGGTCTCACGCTGAGTACTCAGCCAGTGATAGTAACTATAGTAACAGCATGCGAAGATGCGCATATTGTAATCAGCACTCGGATCCCTTTGTCATTTGCTAAGGGGTAGTTATACATAGTTACATATACACTAAGTTACATACACAAAATCCCTCTCGTCCCAGGGAACAACTCTGTTTGTTAGAAATACATTTTCTTTAGTCCCCGGGACGAGAGGACGCCGTTATTCTCGACCCCTGGTTTCAGCTGTAATCATCAAAATTTGTGACTAAACAATCTTTTTTTCGCTGAGAGGAATGGCCTTCCATATTTCATATGTTTTTAAGAGGGTTTAAATTGTGAATTATATGAATGGAGTTTGGCATGGAGGAGAGAATAATATGTATTGGCTTCAACTCTGTGCTGATTGTTGTTTTTTTTCTTGTCAGATTATCTATGTGATGCGTAATCCAAAGGACACCATGGTCTCCTATTACCACTTCAGTAGTGCCCTCAGCCTCCTGGAGACTCCGAAGAGCTTTGAGAACTTTTTCGAGTCGTATTTGACAGGCAACGGTGAGCTAACTCAGATTCTGGATGATGAGGCCCATAGAGTGCAGTACCAATACATTTAAAACAATACCCAGCTGATCATGAAGGATTGACAGAAAGATTGGAGAGAATTAAAAATTTGATATTAAAACAGTCTGGACTGTGTGTTTGTGTTGACAGTATACCTGCAGACACAGAGCACTTGATCATGAACATTTTCATAAATAATTTAATATTGCCAACTGTTAAAATTTTAAATCTTTTAAAATCTTTGTCCAGGTAAGTATTGGTTCCTTCATTGCTGAATGATCACGCTGTCATTGTAATATGCATTCAGCTCTTTTCTGTTATATTCTGTAGATCTTGCAGCTCTGCAGAAACATTACTCTAATGGCGCTTTTCGATAACCAGTACCACCTCAACTCGACTCGGCTCGCTTTTCGCTCTGTTTTCCATTGCAGATAGTACCTCCACAATAGTACCTTCCGAGGAGCCATAATAGTAATTGGTATATCACGCAATCTCTGGCCAAACTATTGGAATGGCTAAAATGGCAGGGTTATTTAGGATACTCCATCTGACGCATGCAATGATGATGCAGTGAATAGTGACGATTCTCTCTGACCAATCAGCAGTCTGTCGTGTTTTCACGTCACATTTTAGTATCGCTTCAGCTCGCTCAGAAACTCGCAGGAGGTGGTACGAAAAAAGGTACCTGGAAGCAGCAGGTACAACTTTTACACAGTGGAAAACCAAACAAAGGTGAGTCGAGCTGAGGCAAGCTGGTACTGTGTACTGGAAAAGTATCATAAGAAGTGTGTAGAAGTGATGAATTACTATTTATTTTGTAACATTATCTGATTGAATTTAGATTTTCTGGTTCGGAAATAATTTGTCAATTATCTAACCCGCTACAGCAAGTTAGGAATATTAAACTCCTCTTTACAAGTTGGTAACCAAGTCAACAGCCATGCTAACAGCTCTGTGAGGCTGTACTTGTACACTGCAGTGCTGTGAGCTAAATGCTAATGCCAATTTAAACACAATGACAATGCTAACATGCTAACTTAGCAGGAATAATTTTTACCATTTAGTTAATTCTATTAGCATGCTAACATTTGTTAACTAACACTAATAGTATGGCTGAGGCTGAATGTCATCATTAGTTTTGCAGGAATTTGGTCATATCACAAAGTATTGTACAAATTGAAAATCTAACCTAATGATACTGCAAAAGGAAAAGTCAGAGAATCATCAAAGTTACTACAATTGAGGGGGGCATGAATATGTACACTAAAAATTTCACTGCAATCCAGTAAATGACAAGACATTTGACACAATCACAAATGTCAACCTGCTGGTGGCGCTACATGAAAGGTCAGGGAATCACAAAGGCATTCATCCTCTGGGAACCATGAATGGCTTTGAAATTTCATGGCAATCCATCCAATGATGTTAAGATATTTCAGTTTAGACCAAAGTAGTGGACTAACATCCCTGGTGTGAAAACTACAGGACTCAAACTTCAGCTTTTCTTGTACCATGTTGGTTGTATTAGTATTCTATTGGGACACTAAATTAAGACATATATTTTACCACTATACAGTTTTAGCATCATCCTGGTTCGACCACATCAGGGCATGGCATTCAAAGACAGAACAGTACAACATCCTCTTCCTGACCTATGAGGACATGGTTATGGTAAGATGTGTTGTTTCTCTCCTGCAGTTGTTCAGCTTTTTTGAGTAGCTTGGACTACAAAATGGTGTGAGGAAGGGACACGTAAATGTGTCATTATGAAATAGTCCCGTGAAATAAATAAATGTGTAATTTTTAAATAAAATTCCAATGAAATAAAAGGGGGGTGCACGGTGGCAGAGCGGCTAGCGCCCTTGCCCCCCAACAAGGAGATCGTGGGCTCGAATCCCGGACCAGAGCACGATCTCCCTGGGTGGAGTCTGCATGTCCTCCCCGTGTTACCGTGGGCCCTCCCCTTGGCTCCCTGGCTTCCTCCCACCTTCCAAAGATATGCATGTTTAGGTCAATTGGTAACTCTAAAATTGCCCCTAGTAGATGAATGTGAGTGTGAATGGTTGTCTGTCTATGTGTCAGCCCTCCGAGGAGTTGGCCACTGTCCAGGGTGTACCCTGCCTAAGGCCCAAAGTCACTGGGATAGGCTCCAGTCACCCGCGACCCCCAACAGGAACAAGCGGTAGAAAATGACTGACTGACTGACTGACTGAAATGGCATTCCATATTAAAAGGTCCATGTTCATTTCAAATAAAATTCAAATAAAAATAATAATAAGTTCTTTGTTAGCGTTTAAACTCGCTCTCTATTGGGCTTCTGCTTGTCTTTTAGGACCTGAAGGCGGCAGTAACTAAGATCTGCATTTTCTTGGGGAAAAACCTGAGTGAAGCCGCCATTGAGCAAGTTGTAGAAAAATCTACATTTAAGACCATGAAGAAAGACTCAAAAGCCAACTATAAGTTTCTGCCACAAGACAAGCTGATGGGAGACTTCATGCGTAAAGGTAACGTAACTAACCCGCAGCTCGTGTGCAGACACGTGTGAAGAGATATCAGGTCCAGTGTTATTTTGTTTCATTACAGGTAAGATCGGTGACTGGAAGAACACCTTTACTGCCGCTCAGAGTCAAAGAGTGGATCAACTCCTTGAGGAGAGACTTGGGGATATGTCTCTGAAGTTCATCTGGGAATAAGCAGAGCAGCCACACCAATCAGAAGATGTTTACATTCTTCTTAATCCTTTAAAGCTGAAACCCCAAAATTCATTGGCACAGTGTCTATGTGTGTCTGACACTTGCATCATTAATTTAATTCATGTTGTTATCTATTGACTAGTGAAGATTGTGATTGGAAGATTTGCAATGAAATATCAATGAAATCAATGTTCCAGGTATTTTTTCATTTGAGGAATTTGGGGCCAGCACAGTATTTTATCAGAACTGTAAACTGGAATGTTTATGGATTAATATTGTTGTACGTTGTTATTGATCTGTCTTTTCAAATGAAATGACGTATGGCAGCCTGTTGGCTGCCTTTTTATATCTCCTACAGAGCAAATCTAGACCATGCTTTCAATAATATTATTTTGATCTCAACTCACTTAACAAGTGTTATCCTTTTGATGATTTGTATATCTGAGGCATATCTGGCTAGAGGGGCAACTTTTAAATTAATGATCAATAAAGAAGTTTTATCAGTCAGTTATATACAGTATATCCTAATGTGTAAAAATCTCCACACTGAGGTTTCGAGATCAGGGTCTAGGCCATTTTCATCACAGCTTTTGAGTCCCACTGGTCGCAAGTGCGCTTCGATCAGTGGGCGTCAGGAGAACAGCTACGGTGTTATTCCAGGCATAGAGGAGACGCTTGCGGCGTACTTATTACCGGAGGCCACGTCCTCCCTCAAAGCCCTGACATTGCCTAGCAAGCCTTGCTGCACTACGTCATCTTTAGTGGGCAAGGCTTACATGGCAGTGGGTCAGGCTGGTGTGTGCACACCATGGCGGTCTTGCAGGTATACCAGGCCGACCTGCTTGGGGACCTCGACGTTGGAGGGGCCCTCGTATCTGAGGATGTGAAGGAGCTCTGCCGGGCGATGGATTTGTCACTCCAGGCCACCAAGGACATGGCCAGAGCTTTTGGCCGCTCCACGGCCCTGCTGGTGGCGACAGAATGCCACCTATGGCTAACCCTGTTCAAGGCATCCAAGACAAGGACAAGACTTTCTTCTGGATGCCCTGCTTTCACCTTCCAGCCTCTTCGGTGAGGGCGTAGGCTTGGTAGTCGAGCGTTTCAGGGAGGTGCGGCAACAGGCAGTGGCACTTCAGCGGTTTATCCCCTGTCGCCAGAGGTCCCGAGGCACGGCTGGGGGTGGGGCACCCCAGCCATCGAAATCTTGCAGCTCCTACATGCTGGCTCAGAAAGAGAGTGTTGCGCAGCGTGCCCCTCTCCAGGGGACTCGCGGCAGCCCGTTCGCTCGAGGCCTGAAAGGGAGAAGACGGACCTGAGGGCCGTGGTTCTCACCAGACAGGCTTCACAGAAGAGGCCCTCACGGGTGCGTCGGGCCTCTGAGGGTGCCCCCCCAAGGGGTCGAGTGTATATCGGCTCCCCCACGGAGCCCTCAGGTACCCGAAGTCACTCCAACATGTCCCAGCCTCGAGAGGCTGGTTCCCCTGAGGGACTTGGGAAGCTCTGCCCGGGGTGTCGCACTGGGTGTTGTACACCGTTAAAAAGTGGTACAAGCTTCAGTTCAGGTCTCGACCTCCAAGATTCTGAGGGATCTTGGAGACCAAGGTGGACCCGGCACAGGCGCAGGTTATGGAGCAAGAGATGCATTCTCTCTTGAAGAAAGGGCCCATAGAGCAGGTCCCCTCATGGGACATACATGCCGGGTTTTACAGCCGGTACTTTATAGTCCTGGTCATGGACGGTCGCTCAGCCCGAGGTCTGTGGCTGACGCCTCATCTATGGCACATAAATTGCCTGGAGATGCTGGGGGTTCTGCTGGCCTTACAGCACTTTCTCACAGACCTCAAGGACCGCCATCTTCTTGTTCGAGGAGACAACATGTTGGTGGTCTCCTTCATAAATCGACAGCGCCCTTTATGCAGACTGGCGCATCACAGCTTCCTGTGGTCCCAGGGGAAGCTGCCCTCCCTGAGAGTGCTTCATATCCCTGGGTACCTAGATGTGGGAGAGGACATCCTGTCAAGGCAGGGGCCAAGGCCCGGGGAATGGAGACTGCATCTCAAGACGGTGCAGATGATCTGGAGGAAGTTTGGAAGGGTGTAAGTGGACTGGTTGGTGTCCCAAGAGAACGCTCACTGTCCCCTCTGATTCTCCCTTGTGCACCCAGTGCCCCTGAGGCTGGATGCCATGGTACAGCCATGGCCGGGTCTACAGCTCTATGCTTTTCCCCCGATTGCCCTGCTCCTGGGGGTTCTAGAGAAGGTTCGCTGAACAGGGGCCCAGCTTCTGCTCGTGGCCTTGTTCTGGCCCACCCGAATATGGTTTTTGGGCTTGGCAGCCCTCCTGGATGGTCTCCCATGGGAGATTCCCGTCATGAAGGACCTGCTGTTGCAGGCCAATGGCGAAATACTTCATCCCCCAGCGGGGATGTGGAAGCTCTGGGTATGGCCCCTTCCACAGTTTGGTGGATGGCTGCTTGCTGCGAAAGTACCAACTTGTGAACAGTCACCAGAGTCCCCGTGTGGGACCTGACCGCGGGACTCAACGGACTATCTGTAGCGCCTTTCAAGCCCTTGGACGATACATCAGACAGGTGCCTGGCCTTAAAATTGGCATTATTGCTGGCCATGACTTCTCTCAAGAGTGGGAGATCTGTAGGCCTTGTCGGTGGCCCCTGCTTACCTTGAATTCGCTCCAGGAGCAGTCAAGGCCATCCTGCATCCAACGCCGGGGTATGTACCTATGGTATCCACCGAGGTGGCCCGGCCGGTGGTCCTGCAAGCATTCCATCCTCCCATAGCGTCAGCAGAACAGGATAGGCTGTGGCTGCTCTGTCCGGTCAGAGCCTTCGAGATTTATGTCCAGCGGACATCTCAGTGGCGTAGTTCGGACCAGTTGCTGGTATGCTTCTGGCCCCCTCATAATGGCTGTATGGCTACCAAACACACCATTAGCAGGTGGATTGTGGAGGTCATCACTAAGACTTATGAGGTGCCAGGGCTGCCTTCACCTCTGCCTCTTCAGGCCCACTCCTCTCACACATTTGTGAGGTTCAATAGCCTAGACTGCCCGGATACCCCAGGGTCAGTGCCACTCTTGTCCTGAAGTGTGGCGTGGGCTTCACACTCGGACAGGCATCCCTCCAGTCTCGTAAACTGCTACAGATGTGCTAAACTGTTCATGTTAGTTTACAGGACTGTCGTTACATAAGACAGCTAATATAGCCAGCTGTCACCTACATTACTTGTAGACTGACAATAAACATGTTGTGGATGTTTTAATAACACAGTCTTCACAATGTAAACATTTTACAAATTGAGGAAAAACAAAAAGTGTAATTCATTCAATGTATCGCCCCTCCCTAAAGTGAATAATAGGGATTTCCCATCCATCAACTGCATACAACTGTTTGTCATCTTTGAAATATGAAGTTCAGTGTTTTTAAAACATTTACATTTAACTCTACAGAATCACAAACCATCAGGCTGCAGCCAAAGCTCAAACTGTAAATGTACATTATATAAAAAGTACTTAAGATGTGGAGGAAAAGTAGCAGTACCAACTGAATCTCGCTTTCCTCCTCCTCATCCTCTTCATCTTCATCTTCTTCATCAGAGCTGAAGGCCCCATCAGACAGGCTGTACACCCGAATCATTTGCTGTTGACAAAAAACACAGAATGTCGACTGATTAAACAATTCACGACTGCCCTAATCTTTGGAACTGGGAGTTTTTATGAATCCTTGCAGCACAAAGCATGAATCGTAAATTTTCTTATGTTTGAAATGTTTTATTGTTGCAATGCTTTAATTTTATAATGTAATCTTGCTTCATTATCTGTAACACCAATTTCAACTTGTACTTGGCTCTCTTCTGATTCCTTGACTTGATGAAAGAGCTGTATTACAGTTAATTAATCCAAATAAATGTAAACTCTGCGCATATAAATGAGCATTTACAGTAATAAACAGTAACCTGTCATGTAAAATGTGGTGTGTTTGTGATTATCTCATGTTTTAAAGCCTCTATCTTTGGATTAGGTGCTTCATAAGTTAAAAGTAGGAGAGGGATAATGGGGATCTTCATAGACACTCAGTTCAAGGTTAAGCTTTATTGTCATTCAAAACACAGGCTTGAACAATGCTGCATGAAGACAAATATAATACATTAATAATAAACTTTATTTATATAGCCCTTTTCTTCACAATGTTACAAAGTGCTTTACAAAAGAATGGAATATTGACCATACAAGGTGGGTAAATTGAGAATATTGTCAAAGAACACGAGCTAAGAGGAAATAAAAACAATAAAATTGACAAGATCAAATAAAACTTTTTTAAATATATCCACTGCTTTGTCCAACCAGATCCTTTCTCAGCAATCTTCGGATTTTCAGACAGGCACTAATGTGGGACATGGTCACAGCTAAAGAATATATACTTTCATCCCATTAGAATTCCTCCTCTGGGAATAATCAATGTTTGTTCCAATCCATCCAGTAGATGTTGAGATATTTCACAAGTGAAAACTTGGTGGTGGCGCTACAGGAAAGGTCAGGGGATCACCAAAGTCATTAGGATTCAAGCGGACCGTCAATGACTGGTTTGAGTTTGGAGACATGGAATGTGGGATAGATCCTCATAGACCGGGGCAAGCGGAGGCAGACTGCCACAGGATTGATTATCCTGGAGATGTGGAATGGGCCCACATACCGGGGTGCTAGCTTCCTGGACTCCACATGGAGGGGAAGGTCCCGTGTGGACAGCCACAACCGTTGTCCAGGGGCATAATGGGGTGCGGCGCCGGTTTGCGGTCCACTGGTAAGGGTTAGAGGAGCGTAGAAGGGTGGAACGAGCTTGGATCTAAGTATGGCGACATCTCCGGATAAATGCCTGGACCGAGGGAACACTAGCCATGCGTTCCTGCTCAGGAAAAAGTGGTGGTTGGGACCCCTGGGAGCACTCGAAGGGAGAGAGTCCAGCAGCTGAACTGGGAAGGGTGTTATTTGTGTACTCTATCCAGAGAAGTTATGCGGTCCAGGAGGAATGGCTGTGGGATGGGAAGTAGCGTAAGGCCATTTCCATCTCGGGGCGTCTGTGGCTTAGCGGCAGATCGGGTCATCCTCCGATCAGAAAGTCAGTGGTTCGATCCCGGCCCAGCAAGACGCTGAACCCCCGAGTTGCTCCCGATGGGTCAGGCCAGCGCCTTGCATGGCAGCTCTGCCGTCATCGGTGTGTGAATGCGAGAGTGTGATTGGGTGAATGAGAGGCAACCTGTAAAGCGCTTTGTCCACTATGGTAGAAAAGCGCTACATAAATGCAGTCCATTTACCATTTACCATCTCCTGGTTCACGGAGCCTGGGCAGTATGACAGGGAAAAGTTAAACTCCAAGTTCCTGTGGTCAGTCCAGACCCAAAACGGTTGTTCGGCACCCTCCAGCCACTTTCTCCACTCTTGCAGGTTGAAGGAGTGGGCCAGTCTATAACCGCGCTTATCTTAGCAGGATCCATCTGTACCAATTCTCCCAGCACTAATGATTGAGCCCAGGAATGATACCTCTGAGACATGGAAGTCACACTTCTTGGCCTTGACAAAGAGTTTATTCTCCAGGAGTCACTGGAGCACCTGGCGCACATGCAGAACGTGCTCCTGTTTGCTCTTGGAGAAGATGAGGATATCATCTAGATACACAAACACACTGATGTTGAGCATATCTCTAAGCATATCATTAATGAGAGCTTGAAACACCGCAGGAGCACTGGTGAGTCCGAATGGCATGACAAAGTACTCAAAGTGACCACTTGGTGTAGCAGATGAGATGAGAGGAAGAGGGGTACATGTTCTTTACTGTTATGTTATTCAGCCCCTTGTAGTTGATGCATGGTCTCAGTGACTTGCTCCAACAGGAGACGAGGATGGCCGAATGATCTCTGCCGCTAGCCCCTCTGTGATGTACTGGTTCATGGTTGCCGTTTTTGGGGCTGACAGAGAGTAGAGTCTCCCCTTGGGGGGTGATGTGTCCGGGCGTAAGTTTATTATTAATCATAAGGTGGATGTGGTGGCAAGGAGGTGGCCCGGGTCTTGTTGAACACCTCCTTTATATCCATGTATTCTTTGGGAACGTCTGTCCTGTCTGAAAAATCAGAAGGAGTAGGCAGACTAGGAGCAGATGAGTGAGCGGATCTTAAACAGACAGAATGACAGTGAGACCCCGACTGAAGGATAGTTCCTGATGACCAGTCTATGTTTGGATTAATTCAATTCAATTCAATTCAATTTTATTTATATAGCCCAGTATCACAAATCACATTTGCCTCAAAGGGCTTCACAATCTGTAGCATACGACACCCTCTGTCCTTAGACCCTCGATTCGATTAAGGAAAAACTACCCAAAAAAACCCTTTTAACAGGGGAAAAAATTATAGAAACCTCAGGAAGAGCAACAGAGGAGGGATCCCTCTCCCAGGATGGACAGACATGCAATAGATGTCGTAAGTACAGAATAGATTTATAGCATCAAAACTATAACATATACAGCCATGATGGCAAAATTGTTGTATATATATATATTATTATGTTAGAAATGTTTAGGTAGTAAAACATAAGGGAAGATGATGGGTCCAGACGGACAACCGAGCAGCTCCAGGTGGAGCCCAACGAGCAGGACCTGAGCCACTCGTTCCCTGCACCATAGACACAGCAACACTGCCCCAGCAGGTCGCCATAGTCACTGCTGATCCAGACACATCTCCGGACACTGAAATACCTGCTGAAAGTGACAGTAAGAAAGAAGAGACGGACGACAAAGCACAAACCTCTGGGAGAGGGAAGAAGTCAAGTTAGTGACATGCATTTATGGGATGAGAATGCATACGGATGGAGAGGAGGACAGAGGTGAAGAGAGAGAGGTGCATCATGGGAAGTCCCCCGACAGTCTAGGCCTATAGCAGCATAACTAAGGGATGGTTCAGGACTCTCCTGAGCCAGCCCTAACTAAAAGCTTTATCAAAGAGAAAAGTCTTTAGCTTATTCTTAAATGTGGAGATGGTGTCTGCCTCCCGAACCCGAACTGGGATCTGATTCCACATAGCTAAAGGCTCTGGCTCCCATTCTACTTTTGGAGACTCTAGGAACCACAAGAAACCCTGCATTCTGAGAGCGCAGTGTCCTAGTGGGGTAATAAGGCACTATGAGCTCTGTAAGATACGACGGTGCCTGACCATTAAGAGCTTTGTAGGTGAGGAGAAGCATTTTAAATTCTATTCTGGATTTCACAGGGAGCCAGTGCAGAGAAGATAATATTGGAGAAATATGATCTCTTTTTCTAGTTCCTGTCAGTACACGTGCTGCAGCGTTCTGAATCAACTGGAGAATCTTAAGGGACTTTTTCGGGCTGCCTGATAATATGGAATTGCAGTAATCCAGCCTTGAAGTAACAAATGCATGGATTAATTTTTCTGCATCATTTCGAGACAGGAAGTGCCTGATTTTTGCAATGTTACGTAGGTGAAAAAAGGCTGTCTGTGAGGTTTGCTTCATGTGGGAGTTGAAGGATAGATCCTGATCAAAGATAACTCCTAGGTTCCTCACAGAGGTGCTGGAGGCCAGGGCAGTGCCCTCTAGAGCAATTATATCTGCCGACAGCAAGTCTCGGCGGCGTTCGGGGCCAAGTACAATAACTTCAGTTTTGTCCGACTTTTACATCAGAAAATTTCTGGTCATCCAGGTTTTTATGTCCTTAAGGCATGATTGAAGTTTAACTAACTGATCAGTTTCATCCGGCTTAATCGATAAATATAACTGGGTATCATCTGCGTAACAATGAAACTTTATGGAGTGCTTTCTAATAATATTGCCCAACGGAAGCATATATAAAGTAAATAGAAGTGGTCCAAGCACAGAACCTTGCGGAACTCTGTGACTAACTTTGGTGTGCTCAGATGATTCATCGTTAACATAAACAAACTGAGATCGGTCTGATAGATAGGATTTAAACCAGCTTAACGCAGTTGCTTTAATTCCAATTAAATGTTCCAGTCTCTGTAATAGAATTTGATGGTCAATGGTATCGAATGCAGCACTAAGATCTAGCAAGACACAAGTACAGAGACAAGTCCATTGTCTGATGCAATTAAAAGGTCATTTGTAATTTTCACCAGTGCTGTTTCTGTGCTATGATACACTCTAAAACCTGACTGGAAATCCTCTATTAATCCTCTACTATTGTTATTTAGAAAGTCACATAACTGATTAGCAACAGTTTTTTCAAGGATCTTGTGGATAAAGGGAAGGTTAGATATAGGTCTATAGTTGGCTAAAACCCCTGGATCGAGTGTGGGCTTTTTAAGGAGAGGTTTAATAACAGCTACTTTAAAAGACTGTGGTACATAACCTGTCAGTAAAGACAAATTGATCATATCTACAAAAGACGTACTAACTAATGGTAGAACATCTTTAAGCAGCCTAGTTGGAATTGGGTCTAAGAGACAGGTCGAAGGCTTAGATGAAGAAATTGTCGGCGTTAGGTGAATAAGGTCGACAGGAGAAAAGCAGTCCAAGTACACATCAGGTTTCACAGCTCCCTCCAACGCCTCTATGCTTGAAAATCGGTTGGCACCAGCTGAGGGCAGGACGTGATTAATTTTCTCTCTAATAGTCAAAATTTTATCATTAAAGAAGCTCATGAAGTCGTTACTGCTGAGGGCTACAGGAATACATGGCTCAATGGAGCTGTGGCTCTCTGTCAGCCTGGCTACAGTGCTGAAAAGAAACCTGGGGTTGTTCTTATTTTCCTCTATTAGTGATGAGTAGTAGGCTGCTCTGGCATTACGGAGGGCCTTCTTATATATTTTAAGACTATCTTGCCAGGCTAAACAAGATTCTCCTAGATAGTTGGAACGCCATTTTCTTTCCATTTTTCGTGATGTTTGCTTTAATTTGCTGGTTTCAGCGTTATACCATGGAGCTACCCTTTTTTGTTTTATTATCTTCTTTTTAAGAGGAGCAACAAAATCAAGTGTCGTTCGCAGTGAACCTGCAGCACTATCAACAAGATGATCAATTTGGGACGGACTGAAATTTGCATAAGAGTCCTCTGTTATGTTAAGACATAGCATTGAGTTAAATTCAGATGGAATTTCTTCCTTAAATTTAGCTACAGCACTATCAGATAGACATCTACTGTAGTAGTATTTGACTACTGGTGTGTACTCCAGTAATAGGAGTTCAAAAGTTATTAAATAATGGTCTGATAGTGAAGGATTCTGTGGAAAGACTGTTAGATGTCTTGCCGTATACCAGAACAAGGTCGAGGTTGTGGCCAAAACAGTGAGTGGGTTTATGTACACACTGAAAGAAGCCAATCGAGTCTAATAATGAGATAAACGCAGTACTAAGGTTACGCCCACATGAATATTAAAATCACCTACAATAATTGCTTTATCTGTTTTAAGGACTAAACCTGATAGAAATTCTGAGAATTCAGATAAAAACTCTGAATAGGGACCAGGAGCGCGGTACACTATAACAAATAGGATTGGCTGTCGTGTTTTCCAGGTTGGATGTGAAAGACTTAGAACAAGGCTTTCGAATGAGTTATAATTTAGTTTAGGTTTAGGGTTGATTAATAGGCTTGAGTCGAAGATGGCTGCAACTCCACCTCCTCGCCCGGTGCCTCGAGGAATGTGAGTATTAATATGACTGGGCGGAGTGGATTCATTTAGGCTAACATATTCTTCATGACCCAGCCAGGTTTCAGTGAGACAAAATAAATCAATGTGATAATCTGATATTAGATCATTTACTAGTACAGCTTTAGATGACAGAGATCTGATGTTTAGGAGTCCACATTTAATTCTCTTATTTTGAGGTGCTATTTCTGTTGTGATAATTTTTTTAAATTATTATGTATAACTCCTCTTCTGTTAGCTTTTGATTATAAATTTCAGTGGCCGGGGGGCAGACACCGTCATTATGGGATTATGGGTGGATAACTGCTCTGGAAGCGCAGAGAAGCATGTAGGACTGCAACTCTGCCTCCTGGTCTCAACTCTGGGTTGTCATGGTTTAGGTCCACTAATAAACTCGGCCAGATTTCTAGATATGAGAGCTGCACCATCCAAAGTTGGATGAATGCCGTCTCTCCTAATCAGACCAGGTCTTCCCCAGAAAGTCAGCCAATTATCTACTTATTATGTCTCTTTAGCCAGGGGTACCCAAATATAACCAGTTGCTGAGGTGCATGAATGAGATTAAAGATAAGTGTCTCAGTGTGATTACCTGACGTGCTCATCTGGAGAGGGGATGACTGATGGGTAACCCGGCAGAGAAGACGCCCATCTAGTGCTGTGGCGTGAACAGATGTCGCTAGAGTCTCCCTGCCAACCCCTAGCTGGGCGGCTAGTGTCATGTCCAGAAGACGGGCGTCGGCACCCGAGTCTATGAGGACGCTGATAGTGTGATCTTGTCCCACACAGCGAAGTCGAGCCTGGAGCCCTGGCCATGAGAGCATATTAAATTTCATGGATCGGCGCACCAGCGCCCTCTCGATGACTGGTGAGCCCTGCCTTTTGCTGTATATGAGGTTACAAAGTGACCATGCTCGCCACAGTACAGGCATAGGTTCGTCTCCAGGCGGCGCTGTCTCTCATCCATGGAAACCCGAGCCCAACCCAGCTGCATCGGCTCAGCAGGCCCACTAAAGGTGCGCTGGTCCGTGGGAGTCGGGGACTGCCAAAGGTGGGGTGGAGAGTCAGAGCGCACTGGGGGGGTCATACAATTACTATATTTGAAGCTTGCTGTTGATGGCTGTGTGCACTCAGCTGTCAGTATTTCACAAAGAGGCAAAACATAAAGAATCCAGCAGCCAATAACATGCACAGATCAAAGTCTAGAGTCCAGCTACTGTATCTGTGAGCTGGTAGATTTTTCCGCTCTTCTCTGGTCCCTCATGCAGACACTTTTTCTGTGTGATTCAGAAGTAACATGGAGCAGATCACCGACTTCCTCTGCAGGTATAAAAACTACAACTTTGCCAGCGGTAACACAACTGCAGAGCACATTGATTCACTCCAGAGCTTTGAAATTCGAGGTAGTGACATATTCCTCATCACTTATCCAAAGTCAGGTCAGTGACACAAACTCTGCCCTATCACATTATTTGCCTTTACAGTTTCGACCTGGCGGGAACAGATTTACCGATCAGGTATGACGTCTCATAACTTAACATATGTCCCCCCCCCCACACAGGCACTATATGGACTCAGCAGATCATCATCTCCATCTGTGAGCTAGACGGGGGTCTGAATGAATATCCAAACAACTCTGAGCAGATGCCGTGGCTGGAGTATGGTACAGGTCGAGAAGATTACGTCCTACGACCCTCTCCACGACTCTTCTCCTCTCACCTCACCCCGGCTCTCATGCCTCCGGGACTGAAGGACAAGAAGGCGAAAGTCAGTACTTTGGCATTTCTGACTTTTTTTTTTACTTGTACTATTAATCAATTATCGAAATAGTTGCATATTATATTTTTCTGTTGGACTGTTTGATGAATTGACTAATCATTTCACAGGGCTCCAGACTAACTTTTTTCAACACTCTATTTAAACAGTTTGGCATGTGCACACATAGACTACAAAGGGGGCTTGAGCACCTGTCCTTTTTCTTCCTTGAGAGAAAGTGTCCTTTTTTCTGGGGAGCTTCTTTTTTTGTGCACAGCTTCCCCGTCAAACAAATATATTTATTGAATAAAACATCAATCAAAGTATCAGGCTGGAAGATGAGACTTAGTTGCCTTCCGATGCCCTCTGATGAGGTAAAATAATTTGCTATACTGATGTTAAGATGCTTTAAAGAAGGCCATAAAACTAGCCCCATTGTGATCTCTGGGAAGACGTTTTTATTCCTAGGCGCTTTCTGCTTGAGCTGGAGGAGATGATGTCACCATGCTGTGAACCAAGGGGAGAGCAAGTCTAAATCCATGCTCCCAATTCTTTTTGTCCAATTAGATGGTAGTTATTCACATATATCCATTGTATAATCTTAATGTTAGCGACTTTTCTTTATTTACCTTAGAAGAAACCTACAGATGCAAACAGACTTAGGGTATAGGCTTAAAACAAACACCATCAAAATGTGTGTTTTGGAACTTTTCTTTCCATTAGAGTAAAAGAAGACATAGAAGCTTGCCTTAAACAGTAACAAAATTTTGGTTGTAGGCTCCTCAACTAATAACTATCCATTCTGTGTGAATTAAATATTTAGAGAAATCTGTTGAGTATAAAACATTTGCGTGAGTGTGAGGGAATTAAAATAAATTAGTAAGGAAGTCAAGAGTTATGTTAGTTTATTCAAGGTTTTGTTTAAAAAAAAAGGTTTTAAATAAATAATTATGAAAAGTGCACTTTTTTTCACTTGAGCCCCTGCCAGCAAGCCCTTTGTGACAGGAGGGATCGATGGACCCGGTACCACGGGAACATTTCAGAATCTTCATATTTTTCTTGGGTCTCACGCTAAGTAGTCAGCCAGTGATAGTAACTATAGTAACAGCATGAGAAGACGCCCTCCGTTGTAGTCAGCGCTCGGTTCCGTTCATCATTTGCTAAGCGATAGTTATACATAGTTACATTTAAGTTATGTGAGTGTGATCTTTTTTGGGGGTTTGTATTGATTTACTCTGCAATCTCTTCACCTCTAAATAACTAGGATCGTAATTCTTCATTAGGTTGAGACAACTCACTAAACATATATTTTAAGAGTCCCCTTTGACCCCAGACTTTCCAAGTTACCGGTGGATCGGTGATTTATGAGCTCTGTTTTTTTATCTTCTTCAGACAACCCTAATTCCTCTTTTATGACCTGCAATCCCCTGTGGCTGTATCGCTGGTCCTCTAAACTTTAATGTAATCTCTGGAACAGAATTAGCACACACAAACTCTTTCTTTGTTAACTTTTGTATCTCCTTTGCTATTACTTTTATCAACTGTGACTGTCATCTAGAGGTACACACAAGAAATACTAACCTATACTGATGGAAAAATCTAGGATGTTAAACTGTTGCACAATACAAGTATTTGAACTATTTGTCATGTTTGTAATGCAATCATTGACGTACAAGATGAAACAGGACCTTGCCTCAATGACAGCTACAGCCAAAGATAACCAGAAGGGAACCCCGAAAGACTGAACTTTGCCGTTAAGTATTAGCTAGCTCCTGAGCGTAGACTGACTTGCTTACATGTATTTAAAGGCCTACATGGAATTGCTCCAGCAGTCAATTCCGTATTTTGAAGCGCATGTCTTGATTCCTTGCACAAGTAAAGCCTTTGATCGAGATTCCAGTGACTCCGTCATTTTTGAATAACATTTTTCTGACATATACTAACACTAACTACCCATTAAGTATACATTCCTATAATCACAAGGCAATATCTCTGCCTTTACCTCCTATTTAGTTCTATTAAATTCATGCAAATATGTTGGAATAGGATTCAAAGTTTGAAATTGTCCTCTTTTTTTGTCTTATATTACCTTGAATTGTGTTTTGCACAAATACGGCAGTTTTGTATTCATTTTTTATTTTGAGAACCCATATGCTGTATCTACCTTGTTTCATCTATCCATCCATCCATCCATTTTCTACCGCTTATCCGGGGCCGGGTCGCGGGGGCAGCAGTCTAAGCAGAGACGCCCAGACTTCCCTCTCCCCCGACACTTCCTCCAGCTCTTCCGGGGGAATACCGAGGCGTTCCCAGGCCAGCCGAGAGACATAGTCCCTCCAGCGTGACCTAGGTCTTCCCCGGGGCCTCCTCCCGGTTGGACATGCCCGGAACACCTCCCCAGGGAGGCGTCCAGGAGGCATCCGGGACAGATGCCCGAGCCACCTCAGCTGACTCCTCTCGATGTGGAGGAGCAGCGGCTCTACTCTGAGCTCCTCCCGAGTGACCGAGCTCCTCACCCTATCTCTAAGGGAGCGCCCAGCCACCCTGCGGAGGAAACTCATTTCGGCCGCCTGTATCCGGGATCTTGTCCTTTCGGTCATGACCCAAAGCTCATGACCATAGGTGAGAGTAGGAACGTAGATCGACTGGTAAATAGAGAGCTTTGCCTTGCAGCTCAGCTCCTTCTTCACCACGACAGACCGATACATCGACCGCATCACTGCGGAGGATGCACCGATCCGCCTGTCAATCTCCCGCTCCGTCCTTCCCTCACTCGTGAACAAGACCCCAAGATACTTAAACTCCTCCACTTGGGCCAGGAGCTCTCCACCAACCTGAAGGGGACAAGCCACCCTTTTCCGACTGAGAACCATGGCCTCGGATTTGGGGGTACTGATTCTCATCCCCGCCGCTTCACACTCGGCTGTAAACCGTCCCAATGCACGCTGAAGGTCCTGATTTGATGAAGCCAACAGGACAACATCATCCGCAAAAAGCAGAGATGAAATCCTGTGGTCCCCAAACTGGACTCCCTCCGGCCCCCGACTGCGCCTAGAAATCCTGTCCATATAAACAATGAACAGGACCGGTGACAAAGGGCAGCCCTGCCGGAGTCCAACATGCACCGGGAACAAATCTGACTTACTGCCGGCAATGCAAACCAAACTCCTGCTCCGGTCATACAGGGCCCTTAGCAGAGGGCCCCGGACCCTGTACTCCCAGAGAACCCCCCACAGGTCGCCGCGAGGGACACAGTCGAATGCCTTCTCCAAATCCACAAAGCACATGTGGACTGGTTGGGCAAACTCCCATGAACCCTCCAGCAACCTGGAGAGGGTGTAGAGATGGTCCAGTGTTCCACGACCGGGACGAAAACCGCATTGTTCCTCCTGAATCCGAGGTTCGACTATCGGCCGAATTCTCCTCTCCAGTACCCTGGCATAGACTTTTCCGGGGAGGCTGAGGAGTGTGATCCCCCTGTAGTTGGAACACACCCTCTGGTCCCCCTTTTTAAACAGAGGGACCACCACCCCAGTCTGCCAGTCCAGAGGCACTGTCCCCAGCCGCCACGCGACGTTGCAGAGGCGCGTCAACCAAGACAGCCCCACAACATCCAAAGACTTGAGGTACTCTGGGCGGATCTCATCCACCCCCGGTGCCCTGCCACCGAGGAGCTTCTCAACTACCTCAGTGACCTCAGCCCGGGAGATCGACGGGCCCGCAACCGAGACCCCAGCCTCTGCTTCCGCAATGGAAGACATGCCGGTGGGGTTGAGGAGATCCTCGAAGTACTCCTTCCACCGTCCAAGGATGTCCCCAGTCGAAGTCAGCAGATTCCCACCCCCACTGTAAACAGTGTGTGCAGGGCACTGCTTCCCCCTCCTGAGGCGCCGGATGGTTTGCCAGAATCTCCTCGAGGCCGACCGATAGTCCTTCTCCATGGCCTCACCGAACTCCTCCCAGACCCGAGTTTTTGCCTCCGCAACCACCCGGGCCGAGGCCCGCTTGGCCCTCCGGTACCCATCAGCTGCCTCCGGAGTCCCCCGAGCCAACCAGGCTCGATAGGACTCTTTCTTCAGCTTGACGGCATCCCTTACTTCCGGGGTCCACCACCGGGTTCGGGGATTGCCGCCACGACAGGCACCGGAGACCCTGCGGCCACAGCTCCGAGCGGCCGCGTCGACAATGGAGGTGGAGAACATGGTCCACTCGGACTCAATGTCTCCAGCCTCCCTCGGGATGAGGTTGAAGCTCTGCCGGAGGTGGGAGTTGAAGATCTCTCTGACTGGAGACTCTGCCAAACGTTCCCAGCAGACCCTCACAGTACGTTTGGGTCTGCCAAGTCTGTCCAGCTTCCTCCCCCGCCATCGGATCCAACTCACCACCAGGTGGTGATCAGTTGACAGCGCCGCCCCTCTCTTCACCCGAGTGTCCAAGACATATGGCCGAAGGTCAGATGAAACAACCACAAAGTTGATCATCGACCTCCGACCTAGGGTGTCCTGGTGCCACGTGCACTGATGGACACCCTTATGCTTGAACATGGTGTTCGTTATGGACAAACCGTGACTAGCACAGAAGTCCAATAACAGAACACCACTCGGGTTCAGGTCGGGGGGGCCGTTCCTCCCAATCACGCCCCTCCAGGTATCACTGTTGCTGCCCACGTGAGCATTGAAGTCCCCCAGTAGAACCATGGAGTCCCCGGTCGGAGCACTTTCCAGCACCCCTCCCAGAGACGCCAAGAAGGTCGGGTACTCTACACTGCCATTCGGCCCGTAAGCACAAATAACAGTGAGAGACCTATCCCCAACCCGAAGGCGAAGGGAAACGACCCTCTCGTTCACCGGGGTGAACTCCAACACATGGCGGCTGAGCTGGGGGGCTATAAGCAAGCCCACACCAGCCCGCCGCCTCTCACCGCGAGCAACTCCAGAGTAGTAGAGAGTCCAGCCTCTCTCAAGGAGTTGGGTTCCAGAGCCCAAGCCGTGCGTGGAGGCGAGCCCGACTATCTCTAGTCGGTATCTCTCAACCTCCCGCACCAGCTCAGGCTCCTTCCCCCCCAGCGAGGTGACATTCCATGTCCCTAGAGCCAGATTCCGTGTCCGGGGATTGGGTTGCCGAGGCCCCCGCCTTCGACTGCCACCCAATCCACAAAGCACCGGCCCCCTACGGTTCCTCCTGCAGGTGGTGGGCCCACGGGAGGTCGGCCCCACGTCGCGAGTTCGGGCTGAGCCCGGCCGGGCCCCATGGGGCAAGACCCGGCCACCAGGCGCTCACGTTCGAGCCCCAACCCCGGGCCTGGCTCCAGGGTGGGGCCCCGGTTGCGCCGTACCGGGCGACGTCACGGACCTAGTTTTTATTTTCTCCATGAGGGGGGATTCGAACCGCTCTTTGTCTGGCCTGTCACCCAGGACCTGTTTGCCTTGGGAGACCCTACCAGGGGCAATAGCCCCAGACAACATAGCTCCTAGGTTCATTCAGGCAAGCAAACCCCTCCACCACAGTAAGGTGGCGGTTCTAGGAGGGGACCTTGTTTCATTTTTTTTATCATATAATCCCTCCTTTTGAGTTAGGTCAAAGTCCATGGCTCATTAATGCAGCCTATTTTAAGAAGCCCTGTAAAAAACATTTGTTTTCCAATTATTTATTATTTAATAATGAAAGTCTTGAGTTTTAATCTTTATTCCCCCTTTTTTTTTTTACAAAGCTTTATAATTGTATCTCTATTATCGTCTAAACAACTAACATTTCTAAAACTGTCCTTATTATTGTTTCAACAGTCAGAGCCGAACAGCCCTATGCTTACTACGCAAGCTGCGTGGGGCCCCGCAAATTACTCAAGGCCCCACCTCCTCCTCGTGTCAAAGGGCATTAATCAATGTTTACAACATCGATGATAAACATTGCTCCAACGGGATCACAGTGGGGCCTCTTTTCCTTAGTTTATTTATGGCTCTTCTCTGACGGTTACTACTCATGCAATGAAGCTCTTTCTCATCATGGAGAGGTCTGTTTTTTAACTTCGTTTAGAGGAGGTAATAAAGGGTTTTAACAACACCCTGACACAGACACAGGGGGGAACTGCAGCCTGACACACACAGCAAAGTCATTATTACACTCACAATTAGTGTCCTTTACTAAGTAATATGTTTGAAGCATCTAAACATCAGTATTACAAAATTATTCCACTCTAACAGTTACACATACATATACAAAAATCCCTCACGTCCCGGGGAAGATCTCTGTTCGTCAGAAACACATTTTCTATCGTCCCTGGGATGACAGGACGCCGTTAGTCTCGAGCCCTGGATTCCGGTGTAATTATGAGATACAAAGTCAAAATTTGTGACTAACCAATCTTTTTTTTCCCTGGAAGGAATGGCCTTCCATATTTCATATGTGCTTAAGAGGGTATCAATAGACGAGAGAATGTTATGTATTGGATTCAAATCTGTGCTGATTGTTTTTTTTTTGTCAGATTATCTATGTGATGCGTAATCCAAAGGACACCATGGTCTCCTATTACCACTTCAGTAGTGCCATCAGCGACCTGGAGACTCCAAAGAGCTTTGAGCAAATCTTTGAGGCGTATTTGATGGGCGACGGTAAGGTAACTCAGATTCTGGATGATGAGGACCGTAGAGTCCAGTGCCGATACATTTAAAATGAAACCCATCTGATCATGAAGGATTGACAGAAAGACTGGAGAGGATTTAAAATTTGATATTAAAAAAATGTGTTTGTGTTGACAGGAGCTGCAGGCAAAGAACACTTGATCATGAACATTTTCATAAACAGTTTAATATTGACAGCAGTTCAAATTTTAAATCTTTTAAAGTATTGGTTCCTTCACTGCTGAACATTCACGCTGTACTCATGCAATGCAGTGCTGTGAGCTAAATGCTAATGCCAATTTAAACACAATGACAGTGCTAACATGCTAACGTAGAAGGAATAATTTTTACCATTTAGTTTATTCTGTTAGCATGCTAAATTTTGTCAATTAACACTAATAACATATGGCTGAGGCTGTATGTCATTAGTTTTGCAGGAATTCACAAAGTATTGGACAAACCAAAAATCTAACCTGATGAAAAACAACAGAAAAATCAAAGCAAATGTAAAATGTTAAAAGAAAGAAAGAAGTTTGTCTCGCTCTCAGCTGACCAAGCCGGCACAAAAGGAAAAGTCAGAGAATCATCAAAGTTACTACAGTTCATCCTGAGAGGGACATGAATGTGTAGACTAAAAATTTCACTGCAATCCAGTAGTTGACAAGACATTTGACACAATCACAAATGTCAACCTGCTGGTGGCGCTACATGAAAGGTCAGGGGATCACAAAGGCATTCATCCTCTGGAAACCATGAATGGCTTTGAAATTTCATGGCAATCCATCCAATGATCTTAAGATATTTCAGTTTAGACCAAAGTAGTGGACTGACCATCCCTGGTGTGAAACCTACAGGCCTCAGACTTCAGCTTTTCTTTTACCATGTTGGTTGTAAAAGAAAAGGTTTAAATCCATTCTATTGGGACACTAAATCAAGAGATATATTATACCATTATACAGTTTTAGGGTCATCCTGGTTCGACCACATCAGGGCGTGGCATTCAAAGACAGACCAGTACAACATCCTCTTCCTGACCTATGAGGACATGGTTTTGGTAAGATGTGTTTTTTTTCTCTCCTGCAGTTGTTGAGCTTTTTGTGTAGTTTGGACTGCAAAATGGTGTGAAAAATATTTAATGCTATGAATTAAAAATATGGAATGCCATTTCATTCAATATTAAATAATTAAATAAATACATAAATATGCCTATGAAATTAATAAATGAGTCAATATGGTTCAATAAATAAATAAATAGCTTTTTATTTCACTGGACTTTTATTTCATAATGCCACATTTATTTATATCATTGGACTATTTCATAATGACACATTTCCATTTCTTATATTTAAATGAAGGGGGTGTGGTTATCTCACAGAGCTGCAGACCGGACACAGGCTCAGAGAAGACTCGGTGATTTATGGAGTTTCCTGATGTGCATATAGCTTTAACGTTAATGTAGAGTAACCATGTTCCGTACACTTTTCGCTGTTCACCACACGCCAACGACCACTCTTTCGTCCTCATTGCACAATAAAGATTGTAATACTGTGAGAAGCATTATTTAAATCGAGATGTACATTTTCGCTGCCCTAGTCGTCTCCCCAACCAAGCGACAATCTGACATTTAGCTTTCCCACCGTGCATTTTCTTTTTTTCAGATTCTTTTTATTTGAAATTTTTGAAAAAACAGTTGACATACAGAGTGTTAAATGCAGAAAAAAAAAAGATATAATGACAGAATAGCAGACCTGCATGTCAACATACCCAGATTCGCCCCCCCACCCCACCAGGCCAACACATGCAAAACACACCTACCCACCTACCCACACATCACACACACCAAGTAAAATAAATAAATAATACTAACAACGTCAAAGGATATATGTGTATATATACATATATACACACACATCTAATAATAACGATAATAACAATAAAACACAGTAAAAAAATAAATAAACAAATAAATAATAGATATATAGATAAAAAATAAATACATTCTCTATTCGTCTTCTGGCTCACACGGGAGAGTGAGAGAATTAACATGTTGTAGAAAAGGATCCCAGACAGTATGGAATGATTTCACGAAGCCCTTCAGTGAAAACTTAGGCTTTAGATTATAAAGGACTTCCTGTACCCAACGAGCATGTGACCGGGGACGGGCGAGGTTCCAATGGAGTAAGATTAACTTTCGCCCACCGTGCATTTTCAATGGCAGGGGGCGCTCCAAGCAGACTTACTGAAATTTCACTGGAATAAACAGTGGAGGACTCTCAGTCGTGACTGAAGGTGAAAGAGGCATAAATGATGATGCCATAGATATATATTTTATGTATGAGCTGGAAGTATTTCTTCAGCGATTGGCAGTAAAAGGTCAAATGTACAGAACATCGTTGTGTACGGAACATGGTTAGTCTACGTTACTTGTTGCTAGAGTAACGTTAACTGCTCACTGGTGCAAATGGTTGCTGCTGCTCGCTAACGTTAAGTTAGCTCAGTTAATTAACCATGATGCTGAGCTCAGTTATGTTGTCCCTACCGGGACTGAAAACCTCTTCCTTCTGGCGGTCCAAAGCTCCTGTGCTAGAGGTGTAAACACAAACACTCCCCCCGGCGCCCCGAGCTCCCAGTCAGCTAACGTTAGGTTAATAGGACAGCTAGCACCACTGCTAATGGAGTTAACGGCATTCAGCGGTTACTTTTTAGCAACAAGTTAAGCCATCTGTACATCAGGAAACTCCATAAATCACAAAGTGTTGAGGCAGAGCAGGGTGCCAGGAGCCAAACCCGGCCAGAAAACCACCTGGTACTCAGCTACTGTGTGATTTCCTGTCTTGTTGTCAAACAGCAAACTGGCCTCCTCTTCTCTGAGCCTGTGTCTGCAGCTCTGTGAGATTACCACACCCCCTTCATTTCAAAAAATAAGAACTGGAAATGTGTCAGTATGAAATAGTCCCATGAAATAAATAAATGTGTCTTTTTTAAATGAAAGTCCAATGAAATAAAAAGGTATTTGTTATTTTATTGAACCATATTGACTCATTTATTAATTGCATTGGAATATTTATGGATTAATTTATTTAATATTGAATGAAATGGCATTCCATATAAAAAAAGGGCCATGTTCATTTCAAATACAATCTAATAAAAATAATAATAAGTTCTTTGTCAGCGTTTAAACTCGCTCTCTATTGGGCTTCTGCTTGTCTTTTAGGACCTGAAGGCGGCAGTAACTAAGATCTGCATTTTCTTGGGGAAAAACCTGAGTGAAGCCGCCATTGAGCAAGTTGTAGAAAAATCTACATTTAAGACCATGAAGAAAGACTCAAAAGCCAACTATACGTTTCTGCCACAAGAGAGGCTGACGGGAGACTTCATGCGCAAAGGTAACGTAACAAACCCGCAGCTCGTGTGCAGACACGTGTGAAGAGATATCGGGTCCAGTGTTTGTTTGTTTCATTGCAGGTAAGATCGGTGACTGGAAGAACACCTTTACTGCCGCTCAGAGTCAAAGAGTGGATCAACTCCTCGAGGAGAGACTCGGGGATATGTCTCTGAAGTTCATCTGGGAATAAGCAGAGCAGCCACGCCAATCAGAAGATGTTTACATTCTTCTTAATCCTTTAAAGCTGAAACCCCAAAATTCATTGGCACAGCGTCTGTGTGTGTCTGACACTTGCATCATTAATTTAATTCATGTTGTTATATAATGAATAGTGAAGAAAGTGATTGGAAGATTTCTGATGAAATATCAATAAGATCAATGTTCCAACTATTTTTTCATTTGAGGAATTTGGGGCCAGCACGGTGTTTTATCAGAACTGTATACTGGAATGTTTATGGTTTAATGTTGTTTTACGTTGTTATTGATCGTTCTTTTCAAATGAAATGGTGTTTGTTTGGGACAACTTTTCATGTTTCTCACACCCCCTCCATCGGTGCCAAAAAGGACCACAATAGAAACAAGCCTTGTTGTGTTTCTATCCTTTTGATGATTTGTGTATCTGAGGCATCTCTGGCTAGAGGGGCAACTATTAAATTAATGATCAATAAAGCTGTTTAATCAGTCAATCATATACAGTATCTCCTAATGTGTAAACTGTTGATATGCACCACAAAAGTCTTTCTGCCCCATATTTGGACGTCTGTGATGGAAAAAAAACTGAACAAACGAGCGGAAAACACTAATAAATGCCAATCTGTCGTCTTTATTGAATGTCAAAAGGAGTTGAATTGTGTTTCTCTACTTTAATTCTCTTCATCTAGAATGAGAAGAGGAGAAAGGAAAACAGTTTTCTATCAGTAAACAAAACAGGATTAATGTGGAAACAGGTTCACAAAGTTATCAGAAAACTGTGCTGTAATAAGGCCAGAAAAATAGGTTCATGTTCCAGATTGCATTCTGATTGGTTTAGGGAGTTATCCTGATTACTGAGTTATCCTGATTACTGAGTAAACCTGCTTCTTGGAACGGACCCCTGAACTTAAATTCATAAACATGAAGAAGCCAGCAGCCAATTACATGCACAAGTCAAAGTCCAGAGTACAGCTACTGTATCTGTGAGCTGGGAGGTTTTTCTGCTCTTCTTATGCAAAACATTTTTTAGTTTGATTCAGAAGTAACATGGAGCAGATCACCGACTTCCTCTGCAGGTATAAAAATTACAACTTTGCCATTGGTTACACAACTGCAGAGTACATTGATTCACTCCAGAGCTTTGAAATTCGAGATAGTGACATATTCCTCGTCACTTATCCAAAGTCAGGTCAGTGACACAAACTCTGCCGTATCACATCATTTGCCTTTACAGTTTTGACCTGGCGGGAACAGATTTACAGATCAGGTATGACGTCTCATAACTTAACATATGTCCCCCCCCCCCACACAGGCACTATATGGACTCAGCAGATCATCATCTCCATCTGTGAGTTAGACGGGGGTCTGAATGAGTATCCAAACAACTCTGAGCAGATGCCGTGGCTGGAGTACGGTGCAGGTCGAGAAGATTACGCCCTACGACCCTCTCCACGGCTCTTCTCCTCTCACCTCACCTCGGCTCTCATGCCTCCGGGACTGAAGGACAAGAAGGCGAAAGTCGGTACTTTGGCATTTCTGACTTTTTTTTTTACTTGTACTATTAATCAATTATCGAAATAGTTGCATATTATATTTTTCTGTTGGACTGTTTGATGAATTGACTAATCGTTTCACAGGGCTCCAGACTAACTTTTTTCACGACCGTCCCAGAACCGTCCCGAAGTGAATGTAAACCGTCCCAAAATCAAAATGTTGTTTCTGTACTTTCTTAGTATCATCTATAGTCATTAGTTGCACAAGAAAAGCATCCATTAAAATGTTGAGGAAATAAATAATTATATTTATTTTGGTCCATTCAGAGAAATATGTTTAAAACAAAACCTGAAAAATGATCTGTAATCTGTCATAACCAGAATTAAAAAAAAATTAAATAGGACACAATTTAGTGACCCAGCAGCTGCGTTTATGTCACCATGACCACATGGCCCATACAAAAACCAACAAGTTAAGGTAGAGTGATAAGACTTTTCCACTGTTGACTGACATTGTTGTTTGTCTTGTCACACATAGACTTCAAAGGGGGCTTGAGTGCCTGTCCTTTTTCTTCCTTGAGAGAAAGTTTCCTTTTTTCTGGGGAGCTTCTTTGTTTTTGCGCACAGCTTCCCCGTGAAACAAATATATTTATTGAATAAAAAATCTATCAAAATATCAGGCCTCACAAACAAAATAACCAAAGCATAGCACCACAGAACTTCCCCAGTTAATGACTTATAATATCAAGAGTCTTTTCCCCTGAACTGTTATGTTTAAATATGCAGATTAGCTGGGTTTGTTTAACTTAGAAGAAACCTACAGATGCAAACAGACTGAGGGTATAGGCTTAAAACAAACACCATCGAAATGTGTGTTTTGGAACCTTTCTTTCCATTAGAGTAAAAGAAGACATGAAAGCAAAATAGACCAACGTTTCACAAAAAAAGCACCCTGCCTTAAACAGCAACTTAATAATTTTGGTTGTAGGCTCCTCAATTAATAACCATCCATTCTGTTTGTACTGATTATTTTGTAGAAGTCTGTTGAGTATAAAACATTTGCGTGAGTGTGAGGGAATTAAAATAAATTGGTGAGGAAGTGGGGTGCACGGTGGCAGAGCGGCTAGAGCTAATAAGGAGATCGTGGGTTTGATTCCCGGACCAGACCAACGTCACACGATCTCTCTGGGTGGAGTCTGCATGTCCTCCCCGTGTCCCCGTGGGTTCTCTCCGGGTTTGCTGGCTTCCTCAGGCCGTCCAAAGACATGTACGTGTAGGTTAATTGATAACTCTAAAAATTGCCCCTAGTGGATGAATGTGAGAGTGAATGGTTGTCTGTTTATGTGTCAGCCCTCCGAGGAGTTGGCCACGGTCCAGGGTGTACCCCGCCTAAGGCCCAGAGTCACTGGGATAGGCTCCAGTCACCCGCGACCCCCAACGGGAACAAGCGGTAGAAAATGACTGACTGACTGACGGGTAAGGAAGTTAGAGTTATGTTAGTATATTCAACATTTTGTTTAAAAAAAGGTTTTAAAAAAATAATTATGAAAAGTGCACTTTTTTTCACTTGAGCCCCTGCCAGCAATCCTTTTGTGACAGAAGGCACAGATGGACCAAGTGCCGCGGGAACATTTCAGAATCTTCATATTTTTCTTGGATCTCACGCTGAGAAGTCGGCCAGTGATCGTAACTATCGAAACAGCATGAGAAGACGCGCTCCGTTGTAGGCAGCGTTGTTGTCGTTTCCTGAGGGATAGTTATACATAGTTGCATATAAGTTACATACACATATACAAAAATCCCTCTCGTCCCTGGGAAGATCTCTGTTCGTCAGAAACACATTTTCCAACGTCCCTGGGACGACAGGACGCAAAATGTGTGACTAACCAATCTTTTTTTTCTCTTGGAGGAATGGCCGCCTGTATTTCATATGTGATTAAGTGGGTATCAATAAATAGGGAATTATTTGAATGGAGTTTGGCATAGAGGACAGAATGTTATGTGCTGGCTTCAACTCTGTGCTGATTGTTTGTTTTTTTTGTCAGGTTATCTATGTGATGCGTAATCCAAAGGACATCATGGTCTCCTATTACCACTTCAGTAGTGCCCTGAGCTACCTGGAGACTCCAAAGAGCTTTGAGAACTTTTTTGAGGCGTATTTGACAGGCAACGGTACGGTAACTCAGATTCTGGACGATGAGGACCATAGAGTCCAGTGCTGACACATTTGAAACGAAACCCATCTGATCATGACGGATTGACAGAAAGATTGGAGAGAATTTAAAATTTGATATTGAAAAAAAGTCTGAATTGCGTGTTTGTGTTGACAGTATACCTGCAGACACACAGCACTTGATCATGAACATTTTCATAAATAATTTAATGTTGACAACAATTAAAATTTTAAATCTTTTAAAATCTTTGTCCAAGGACACTTGTCCAGGTAAGTATTGCTTCCTTCACTGCTGTATGATCAAGCTGTCATTGTAATATACATCCAGCTCTTTTCTGCTACATTCAGGCCTATACATCTTGCAGCTCTGCAGAAACATCACTCTAAGCATGTGTTTTAGAAGCGATGAATTACTATTTATTTTTTTTTAACGTTATCTAATCTAATTTAGTTTTTCTGATTCGGAAATAATTTGTCAATTATCTAATCTGCTACAGCAAGTTAGGAAAATTAAAGTCCTCTTTACAAGTTGATAACCAAGTCACCAGCCATGCTAACAGCTCTGTGAGGCTGTACTTGTACACTGCAGTGCTGTGAGCTAAATGCTAATGCCATTTTAAACACAATGACATGGCTAACATGCTAACTTAGCAGGAATCATTTTTACCATTTAGTTCATTCTGTTAGCATGCTAACATTTGCTAATTAACACTAATATAGTATGGCTGAGGCTGAATGTCATTAGTGTTGCAGGAATTTGGTCATATCACAAAGTATTGGACAAATTGAAATTCTAAACTGATGATGCCGCAAAAGGAAAAGTCAGAGAATCATCAAAGTTACTACAGTTCATCCTGAGAGGGACATGAATGTGTACACTAAAAATTTCACTGCAATCCAGTAGTTGACAAGACATTTGACACAATCACAAATGTCAACCTGCTGGTGGCGCTACATGAAAGGTCAGGGGATCGCAAAGGCATTCATCCTCTGGAAACCATGAATGGCTTTGAAATTTCATGGCAATCCATCCAATGATGTTAAGATATTTCAGTTTAGACCAAAGTAGTGGACTGACCATCTCTGGTGTGAACCCTACAGGCCTCAAACTTCAGCTTTTCTTTTACCACGTTGGTTGTATTTGCATTCTATTGGGACACTAAATCAAGAGATATATTATACCATTATACAGTTTTAGGGTCATCCTGGTTCGACCACATCAGGGCGTGGCATTCAAAGACAGACCAGTACAACATCCTCTTCCTGACCTATGAGGACATGATTTTGGTAAGATGTGTTGTTTTTTCTCTCCTGCAGTTGTTCAGCATAAATATGCCTATGAAATTAATAAATGAGTCAATATGGTTCAATAAATAAATAAATAGGTTTTAATTTCATTGGACTTTTATTTAATAATGCCACATGTATTTATTTGAAATAAATACGTGTCATTATGAAATAGTCCCATGAAATACATAAATGTGTCTTTTTTTAAATAAAAGTCCAATGAAATAAAAAGGTATTTATTATTTTATTGAACCATATTGACTCATTTATCAATTTCATAGGAATATTTATGGATTAATTTATTTAATATTGAATGAAATAGCATTCCATATAAAAAAGGGCCATTTTCATTTCAATTACAATCTAATAAAAATAATAATAAATTCTCTGTTGGGCTTCTGCTTGTCTTTTAGGACCTGAAGGCGGCAGTAACTAAGATCTGCATTTTCTTGGGGAAAAACCTGAGTGAAGCCGCCATTGAGCAAGTTGTAGAAAAATCTACATTTAAGACCATGAAGAAAGACTCAAAAGCCAACTATACGTTTCTGCCACAAGACAAGCTGATGGGAGACTTCATGCGCAAAGGTAACGTAACAAACCCGCAGCTCGTGTGCAGACACGTGTGAAGAGATATCGGGTCCAGTGTTTGTTTGTTTCATTGCAGGTAAGATCGGTGACTGGAAGAACACCTTTACTGCCGCTCAGAGTCAAAGAGTGGATCAACTCCTCGAGGAGAGACTCGGGGATATGTCTCTGAAGTTCATCTGGGAATAAGCAGAGCAGCCACGCCAATCAGAAGATGTTTACATTCTTCTTAATCCTTTAAAGCTGAAACCCCAAAATTCATTGGCACAGTGTCTATGTGTGTCTGACACTTGCATCATTAATTTAATTCATGTTGTTATATAATGAATAGTGAAGAAAGTGATTGGAAGATTTCTGATGAAATATCAATATGATCAATGTTCCAACTATTTTTTCATTTGAGGAATTTGGGGCCAGCACGGTGTTTTATCAGAACTGTATACTGGAATGTTTATGGATTAATACTATTGTACGTTGTTATTGATCGTTCTTTTCAAATGAAATGGTGTTTGTTAGGGACAACTTTTCATGTTTCTCCCACCCCGGTGCCAAAAAGGACCACAATGGTAACAAGCCTTGTTGTGTTTCTATCCTTTTGATGATTTGTGTATCTGAGGCATCTCTGGCTAGAGGGGCAACTATTAAATTAATGATCAATAAAGAATTTGAATCAGTCAATCATATACAGTATCTCCTAATGTGTAAACTGTTGATATGCACCACAAATGTTTGGACTTCTGTGATGGAAAAAAAACTGAACACACGAGCAGAAAACAATAAATGCAGTTGGCCAATCTGTCGTCTTTATTGAACGTCAAAAGGAGATAAATTGTGTTTCAATACGTTCGATGAAGGCTTGCTGCGTCACTGGAGCCGACTCCACACTTTAATTCTCTTCATCTAGAATGAGAAGAGGAGAAAAGGAACTCAACACTGCCTCCAGCGTGACCGCGTCGGAATCTCTGTACAACCTAGCCCAATCTTGATTGGTGCAACGTCGACACGTGACGCACACCTGCGGAACCGACGTTATAAAGGGAGCCGGCTTCAACGTAGCCGTCAGTCTTATTTTCTTCAGCAAGCACTCTGGGTCTCTGAGAGGAGAGCGGCCAGCTTTGCTTTCCACGTGGTGCGGGCTGCCTTCACCTCTGCCTCTTCAGGCCCGCCCCCCTCACACATTTGTGAGGTTCGATAGCCTAGACTGCCCGGACACCCCAGGGTCAGTGCCACTCTTGTCCTGCAGTGTGCCGTGGGCTTCACACTCGGACAGGCATCCCTCCAGCATGACACAGTCTCGTAAACTGCTACAGATGTGCGTGACTGTTCACGTGAGTTTTCAGGACTGTCGTTACGTAAGACAGCTAATATAGCCAGCTGTCACCTACATTTATGTGGACTGACAATAAACATGTTGTGGATGTTGTAATAACACAGTCTTCACGCCCTAAAGTGAATAATAGGGATTTCCCACCCATCAACTGCATACAACTGTTTGTCATCTTTAAAATTCAGTTCAGTGTTTTTAAAACATTTACATTTAACTCTACAGAATCACAAACCACCAGGCTGCAGCCAAAGCTCAGACTGTAAATGTACATTATATAAAAAATACTTAACATGTGGAGGAAAAGTAGCAGTACCAACTGAATCTCGCCTTCCTCCTCCTCATCCTCTTCATCTTCTTCATCAGAGTTAATCCTTGCAGCACAAAGCATGAATAGTAACTTTGCTTATGTTTGAAATGTTTTATCGTTGCAGTGCTTTAATTTTATAATGTAATCTTGCTTCATTATCTGTAACACCAATTTCAACATGTACTTGGCTCTCTTCCGATTCCTTGACTTGGTGAAAGAGCTGTATTACGTTAATTAATCCAAATAAATGTAAACTCTTCACACACAAATTAGCATTTACAGTAATAAACAGTAACCTGTCATGTAAAATGTGGTGTGTTTGTGATTATCTCATGTTTTAAAGCCTCTATCTTTGGATTAGGTGCTTCATAAGTTAAAAGTAGGAGATAATGGGGATCTTCATAGACACTCATTCATTGGTTCAAGGTGAAGCTTTATTGCCATTTCAAAACACAGGCTTGAACAATACTGCATGAAGACAAATATAATACATTAATAATAAACTTTATTTATATAGCCCTTTTCTTCACAATGTTACAAAGTGCTTTACAAAAGAATGGAATATTAATCATACAAGGTGGATAAATTGAGAATATTGTCAAAGAACACGAGCTAAGAGGAAATAAAAACAATTAAAATTGCAAAGATCAAATAAAAATTTTATAAATAAATCCACTGTTTTTTCCAACCAGATCCTTTCTCAGCAATCTTTGGATTTTCAGACAGGCACTAATGTGCGGCATGGTCACAGCTAAAGAATATATACTTTCATCCCATTAGAATTCCTCCTCTGGGAACAATGAACGTTTGTGCCAATCCATCCAGTAGATGTAGAGATATTTCACAGAACGAGTGAAAACGTGGTGGTGGCGCTACAGGAAAGGTCAGGGGATCACCAAAGTCATTAGGATTCATCCTTTGGGCGCCATTAATATCCGTACAACATTACATGGAAACCCTTTGGTCCGTCCAATAGTTATTGAGACCTTTCACAAAAAAACACAAATGTGACCCTCGTGGTGGCACTCGAGAAGAGTCACATGATTGCCAGCAGGATTCATCATTATAAATTAGAAAATTAGAAAGGGTAGATTTTAAAAAGTAAAATAAAAATTGAGATAACACTCAAGTAGGTGAAAGTACTGCCAGGAACCCAAAATACTATAATAATAGAAAAGTGACACAAATCTTTAGTAATAATCACTCAAAATATTATTATAGAAAAGTTCAAGGCTGTAAAACACATAGTGTCACTATTTATACCCAAACAGAGGAAAAATGGAAAATAATGAAATAAAACTATGATACAATTTATTTACATGCAAAGGGATTTGATCCCAACTCATTTCTTGTTTTTTTGTTTTTATTGAAAATGAATGTATGCCTGTAAATCACTACATACAATCACTATATTTGAAGCTTGCTGTTGGTGGCTGTGTGCACTGAGGTGTCAGTAATTCACATAGAGGTGAAAACATGACGAAACCAGCAGCCAATTACATGCACAAGTCAAAGTCCAGAGTCCAGCTACTGTACCTGCGAGCTGGGAGGTTTTTCCGCTCTTCTTATGCAAACACTCTTCTGTGTGATTCAGAAGTAACATGGAGCAGATCACCGACTTCCTCTGCAGGTATAAAAACTACAACTTTGCCATCGGTTACACAACTGCAGAGTACATTGATTCACTCCAGAGCTTTGAAATTCGAGATAGTGACATATTCCTCGTCACTTATCCAAAGTCAGGTCAGTGACACAAACTCTGCCGTATCACATTATTTGCCTTTACAGTTTTGTCCTGGCGGGAACAGATTTACAGATCAGGTATGACGTCTCATAACTTAACATATGCCCCCCCCCCCCACACAGGCACTATATGGACTCAGCAGATCATCATCTCCATCTGTGAGATAGACGGGGGTCTGAATGAGTATCCAAACAACTTGGAGCAGATGCCGTGGCTGGAGTACAGGGAGGGTCGGGAAGATTACGCCCTACGACCCTCTCCACGGCTCTTCTCCTCTCACCTCACCCCGGCTCTCATGCCTCCGGGACTGAAGGACAAGAAGGCGAAAGTCAGTACTTTATGGAAGCCCAATCCTGCCAGGCAAATAAAATTTATATTGAGAAAGTTACAAATGATAAATCTGAAAATATTTATGTTAATAAAACTGTGGTAAGTTAAAATTGTTAGAAGGGTTTAAACTAATTAATCTACTGATTAAGCCCACAGAGACATTTTTTATGTCGATCAACTATTTAATGATTGACTAATACATGTATGATTGTTTGCCCTCGGTTCGGACCAAATGAACCGAACTAGAGGTGTGAAAGCCCCCTAAGGCACCATTTAATAGTGAATTATTTGAATTGAGCTTGGCATGGAGGAGAGAATAGTACGTATTGGTTTCAACTCTGCTCTGATTGTTGTTTGGTTTTATTTCAGATTATCTATGTGATGCGTAATCCAAAAGACAACATGGTCTCCTATTACCACTTCAGTAGTGCCCTCAGCGACCTGGAGACTCCAAAGAGCTTCGAGCACTTTTTTGAGGAGTATTTGACAGGCAATGGTGAGGTATCTCAGAGTCTGGACGATGTGGACCAGAGAGAGTCCTGTGCTGATACATTTTAAATAACCGTCTGATCATTTAGAATTGACAGAAGGACTGGAGAGAATTTTTAATTTGATGTTAAAAAAGTCTGGATGGTGTGTTTGTGTTGACAGTACCTGCAGATACAGAGCACTTGATCATGGACACTTTCAATAAATTAATATTTACAACAGTTCAAATTTAAAATCTTTTCAAGTCTTTGGCCAAGGACACTTCGATTTAAGTACTGTCATTGCAGTAGTGTAATATATACACACACATATTTCTTTTCATTATCATTTCACTCTTGTGTGCAGAGGTGATTAATTACCATTTATTTCTGTAATGTTATCTAGTTTAATATATCCAGCCCCACAGAGACATACTAACAGCTCTGTGAGGCTGTACTTTGGCACTGCGGTGCTTTGAGTACGCTGGCCGAGACGTTTCGAACAAACTGCATAGGCTATCCAAAACGCTTTGCAAAATCGAAAAACGCAAGTGCACTAACGGAAAACATAACTGGACCGATCCGTCCCTGGTGTGAAAACTACAGAACTCTAACTTCAGCTGTTTTTGTAACATGTTGGTTGTATTTGCATTCTTTTGGGATAAATATATTCAATACTTCATTTTAAATGAAAATGTTAAAGGCGGATATATTATACCATTATACAGTTGGAGGGTCATCCTGGTTCGACCACATCAGGACGTGGCATTCAAAGACAGACCAGTACAACATCCTCTTCCTGACCTATGAGGACATGATTTTGGTAAGATGTGTTGTTTTTTCTCTCCTGCAGTTGTTCAGAATGTCTCTGCAAAATGGTGTGAGGAAGGGACACATTTCTTCTTTTTTTCCTTTCGGCTCCTCCCTTTCAGGGGTCTCCACAGCGAATCATGTGCCTCCATCTAACCCTGTCCTCTACGTCCTCTTCACTCACACCAATTAACTTCATGTCCTCTCTCACTACATCCATAAATCTCCTCTTTGGTCTTCCTCTACACCTCCTGCCTGGCAGCTCCAACCTCAGCATCCTTCTACCAATATATTCACAGTCTCTCCTCTGAACGTGTCCAAACCACCTCAGTCTGGCCTCTCTGGCTTTATCTCCGAAACATCTAACACGAGCTGTCCCTCTGATGTACTCGTTCCTGATCC
>CM022470.1:3308740-3365599 GCA_011952105.1 Coreoperca whiteheadi | reverse complement strand
CTGCATGCAGCATCGAGTGAAGCTTTTGAAAGGGAACAGGATTAATGTGGAAACAGGTTCACAAAGTTATCAGAAAACTGTGCTGTAATAAGGCCAGAAAAATAGGTTCATGTTCCAGATTGCATTCTGAATGGTTCAGGGAGTTATCCTGATTACTGAGTTATCCTGATTACTGAGTAAACCTGCTTCTTGGAACGGACCCCTGAACTTATATTCATAAACATGAAGAAGCCAGCAGCCAATTACATGCACAAGTCAAAGTCCAGAGTACAGCTACTGTATCTGTGAGCTGGGAGGTTTTTCTGCTCTTCTTATGCAAAACATTTTTTAGTTTGATTCAGAAGTAACATGGAGCAGATCACCGACTTCCTCTGCAGGTATAAAAACTACAACTTTGCCAGCGGTAACACAACTGCAGAGTACGTTGATTCACTCCAGAGCTTTGAAATTCGAGATAGTGACATATTCCTCGTCACTTATCCAAAGTCAGGTCAGTGACACAAACTCTGCCGTATCACATTATTTGCCTTTACAGTTTCGACCTGGCGGGAACAGATTTACCGATCTGGTATGACGTCTCATAACTTAACATATGTCCCCCCACACAGGCACTATATGGACTCAGCAGATCATCATCTCCATCTGTGAGATAGACGGGGGTCTGAATGAGTATCCAAACAACTCTGAGCAGATGCCGTGGCTGGAGTACAGGGCGGGTTGGGAAGATTACGCCCTACGACCCTCTCCACGGCTCTTCTCCTCTCACCTCACCCCGGCTCTCATGCCTCCGGGACTGAAGGACAAGAAGGCGAAAGTCAGTACTTTATGGAAGCCCAATCCTGCCAGGCAAATAAATGTTTATATTGACAAAGTTATAAATGAGAAATCTGAAAATATTTATGTTAATAAAACTGTGGTAAATTACAATTGTTAGAAGGGTTTAATCTACTGATTAAGCCCACAGATACATTTTTTCTGTCGATCAACTATTTATTGATTGACTAATCGTTTCAGATGTAATTATGAGATACAAAGTCAAAATGTGTGACTTAGCAATCTTTTTGTTTTTCCTGGGAGGAATGGCCTTCCATATTTTGTATGTGCCTAAGGGTGCTTTCACACCTGCCTCATTTAGTTCGGTTGAATCGTACTAGAGTTCGTTTGCCCCTTCGGTGCGGTTCCTTTGGTCAGGTGTGAAAGCAACAATCGCACTCGGGTGCGCACCAAAAGCGGACCAAACAAGTGTACCGAGACCTCCTTGAAGAAGAGGACCACCTCCTTTCAAACTAACTCTGGAGCGGTTCGTTTGTGGTGAGAACGTGAGCCGACCTCGAACCGACCCAACTGCAAAAAATACTGATCATTTCTGGACTAAACAAGCTGCCGTAGTCATATTTTCAGAAGATGAGCTTCTCAGAGTTAAGATGAATTAATGCGCGCCTCCGCTTGAAGTGACGAGCGATGTGCGGTTGCCGTTTGCATTAGAACGTTGTTTTCAAGCCGCATCCGCGCTTCATTATAGAAATGTTTTGTTTGCATATTGTGGTGTGTACAACCAATGTAATAGATTATGGCAATCAGTGTGGTGTGAAAAGGAACCGAAAAAGCTAAAAAATGCTACAATGTATGATTGTTTGCCCTCGGTTCGGACCAAATGAACCGAACTAGAGGTGTGAAAGCCCCCTAAGGCACCATTTAATAGTGAATTATTTGAATTGAGCTTGGCATGGAGGAGAGAATAGTACGTATTGGTTTCAACTCTGCTCTGATTGTTGTTTGGTTTTATTTCAGATTATCTATGTGATGCGTAATCCAAAAGACAACATGGTCTCCTATTACCACTTCAGTAGTGCCCTCAGCGACCTGGAGACTCCAAAGAGCTTCGAGCACTTTTTTGAGGAGTATTTGACAGGCAATGGTGAGGTACCGCAGAGTCTGGACGATGTGGACCAGAGAGAGTCCTGTGCTGATACATTTTAAATAACCGTCTGATCATTTGGAATTGACAGAAGGACTGGAGAGAATTTTTAATTTGATGTTAAAAAAGTCTGGATGGTGTGTTTGTGTTGACAGTACCTGCAGATACAGAGCACTTGATCATGGACACTTTCAATAAATTAATATTTACAACAGTTCAAATTTAAAATCTTTTCAAGTCTTTGGCCAAGGACACTTCGATTTAAGTACTGTCATTGCAGTAGTGTAATATATACACACACATATTTCTTTTCATTATCATTTCACTCTTGTGTGCAGAGGTGATTAATTACCATTTATTTCTGTAATGTTATCTAGTTTAATATATCCAGCCCCACAGAGACATACTAACAGCTCTGTGAGGCTGTACTTTGGCACTGCGGTGCTTTGAGTACGCTGGCCGAGACGTTTCGAACAAACTGCATAGGCTATCCAAAACGCTTTGCAAAATCGAAAAACGCAAGTGCACTAACGGAAAACATAACTGGACCGATCCGTCCCTGGTGTGAAAACTACAGAACTCTAACTTCAGCTGTTTTTGTAACATGTTGGTTGTATTTGCATTCTTTTGGGATAAATATATTCAATACTTCATTTTAAATGAAAATGTTAAAGGCGGATATATTATACCATTATACAGTTGGAGGGTCATCCTGGTTCGACCACATCAGGACGTGGCATTCAAAGACAGACCAGTACAACATCCTCTTCCTGACCTATGAGGACATGGTTTTGGTAAGATGTGTTTTGTTTTCTCCTGCAGTTGTTCAGAATGTCTCTGTAGCTTGGACTGCAAAATGGTGTGAGGAAGGGACACATTCCCAACCTATTTAATACTATGAATTAACAAGGGCCATGTTCATTTCAAATAAAAATAATAATAAGTTCTTTGTCAGCGTTTAAACTCGCTCTCTATTGGGCTTCTGCTTGTCTTTTAGGACCTGAAGGCGGCAGTAACTAAGATCTGCATTTTCTTGGGGAAAAACCTGAGTGAAGCCGCCATTGAGCAAGTTGTAGAAAAATCTACATTTAAGACCATGAAGAAAGACTCAAAAGCCAACTATACGTTTCTGCCACAAGAGAGGCTGACGGGAGACTTCATGCGCAAAGGTAACGTAACAAACCCGCAGCTCGTGTGCAGACACGTGTGAAGAGATATCAGGTCCAGTGTTTGTTTGTTTCATTGCAGGTAAGATCGGTGACTGGAAGAACACCTTTACTGCCGCTCAGAGTCAAAGAGTGGATCAACTCCTCGAGGAGAGACTCGGGGATATGTCTCTGAAGTTCATCTGGGAATAAGCAGAGCAGCCACGCCAATCAGAAGATGTGTACATTCTTCTGATTCCTTTAAAGCTGAAACCCCAAAATTCATTGGCACAGCGTCTGTGTGTGTCTGACACTTGCATCATTAATTTAATTCATGTTGTTATATAATGAATAGTGAAGAAAGTGATTGGAAGATTTCTGATGAAATATTAATAAAATCAATGTTCCAACTATTTTTTCATTTGAGGAATTTGGGGCCAGCACGGTGTTTTATCAGAACTGTATACTGGAATGTTTATGGATTAATGTTGTTGTACGTTGTTATTGATCTGCCTTTTCAAATGAAATGGTGTTTGTTAGGGACAACTAGCAGCCTGTTGGCTGCCTTTTCATGTTTCTCCCACCCCCTCCATTGATATGCACCACAAATGTTTGGACTTCTGTGATGGCAAAAAACTGAACACACGAGCAGAAAACAATAAATGCAGTTGGCCAATCTGTCGTCTTTATTGAACGTCAAAAAAGGTTAAATTGTGTGTCAATACGTTCGATGAAGGCTTGCTGCGTCACTGGAGCCGACTCCACACTTTAATTCTCTTCATCTAGAATGAGAAGAGGAGAAAAGAAAACAGTTTTCTATCAGTAAACAAAAACAGGATTAATGTGGAAACAGGTTCACAAAGTTATCAGAAAACTGCTGTAAGAATCCCAGAAAAATAGGTTCATGTTCCAGATTGCATTCTGATTGGTTCAGGGAGTTATCCTGATTACTGAGTAAACCTGCTTCTTGGAACGGACCCCTGAACTTATATTCAGACGAGGATAATAACTCAAAGGGTGCAGGGACATTTTACTGTGTGAATTAGGGCTGGGCGACATGGCCAAAAATAAAATCTCGATAGAAACAGCACTGGACACTAGCAGACATTTTACTATTTGAGAAAAAACAAAACAAAATGTAATTAATTCGAATATATGGCCCCCCCCCCAGGCCCTAAAGTGAATAATAGCGATTTCCCATCCATCAACTTCATACAACCGTTTGTCATCTTTAAAATGTTCAGTGTCTTTAAAACTTTTACATTTAACTCTACAGAATCACAAACCATCAGGCTGCAGCCAAAGCTCAGACTGTAAATGTACATTATATTAAATGCACTTAACATGTGGAGGAAAAGTAGCAACCGGCCTCATCAACAAGGCCCGGGACCCCCACTGACACATTACACCCCCCCAATACTGACAATTCTGTAAAGCTTTGCACATTCACTTGTATATATGGTGCTCATACTGTAATTTAAATAACATGTTGTCATACTGCACATATTCTATTAATTTATAATATATCAATATTGTGGTTCCATACCTGAATTGTTATAGTCGACCTGCAGTACTTATTTTATTGCTTTGCACCCAAAATAAGAAAATTCCTCGTGTGTAAACCTGCTTGGCAATAAAGCGGATTGTGGTCAATAAAAGTCTCACCTTCTTCCTCGTCATCCTCTTCCTCTTCCTCCTCCTCCTCCTCTTCATCAGAGCTGAAGGTCCCGTCAGGCAGGCTGTACACCCGAATCACTTGCTGTTGACAAGACAAACAAACAGAATGCCGACCCATCAGATCAACAACTCCCGACGGCCTCCACCTTTGGAACCGGGAGTTCTTATGAATCCTGGCAGCACCGAGCGTGAACGCTAACTGCCGGCTCACCTTGTTGGGGTCCTTGAGGATGAGGTACTTGCCCTCGTCCAGCTTGCGGCAGATGTCGATGACGCAGCGGAGGATTCCCCAGGCGTTCTCCATGCTCAGGTTGATCTGGCTGGCGAACTCGTTGGGCTTGAACTGCTGGGTGCCCAGGATGACGTGGCGAGCAGAGTCCTTGGCGTGGTACCGAGACACGTACCTGCAGAACACGCAGTGATGCAATGACTACAGTCAGTCCACGCTTCGACAGACTACGGTTCTTCGTGCTTCTTGTGTCCATCGAGGTAACTGAATCCCTCCTTACCGACAGGCAGAGTGCGTTGGTGCTTTTCTAACTTGAAAGACATGTTAGTTTAGGTTCCTCACCCCAGTTTCAGGTACTCCGATCCAGCCAGCATGGCGCAGCAGGTCCAGCGGGCCAGTTTGTAGCTGTTATTCTTCAGCTCGGTGGCCAGGACGGCTCCTCTCTGAGAGTCCAGCTTCTGACGCCAGTCCACCCCGTTACAATGCTGACGACAAAGCAGAGCAACACAAGCTTTTTGACATAACAGTAACAATTCAACTGACACTCAAGGTACAGGCTCCGTACAGGACTAGTCCCCTTACCACAGAGGCTGAATCAACATTTGAATTTTCAACACAGGTTTTGGAAATTAAAAATAGCATTTTTAATAAACTTAAATAAGACTTTCACTACAGAGTTTTATTCTTTCCCCATGAGGATTTTTACGGTTTGGTGAGTCATGCTCATTTAATGTGTCCTAAATGTCTTTTTAGGACTACCACAGTCTAATAAGAACTGAAATTCAGCTTCAGTCTGCCCATTGTGAAAACACAATCACAGTCTGGAGATCCCGGGTAGGTACATTTGCAATTACTGGCCTCTACAGTCCTTTAATGTCTTTCTGCTGGGGAGATCTTCCGCTACGCTCTCTGTGTATGTGCGTGTTTAGGGTAAAAAGATTCAGGTTTACTTCGAGTCTCTACGGGCCGAGGTCATGACTCCCTCTTGTGGAAGCAAAACGACAGACAGGAATACGAGCCACTTGGAATTTATCTTTAGAAACAGACAAGTTTGACTTGAACTTTAAGTTAAGTTCAGTCATGGCAACCACTTAATACATGACAGCAAGAAATAAATACAGCATTTGAACAAATTCAGCGTTTAAGATCGGGTTTTCCTCTGAAACTGAACCCATTACTGAGACCACCGGAGCAGCTTCCCCTCATGCTCGCTCTTACCCTGGAGTCCCACTCGTTGAGGGTCTTGATGTTAATGAAGGACACTTCTCCGTTGGCGCCGGTCATCACTCCATCGTGCTCACAGCGGACAATCAGATCGATGTCTTCCCCAAGCTTCCAGTGGCGGTACCTAACGCACAAAACACGAGCCATCAGCCTGAGAGGAAGCAACGCATTCAGCAGGGTTTTACTAACGTTGCGACGGCCTCATCACGGGCTCGTACCACCACCTCACCTGTAGGCTACAGATGCCACCTCGTTCTTGTCTACATCCTCCTCCACAAATGGGTTGGGGGCAGGAAACTTGTACCGCTCTCCACCCTGAATAAAAGACATTTAAAGAAACCATGACGTGTCTTCAGAAAATAAAGAGCCCTGAAAGGAAAACAGCCAAAGTGTAACTTGCAACTCCAGACGAACCACGTACTAGCTGAGGCCCTGGTTAAAGCGACGTTTTGGGAAATTATTTGCCTTCTGGATGCGAGTTCGATGAGAAAATGTATATGTGTCTGTTAAATAAATATACGGCTACAGCCCCTAACCGGTTAGCTTAGCACAAAGACTGGAAACAGAGGGGAACAGCTAGCCTGGCTAGGGGGTGTAGGGGGTTATATTGTGTGCGTTCTTACCATACGTAAACACTGCTGGCTGAAGTTGTGGTTGATGTACGTGGCCTCCATCGCCAGGTTCCGAGGAGAGTTGAAGGAGTTGCCCTCATCCTGCGGTGGCTCGTTGGCCGTCTCGCTCACGGTGAGCAAATCTGAGGGGAGCAGTTACAGGTGTCACAGCAACACAACAGGGAACCAAAAAAAAAACACAGCAGACCAAGTAGCCACTATAAACGTCTTGTCTTCTGGAATAATTCAACAGCTACAAGAACATTTTACTGGGAAAGGTTCAGCAGAGAGTGTTAACAATACAACAAAGAAAAGAAGGCCATTAACATAAAATGTCAACACTATTTCCAACAGGTTAATTAACACTCTTTCCCTTCTCATGCCTCACTCCACAACACGTCATCAAACCAATAACAACGAGGCACCCGTTCCTCTTGGTATTGTTTTGTCATTCGGTGGCGCTGGACAGCAGGTGCCACTGATCGTTACCGTGGAAACATGGCTCTGAGTTGCTCTAAGGGGTAAGGGTAGAACTGGCCGCCGGTGTCAGTAGCTCTCTTTTAAAGCCTCACCAAAGTCAGAGTTGTCTCTCTTGTCAAAGAACAGCTTGTTGCCCACTCTCTGCACGATGATGTCCCAGGAGTTGACTGAGCGCGTGCAGCACATCAAGGTGGCCAGGATGGCGTCAGTGGCAAACACATTACCCTGCGTCTTAGCCAGCTGGAAAGAAAAGGGATACAAAAAACAAACATTGTTACAAAAGATTCAACACAACAAACTTCTGACTGTTTATGTTGCGTTTACTGGAACAGCTGATTATGCGAGAAGCCGCAGACCTTGCGGATGACAGGATCGTCGGTGGTAGTGACGGTGTGGAAGATCCTCTTGATGCTTTTGAGCTGCTTTTCATTGCGGGTGGTGATCCGGTCGAAGGCCTTGTCATAGTGCTCCAGAGCGCCACAGCACTCACTGGAGGAGGAACAGGAAACAACAAGTCCGTCACCTTCTGCGTTCCCCCCTGAAACAAGTTCAACGACTGATGGCAGCTTCACCTACATGTCGACGGGGTCGGCCACCTCCAAGTATCTCATCTTCATCAGTCTGGGGAAGTCCATCTCCTCCTTCACCTCCCAGTCGCTCCTCACCTCCACTGACGAGTCTCTGGGCTTCAGCTGCGCCTTAAAGAAAATGGACAGGGGGGGAGGGAGGGGTGTGGTGGGGTGGGGATGGAGGGTTGTACGAGTGGAAGAAACGAAAAAAACATCCAAATGACCAAAAACCCTCAATGGAAGAACCGATTACACAATCTGCTACAGAGAGCCTTGCTTCACTCACCGAGTACAAACTTCCATCAACTTTTTTTATCCGCATTTTAAAATCCTGGGATCAGAAACAACTTCCCAAACACTTTATCCCTGAAGATTCGTGTTTGTCTTGTGTATCCAGTGTGGGGCTGTAACTTACGATCACTTTCATTATCGATTGATCTGCCCATTATTTTCTCGATTAATCTTTTGGTCCATAAAATGTCAGAAATTAAGTGAAAAATGCTCTTCAGGTGCCTTATTTGTCCGGCCAGTAGACCAAAATACCCCAAAGATGTTCATTTTACCGTCACGTATCACAAATCTTCACATTTGAGAAGTTGCGACCAGCAAATCTTTGGCTTGACAAATAACAAAACCGACTAACCATCGCAGCTGTAATCCAGTGATAAAATCAATCAATCGACCAGTACCTGGGATTTCTGGTCCCACTTCTGACGGACACCAAACTGCTTTTGGAACTTCTTCTGCAGGCGCATACGGTCCCTGAAAAGACACAAACGTGAGGCTGAGCTGAAGTCTTTACAACGCGGCCCAGCTGTCAGCACAGAACGTGCAGATGGGACCTCATGCTGGGATCCTCGTTCTCCTGCGTGGAGCCCAACAGACGAAACACTTGACAGACAGTCGGCTCACACGGGAGGTTTCCTTAAGGCAGAGCGCTGCCGGAATCTCACCTCTCCTTTTGCTTGGCGCTCTTCGGGAGCGTCTGCATGTTGAACTGAGTCATGTTCCTACGGTCCTTGTCCCTGCGCAGATTCCTCTGTGGAAACAAACATCACCATGCTGTGGGACTAGCCTGAAACAGAAAACCACTAACAACATTTAACTGACACATTTGAGGGAAAGGGTGAAACGCGGGGGCCTGTTTCTGGGGCCTCGGCCTGTTGTACCTGAGCAAACCTCATGCGGTTCCTCTGGTAGGCCGTCTTCTGCGTCTTGGCAGTGTCCACCAGCTGGAAGCTCGTCTCGTCCTCCTCATGAAAGTAGGCGTACTGACTGCCGCCTCCGAACTGAGAGGAGTACTTATCTGACGACAAAGTAAAGACGCGATTGCTTAAGAAATCAACTTGAAACCGACTAAAGATGTTTAAAAGATTTCAACACTTCTATAAACCGTAGCAAAAAGCACAAAGCACACTGAATCACATGCAAATAGGTATTGTGTTGCCTGCTATTTTAAAAGGTCCAATTCCACACTCTGGTGGATATTTTCTTGTACTAAAATTTGATGTTTAAATATAGGAAATGCCAGATGTTTCCCACATGTTGAGAATTTATCCTTGGAGACAATCAGCTGCATTAAAAGTAGCGCGAGTCCAATCTGCGTCACCACACAGACCTTTGAGGTCAAATAGACTACATTATATTTTGAGGTGGAGATAAATCTGGGTGGGCCGCCCAAATAAAGATGTACACACGGGGAACGTTTTGAATGAATATCTTACTCACTTGTGTATCTCTTGTCTTGATAAGTCGCTCCAGTCCAGTCAGCAACCTGACGGGGAGGAAACACACGACGTGAGGAAGACCGTGGCAAACGGACTCAACTTGGAGCTTCCAGCGAGTAACTTTACAAGCGTGCCATGTCAGAGAGCAAACCTTTCCCAGGCGGTCTCCTTTGCTGAAGGGCTGGTAGGGCATGTCTTTGAACTTCTCTGGGACCGCACATGGGCCCCACCCGGACGGATTGTCCTGGATCACGGGGGCGTTGAACTTGGCCATGGCCTGAGGTCAAGAGTGACAAAGAGAGACTTCTGTAGACCAAACAAAAAGGACATCCGAAGAAACTGACGCACAAACGATGTGTTGGCTTAACGCGTTGCACCCTTCCCGGACACGCAGAGGGTCTCAGCCAACGAGCAGCACTGATATCTCCAGCAATGCACTAAAATAAATAGGCACTGATCAGCTTGCGCAGTGGGCTAGTCATCATTGACCCCTGAGCATCCAACAAGTTGGGTACAAGGCCACAGAAAGGTTCAACTGTTAGAACCGGCAGTCCTTTTCCTCCCCGGTTCAGCCGTCTGTGGCTTTTTACTTGCAACATATCAGCAACGGTGACAAATGTTTGGCACAATGTCCCAGCAGCTTCTTTTATCATCCAACCAGCAAACTAACGCCTAACATCACAGGTGTCTGCATAAAAATAAAAAACAAAGAAAAGCAGAAAAACACATCTGAGAGGCTGGAGAAAGAGGCGATAAATGACTTAACCGCTGATCAAAAATGGTTGTAAGTTCATTTTCTGTTGATTGAATGATTTGTCAATCTACTACAAAATTGCAAGAGGTCTTAAAACTAAGCTTTGATTGGAATAACAGCAACTTGGTGGATTTAATTGGCCCTTTATTGATCCCTAAGAGTAAGGGAGCACAGGGGCTGATGGTTGGGACTTGAATTGAAGGGAAGAGCCAAACCTTACAAGACATATTTTCTGTTTTGGTACTTATTCATTGAAGCTAAACTGTCCGAAGTGACGCCATCCATGAGAGTAACTCGCCCCGTGGAGCCCGCCGCACAGGGGCCGTGTTGTGTTTAACTCCTCCAGCAGCATCTGGCGCCGCTGGCTGCCGTTAGTTAGCTTCGCGTTACCGTCACATGCTAACGGACGATGCTGATGTCTAAAGAACCACGACGGGGACACGACGCCGAATTACTGGAACCAACCGGTTATGGGTCACCAAAGAAGGAGAACCGAGATTTCCTCTGGATCGCCTTCTTAACCGTGACTTTGTTTGGGGCTCTGGCTCAACTTCGCTAACGGTGGCTACCGCTAACGCCGGTCATCCTGCCAGGTGGCCGCGCTAGCTCGGCTAAGCTAACTGGGTGTAGCGGGCCACACACGTTTACACGGGGCCCGCAGCAACGTAGCTCGACGCGCGACTGGAAGTGTCTGCTTGTCACACACCAGCACACACGTTACTGCAATCTTACCGTGAATTATGTGACACGCTGTCGGGGCTTTAAATCCAACCGGTCCTCCAACGGCGCAAACTGCCGACAAGCCGACAAACCGCCGGGGCGAAAGGAAGTGGCGAGCTGCCGTGAAGCGGAAAGCGGCTCCTGCCGTGTTGCCAGCGCGGCTGTCGTAATGCTAAACTCACGACACTCCTAGATTGACAGTTTTATTTTGAAAGGATTTCCCGGAAGTATTAGTATGCTACGTTATTATTTGCCTTAAAACTTTCTATCGTTGACGCTGTCAAGTTTGAATATTCATGAGTAAAGGTTTGAACTGGAAGTATTATGCTATGCTATTATGTCAATGGCAATGTAGTTGTAATTACTAACTGTGGCCACCAGAGGACAGATCTACACACATTTTGCCAGAGCTAAATACACGTATATGACTGTAGAAACCCTATTACAACGTGTTTTACCCTTGGCTGTAAAGACCTTTGATTGTTTCCACAGTTAAGTTGGGTCCTTTTGCAATGATACCTTCTTATAGTTCTAGTTTTACAGTATTTATTCTTGCTAGCAAGAAGACTGCGCTTTGTCTCTGTCTAAATAGATAATAATAATAACAACCAGTGTAGATATTTGTTTTAGACTGCAGAGTTGTAATTTCCAACCGTGACCACTAGAGAACAGAGGACTTTTTTTGGGTCGTTGTTTTATTTTGAAAGAATCCAACGGAAGCGACGCAATGCCATCATGTCTAGCTTGACATCGTGCCTTGACGTAACGCCTCACTGCGGCCACTGGAGGGCAGTAGACACTCACGATTGTCCAGCAACATCAAGGCAGGCAGGGAAAGGCAATAAAATAATTCAAGTGAAAACATTTAGATGAAATAGTAACCAAAAGGACAAATTAAAAAAACTAATACACACATAGGCACACATACATTCCCACATGTGTACATGCAAATACACACACCACCTCAAACACATGCAAAGGAGACAGTAGTGTCTCTAGTATCATTATAACATATAACAAAGGCAGAGTTTGTACAATTAAGCTCAACACAGCGTAATAAGAACATGTGTCGCCCGGTGTAAGGTTACCTTAATTTGCTGCATTAAACAACAAATCAGTTTGTACATCAAATCAAGTGACATGTCTTGCAGAAGAATATGAATTGTTTACAAAATAATATGGAGAATATTACATTTTAATTCTGTTGACAAAAACATCGCAAATGAGTGATATTTTAGTGATTTTATACACTGAAAAAATGCACCGCCTATCTACACACAGGGCCAATGTAAGTTTTAATACTTATATTACATAACATTTATACGTTTTTTATCCTTTACATTTCTTTATTCTACTTCTTATTTTTACTCTAATCATTCCAATTATTATTATTTATTGCATTCTAATCCCTTTCAAAGCCTTAAGAGTTTTATTTCGAACACACATATTGCAGGTATTACGCTGAACATTTCAGGCAAGGAGACAAAAAGTGCAACAAAAACCACTGCACGTCGTTACCACTTGCATACAATTAGCACAGCATTATTCTGTCACAAAAATAAAAGCCTTCAAATCTGAATTATTAATCTGATTAATAAACAACACACTATGATAAAACAGGAAAACCTAACCCCTCCTAGAACCGCCACCTTACTGTGGTGGAGGGGTTTGCGTGCCTGAATGAACCTAGGAGCTATGTTGTCTGGGGCTATTGCCCCTGGTAGGGTCTCCCAAGGCAAACAGGTCCTGGGTGACAGGCCAGACAAAGAGCGGTTCGAATCCCCCCTCATGGCGAAAATAAAAACTAGGTCCGTGACGTCGCCCGGTACGGCGCAACCGGGGCCCCACCCTGGAGCCAGGCCCGGGGTTGGGGCTCGAACGCGAGCGCCTGGTGGCCGGGTCTTGCCCCATGGGGCCCGGCCGGGCTCAGCCCGAACTCGCGACGTGGGGCCGACCTCCCGTGGGCCCACCACCTGCAGGAGGAACCGTAGGGGGCCGGTGCTTTGTGGATTGGGTGGCAGTCGAAGGCGGGGGCCTCGGCAACCCAATCCCCGGACACGGAATCTGGCTCTAGGAACATGGAATGTCACCTCGCTGGGGGGGAAGGAGCCTGAGCTGGTGCGGGAGGTTGAGAGATACCGACTAGAGATAGTCGGGCTCGCCTCCACGCACGGCTTGGGCTCTGGAACCCAACTCCTTGAGAGAGGCTGGACTCTCTACTACTCTGGAGTTGCTCGCGGTGAGAGGCGGCGGGCTGGTGTGGGCTTGCTTATAGCCCCCCAGCTCAGCCGCCATGTGTTGGAGTTCACCCCGGTGAACGAGAGGGTCGTTTCCCTTCGCCTTCGGGTTGGGGATAGGTCTCTCACTGTTATTTGTGCTTACGGGCCGAATGGCAGTGTAGAGTACCCGACCTTCTTGGCGTCTCTGGGAGGGGTGCTGGAAAGTGCTCCGACCGGGGACTCCGTGGTTCTACTGGGGGACTTCAATGCTCACGTGGGCAGCGACAGTGATACCTGGAGGGGCGTGATTGGGAGGAACGGCCCCCCCGACCTGAACCCGAGTGGTGTTCTGTTATTGGACTTCTGTGCTAGTCACGGTTTGTCCATAACGAACACCATGTTCAAGCATAAGGGTGTCCATCAGTGCACGTGGCACCAGGACACCCTAGGTCGGAGGTCAATGATCGACTTTGTGGTTGTTTCATCTGACCTTCGGCCATATGTCTTGGACACTCGGGTGAAGAGAGGGGCGGAGCTGTCAACTGATCACCACCTGGTGGTGAGTTGGATCCGATGGCGGGGGAGGAAGCTGGACAGACTTGGCAGACCCAAACGTAATGTGAGGGTCTGCTGGGAACGTTTGGCAGAGTCTCCAGTCAGAGAGATCTTCAACTCCCACCTCCGGCAGAGCTTCAACCTCATCCCGAGGGAGGCTGGAGACATTGAGTCCGAGTGGATCATGTTCTCCACCTCCATTGTCGACGCGGCCGCTCGGAGCTGTGGCCGCAGGGTCTCCGGTGCCTGTCGTGGCGGCAATCCCCGAACCCGGTGGTGGACCCCGGAAGTAAGGGATGCCGTCAAGCTGAAGAAAGAGTCCTATCGAGCCTGGTTGGCTCGGGGGACTCCGGAGGCAGCTGATGGGTACCGGAGGGCCAAGCGGGCCTCGGCCCGGGTGGTTGCGGAGGCAAAAACTCGGGTCTGGGAGGAGTTCGGTGAGGCCATGGAGAAGGACTATCGGTCGGCCTCGAGGAGATTCTGGCAAACCATCCGGCGCCTCAGGAGGGGGAAGCAGTGCCCTGCACACACTGTTTACAGTGGGGGTGGGAATCTGCTGACTTCGACTGGGGACATCCTTGGACGGTGGAAGGAGTACTTCGAGGATCTCCTCAACCCCACCGGCATGTCTTCCATTGCGGAAGCAGAGGCTGGGGTCTCGGTTGCGGGCCCGTCGATCTCCCGGGCTGAGGTCACTGAGGTAGTTGAGAAGCTCCTCGGTGGCAGGGCACCGGGGGTGGATGAGATCCGCCCAGAGTACCTCAAGTCTTTGGATGTTGTGGGGCTGTCTTGGTTGACGCGCCTCTGCAACGTCGCGTGGCGGCTGGGGACAGTGCCTCTGGACTGGCAGACTGGGGTGGTGGTCCCTCTGTTTAAAAAGGGGGACCAGAGGGTGTGTTCCAACTACAGGGGGATCACACTCCTCAGCCTCCCCGGAAAAGTCTATGCCAGGGTACTGGAGAGGAGAATTCGGCCGATAGTCGAACCTCGGATTCAGGAGGAACAATGCGGTTTTCGTCCCGGTCGTGGAACACTGGACCATCTCTATACCCTCTCCAGGTTGCTGGAGGGTTCATGGGAGTTTGCCCAACCAGTCCACATGTGCTTTGTGGATTTGGAGAAGGCATTCGACTGTGTCCCTCGCGGTGACCTGTGGGGGGTTCTCTGGGAGTACGGGGTCCGGGGCCCTCTGCTAAGGGCTGTCCGGTCCCTGTATGACCGGAGCAGGAGTTTGGTTCGCATTGCCGGCAGTAAGTCAGATTTGTTCCCGGTGCATGTTGGACTCCGGCAGGGCTGCCCTTTGTCACCGGTCCTGTTCATTGCTTATATGGACAGGATTTCTAGGCGCAGTCGGGGGCCGGAGGGAGTCCAGTTTGGGGACCACAGGATTTCATCTCTGCTTTTTGCGGATGATGTTGTCCTGTTGGCTTCATCAAATCAGGACCTTCAGCGTGCATTGGGACGGTTTGCAGCCGAGTGTGAAGCGGCGGGGATGAGAATCAGCACCTCCAAATCCGAGGCCATGGTTCTCAGTCGGAAAAGGGTGGCTTGTCTCCTTCAGGTTGGTGGAGAGCTCCTGGCCCAAGTGGAGGAGTTTAAGTATCTTGGGGTCTTGTTCACGAGTGAGGGAAGGATGGAGCGGGAGATTGACAGGCGGATTGGTGCATCCTCCGCAGTGATGCGGTCGATGTACCGGTCTGTCGTGGTGAAGAAGGAGCTGAGCTGCAAGGCAAAGCTCTCTATTTACCAGTCGATCTACGTTCCTACTCTCACCTATGGTCATGAGCTTTGGGTCATGACCGAAAGGACAAGATCCCAGATACAGGCGGCCGAAATGAGTTTCCTCCGCAGGGTGGCTGGGGGCTCCCTTAGAGATAGGGTGAGGAGCTCGGTCACTCGGGAGGAGCTCAGAGTAGAGCCGCTGCTCCTCCACATCGAGAGGAGTCAGCTGAGGTGGCTCGGGCATCTGTCCCGGATGCCTCCTGGACGTCTCCCTGGGGAGGTGTTCCGGGCATGTCCAACCGGGAGGAGGCCCCGGGGAAGACCTAGGTCACGCTGGAGGGACTATGTCTCTCGGCTGGCCTGGGAACGCCTCGGTATTCCCCCGGAAGAGCTGGAGGAAGTGTCGGGGGAGAGGGAAGTCTGGGCGTCTCTGCTTAGACTGCTGCCCCCGCGACACGGCCCCGGATAAGCGGTAGAAAATGGATGGATGGATGGACCTAAAATAAACTAAAATAGACTAAAATAGACTACACACAAGTGGGTTAAAAACTATGCTAACAGGTAACTGCACAGTGAAGTTGCCCCTGAATTGTGTAAATATTGCAACAGTAAAAAGAGTTGAGAGAAAGGTGTTACGGCTGTTGCAGCCAGCTCTCGCACCAGCGCCGGAGGTAGGCCTCCTTCTCGCCCCCACAGGGCTTTAAAGTGGACTGACCTCCAACCTCATTTCTCCACGTGCTCCACCACACCCCTCACGTTCCCTTGATGCAGGTTGTCTGAACTCCCCCCCCCCCTCGATTTAATAAGGACTCTTACTGGCGGTCGAGCTCCACTTCTCTGGAATAATCTCCCACTGCGCATTCAGGAGTCAGGCTCCGCCGATGCCTTCAAATCCCCTTTTTTTCTGTTAATTGTGATCTCTCTTAATGGGACAACGAGCTTCCCCAAACCCCGTTACGGTTACATGACCTCTGTTTTTGAGACGACCAAGCTGAACCTTGTCGTCATGTCAACAGTATCACCTGTGCGCGTGTATATACTTTTACATGTAACACCATCGGTTTTCTGTGCTGTTGACTTGTGAAGCGTGCAGAGGCTCTCTGGCTGATGCGCCCTTTGGATGCACTGAAGCTGAAGGTGAACTGTACACAGTGGTGGAATGTAACTGAGTACATTTACCCAGGTCTCGTATTTCAAGGTGCTTGTACTTGAGTATTTCCATTCTATGCCACTTTATACTTCTACTGCAGCACACTTCAGAGGGAAACATTGTAGTTTTTACTCCACCACATTTGTCTGACAGCTTTAGTTGCTCCCAGCCTTTCATCGCCTTCCTGTCCAGCGAAAACCACGTATCTCCACATGTGGTGATTTTGAATGTTTGTGATGAACTGAAGGATGAAGTGTTTCCTTTACATGTTGAGAAAATCCTCCTCACTCTTCAGCTAAATAAACCATTTAAAAAAAAAAAATTAAAAATACTCGGCTCAGCTGGGAAATGCATCGTCGCAAAGCTGAGAACGTGGGCAGTTTTTCTGAGCTCAGGTACGTGAGATACGTGCTTCTCACACGCATCTCGCTCCAAAGGCGTGATGATCTCATAGACCATGATGCATTGCTGTAGATTAGACTAACCCCGCAGCACATAAAGGAGTTAAAATGAGCTCAACCTTAAACACCTGCAGCAGCACAATGCAACGCACACAAGAATGCAGCAGTGATATTAATCCAGAAACATCGGACATAAGAGGAACACGCTCACGGGGAACGCTGTACTGCACACTGAGTACTTGGATCTGAGAGTGTGTAATCTCTGTGAGATAGCGAACGACACCAGAGAGCGAGTTCTGCCGTTTTACTTGTTTCCTGCGTTGCGTCATCACCTGGCAGCTGAGCTGTGAGTCTCATCAAACTGTCGTCCTTCAGGGATCTTTGGAGCAGCGCTGACAGCAGATGGTAAACGCAGCGTGTTATATTCGTCACGCATCCCGATGGGAACATGACTGCGACTGATTGTTTCGGGTTTTCTAGATGTTTCACATTGACCTGAACGTGCACAGGTGGGCAGTGACAAGATTACTGGAATGCTTCACAGTACTTGTGTATTTTATATTATTTTATATTTTTCAGACATGCCTCGTTGGTCCAGACTGAAACTTCTATTAGATGGACTGGAATTACATTTTGTGCAGATATTCATGTTCCCCAGAGGATGCATCTTAGCCCCTTTGTTGATCCTTTAAAGGTCCAGCGTGCAACATTTAGGAGGAGCTGTCGGCAGAAATGGAATATAATCATTAGTATGTTTTCATCAGTGTGTAATCACCTGAATATAAGAACCTTTGTGTTTTCGTTACCCTAGAATGAACCGTTTGTATCTACGGAGGGAGCGGGTCCCCTTCCACGGAGGTCGCCCTGTCGCACCGCCATGTTTCTACAGTAGCCCAGAAGGGACAAACCAAACGCTGGCTCGAGATGGCCACCGTAGATTCACCTACATGCTTGGAAGGGGAGGGGGAGGCGAGCGGTATTCAAATTCATTTAGCCAAAGCGGCCAAACCGTGGAATTACAACTTCCGGGTCACGTGATTCACGGGGCCTCTCGTGCGCCTGCTCTGGGGCCGCACGATGCGGAAGCACATGCCCAAGAGGTCGTTTTATACCCGGACCTCGACGTTTTTTGGCTTCATGCGCCACTGAGCGGCTTTCGTGGGAATGAACGGAGCGCCGCCTCTGACGCTGTGTCCGGTTCTCTTTACACATCCATGATGCTGATGTCGGCATTAAGCTCAAAGCGCACCCTCACACGACTCTTTGGTCTTGTTTCATTACATTTATCTGACAGCTGTAGTTACTCGTTACTTTTTAAGTTTATGATTTTACTTGTAAAACATATAAAAGCAAGCATTTCTGTAGTTTAAAGATACATTCCCTGATTTCCTCATATTACCCGGAAGTCCGTTTATCAGGTTCTTTATGACATTTTGCACTTTGTCTTTCTGCTTTGACTTTATTATTTAAAAAAAAGCAGTGTTCTCATGGCACAAATTACCTGAAAGGAATAGTTCGACATTCTGGTAAATACTCTTGTTTCCCTTAAATCAAACCATTGCGTAGTTGCGTCATCAGTTTGCTCAGTTCAGTCAGATATTTTGTTCTAGTGTGTATTTTTGTATTTTGTTTACTTTTAATGACATTTGCGCTGATTGCCAGTGAAGTCGAGCCTGCTTGTCTGCCGTCGCTAATTAATACACCAACTGTTGTTCGCATGTATTGAAGCCTTTTGCCCCAAGTGGCTTTCAATGAGCCTGAAGAAGCACGGAGCGAAGCGTGTCAGTGTTAATAACAAATCCTTAACTGTATTTGTTTCACGAGCTGAGAGGCACCAACACAAACACTTGTAGTTGTATTTTTCTTGACCACATGTCTGTTTATCGCTTCTTTTTTACTGTTTTACGCTTTCAAAATGCTGTGAAACACATTTAACATTGCATTTAGTTTTCATTGTTGAAACACGTGTGTTTCGCTGTGTGTTTTCTGTCTCTTGTATCTGAGAGTTAATTAGGGATGAGGAGTTAAATGCTAACACCTGTGTTCAATCAGAGAGCTCACCGCTGATTGCTGCCACCTCTATTCATATGTGGAGACTGAAGGGGGAAGAGGGAGCGGGAGTGCTGCTATGTGCTGGAGACTAGAGTTACTCATTCACCATTTTGTTTAGTTTCCTAGAGAGGCCTGATACAGTGAAAACACTGCCGTAGCGGTTCTGTAGCATTATAATCCGTGATGGTTACAGTATTTTAAGGACGATGATGGACTCTGAACGCCCGATAGTTCAATGTTAAATAATGTATTTTAATAAATATTAAAGCAATCGGCTAATTAGAACTTTTGGGAAACACGCTTATTTGTTTTGTTGCCGAGAGTTAGATGAGAAGATCGGTACCAGCCTCCAGTTTGTACGATAACTATGGAGCAAGCAACCGGTTAGCTTAGCTTAGCGCAAAAGACTGGAAACAGGGGGAGCTACTAACATACAACTAGCCTGGTTCTGTCCAAATGTAACAAATATCATGCCTGCAAGCACCTCGAAAGCACACTAATCAACGCGTTAGAGCTCGTTTTCGTTGCACAGAAAACTGACCAGTTGTGGTTTTGCAAAGGGTTATGCGGTAGCCTTATGCTAAGCTAAGGTAACCAGCTGCTAGCCTTCACAGTTACTGTACAGACATGAGAATAATATAATGTGATTTGTGATATTGGGCTATATAAATAAAATTGAACTGAATATCAATCTGTTTGTCTAACAAGAAAGTGAACAAATAAGAATATTTAGATTTTTTGTTTGTGTCGTTCACTTACAATACTGAGGATAATTAAGACAAAAGACAAAAAACAGTTTCACTGAAACACATTGTTTATTTCTTCATACTTCGAATCCAAATGATATATTCAATGGCAGATTTGTCATCATGGCACAGCATATTTAAACTGCAGCAGCACTATTAGAACAAACCAAACGAGGAAACACAACCCAGTGCACATAATATTCAACATCTACACCAGCCTGCAACCAGCAGAGTTGTGCTGCACATTGTGTTGATCCCAAACACTTCAGAGAAGCGGAACGTGCCTCACAGTGTAATCTCTGCTGCAGACACTTTGTGGAGGCTTTGTGTCCCATTTGGGAAGCTGTTCCTGCACTTAAATCAACACTTCACCTCGAGTGCTTTTTTAAAAAAAAAAACACAAAGTAATAAAGACTCCCACTCAGGCGGCGCCACCGGCGGGATCATTCCGCAGCTCTGCATGCACGGCCGTTTGAGTTGCACTAAATGTGCAGCAGAATGAGCTACTTTGATTGAGATATTTAATCCGACCCAAAAGGGAGCCATTAATGCTCATTAGGATCATGTGTGGACCTTGTTGTGTTCACACTCTTCGGCTGATGACAGTGCTTGCACAGGGTTTCCATAGTTTACTCCTGCCAAAGAAAAAAGCGGATAATAGGCTATTAGAGTTAACTTGAGTCCTGTCCATATTGTGCGTGGGTGAGAGCCTGTGGGCAGAGATAATCACAGTGAGTCACAGCGAAGCCACCAGCCGACCCATCAACTGACTATCACCTCTCCGTGTGCAGTGAGCACAGGTGGGTTATCACCGAGGGGAGTCTGGCATCACACAGGCGGGAGGCTCAAACTAGCAGTATTTATAGCTGAACACACGCACACACATGCACAAGCATTAGTAAAACAGCTTACTCACAGAGGGAGAAGCAAACACACACAGCTCCACCCGCCCCGCACCAATCTCCACTCTTATCAAACTGCAGCCCCCGAAGGGCCCGGCAAATAAAGCATCAACCGGGGCAAAATCCCTTTGTTAATGGTTTGTTCCCCGGGGGATCTTTGCAGAGGAGGGTTGTGCGTGGGCCGAGAGGAGCGGTGACACGGCAACACCGAGCAGGGCGAGCACTGTTTTCACTGTATTTACAGCCAGAGCGTGCGGTGTGTGGGCCCGCTCACGCACGGGCTTCGGGTGGGGCCGGTCTCCCATGAATGACGGAGAGTCGTTGCTGACGATTCAGAACGCGTTTGTTTTTTTCTGCCTGCACATTTTTACCGCAGCGGTGCTCGTCAGCGGTGGGACGTGCATTCACTCAAGTACGGAGCAAAATGTGCCAGACGTTAGGTGAGTTACGTTGGGTAACTTCACTTTAAACACTATACACTAAATTAATAAAGACTCCCTGCCCGAGGATCTGAGGCACGCTCAATCAGTGACATCTTTTAAATCACCCAAAACATATCTTTTCAAAAAAGCCTTTTATTGATTCTAGTAGCTACTCTGTTATTAGTAATTATCTTTATTGTTAGGGGGTTTATTTAATTTTAGTGTATGTTTAAATGCCTGATTGTATCTGTTCCTGTTTTAAGCCTGATTCAACCATGTAAAGCACTTTGTAACTTTGGCTCTGAAAGGTGCTGTGTAAATAAAGTTTATTATTAGCATTATTATTATTACAAATTACACAAACAGTCACTTTATTCAACTATCTATTGATCCTGGTCCCATTTTATAGTGTTTATTGACGTTATTTCCCCTTTTCCAGAGAAAATCCAGTAATTCTGCCCACTTCACCCCTAAAAAACAGTGAAAAATCTGTGATTAACCCGAGACACTTAACCCACATCCACCCTCTACTCCCGACATATAAATACAGTATGGAAAGATTAAGAGCATGCAACTGAAATACTACCTCTACTACTTGCAAGCTAGTAGTTTACAGTGTTGGTCAGTGTTATAGTGTTTGTGGCAAAGTTCATTCATGTTCCCTATTCTGTCACTCTCCACTGCCTCCGCCAGCTCTGCTGAAGCCTCGCTAAGCTAACACTGAGCTAGCAGTTTATATGGCTCCGACCCCTCAAGGTCTTGGCTGTAAGTGAAGGTGGAGACTTCAAAAAGAAACTGTAATTTAGAACTTAGAAATGTCCAAATTAGCAAATGATCTCACGTTGCAAGTTTTATTCAGACAGCAAAGCGACGCGAAGACAACAAGATGCTCGGACTCGTGACGGCTTTACGCAACTTTTTCTCCACATATGCAGCAGCACCCCCCAACACCTGTAAACTTTGAGTCCAGTGTGTCGATTCAGTGGCGTTCCCCTTCAAGTGTTAGTAATGCGCTAGTTTTAAATGTGCGCGTCTGCAGCTCTGTGCACTCGGCTGAACTGAGTTTGTTTTAGGTCTCCTGACAGGGATGGATACGACGCGGGCTGCGCTTGATCATAACATGCGTGATGCATTATTGAGCTACTGCATAATTATTCACGTGTGAGATCCGATGGGCTGATCTGAAGAGGATTCAACCGTAAGTTTTGCTGACATTCAACTTCATCATGTTCAGGCGGCTGAAGTCTGACTGTTGACTGTAGCCTATAGATGTAGCGGAGTTTCTGAGTGTGGCTGATAAAGAATTAACTGTATGTGGTACCAGCTCAGTGATATGTGTCACTTTCAATCTGTACAACAGTAAACACACACATACTGAATTTGCACACCGCCCCGAAGCCAGTGTGACTTGAACACTGTGTAATTTATAGTCCAAGTTTGTTTCATATGATAACTGACATTCCTGACATAGTGTGTCAGCCACGTTAAGTAAACCACCTAAATGTCTTTTCTGATAACAGGATGGTAAATGATTCACTTTTGACAGCGTCGTAGCTGCACAGGATCTCAGCACAAGACTCTTAAGAATCACCTGCTCTAATCTATGTTGTAGTGGATCGTACACTGACGCAGAATTATAATACTACAAAGGAAATGATATGCTTGTTTTGGGGGGTTTATAATTACCAGAAATCAATAAACGCAATAAAGTCGTTGTTTCCATGCCATGTGTGTTCTTCGATGGGCAAGCAGCAGGCGGCACAGGCCAGTTTATTGTCCGACGCCATCGAATGTGCAACAGGAGGCAGTTCTGAGCTCCTGTCCAGGGTGAAATGTTATCGCACGCATGCTTTCATGAAATAGTCCATTTTTCCAGCTGTAACGTAAGAGACAGAGTAAATCCTTCACCACAGTTTCACAATTTCAGCTACACCACAGCTTAGATTCATTTCAAAGAGCACCCACGGTCAGGGCCTGAGTGTAAGCCACATGCATAAAAGCTAATGTTTGAATATATTGAATGAGAACCAACATGTGAAGGGATGCAACCCCGTCTCTCAGCAATGATGTTTGTATACTACTAATTCACAACGGCAAAGACGCTTTGAAGGAAGCGTAACACCGCCTTGAACCACTCGTGTGAACAGGTTGATTCTTGAGTGGCACGTGCGAATGGTTAAAGAGAATTTGTGGCATTCATCCTTTGAATTTTCCCATAGGTGCGAATTAAATTCATGAGCGCTCCCGACCTGTCGCACGAGTCATGCTCAGATAGTCTGCCTTGATCCACAGGACAAAAAACACTCATCGTAATTAATCTGAATGAATTTAAATAAGATACCTAAACCAAAACATATAACTAAAGACAAGCTTAACCCCAAATTCATCTTCTGTTCATATGTCATATCATCATCACGGCTTGCCAATTTACTACGTTTTTTTAAATACATTCTTTCTTTTGATAACCCGTAGTGCCTAACCTCATGTTAAATCACTCCCACTTCATGTATGTGACTGTCACATGACATCGGTGCTCTGATGACATGTCGTTGGCGCCGTATATTAAGATTTTCTAATTGTTTTGGTACCTCTAATACCACCATGCTGCTAAATTCGTGTCACTGAAAACAGGACTTGAAGCTCGGAGTGCAAAAATCGTCTTTTTTACTCTTTGGCAACACATCTGTGACTGACAATTTCCAACAAGCGGAGCAGAACAAGCAGCCTTAGGGCGGTTTTAGGGGCGTCGATCAGGTTAATGATGAAAAAGAGCAATTTACAACAAGTTTGTCCAGTTAAGAGAGTTTGACTCAAAGAAAAAAGGTAAGCGAGATTTAGGATAAGATTACAATACTGTAGCAAAATGTTAACATATTTAATTAGTTTTCTTGGAATATCCACTTGTGGCAACTACAGCAAAATATAACTTTATATATATATATAACTTTTACGGTTATGTTTAGGTACTGGCAGCACTTAGGGAAAGATTGTGGACTTCCTTTAATACAGAAAAAGTCAAAAGTGACTTGAAGCGCGAGGCACGACCTGTTTAATAATATTTGACTGAAGCTGCGATGTTTCACTGACCTTAACCACAGTGCTTTTGTTGCCTAAACCTAACCAGACGTGGGACTCAGGATGTCCTGCGCTTTGTACACCCACCATCCACCCCGACCACCTCCCTAAAACAAACATAATCCTGGCTGCAATTACATTTCCTTGAAAACATAAATGGGAGATGGGGTTGCATGCACAGGGTTCCCGTCGAAATTAAAGTAATAGTCACGTCATCGATGTAGTATTTCAGCTAATGCGTGGATGGCTGCAGATGAATGTTGACTAAAGGTTAAATACAGTTAAATTTGAGCAAATGATTCACACTGTGGAACAAAAAGGCTACAAGTACAACAATCAACAATTTACATGTGATGAAAGAAAATAAAGGCACAACTTTGTACATTCAGTCATGCATATGTACATAATATACAGTAAACAGTAATACATTCTGTGTGCTGGCAAATCTTTAGCAACTCCTTCAAATGCTAAGAAACTTTCGAGTCCATTGATCGAACAGAGCAACTCTAAGGCCCATCTGAGTTCTTCTAAAGTGTTCATTATGTATTTTTTAATGGGCTTTTCCCTCCATTTAAACATCCCAGCGTTGTGGATTAGAGGCAAGTAACATACAGTTCATGTTTTACACTATAAGTAACTTATCTCCAACGAGGCGCCCTGGTCCAAGTGTTCCTCTGGCAGAGTTTTAATGCTCCCATTCTTGGTTCCATTGAGAAGCAACGGTACAGTCAGTGTGGACCCGTTGACTGGGTATTTACCTTTCGTGTCGCCAGCTTTGTCCCTCTTGTCCGGGGGGGGGGGCGGCTCTGTTCCTCCTGGAGTCGCTCCTTTCTCCGAGAACAGCGGCTGCGAGCTCTGTGGCCCGAAGCTGCTGTTGCCGTTCGCGGCGATTCTGTAGATCTCAGTCATTTCTGACACGTCTTCCTCGTCATCGTCCTCCTCGTCCCTGATTGCCCGCCTCAGGCTCTCCCTGGGCATGAGCGCCGTCCTCCCCTCTTCCTGCTGCTGCCTCTGGCGCTCCGCGGGCTCGTGGCTCTCCACCTTCCTCGTGGAGCGGCAAAGAGCTTTCTGGAAACCCCTCTTGAAGTTGTCTGACAAGAAGCCGTAGACGATGGGGTTGGCGCAGCTGTTAGCATAGCCGAGCACTATGAAAAAATAGTACAGACCCTGGTATTCCGAGGGCAGCGACACCAGCAGGTTGATGATGTTGAGGGCGTAGAAAGGCAGCCAGCAGAAGACAAACACGGCAACAATGATCACAACCATGTGCGTCACTTTTCTCTCCGACTTCCTTCGCTTGGTTGAGGTGGCGTGGACTTTCTTACCCGAGCTGCGGATCTTGAAGACGATGAGCAGGTAGCAGAGACAGATGATGAGAAGAGGGCAGAAGAATCCCACTGTGGAGGTGTAAATGATGAAAGCCGCCCGCCAGATGTTAGCCGGCTGTGGCCAGGCGATGTTACAGGTCCCTCCTGCCTTGTTGGCGAAGATGACCACAGGCAGAACGACGAGGAACGACAGAGCCCAGACAGTGCAATTCACCACTTTGGCCACCTGAGGACGCCGCCACTTGGAAGACCGAATGGGGTGAACTACAGCAAGGTAGCGATCGATGCTCATCACGGTCAGGCAGAAGATGCTGGTGAACTGGTTAATGGAGTCGACAGTCATGACCAGGCGGCACATGAAGGAGCCAAACGGCCACGACTGGAGGGTGTTCTGAACCGCCAGGAAAGGCAGACCGAGCATGAAGAGCTCATCAGCGATGGCCAAGTTGAGGATGTAGATGTTGGTCACTGACTCGATCTTCGAGTAGTGCAGCACAATGTGAATCACTAAAGTGTTCCCACTCAGGCCGACGATGCATACGATTATGTATATGAGGGAGATGAGGACCCCTGCCACGCTGGGACCCGAGGAGACATCGGGGACGGTGCAGTTGGTGGTGTTGAACAGCGTCTCGTTCAGATCGCTGTCGTTGAACGTGAGCGGAAACGGGGGGAGGCCGGGCGGCGGGCTGGCAAGGCTGCCGTTCGCCCACACATCATCCGTCATCGCCAGCCCGGGAAGTGCGACGACACCCATGGCTGTGCTCTTTCTGTCGCTTTATCCTTCTGTTGCCTCAGCTCCCGCCCATCTGTTCTGTTGGAGGGAAAAAAAAAAATCAATTAGTTAATCTGGCTGAATAGTTGACATTGTTGTTTTCCAAGGACACGAGAAAGTGCTGCAGCCTTCGAAAGCAGGTTTCTTTCTTTATTCGAAGCTTGGAAAAGCATCAGCAGGCATGTTGACTGTGTCCTCGTAAAAGATTCAAGGTGTTTGTGTCAGTCGTGTTTTTACTCAAAACACAAACCAGAAGGGACAGTTGCAGCTACAAGACAAAAGTGAAGTGATTGAAATCAATAGAATACTCTGAAGCAGGGTATTCATTTATAATTACAGGATTATTTTAAGATATTTCAATGGGCATTTTTGCTCTGAGTGCCTGTTTCAGTATGTCACAGTAGCTTTGGCTATACAGAAAACACGCTAAGTTAAAACATTTCTAGCAAACACATCATGCAGTAAGTTTATCAGAGCGTCACAACACTTTTGATCATTGTTGCATTTTAGAATAAAATAGTCTGTAAAAAAGCAACTACTTGTCATCAACAGAGTATGCAATGATCATTTCCTCAAGATTATACAAATAGCAACAAGAAAAAACATGGAATTTTTTGCGGAATTCAGAATTTGAAGTGTATTTTGTAACATAGAGTCTGAACGACTTCTTAAAAAAACATTCATTTTACTTATTGAATGGGATGTTTTGCCGTAAGGATGTAGCCTAGAATCGGACTTTACCCTGCCGTAAATCGTACATTAAGGCAAAATGATCATTGTGACTAAGTTACACAAAGTTTATCCAGGACACTAAACCTTATTTCAGTCACATTTAATCAGGTTTCATCATCTGAAATACATTAGGTTGATATGCTGTAAACAACACTACTGCAATAGACCCTCAATACATACATTGCGACAGTAATCAAAAGGCAAGACATTTAATTTCTTTCCCCATTTTTCCCATGCATTTTAGATGTATGGCAGTGGTGGTGAAGTAATAAGCAATAATGCTGTAGCAGTCTCATTGAAAGGGAATGATGCTGCAAACACATGCGCTGATTCAGTGATTTGTACGCTTGCTACTAAGCGTTAAAACCTGCGGGAACATGTGGCGTCTGTATGCTGAGGACGGAGCGTGTGATTTAGGGTTTTGAAATTTTGTGTACAAGTTCAGCCTTTTTGTGGTATTTTAAAAGGTAAGAAGTTAGCAGTTTTGTTCCTGAGCCCAACATTCAAAACTCCAAAGCCAAAGCGATCATGAAATACGGTAATGTCCGATCCCGGAGACCGTCAACATGTTTACAATGAAAACCACAGGAGATAACACTCAGAGCACGAGTGGCAGAGATAAAAAAACAAACAAACAAACACAGGATACAGATAAAATAATGAAAAGCAGATGGGAGAGGGAGGTGGATATGAGATGATGAGTCAGGCAGGAAACAATTAAAGCCGGTGAAGATGGATGTTTGCTGGTAGATTGATTTGACCACAGCAGCTATATTTGGCCCAATTGATTCGGCAGGCAGATTAAACAGAGTGTGTTCCCACACATGGGCGATGCTGATAATTGAGATTTCATTAGCAACCCAGCAGCACTCTGGTTAGCGTGAACTGGGAACACACAGGAAGAGGAAGAGTCGGCTGCAGGACACTTAGTGGAGGTGAGACTCAGGAGACTCACGCTCGGTAAACATCTTCTACACTGACCGACAGCTGAAGCAAAGAAACAGCCGGTACGCTCGCCCACGCAGTCACGCAGTCACGCAGTCACTTGGATGTGCCCGTGAAAAAGAAACAAAACTAGAGGCTTTATTCGGGTTAATATTACGCCAGCAGTGTGGCGCTAGAAATAGCAATGTAGGTCTGAAATATCTCAACATCTATTGGATGGATTGCCGTGAAACTTTGTACGGACATTCATGTTCTCCAGAGGATGAATCCTACTGATTTTACCTGCAAATCCATGACATTCCCATCAACCCCAGCTGTACTTTGTGTTTAGTGCTAATTAGGAAAAGTTGGCATGCTAAAATCCTATTATACCTGCCTACTTCGCCATGTTGGCATTGTCATTGTGCAATGCCAATGTTCAGTCTTACATGACCGCAGACTCTTAGTCCAAAATCTGCCTACCAGCAGAATAATTAGAATATTATATCTTATTTGTTTAATCCAGACCAAAAGAAAGGAATGTAAAAATGACACCTGTGATTCTGGACTATTTCTTGGCCACGCTAGCTGTTTCCCCCCGTTTCCAGACTTTATGCTAAACTAAGCTAACCCAGCTGCTGGCAGTGGCTCGATATTTAGCATACAGACATGAGAGTGGTATCAATCTTCTCATCGAACCCTCAGCAAGAAAACAAATAAGTCTATTTCCCCAAATGTCGAACTGTGTGTTCACACATTTTCACTGGTGGTGGAGATGGGGTAATTTCCCCAAACATTTCCACGGCGAACATTAAAACTGATGTAGGGAAATATCCATGAAACATATAATAACGCCCGAAAAGGCATATAGAGGTCATTTCATTTCGCTCAACTACACAGCTGTACCGTAAACATCATCTCACAATAAAAGCATCATGCGCACCATTTCAGAAGAAAGTCATAAAGGGAAATCTGTTTGTCCATCTCCTTTTTTTCTTGCCTGATGTTGCTTTCAGAAAATCAGCAGTGAGAAAACCACAGATGTGCCCTGAGCTCATCAAACAAACCGACTGAAAGGTTATTGTCACCTCAATGACGACAGCTGCAGACTCTCTAACAAAGGCATTCAGACTCCCTGCCTTGCTGGAGTCCAATTTAAAAGACAGATGAAACAGAAAACAACATAAAAATTAAAAACCTGAAACAGAGGTGCAAGAAAAAATCAACAAAAGTACTGTACGTTGCTTTATGAGACCAGAGGGCTTTCTGTGACTTCATGCACACTGTCGCATCAGTCATTTTTCAATATCCCCAATTCCTTGAGATTACGGTCATTTCACATTCAGTTTGGCAATTTGGATCACCATGGAAACCAGGGAAAGAGAAAACCCGGAGATCAGCGTGGTAAATCAAACAGAACCAAATAAATGGCGACATGACAGGAAAACCGGAGTCGATTTTTCTCCTCTCCAAATGTTGCAAAGGGGAGAGGAAGAAAAAACACACCACTCTCCTGGTCCTCGGCGATACAACAGAACAGCAGCCAAGGTCGAGCCTGAGCGCGGCGCTTCGTGCAGCCGGTGAAGGATCCATACATTGGCTTCCGAGTACGCTGAGCTACCCCGATCCCGTTCGGGGTCGCGGGAGCCTATCCCAGTGGCTTGGCCCCTCCTAAGGCTTCGGGCCAACTCATCGCAGGGCTGACACATAGACAGACAACCATTCACGCACACATTCATCCACTAGGGACAATTTAGAGATGCATGTCGGGCGTCTTTGGACGGTGGGAGGAAACCGGAGAACCCGGAGAAAACCCACGGTAACACGGGGAGGACATGCAGACTCCACCCAGGAAGGTCGTGGTCTGTTCCGGGATTCGAACCCACGATCTCCTTATTGGGAGGCGGGGGCGCTAACCGCTCTGCCACCGTGCACCCCATGATCAGACATGGCAACTGTAAATAGAAGTTTCTCTTTTATCACAGCGACAATCTGCAAAACTGCAATAAAATGCCATTTGTGATGCTCCTTTTGTATGTATTAATGGTTTCAATTCAATTTTCCGCCACCATTCATTAGGTGCTGTGCGTCACCATGCCTTTCAGGACAACGCATATTCTCCCTCTTGTCTCTTTACCTGCCTGGATGTTTGCCACAACAGCCCTGGCAGCGTGCCCGCGGATATTGTATTTGGTTAGATTGCAGCCAATTATCATCCTTCATGTATGGAGAGAGACCTTTTTCATATTAGTCAACTGCTTTCGGCTTTTGCCTGCATATTTATAACGTTCTTAACAGAAAATCTCGGTTTTCAAGTCCATTGGGGCCCAGGGTGACGCTTTGCCATGCAGATCCTTAGCAAAAGAAATGGCCATTCAGCTACAAAGAAACCTGACAGAGTTGGCACAAACACAGAGAACAACAGAAGGGAGTGAGCGACCCTGTTTACACTTATCCACGTCTTGGATAGCAAATGCAAATCAGATATCACAAAAGCGAAGTGCATACGCATCCAAGAAGCGTTGGAGACGGATGAAACCATTTCAGGAGGATGTTTATGACCCCTTCTAGCGAGATGTTTTGAACCTTTGAAAAGGCGTATCGCATGTATGTGTACTGTATTCTGTATCAGATTAACTGATAATGAAAGCAATCGACAGTTGCAAAAACAACGGAGGAATATTAACTTATAAGATCAGTAGCCTCATTTTAAAATAAATCGCTTTCAGCCAACCCTTAACTGCAGCGCAGCTGTTGGCGTTCACATTCCTTACGACTGTGACACCTCAGAGAATTCAGTGCAATGGCTTCCGTGTCTACACCTCTCATCTCAAACAGACCCGAAGTCTTTCTTAACGCCTGCATTGTATTTTGTCACATTTCGTTCCGCCTCATTAGCCTTCACGCTGAACAGCCTTTCAAACCTCCCTGAAAGGGGAAATTCATTCAGTTCGCAGACTGAGGTTCCGAAAGTGCTGCCGGTGTCACACGGGAGCGAGACATCCTTTGATCCAAATGTTTCCTCGTATGTCTTTCTTTCCTTTAAATGACACGGGGGGGGCGATCAGTGCTTTGACTGTAAAACCAGAGGCTGCCACTGTCTGAAGCGAAAGGCAGAATACTTTGTGTCAACGGCATCTGTGAAAAGAGGACACGCGGGCTAAAATTACATATGAGCTATATTTGACTCTTCTGATGTCCGCTGCTTTTGATTGGTTGCCGGCCTGGGCTGTATCGAGGGCTAATCTCTGGTGGTCATGCTGTTACCGGTGACACATTTTTTCCACACTTTGTTTATCCACTGAATCACTCTCGACAGAATAAAAAAAAAAATTAATAAAATAAAACTGCGAACGCCTTGCTAGAGCTTCTCTGACAGAGGCCGACAGATTCAGACAGTTTGAAGTTTCAGCACACGTCTGTGATATCTGTAAACCAACTCTGTCTCCTAGAAATTGTCTTTGTATACAACTAACCCGCAACAGCAAATACGATGCGAAGGAAACGTAATGTTGGTCAGATTCCAGTAAAATAATGTTGTTAATCGACGCACTGTTCACCGACAATGTGTTTGATTTGTTAATTCCTTCATTTGCAATATTAATGCATTATTAAATTTCATATGGTTATGTTTAGGCACTGGCAGCACTTGGTTAAGGTCATGGAAAAATCGTGGTCTGGTTTAATGCAGAAAAAGTGCGCAGTGGCTTGAGACACCACGTGTTTATTAACGTTTAAGCGAAACAACAATCTTTCCCTAAACACATACGGGGCTCAGGATGGGAACCCCGGTCGGTCTCTGGTGTCAAAGTCCTGAATTTTTTTTCCCCCCACGACCACCCTCGCGGTGGCCCTGGTGCGGTCAATAAATATAACGCTTTATCTCATTGATAACAGCCTCACTAGTTTACTGTTCACTCTCTTTGCAACGTAGCAGAACCGTTTTAAGTTAAAATCTTAAGGATTACAACTTTAAATCGTGACGAAGAGCGTATGTTTGTCAGAGTGGGCGTCACGGGTCATTTAAAACAATCTTGGACTAATCAAACAAACTATATAAGTGGCAGAAGCTTTTTTTTTTTTTTTTTACCAGAAGTGCCGTCATGTGGTAAAACAAACCTGCAGCTATCAGAGCTGCTGAAGGTGAAAGCTGCCTTATCTGAAACTTGAAGGTGTGCCGGATTATTTTTGGTTTTCTTGGAAGTGACCGAGACGCAATTTTAAAACTACCGCAAACGGGAAGTACATTTTAGCACAGGGAGTTCTGATCTTAGTGGATTAATTATGCAAACACCATAATGTTTTACTGTTTAAACAAAACCATTTAGGACTTATAGTAAGGTGCTATTCTGAAAGAGCTCATTGTCTCGAAACGATTAGAACAGACAATGTAGTATTTCTGATCAAAACAATTATCCAGAATTTTAGTTCTCCCTAAAAACCTCAACATACCTAATTTAAACAATGACAATGTCTTATTATATCTTTTGAAGTTGTCTTTAATGTTGCAGAATAATTATTAAAGATGGCAAGAATAAAGAATTTAGGACTATTTGTTTTCTGAGACATTGCCTGTTGAACTTTAAAGAAAGAAAACCCACACATTGTATTACTTTTGTTGTTAATCACATATGTTTTGTAACCAAAATGCTTTTCTTTTACACTAATTTGTTTGGGAACGCGTGTAAAACAAGTCCGAAAAACAAGGTTCGCGCGTGGCGCAAAGGTTGTAAGAAACATTCATAGCTGCGGGCATGTAGGCCTACTTGCTTTATGTCAGCACATTTGATATATAATAATCGGATGATGACCACATCAAACCTCCACACGGGTAGCAAAAGCCAAACATCACAGTTACAGTATGATACGGCCAACTAAAGCAGGGCACAGTAAACTCTGCAGAGCGATGGTCTGTCGTTTATCGGCACAAATGAGACAAGGACAGGTCACATAGCAAAACAGCTTATAAACACAGGAGCATTCAGTCGAAAACAAGGGAGCGAGTCCTCATCAACACCCATCACAAACAATAGGCTACAGTGCTAACAGTGAATAATACAGTTAATTGGGAATAGCCCTTAACCATAAAACTGAAGCGACCACACAGAGGCCTGTTTTTTTTAATGATCTTTGAGTTAACGTGAGTGGAGTTTATGATATTGCGCCGCTATGTGGCGATGGTGAAGGCAAGAATAGCATGCATGCCTGTCTTTATTTAAGTGAATTAGTGATGAACCCATGATGATGAATGCACAGAAAAATAGAAATGCATGGCAAATATAGCATATTGTCAGTATTTTAGAGCACACCCTCCCAAAATTTCACAAAATCATGTTTTTAGTGGCGCTCATGTCTAATTAAGAGGCTCCCACCGGCTCCTCTGGTCTCTCCAGAAGAAAGCAGCACGGTGATCTGCAGGATGCCGCCGGCTTCGTTCCTGAACGGTTACAGTACCCTGTGCTGTGCTGTGCCCTCGCTGAGGAAAAGGAGAATTACACATGCGCAGCAGCATCTAGCTCATAAAGCTCATGTGCTGTATTTGTACGAGTCAAAAAAAAAAGCAGCAAACAAGAAGGTGACTGAAATGCTGCAAACAGAGTGTGTGCTTCTGCCACAGAAAGAGCCGACAGCAGTGAACCGTCTGCGGAGAAACATCAGGAACGCAGCGCAACGCAAGCTGGAAAGCTTTTTTGCGTCCTTGTGCTCTTTGCACAAAACTAATGAAAGTAACCTCCAATGCTGAGACAGTGTGGAGCAATAATTGATGTTCCTTATACATACAGCTCCTACACAAGTTCTTATAACTGCACTGGACATCATTTAAGGTGTCCATAAACGATGCTAAATGCATCTCCGCACTATATTCCATTACAAAAAGACATGCGGCTCGATGCAAAATGACCTTAAGGGGCCTCCATAATATATACTGAAAATAACATGTACTCCGACATAAATAATAAGCCGACATAAATAAACACTTTCTAATTTGCCACCTCACCCATGTCTACCATACGACTTGGTAAACGTTGGTTTAAAGAAACCCACCGCGGCTGTTTGTGGGAGAGACGTGAATCCTTTCTTCACTGTGAAAAGTCAGACTCTTTGTATGTCCATAATCCGGTTGTCACATAAACATCAAACCACATTTATACAACTGCCAGTCCGCTGAATAAACTGTGTGTTTATTGGGGGTTATCAGATATCAGACCTTTGATAGCGAATCAATAGAAGTCAAATATCAGCCGACAGACAAACAATCAGTCTCTTCTCACGTATTTCCACTCATTTCCTATCTTTATCTAGCTTACACCAGTGTATTTATATTCTGTAGGCACTCTGTACTTAGATGTCATTTAGTGGACACTTTTATTAAGTATTAAATGTGTTTTGTAGAGAAGAGCGGCAGTCTGAATCTTGAACTGCAGAATAAGAAGGCCCAACAAGCAGGCGCGACCGTGGCTTGGTGGCAGAGCGGCTCGGCGGGTCGACCCCGGCTTCCAGCCAGCCCACGTGTCAAAAGTGTCCTTGAGCAAGAAACGGTGCGTGTTTAGATCTGATGGGCAGCCAGCTCCTGCCGTCGGTGTGTGAACGTGGGTGAATGGGATGTGTAGTGTGAAAGTGCTTTGAGTAGTGGGAACTAGTACGAGTACGGCCCATTTGCCAGCAGCAGGGAGAGAGACTGATGCAGAGCATGCAAGTCATTTGTTTCAAGCAATCTAATCGTCCCCTTAAAGCACTCAGCAACACCTCCGAGCTGCAGAAACACAGTCTCTGCACAGTTTTCACTTACTAGAATGCAAACGGATGAGTAAGATGTAAGTGAACGTGTAAAATAATTAAAAAGGTGTCACTTCACAGGCTTCAAGGCTTCATAGTGGATGCTATATAAACTGTTCAGTTTTCTATCAGATCAACACGTCCTCATTCCTACACAACAGAATAGGTTTAGGTTTGCCAATGACTCCCCATCAAAGAGTCGTCATGGTAACAATAATAAACACACGGTTAGCGTTGTCCCAGTTTGGTTAGGTTTAGGCACCAAAAACTACTTAGTTAGGTTTAAGAAAAGATTGCGGTTTGGGCTAAAATAAGTATGTTACTCGCGTCAGTTAGGCTTCGTCACGTGACTTACGTACATGACTTACGCAAATGACTTCCTAACGTAAGTTAAGTTTGGTGCAAAAGTTAAAACAAGTCAACATCTGACTTCTGGTTTCACACAGGACACCAACAGCAGTCTCCTGGGTGAAAGTCCTGTGTTCGGGGCATCCGTCCGCCCGACCCGTGTCCCTCTTTATACTTCCTCACCTGACTTCCTCCTTTTGCTCGCGGCGTAATTGCTACGGCCACTAGAGGTCGCCGCATAACGTAATAGGCTGCCTGCACAGACGGCCTATGTGGCCGTGTTTTTGGGAGGACGGTCTGATCAGATAATCTAATTCATGGAACACTTATTCTTATTTGGTTAAAACGGCCTCTTCCTTAAAGCTCTACAAAGCATATTTAAAAAGGCTTTAATCTCTGGGGTTTTTTCTCATGTCATACATTTTCAACAGTGGGGATTTGTTTTTGTTTATTTAGGCAGAAGTAATCTCAATGGGGCTCTTTCCTCTCCCTGCATATTCATTTTCATTCTTATTTGTATAGTGTTTGACTGTAACTTGTGCAAATAAATAAACTCACATTCAAACATAGTCAGATAATGAATGACAATACAGTAAAACGCAGTTGTAGTAATATAAAATATGTCTTCATAGGTGATTTAATAATTGCTGGCAAATACTGTACATTAACACTTGAAAATGTCCTCATATCTGCTTACAACTACATTAAAGTGAGTTATAAACCATGCATTAACTGTGTGTATACTGCTTATAAATGCTAAATGGGGCGTGAGTTGTAAAAGCAGTCTCACCAATAAGGTTGTCTGTCGGCACACAATTTAAATATGTCTACATAAAACGACGTCCGTGTCAAGACACAAAATGATGTTGCTGGTAAGATGAAGGCGAATGCAGGCGGGGGAATGTTTGCATCTCACACGGGCTGAACCGCAGCTCTCTGCAGGAGTGGAAATGCCAACATCTTTAGCTGTCAAGCACCGGCGCGCCGCCGCGCCGAGCATCCATCACAAAGGTCAGAGTCCCTGACAGCCGGAGCACTTGAAAGGTTCGGAGTATTTCAGGGAGGGGCTGCGCCACCCTAACAGCCATGACCAACACATGCATTCAGGTGCACAGAGTACATTTAAGTACTGTACTTAAGTACAAAATGGAGGTACCTGCTTTACTTGAGTCTTTTCTTTTCATGCCATTTTATACTTCTGCTTCACTATGTACTTTTTACTTCCCTTCATTTATCTGACAGCTTTCATTACTTGTTACTCCTTTGCTGTAGATTAAAATTCCCAACAGTAAATAAAATCAGAGCTGACATGATATGACATGAAGTGGCAACTATATATATTTTATGATAATTTCATGGTTGTGGCTTCTCAAATGAGAGAATTTGCTCCATTTTTATTTGAATAGGACTTTCCAGGACTTGTGAAGGTGTCACTTTTTTTTTTTTACAAACCGAAAAAATTTATCATTAAATCGAGAAAACAATCCGGAGATTAATCCATAATTAAATGAATCATTAGTTGGAGCATTGTCTATAATTAGTTCCATCTTCACCAACTGAGCAGTAAAAAGATGCTTTTATATATATAACAGTATAACTGGGCCGTTTTTCTGCATTAGAAATTTTACTCAAGTCGGAAAAAAAGGGCATTTTTCTGCATTTATTTGTTACTAAATGGCTTTTGAGCCTTCCAAATGAATGGCGGTCAAATAAGACATTTTGAAATGATGTGCACATTGTGGTAAATTAATAATAGATAAACAAAGGGCACCGTCCTTTGCTGCCTTATATTTTCACTGATGTTCAATTCTAGTAGATTTCTTTGGGAGAATATTGACTAGGAATAAAGAAAATATACCTGGCAAACATTCTCAGTTTTTTTTTTCCGGCTCTGAATCGCCGCGCCTGCAGTCCTCCTCTCAGGCTGCAGTTACAACCGACGCCAGCTAAGACAGTGATCTGTGCACAGCCTGAGAGACAGCCACCCGGGGCAAAGAGAGTCCACAAGTGGCTATAATCAATATTTTCACAATGACAATGTGACAATGAGAAAGGGTTCTCTGGTAGTGATGAACCGACAGAGAATTATCAGCTGAATCTGCAGCTCCCCTCGGCGTTACGGAGCTGAATGGTGAGTTTCAGTTCCTCATTCTTTAGCTGTCCAGCCACAACTTTACTGTCCTGGTTCACTCTCACCCTCATGTTTTTATGTGCACTTTGAATTAGCACATAATCGGCGGACATTTGAGTCGAAATGCTGCGTGATCTGTGGAGAGCGGTAGTAACCCTCCTCACATTAATACCTGACACAAACAGAAACGCCATATTTCCATGAGGTTTTCAACATCCTGTTCCATCGTTTTTAGGTTTGACTAAAAAGATGATGACGACATCTCGTTATGTCCTCTTCTGCTTAATGGCACTCGACTGGAGAATTAGTGCCGCCGTCTGTTCATCTCAATGAACCAACTGCTAACATTCGCATAACAGTAGTGGATGGAAACACACAATGGTTTGGATTTTCTTTGGCCTCTTTTCTGGAAAATTGGTTCAAATTTGCACTAAATTTAGGCGCCTGTGGCTTGGTGGCAGCGCGGTCGCCTGCCAATCGGGAGCTCGCCGGTTCGATCCCCCAGCCGTGCGTCGAAGTATCCTTGAGCAAGATACTGAACCCCAAAATGCTCCCGAAGCTGCGCCTTCAGTTTGTGAATGTTCTCATATATAAGTCGCTTTGGATAAAAGCGTCTGCTAAATGACTAGATGTAAATACATGCTATGTGCTATGACACAGCAGCCAGCTGTTTTCAGTGAAAATGCTTTAAAAAGCCACTGTACACCCCCAGCTCAGCACTAAACAGCAGACAGACACAGTTAGAGTCTAGCTGGTGAACATAGTGGAGCATTTAGCAGCTAAAGAGCCACATATTTCCCCCGGGAACTGGTGGAGACCAAAAACAGAGCCAAAGGAGAGACTTACATTCATCAGGTGACACAAACACGACTCCAAATGAATGAGGACGTTGCTCCGTAACTGCTCGATGTGGAAATAAGCAACTGTCTGCTGAGAAGTTCAACATATCAACTGAAAAGGTGATGATGTGTCAGTGTTGTGCTCACAACTCGTTTCTGCCAAAGTGACCAAAATAAAAAAATCAGTTATTGAAAGTAGAATATTAAAACGTTACTCCTTTGCTTTCCGCTGTTCATTATAGTCGTACATGTCGTGTGACGCAGAAAGGGCAGAGTGGGCGCTGTCCGCGACGTGAGAGGTCAAAGATTAATGCCACATTTAATCCTGCGTTTACTCTCCTGCTGCACAAAGCCAATCCCGCTGGACTGAGTGTTCAGCACTGACAGGACTCAGACTGGCAGTGAGAACGCAGGTCAGGGACCAGGGTCACGGCTAAGGACAATGGCAGAGCTGTTTGAACAGCATGTTTGCTTAGGTTTCTTTTGTATTTTCTTGAAAGCCGGGAGTGAATGTTTAGTGGTTTGCCAAGCGGTTAACTAAACAGTCCTGAGTGGAGGAGAATGGAAAATTATTATTACGGTTTACAACAAAGAATGAAGGTTATAAGCAAATGTTGATTAATGCTATAATAAATAAGCTATTTACCAAAGATAGAGTAAGAAACAGCCTTCCTTTTAGCCTTTAAGTTAACTTTAGTGTATTATAAGTGTAAACGAGGCTGAGTACTTTTCCACTGGACTAATATGGGCCACGGACGTGGAAAATACTCCTTATTTGTGTCCTCAATATCATATTTAAGTACACCTACCTCAACCGTAATTTGAGTCAATAGGTTAATTAACAGTTTTAAACCGTGATTAATCTGGTGATAACCATAGCAACAATACAGATGCTTCACACCACATTAACGTTTTACTCTCACTTTAAAATGAGACTTTGAAGCCACCTTTTTCTACTATTTCCAAACGTCTGTCACTGTAATCGGTAGAAATGCACCAGTTGCAAAAAACGCATTGGTACTGTGTAGGTGGAATTTCGGCCAGGACACATAAGAGAGAGAGCCGACCCCGGTCTGCCTTGTGTCGCAGGATATGGGATTTATGAAAAGAAAGAGCGGAGGCTGGCTTGTGGTTTGGTGTTGGAGCAGCTGATAACAGCACGGGACAGAAAAGACCTCTAGTCGTCTGGTAAAAAGGGACTACATTTTGTCCGTTTTGTTGTTTTAATGGCATCTGGTGTCTTTATTTTCGCAAGTGAGGCTGCTCACTCGTTGCCTGCAGCCCACATTCGTCTATAGCTCAACATGTTGGGAGACATTAGTATTTCTTTTTTGATGGATGATTAAAACTGATGGAGAGAAATATCCATTAAACATATAGGGACACTATGTTTGTAGTTTACAGACGCAAATGACACAGCCATAGAGGCATACAGCCTGTGTCCTATACTGGATCTCATAATAAAGCATCCTGAGCACCGTTTTGAATGAAAGTCATGTCAGAAATATTGTAGACCGTCTCAGTCAGGAAAGTGGGGCTTTTTTTTCAAAATGTCTGCTGTTGCTTTCAGAAAATCAGCAGTGAGAACGGCACAGGTGTGCTCTGCGTGGTATCGGCCTTTAAAATCTCCCACTGTTCTGTTGTCTAAACACCCTGCAATGAAATCTGTCCTCTTAACGCTTCTGGGTATCCACCTGCACTTCAGCTCCTTTAACAATCGGTTTGTCAGGTTGCACTCGTCCTGGGTTGCTCGGAGCTGCACCACCTGCTGTCTTTCGCACATCAAAATGAACATCAGCTCAGCTGTATCACACTTTGTTTGCTGGTTTATTTACAAGTTTAGCAATGGTGGATTCATATAAACACCTCCGTCTAGCTCACTGTTTTGAACGCACGGTAATAACCGAACGGCACTCAGATGAGTGTATAAACTTCGTTTCTTCTGGAGAATGAGCGTTCAGAGAGACTTTAATGAGAAAATCCTGAGGATGCTGTGCTTCCTTTCAGAGTAAGGCGAGGTGATATCATCTCTGAAGCTCTTTTAGGAATATTTCTGAGTGACCGATTAAGGAAGCTAATTTCGGCATGTACCTAAAACCCTGAAATATTCTGCTGTTCGGATGAGTCAAAATCGGAAAGGCTGTTTAAGTTTGCTAACTTTGTCTCAAAAGCCTGGAAGAGAAGCCAAAATAGATTATTTAATTGCCGATCATTCTGATTTCTTCAGGATTGTATGTTTTTATCAGTGATTTATGACGTTTTGACAACAAGTTGCTTCTCTCTGTTTTGACTTCTTTGGATATTGGTATTTGCAGCACTCTGGTCCTGGTTTGTATGAATTTATAGTGTCTCGTAGGCCCACGCCACCTGGACATACTTACGGGCATGACTCAATGATAAAAATGTCATTCATTCATTCATTCTGAGGCTTCAGAGGAGGGAAGAAGGCTTCACCCCTGGGCTCAGTGAGTCAGAGGGACTTAATAAACCCAGCAAATTCACACACAGCCTGGCATCCGACTCTGGCTTTAGCTTTGCTGGAACTTTTTCTGTCCAGTCCAGGTCCTCTGTGGGATGTAGATGCCAATCTCAAGGGCTGAAGGGAGAAAAACTTCAGAGCAGGATGGAAATATCCTGTGCACCTATCACAGCTTTTCTTCTTCCAGCTTGATTTTCAAGAGAAGATGAATAACAAAAGGCTCTTTCAGGCACCTCTTGACATGAATGTCACGGCAGTTTAACACGTATTTAACACGTCAATGTGACGAGGTCAGACCTGCATCCCTTTCAGCACGGCACAAGTCTGAACTGAATGCCTTCACATGAACATAAAGGATGTAGGAGGTGAACGAGCTGCACAAGGTGAAAAAGAGAGAGATTAAACACACGTCTTGTTCACCTGATTAAGAAAGATCTACGGGCAGTTATCATCTGTTACGCGCAAAGGAAATAAAATCAGTTTAGTAAACTATGAAAGACTGTAAAGGAGCTGATTTTAGGTTGCTACTGTGGGAAGATTCTTCTCATATCAAACATCTTCCCCCAACAGAGGTAAAACATTCACTCTCCCTCTTTTTATTACTTTCAGTCATTTGTGAATAAAAGAATATCCACTAAACGCCTTACATGCAACTTGTGAGCAAATAGGACTTAAACAAGAGTTCCAACTTAACATCTCGTCCTTCTCTGCTCGTGCGCTGTCGGATATCATAAAGCAAGTAGCAGAATTCGCTCTCGAATTACATAAGGGAATAGTTGCCTAAGGGAAATATGCCTCATCGCTTTCTCGAGCAGAGTGAGCTGAGAAGACTGATATCCCTCTCACGTCTGTACAGCAAATGTAAGGCCACAGCCAGACGCCAGATAGCTTAGCTTAGCACAAAGCCTGGAAACGGAGGGAAACAGCTAGCTTGGCTCTGTCCAGAAGTTACAACATCCACCGACCTGCACCCATAAAGCTCACTAAATAACACGTTGTATCTTGTTTGTTGAATATGTGCAAAAAGCAAAATGTAAAAACGACAAATTGTGGGTTTTCGGGGGGGAGGGGGAGGCAACCAATGGAGACTGCAGAAAAGTAACGATCCCAGACAGGAAATAATCTGGAAATAAGAATAAAAACCCCGTAAAACAGCTAATTGTCGTCTTTACATTTAAACAAACGAGATCTAACATGTTAATTAATGAGCTGGAAGGTGGATTTTGGTTACCTTTGTGCAGAGCCAGGCTAGCTGTTTCCACCCTGATTCCAGTCTTTATGCTAAGCTAAGCTAAACAGCTGCAGGCATTAAACACATTAATATATAAATATAAACCCACGTGCCAACACTAGCAAACTGATGAGAAGCGCTTCCTTCGCACTCAAAATGGTCATTATTTAAGGCATCAACAGCAAATAAGGCTTTAAGATCCATCAGCGCAGCAGCCCGTGGGAGAACAGAAAACACTCTTCTTCCTTCACATCATCAAATTCACTGAAGCTGCTTCCTTTCTCTCACCAGGTGCCAAAATAACACGCGAGCACTTGGCTCCTAAATGTCCTGTCATGGCTGAATAAAGCCCTAAGGAGCATTTACATAAAAGACACAGAAAGCCATCACTTTAACAGCTTGATGAAGCCAGATTGGGAGATTTACCTGGTTTATTCTGCTTGTTTGACTTCTTAAAAGGCAATTTTGCCTGAAATTATGCTGTTGGTTGTGCTGATTAACCTCCCACCTGTGTCGACTGTGTGTGTGTGTGTGTGGGGGGGGTATTACTAATGTTGTGGGGACATAAGTCTGTTTACACAGTCACATTGTGAGGACTTGCCTTCCTTATGGGGACAAAATGCAAGTACCCATAATGTAAATCATTACATTTTAGGATGAAAACTTGGTTTAAGGTTAGAGTAAGGGCAAGGTTAGGTTTAGGCTAGCGTAAGCATTAGGTTTGAGTGGTTATGGTTAGGGTTAGGGTAAGTCTCCAGGGAATGAATGTAAGTCAATGTAATGTCCCCGAAAGTGATGGAAACACAACATGTGTAAGTGTGTGTGTGTGTGTGTGTGTAATTTGCGTCTGATTCACTTTGAGGACGGACATAAGTTTGCAATTAGTGTGTGAAATCATTATAATTTCAACTTCCAAGATCACAAACTGAATATCGGAATCTTTTGCTTTGATATCATATTTCTTTCGACTATTCAAAATGTAAAATGTAAAACGTTTTGCTCCCCTGAACTGACCGGAGCAAATCCTGTCAGCTGGTAATCAGAGTCACACTGTCATAAACACAGCGGGGAGCATTTCTATCCAGGGAAAAAGCGTGTTTTCTCCTACAAGCTGAACTGACTGTAAATGAAATCATGGTACAGTTCTCAGAACAAGATACAGTGGCTCAGAGTCCTCGTGTGTAATTACATAATAAATCGACAAATCAACTTTAACAAAGCTGGTCGCAGCTTTCCAGTAAAACAAAAGCATTAAGACTTACTGAGTTAAAGCTGGGGGGTAATATAATAATATTGATTTTATCCATATTATCCACCTCTAGTGGGAAAGTGGTTAAATGCTGAACACAAACTTCCCTGCAGCTACAAGTCATTTTTCACTGCTTGTTATCAAGGTTTGCCATCTGAGAGGTGGAAACCCACTGATCGATCAGATGCTGGCGCTAAAACAAGCAACTTTTAGACCAGTTGCACCACAAGGCAATAATAATAATTATGCTGGACTCCCTCTCCGTGGTTGAAGCAGTTTGTCCAGCTGGCTAAACGATCAAATATGCCGAGAAAGACGCCTGTTGTCTTTGAGTCTTACTGAGGGACATGACTCGACTGTGAAACTGAAACACAAATCAATACAAAAATGTCAATGAATAAAAAGTTCCTAAAACATACATCGTCTTATAACCAAAATCATCTGCACAGAACTACTGGATTCGGAGTAAGTAGGTGTATACAGACGTGGTGAAACAGCATGTAGCTTTTCATCTAGGCCACCTAGGCTACAGATTGGTAGCAAACAGATGTGCTTGATGCTAACTGAGAAACCTCCTACTACGATCCTACTAACTAGGAAATGGCGCACAGAGGCCATGACAACAACAACAACAACAACAAGAATAATGATACATTTGTATATGTGCGTCCAGGATCATTGGCATCCCTGCTCTGTATTTCACTGGCTTTCATTAAATATCGTATTTCGCTTTATTAATGGTTTTCTGACATTATGTTTTTGGTGAGTTGTGTTTGAAATGTGCAACCCAATAGAGTTGCAAGTCATCACCAGTATTTGATTGTTATATTCTAATTGTTATTTCACAGGATAAGATGAGATCAAACTTTATTGATCCCAGGAGTTCAGCAAAGCTGGGAGAGCAGGTCGACTTATCTGCTCATTGGAAATCATTATCATGCCTTAATCGGTAAATAATGATTTAATTCCTTTGTTTTGTAGTAATACAGGTAACTCCAGGGCTCCACAGTAATGGTTGCCAGGTTTCCATTGGCAATCATTCTAAGACATTGCGCTGACCGTGACCTCTGCTAGTGGACTGAAAAAGCAATAGATTTTATTATTCTAGTACCAAAAATGAACTTTTTGCGTTTTCAGTATCAGTAATTTATATAACAGAAGATTGATATAATATTGTCACGTAAATGATTGTGATACTATGCTGTATTGTTATTTTCCCCCACCCCTAATGGAAATGTGCATTAGTCGTCTCTCTTAACCCTAACCCACATCTTCCTTTACATATGTGCTGCATTGAAAAAGACAGGCTATTAACCTTAGATTCATTTCTCTTTTTTATAACCCCGAAACCTCTTTAAAATACATAAGGTACTTATTATGGGAAACTGCCTTTACTTTCGTACCTAAGACCACTTTAATCAACTCGGCTTTTGACTGCTTACCTTATCAAAATTATCAGGACAACAGAAACGTTCTATTAAATACACCTTAGTTCTACATTTGCAAAAAGACACAAAACGACCGCAAAGAGACGCAAAACGACCACAAAGAGACACAAAACAACCATAAAGAGACGCAAAACGACAAAAATGAGACTCAATACAACCACAAATAGATGCAACACAACTATAAAAAGACTCAAAATGACTTGGCATGTAAAGTAAATTATATTTTTGCTGTGAACCATGGCTTAAAATTTGAGTCTTAACACATTATTACTCATTTTGAAAGATCTGTGCAGTCTGCACCCCCCCCCATTCAAAGCTTCACCCGCCCCTTCTAGCCAATTAAAAGGCATTTAATGGTTGTTGGATTCTTGGTTTTGATGCTGTCCAAAGTGGGGTGATAATACACAGGATGCTTGACAGCGACATCAGTCCACGACAGCCTCTCACTGCTGTTTCATTTTCGGGCGAACGTCCGAATCGGATTTGGACAGCCTAGAAATAAACCTCGTATAAAAAAATAAAAGGGACCCCCCTCCAACAAATGTACTCTTTAAACTTACCTTTATGCTGAGAGTTTTCAAAGCCGAGCCCGGTCTAGGACTTATCGATGAAACAACGCGAGAAGAGCAGCTGCACTTCGTTTATTCCCTGTCAGGACGTGTTTTATTTTCTTTCCCTGCCGTGAAACAGTCCGCTCCGGTCCTCCGGTGCGTTTCTCGGGGAGTTTTTCCCTCCGTCTGTTCCCGGACCGACTGATGCACCGAAAGTCACCAGCGCAACATTATAGGCTCAGTGCGCGCAGGTCGCGCGGTCTCTCGCTTGTAACTAGGTAACAGCTCTGCCTGCTGCACAGAGTCAAGTAGGAGGTTTTAAAATCCTATAGTGTGTGTGTGTGAGGCTCGTTCCCAGTGTGTGCACAGTCTGTGTGCGTGTGTGTGTGTGTGTGTGTGAGGCTCGTTCCCAGTGTGTGCACAGTCTGTGTGAGTGTGTGTGTGTGTGTGTGTGTGAGGCTCGTTCCCAGTGTGTGCACAGTCTGTGTGCGTGTGTGTGTGTGAGGCTCGTTCCCAGTGTGTGCACAGTCTGTGTGAGTGTGTGAGTGTGTGTGTGTGTGTGAGGCTCATTCCCAGTGTGTGCACAGTCTGTGTGAGTGTGTGAGTGTGTGTGTGTGTGTGAGGCTCATTCCCAGTGTGTCCACAGTGTGTGTCTTTGCGTGTGTGTGTGTGTGTGTGAGGCTCATTCCCAGTGTGTGCACAGTGTGCGTGTACGTGTGTGTGTGCGTGTGAGGCTCATTCCCAGTGTGTGCACAGTGTGTGTGTGTGTGTGTGTTTGCGTGTGTGTGTGTGTGAGGCTCATTCCCAGTGTGTGCACAGTTTCCGTGTGTGTGTGTGTGTGTGTGTGTGTGTGTGTTTGTGTGTTAGAAAGAGAAGCTCATTCCCAGCGTGTGCACTGTCTGTCTGTGCGTGTGTGTCTGTGACAAGCCTGAAGAACCATTGAAGGCTAGAGTGGTTCCACCTAGAACCTAAATAAGAAAAGTGTGAAGCACTTTTACGAAGCTATACTTGGTTATTTAAAGTTATAATCCTTCCGTATAATAGCCTACTATTTATGGTCTGCAGGATTTTTTTCCTTTCTTGAGTACGTAGGCTACCTCTCTATACCTCTACATAGTGGTTATGTTAGTAATGTTTGTGGCAGAGTCTGACATTGCTGTGCTGGATTCACATTGCCTTCAAACGCATGAGGGATTCAACGGGAATGAGGCAGCATGTTATCCAGCATTACAGTTTTTAATTACACTCAGTTGCCAGTTTGTTAGGTACTCCTAACTAAAACTAATGCAGTCTAATACAACAGTGCGGCTATAAATCCTCCCTTAGGGAGGATAGCAGATAGTAGATCAAAGAGCATCACACTTCCTCTCTCCGTTTCTATCTCTACAACTCTGTCAATCTAACTTAGACAGCAGTGGAGTTTGGGGATGGGGTCTTTTTCACATTTGCGTAGTCTGCTTACGGTAACTGAGCTAAACACCCAATTCTGCATCTAGTGGACAAAGAGATGACATTTTTATCAACGTCTTTAACACATTGTGGGTTCAGTGGAAATCAAGTGTATTTCCCAAAATACCAGGTGGTCCCTTTCATCTGATGTCCCTTTTTTAATTTGTGTTGGACGTCTTTTGAGTTATTACATTTCCATGTGCGACAGTTACGTTCACCAAATCATTTTTCCATGTAAGCCTGTAATCTGTGAGTTTGCGCAGTTGGACCAATGAAACTAAAATGCCAATAGTATGATGAAATATCGAAATCGTCCAAAACGAGGACACACGTGTGGATGTTTTTTTCTCACTTCTACAAGAGGCAGCAGCTGGGAACAGTGATTGAAGAAGTATTCAGATCCTTTACTTCAGTAAAAGTACCAGTGCAACAATGTAAAGATACTGCATTGCAACTAAAATCCCTGCAGTCAAAACCTTTACCTTCAGTAAAAGTATAGAAGTATAATGAGCTTTGTGTAAAGTATCAGCAGTAAAAGTACTCGTTCTGCAGTAAAATGTCCCCTGTGACTGATATATTTTTATATGACATAATGTAATAATAATCTGACCTCTTTGAGCCTCAAACAGTTATTGCAATGAGAGGTTTGGAGCGCAAATGTCTCTTTAGTGGAACTGCAAACAACTCATAGACATCTGAAACAAGACAAGGGGCCCCAACTGGACACCGCTTTATCTGTTGGGAGCCACTGATTTAATCTTTAACAATACGTTGCATTTTTTAACCTTTGTACTTTTACTTCTAAAATCTTGAATCTAGGGGTACTTATTCCACCACTTCTGGTTTCTTTTAACCATGACCATAATCTTTCCCTAACTGCAACCTGCATTTTATATCTGTATTATTTTTCACATTAATCGTGATTATATTCACCGTGCATACTGTACACACTAATCTATATATACATTTTAATTCCAGATACTGTAGCTACTATGCGACTTTGATCTGGATTATCAGAAAACTACACATACAGCACGTACATTTATGCACACAGGTCATTGTATCACGTAGTGCACTGCAGACGGCTTTTTAACCACGATTTTTTGTTATCAGTATATACTGTATATGTGTATGTGTGCGCTGCTGCGGTGCTAAATTTAGCACCTGGGATCAATAACGTTTGATCTTACAAAATAACAATTATAATACAAGATAATAACGAAATAATAAAAAAAAAAAAACGACTCACCAAGGGGTTTAAAACACAACATCAGACAACCAATGACGCAAAATACAACATAAAGCGAAAACCAAAGGAACACAAAATGAACACAGAATGTAATCGTACACACTCGTCATGGTGTTAATAGCCAAAATGTAAAGTTGCTTGTTGTAGCTCGGCCATCTCTCAGGCCCTCGGGTTTGGAAACTCTCAGAAGCCCAAAACTGATAAAGTAATTTCTTGTAGCTGCCTCAACTGAAAGCTCCAACACTCTCCTCTTCTACCCAGCTTCAGGTGGCATAAGTCGGTGTTTATGTCTTCCGTAATGCTAATTCGGGTTGAAGAGGAACCAAGATGACAAACGCTTTCTTTGCAAGCTGCCATGAGGGCAAGTCTTCAAAAACCCGACACGTTTCAAAATGCTGTTGCCTAAACGTCCTCGTGCAATATGTTCTGTCTGCTCCGTCGGTTCTCTGTTCTGTCTGTTGTCACGGCGGGTTTCTTTATAATTTGGTTCTGGAAAAAAGCAATAAAAAAAAAAGCAATAAAGATATCCTGCAAATCAAATGTTCATGAGATTGCTAACAGTCAGGGTAAAATTGTTTTAGCGCTGGCGACAAATAAGAGAAGACATTTTTTTAATATAGATTTTTTTTTTTTTTACATCTCGGTGTAGTACTTTACAGCAATTGCTGCTGCTTTGTGGCTACAGAAGTGGGGGATCGGCGCCATGGGTCTCGTAGAGCAGATGCAACAGCGCTGCAACAGATCAATAGATCGTTATGTGGCGCCCTCACATCATACGCTGTTATCACTTCTCCCGCGCTTTTACAAACGGACCGATCTCTCCTATGAAGGATTTCTCTTCCTTCGGGGCTACAAAGGAGGCCTCCGCTGTCGTTAAGATGGCCGTGACAATGGGATGATCGGCGGCCCATCTGTTGCGGCAACACGGTCCGTCTGTGTGTGCCCGCGTTCTGCCAGATGAGGATTCATTCCACCTTTCACGTAAAATCCACATTACATGGGTGTCCTCTGTAGAAAACGCAGACAGTTATAGAAAGCCTATGCCGCATGAGAATGTGGGTGGACGAAACGCTTTCTTTATCAAACTTCTCGACACGCTGCCTTTGTGTGTTTCGTCAGTCGCGAAATATGTTTTGAGGATATTCCATGTGTCATCGCTGAACTGGGAACGTCGGGAACAGCTAGTAGACTGGATGCAGGAGATATTAGATTAGAGGCCTCCTGATGTGGCGTTACGTTAGGCTATTATTTAAGACCACGTCTTAAAAATCACCACCATGTGACTTGTGATCAGAGAAGATTTAATGGAGGGAAAAACAAATAATCTTTAACTGGATTCACCCGAGCGTCTCTGTTCTGTTCATTTTTATGCACCCCGGAGATTAAATGAAGCGCTAGTTCTCTCTTAGAGTTACAGTCCTTAAAGGGACAGTTTGGGTTTTTGGAAGTGGGGTCGTATGAGGTGCTTATCGATACTCAGTGTATCACCTGCAGGAGATGGGGGGTCGGCGTGCAGCCCGTTTGGAGTTGCTCCGCCACGGACGCTCAGCGTTGTGTTGTTGTGAATGGTGGATCAACAGTTTTAGGCCGACCTAAGCGCCAAAAAAGGTTTGACATTAAAAAAAATTAAAAAAATCAATATCAGTCTTTTTGTCGTAGTTTTGCCGGAGTACTCTTTAGTTTTGTGTGAAACCGCTCAGTGGACTACATCTCCGGCTTGCACAATATAGCACGTCACCAGCACCACGTGGCCGTCCCTCGTAACGTTGGCTGACCGGATGGCTTTTATCCAGCGACTCCTGGTCCTTTTAGGCGTCTTGGCTTCAGCGGCTCAGGGCAGCTCGCGGAGAGAGAGTCGTGACGCCAATTGTGCGACTTTCTGGCGTGTAGTCTTTCTAATCCCGTATTTTCACAGTCTTCTACTTCCACAGTTTTACGACCAGAAAAATTAGCTTTTAAACTGACAAACGTCATACATGTAATTCATGGCACAATTCAAACGAGATAAGAAAAATTTTGTCTCTCACCGCTGACCACCGTACATATTTTTTCCGAGACAAGGTCCCAAGGTGGTCCACCGGAAAGGACCTCTCTATACGTCCCTTGCTGAGGAGTTGGAGGTCTTCATCTAACAGCTCACTGTGGCTGCTCCTGTTTCAAACTGATCTGCTCTCAAACAAATACCCAGAATGACTTTTGCTGTCAACACATTTTTGTTCGAGTGCTAACCGCTGTAACAAATACATTGAGTTTCCTGTGGCTGCTTCACAATAAAAGCCGCCTTCTGTATGCCAGTGTTCGTTTGCCAGTGCGACCATTTCACTGGTTTGCATACCTCAAATCAGCCTAAACTTAAAACTGCATCGGCACACAACAACAATGTGGCAAAAGTTCGTTGTGTTGGACGCAACAGTCTGCTGAAGGATTTTCATTTTGTATGGAAGTAAATGGAAACCAATGGCAGGGCCAGGAGGAAAAATACACCCAGAAATCCAAAACGTTATAGCATGTACGTGAAAATAATCAACACAAATGTAAGCTGTAGGATTGTATGGTGTTAGTAGATAAAAAGAGTAGATGGATTCTTAATAACAGAGTTGTATATTATTGCTGTTTAAACACAGGTCTGTTATCTGCAGGTCTATGCAAAGTCTATATTTGTATTATGTGGCTCCTTAAGGCTTTGAAAATTCACATTTTTCAAGGTGCCATATGCAAGAATCACATATTCCAGGAATTTACAGCCAAACAGACTCAGCTGTCAACTGGCCCTGCCAGGTAGAATCAGGGTTATCCATCTAATTATTCAGTCTGGAGACAACAGACGATACTGCAGCTTTTGTATTACACTCTTTATCATATCATATACCACACATGTGTAGAGTGGGAGCTGTACAACACCTCAGGGAATGGACTCCTACAGCGTCAGAAAGGTCATGAACAGTGCCCACATCCTTCCTGCCTGCCTTTATTGTTGCAAATAACATTTCTGTAAATGGCAAACCAGTTCCCTAAAGGAAGAAAAAAAAAAATTGGAGTCAATGAAACATGCTCTGAATGCCATTTCAGCCTGCTAATGCGGACGTCAGATTCTTTGTTTCCCACCTTGGGTTCATCGCCAGATGTAATGTTTGTATAATTAAATTGGCATCCTCAAAAGAGAGCGTGATTGGCATGCCGAGTGTACGTGAGAGATTATTCAATTTAACAGCGGGCGGCTGAGGACTCATCCGATACCAGCCAGCATCCCCACGACATATAAAACATCACGTCTCAGAGTGGGAGAGGCTCTTTGACTTTTAGCCATTTGTTATAGTTCTGCATAAACTTTGATGAGTCAGACGTTAATGATGAGGTGTGGGCGAACGCCGAGCCAAAACAAAAAGAGGATCTTCCTAATGAGATCTCTGCTCCCTCTCTTTTCGCTGTCTAATGGCTTTCAAGGCCTTGGCAATCCGTCGGCTAGTTTCTAGTCTTCACGTTTAACAGTTTACTGCTTCACAGGGGTGGAGAGTAACACAGTGCATTTACTCAAGTTCTGTACTCTTAAGTATAATTTTAAGGTACTTTTTATGCTCCTTTACACTTCTACTCCACTACATTTCAGAGGGAAATTTACTTTTTACTCCACTAAGTTTATCTGACAGCTACAGTTGCTGGTTACTTTTCATATTAAGATTTTACATTAAAGGATATATGATATGCTTATAAAATGCAATGTTAAAGATTAAACCTGTAAAGCAGTGACACTGTACTCTCTCAGTGTTCTCCCACGTCATTCCCCTGCCTTGTGTCTCCTGTCTCCCTCTGTCTGTCTGTCTGTCTGTGTGTGTGTGTGTGTGTGTGTGTGTTTTCCCTCCACTGGATCATCGCTGTACCTCCCACTCACCTGAGTCCAATCACTCCGCTCAGCCAACACACCTGCCTCCAATCAGCACATCCTCTGCAGTATATCTCCTCCCCGGCTTCTCATCCACTCATCACCAGATTGTTGTCTCAGCCGCTGCGGAAGCTACTCATCTGCCAACCTTGCGTTTGCCAAGCATTCTGTCTGTTTTTGCTCTTTGTTACCCGCTGTCTGTAGCCCCTTTACGTTAATCTGATGGCAGTGTAAGGTGTCGCTCTCCAGTCACTCTCATGTGAAAGTCCTGAGGGCAGTCTTACTGCGTCATACCTAGTAACACACATTTACATATCACTTTGAACGCAGCACAAGTCTGGATTGAAAGCCATCAGTTTAATATAAAGGCTGCAGCAACACAACGTAAAACATGCAGAGAGCGAGAGATAAAATGCACGGTCTTGCACCCCCTTCTCAGATCACTGTGATGCCTTTATTATGTAAGTCTTCATCTTCCCTTCGCAGTAGCCAGTTTAATAAACGGCAGAAAGAGCCCATTTTAAGTTGTTGAGGCGATTCTTCTCAGATCAAATCGGTCGGTAAAAGAAAGGCTATTTCGCCGCAAACCACCACATTTTTATTTGTGTAGAGAAAGAGATCTACATCTAATCAAATGTGAATGCAGGACCCCGCGCAGATCTGCCAGGTCGAGCATATCTGGTACCTACACTGGGACATTCATACGCGCGGAATGAATAAATAATGTTCATTCATGTTAATGAATAATGTGCATTCATTCCAACTGCGCGGCTGGATCAATGAAAAACGCTCAACATACAGCACGCGAGCAAACAGGAATCCCAACTTATCGTCGTCCAATGTTTGTGTCCCGTCAGATATTGCAAAACAGGCGGTCAAATTCGCTCTCTAATAACATTATGAAAATGATGTGAAAATGTATTCATGGATTCACTCTGAGAAGCCGTGGAGATTGTCCCTTATGCTCACAATGGTCAATAATTAAGGGTTCAATGGCAAAAATAATTCATACTTAATCCATTAAATATTACAATATTTAATATTAAAATATTAAATATTAAATATTAAATATGCCAAATACTGTGGCTCTTTCTGTGAAAAATACTTTCACTACATTTTGCTGATAATACTTCTGTACTTTTACCTAAGGAGGTCTAATGCAGGACTTTTACTTGTCATGGAGTATTTTTACATTACTGTATTGGTACTTTTTTACTTAAATAAAGGATCTGAATACTTCAACTATGCTGCTTCAGAAGCAGAAGGAGGCAGTAAAGTATGATGGCGAGTTCTTCAGTTTAAAGGTCAACCTGAGATCATCCTGCTGCGGTGTGCTTCAACAAGAAACTGAATCCCTGTGAGCTCCAGGGCGGTGTACCCTGACCTCTGACCTTTTTTATGAAGACAGACGAGGAAGAGGAGGCCTGCTTTCCAAACATCCAGACTAGCAGGTTGTCTGCCCTCAGTGTGCAGCACTCGATAGGCCCTGCGGTGATGAAACTTCTGACACTCAACAAGGAAATTGTTCTGGCTCTTGAGAAGGGAGGAAAGACAAAGGAACGGCTCGAGGCAAAACCGAAAAGCTCTTATGTGGAAAGCCTTACATACACTCCCAGAAACCAAATTTAAAAAAAGGCTTTCTAATAATCTTAACGCTCGCGATGAGAAGATTGCTACCACTCTCATGTCTGTCCATTAAATACAAGGCTACATCCAGCAGCCGGTTAGCTTAGCTCAGCACAAAGACAAGACAAATTGTTTTCCCAAATCACTTTTTGGATGGGTTAAACAAACGAGATCTAACGTGTTGAGTTTCAGATGTGCTGGTAGGCAGATTTTTTACCTGCTGGCTGAAACTTGATATTTAACAAACAGATATGAGCGTATTTCCCAAAATGTCCAACTATTCCTTTAAAACAAAAACAAACTGATCTGTACATCAATTTATCAAAACTGGAAGATGGAGATTTAGCTTGTAGTCAAAGGGTATATATATACATTATATGCTTACATTCAGCACAGACTCAGTGATTAATGTCTATGGGCACTCTAATTCTGGAGGTTTGAATTTTCTACCCCTTTGCAAGAGAAGAAAAACAAAAACAAAGGGGAAAAAAACATGGTCCTTTTTTAAAAGTCACTGGAGTTGAAGCCTATTTTTGTTTGCCTGCTGTTTTCCACTTGGGCAGCTAATGGATTTCTCCCTCTATTCAAAGGATGACAATAACCAGGAAAAAAAGCATTTAATGTGGCGCCAAATGCAGCCTAGTTCTCCCTCGGTGCATCACAGCATTTCAAAGATATCTTTTCATTTTGTCATTGTCACATTTCCATTTACAGGGGCTCCAACAGGAAGAAATAGTTGGTGAATCTGAATTGTAATGCCCAGAAATCATGTAATGGTGTTAGTGATTGCTAACCAACCTCTTCTGATGTATAAACTACTTGAGATGTACCACCTCAATATATCATACTAGTGAAAAGGGGGTGGAGGCAACATTTGAAATTGATAAACGATATCATTGATATCACTGTGTAATGACACGGCAGCTGTTTTTTTTTTACAGAGGTCGGCGTTGCTAGGAGATGTTCTGGCAATTTCCATGGTAACTACAAACTACAAAAGTTGATACAAGACATTTCTTTCCCCATTTTCAACAAGCCAACATACTTAGGTTTTTTTCATCATTGGTGATTTATAACGTAAAGATTTGGGAGGACCCATTAAGTTGGCTGTTAACTTCGTATTTCACTAAGAAAGTAGAAAGTTAGCAAGCAAACTAGCCTCAACTCGGAAAGTGGAAGCTAGTTAGAGAAGCTCGCTAATGTTAGCAGTGATTCCGGCGAGACGTTACTTTTCATTCCTGTCATTCCAACACTTGCCGAGTCATCAGCAGCTCATGTACACTCAGCGCCGCTTCGTCCCGCAGTATAGAAAGGAGGGGGTCGAGCTGGCATTAGCCGACTCTTTCATGAGTCCGTAAGTTTGATAAGCAGACTGTCAAAAGTAAAATGCCGAGTCACAGAGTAACACACAATGGAAGTCATTTGTGCAAGTAAAGTCTTAGAGATTTCTTGTTTAGACTACATTAAAATGTGTGTTAACGTGTAGAGTTTTAAGTGTTAACGCGAAATATTTCTACGCTTTTCTCGTTGTGGCCAAAAAGGGACGCTGGTTCCTGTGGACACGCACATCAGTAAGTTATGCACAACGTGCTTCCCTGCGTTTTTGTTCGACATCATTGATGCCTTCATTCAGGGTCCCTCACTGGCCACATCCAGAAAAGCAACTTTAATTTTTTGTTGCGTTAATATTTCGTGTTAATACTACAAAACTCGACATGTTAACACGCATTTTGATGTAGTCTAAACGACAAATCTCTAAGACATCACTTGCTCATGGCGTCCACTGTCGTGGTGTAACATACAGGGTAGCTAACGTCTGGAGTCACGGAGCAGGCTAATGCACGGAGTGATCAAATCCCAGATGGGACAAACAGCAATCAACAATGGGTAACAACTTCAATCCCACAGCTGGTTAACCGCACAAAAAAATTACAGCACTGAATTCAGTCAAAACCAAAATGTCATGCCCCCTGGAGGTCATTAATGTAGAGCAATACCGTAGAAAAAAATTTATCAAACTTAGCTTCTTTTCATTACTATTTTGACCAAATAAGTATGGCAGCAAAAATGCATTTTGATTTTGGTTTGAGTTAAACGAAAGATCTAACTCTGAGTCCATCTTCCACAGGATGGGTTAGCTACACTGTTGTTCAGGAGACACTTTGTTCAAATTTTTATTCAGCTCTGTCTGTGGGTAAGAAACCGACCAGACCTCACGTCAACATTTCAAGTGGCCAAACTGCTCGATCTGAAGTGTCTCGGTGGGATTTAGACACATATCTTTCTTGCGGACAGACTTTGTGATTTGGATTGATTATACAGCCATCTTGCTCAGTGCATTATCAAGTCATTATCAAAACAGATGGTTCCACTCTCAAGCTGCAACTACAAAACCCACAGGGGAAACAATCAATGAAACAATCCCCCTCCACGACAAAACACTTTGATGGCCTCTGTCACAGATGCTGATCAACAGCAAACACACATGTATCATACAGTGCATGCAGTGAGGACACATCTGTATAAAGCGCTGCGGACTGTGCTGTATCCTGTATCCTGTATGTTGGTGGAGTATTTTTGTGTCTTTGGGTTTTTTCGAGATGTCAGTGGTGGCTTGACCTCAATAACTATTGGATGGATTGCCATGAAATTTGGTTCAGATATTTATTTTGTCACCACTGATTTAGGTGACTTTTGCTCAAGCGCCACCATGAGGTAGACATTTGTGGTTTTGAATGAAATGCCTCAACAACTGTTGGACCGATTTGGTGATCCCTTAACTTTCCAAGTACTTTGATCCCTCAGCTGTATTTTATGTTCAGGTCTAAATAACAAAGTTTTAGCATGCTAACACGCTAAGCTAACCTAGAGAACATGGTAAACAGTGATGCCGGTAATGCATTACTTAGTAACGCGTTACTCTAATCCGACCACTTTTTTCAGTAACGAGTAATCTGACGCGTAACTATTTCAAAACCAGTAATCAGATTAAAGTTACTTATCCAAGTCACTTTGCGTTAATTTTTTTTCATTTTCCTTAATAAAAAAATATCTTTGCTTTCTTCTCGCATCTCGGGGAGTAAAGTCACGTATGCGACAAGTCACGTTTTCAGCGTGAGGACAGTTCTTATCACGTGTGGGCCTAATACTATCACTCAGCGGCACAAACGGAAACGACAACGGGAGGGGGAGAGAGATGTGCGTTTTCTAGCTGGAAATACAGGCGCTATTTTGAGTTTGTGTCAGCTAAAGATGGCAATATTAATTCAATTCAATTCAATTCAATTTTATTTATATAGCCCAGTATCACAAATCACATTTGCCTCAAAGGGCTTCACAGTCTGTAACATACGACACCCTCTGTCCTTAGACCCTCGATTCGATTAAGGAAAAACTACCCAAAAAACCCTTTTAACAGGGGAAAAAATGATAGAAACCTCAGGAAGAGCAACAGAGGAGGGATCCCTCTCCCAGGACGGACAGACATGCAATAGATGTCGTAAGTACAGAATAGATTTATAGCATCAAAACTATAACATGTACAG
>CM022470.1:3269872-3308715 GCA_011952105.1 Coreoperca whiteheadi | reverse complement strand
ATAATAATATTAAGGTTCGTTGTGGCGACAAAGTGTTATCTAGCTACAGAAACACTGCGTCAAACTTAAAGAAACCTTTGGAGTCGCAGCGCTGCACGGTCAGACTGACAGAGCGAGTCCCAGCAGGTGGTGCGAAGCGGAGAGCAGGAGGCCCCCCACCACCCAAACAACAACAACTGGACTTCGGTAAAAACAAGTATTGATGTTAAGTGAATTCAAGAAAGACTGGCATTGTTTTATTTTTTATAAAAACGTATTTTTTCAGGAGATAGTTTTTAAGTTCAACTTAAAAGGTTTGGCGATACATTGTTGACATTACTGTTAAAAATGCACTTCCAATAAAGTGAGTGTCGGCAAAACCAGCTGACATTGTTATGTTGAGGCGGCGGGGGGGGGGGTTGTCTGATAAAGTAACTAATAAAGTAACTTGTAATCTAACTTAGTTACTTTTAAAATCAAGTAATCTGTAAAGTAACTAGGTTACTTTTTAAAGGAGTAATCAGTAATCAGTAATTAGATTACTTTTTCAAAGTAACTTCGGTAACACTGATGGTAAACATTATACCTGCTAAACATCTGCGTGTTAGCGTTGACATGTGAGCACGTTAGCATGTTGAGCTTCGAATTTAGCTCAAAGCAGTGTTGTGCCATAGTACAGCTTCACAGAGCCGCTACCGTGGCTGTAGACTCTTAAGCTGCCAGTATGCCTGACCAGAACTGCTTGTCGAATAGCTTCGGGTTCCCTCTTCCCCAAACGCCTTTCCAACATCGGAACTGGGGGGGGCTGTGTCCGACAATTTCTGTAACTTTCTGAAACTGACCTTTCCTCCCCCTTCACGTTCACACAGCGAGTTTGAATTTTGTCAGTAATGTCCTATATGATCCACTCATACAGTCTAGTTGGATGCAGTTATAAATAACATCGTACTTACAGTATGTCACATGATGTTAGTTACATGATCTGTTTCCAGTAGTCTGTCAGTCATATCACAAGTCACAGTTCCTCGCACATGTGAAAATCAGTCTGCATCTCGTGTGTTTGTGTGTTCAGGTGTGGCGGCAGCTTATGCTGAGTTCTTATCATTTGCTCCTCTAAATCAAAACGTAAAGCCGTTTCCCACGCGCTCTTTATCCGCTTTGACGGGAACCAGCTGCCACCCTGATTAGATAAGTGCCCTCTTTTCGGGCTGTCACCTTTACATCGCCGCTTCTTGGTTTCAGTGAATTCCAGACAGACACCCTTTTGCTCGTTTGGTAGCTAACACGGGTTGAAAATGTCCAAAACACCGAATGGAGTTCAACAGAGAAAAGCAAGATCAAGTAGATAGCATTAATTCTGTATCTGTTAATCGAATCTTGCCTTCTCCATATCTCTGTGTGTGTGTGTCTTTGGTATCTGTTGATTCAGAGCATGGAAGCGGATATGCATGCTCCATGTCGCGCTTCACTACATTTTGTATATGTTTACAGTTTGCATTCCCCAGTCCTCTGTGGTCATATCTCCACAGAATCCCATTAATCAATATTTCCATATTTGTAAAGACATTAAAAAGGTATTACAGCATCAACTGTTTGTGTACATTTGCTTTATAATATTTAGTTGCATGTTTATCTCAGACATGGCAGCGCTTCCTCAATTTGCTGCCAGCAGCGAAGCAGCGAGAAACTCTCAGCGGACCCCGACCATTTTTGATCAATCTTAAGAGTGTGTTTACAGCCGGCTCCGTGCATTAATTATGTCCAGTTGTGGGCAAGATGAACTCTTACTTTGATGCAGAGATGATTATGTGTGTCTTTCTCCCTCTCGTTCACTAAGCACCATGAGGGAATTGCGTCATCCTCTTCTTGACCTAAACTGTCCGTCTCATTGAAAAGTTTCATTCGACACATTCTTCCTTTTAAACTCCTGCTGTTGTGCTGCGGGTTGTCCTGACTCGATTAGCGATACAAAGGTGGAATAACTGGCCTTCTCTGACCTTGCACGACCCCGTTGCTTTGCGTGTTATATCCCATGAATAGTGACATAAAGGGAGATGAACGCGCTCAGTCTCTCATTGTTATTTTTTCATCACATCTAACACTCCAAAGTAAAGGCAGATGCAGCAACAACACAGTAGAATACAAGCCAGTGAAACCACTGCAGGTGAGCGATGACGCTGGTGTTGAAATGCGTTAAGCTGCAGTTCTTCTGATGGCCACTAGGTGCTCGCTCCCCAGTAATAAGAGATAACTATTCGTAGAAATGTAATAGTTCCCACATGAAACTGCACACAAATAAGGTCTGTGGATCATCTTGAGTAACCGGGTCGGGATTTCTGGAAAGAGACGTTGCTGTTGAGTTTTACAAATGTATTTTTTTTTGGGTGCTTTGAGCGCCACAAGCCGAGTGCCATAAAGTCTCATCATATTCAAGAATGGTAGACATCTCTACGGCCGATATCTCGTCAACTCACACCAAAATAATCTAGATGGATAAATCGCACTGCAGGTAAGAGGAAAAATATGTATTTTTTTTTTTTCATAAATACAACATAAATAGGGCAGCACGTTTTCATAATACAAATCGTAGGAAAATGTACTTCCTGTTTTGTTTCTGACTTCATATAATTTAAAAAAATGAGGCCTAACCTGTGCATGTATGTGTTACCAGCTAAATGTACTTAAAGTATCAAAGGGAAAAGTAGTAATTATGCAGAATAGCCTCTCTTTCAGAGGTTAATATTTTCATTATTATTATTATTATTATATACAATCTGATATATTACATGTTATATGTAAAAGCAAGTACTGTGTGTATTTTAAGGCAGTTAAAAGGGTTGTATCTTTACACTTTACTGCTTTCAGACTGAGCTGCAGCACTTTGATAGTGGATCAACACACTTCCGTGTATTTCTCTCCTATCGCCTTGACATTTCAGTGGCAAACAGACAACAAATACATGAATCTAATTATGTAACAGTGTTACGGCCTTTGATGTGTGTGTGTGTGTGTGTGTTTTGTGCGTGTGTGTGTGTGTGTGAGAACAGAGGTTCTTCGGCGGCTGTCATTAGGAGTCACCGTTGTATTACTGAAACCCCATCGATGAAACTGAACTCGGTCACATCCACGCGCAAACGCAAAAGTAATATACAGAGGTGAACGTCTCTCCCGGATGTGAAGACATTAATAAGACACGCAATTACTGCGGTTTCCTGTCAACAATTTGCAGAAAAGATATCGTGAGATGAGATCAGAGACGGGAGGATCAAACTGTTCTTCAGGAGACGCTCATGGCTTGAGACATAATCCTCTTGAAATCATTCTGCACTGATGAGAATTTAACTTAAGGCCAAAAGACCAGGCAACAATTTATATATGGCCAAATAATATTTCTGGATACAAATCCACCAACCACTCCTGAAAATCCAATTACTTTTTTTAAATATTCAAGCAGAGTTGGTCGGTTATAGACATAATTGCCCTCCTGTAACCCCACAGTGTGTTACTGGACTCCTGTATTTGACATTTGGCATTTATTTTATTAAAAGGAATAACCCCTTGAGATGAACCATCGTGTTTTCGTATCAGTAGGGATCTGTAAGTGTGTATTGTATGTATTTTATTTGACAAAACATTTGTGTACTTTAAGTCCAGTAGTGCCCCCAAATTGCAAACCTTCCTCCGGCAGAACTAACAGCAAAATGTATGAAAAGTGAGCAGGGATGAATAATGTGAATTTCGGACACTATTGGACGCTAGTATCGCTTATGTGGAATAGGCAACTACAAAGCAGCTGTGTGACAGCAAACAACAAAATAAGGCTCCAGGTGCTACTTTATCTTTTAACTCAATAATCAAAAGCCAATAGATCTTCTTTTATCATAATCAATCAGAAAAACGCCAGAGGACATTAGTGTCAGCAGCTGGTCCACGAAGTGTTCCTCCTCATTCTGTGTTCCCATTTCAGGTTTCTTTAAACATTCTCCGCCATGTTGCTGAAGATAGAGATGCAGGACTCTCCCGGACGATGTAACGGTCAAGTTTATGTTTGATTCTTTCAACCTCGTTTCTGAGAAATCAGGTTTTGTCCTTCATTTTGGTGCACAGCTCAAAATACTACTAATAAATACCTGTGGGCCTCGGGCCGTCGCCGCTATGAAGAAGACGCCAGGAATTTAAAAAATTAACGGTCCAAATCGATGTAGCAAAGGCCGAGATATCCTGACCTTTAATTCCTAGTGTGGGTTAGAAATGCTGGATTCTACATTTCCCATAATGCAACTCGATAGTGTCTTCTCTTTCAGTCCGAAGTCTGAGTCTCCAAGCCTAAACTGAAATAACAGATGACATCAGGGTTATGTTCTCAGACTTTATCACTTCTAGAGCCACAGAAGACTTTATACAACGCTTTTCACTGGCTGAGTAGTACTGACCGTGACTAGTAAACTGACTTTAATGTGTAAAATCAATGGAGTACAATAAACTATCCTTCATGCATTTCTGGAACATTGTTTGTCAAACTGTGCCACGTGAAGGACATAGATCTTAAAATGTTGTCACTGTTAAAAGACCCAAAAAAAAAAGGCATTTCTATCGTCATTCGTCGAGGAGTGAGTCATACGTTAACTGGAATGAAAGGATTACACCCCCCTCAGTGGGGCGAGACAATTAAACCTGTATGAATACATGTAAAAACTGAGGGCAAGATCAATCACCTTTTAGAAACAACAGCATCAGCACGGGTACTCTGCCATCCACGATGAATTCGAGTGCAAAAGAGTCATCATTTGGTTTAGAAACACTCCTGATGATCTTGACATAGTTTCTGAAGCCACTGAAAGGCTGCACAAATAGCACTCAGGGATTCAGCAAACAGTCATAATTGATGTGCATTCAACACTCCCCTCTGGAAATTAACGTTTTACAGCCTCTAACAGAGCAGAAGCTGAGTAGTGGTTGTGAGGAGTCCATGAAAACCAAGTTTATTTCTGTCCACGAGCTTTGAAACCATCGGTCAATGCAATCGCTCTGTCTGCAGAACAACATTCACTTCAGGGTTCAGGGCTCGTCAGTCTTTGAGGAGCTGATGGATAAAAGACAGGCCTTTCGAGGCGGGTGTGTTCGTCACTGTTACAAATGTAGATTAATGGTTTTGTTTGACAAACCTTGAGCACTGAATGACCACTTTTATGGTGCGAGTGAAGAGGATGCAGAGGACAGGGTTAGATGGAGGCGCATGATTCGCTGTGGCGACCCCTGAAAGGGAACAGCCGAAAGGAAAAGAAGAAGAAGAAACATTTTTTAAGAGGAGGAGGAACAGTTCTGTAGATAAGAAATCATCTCATTGGTTGAAATAAATATCGGTAGGCAGATCAGTTGTTGTTGTTGATGATGTGTTGCGTTGTGGTAACTGTGAAGAAATACAAAGAAGAAATTGTGGTTAAGATATAAATACAATGCATAAATGGAAATGACATTTTTAGCCATGATAGCAGCGTGGCTCTATGGACTGCTCTATGCCTCACGTTCCGTATAAAACACATTAGCTGAGTTTTTGAGTGATAAACTCTTAATAAATAACATCTTCCAAACTTTTAGCGATGCTTATTCAGTCATGACTATCCAATGTTACAACCATACCTTACAGCCAAGTTTTCAGGAGCTTCAAGCTAAACAGGCAATCAGTGAACACTCTCTCTCGCTGTCTGTCTCCATCATAAATTCAACATGCTTGACCTGCTGAAAGGTCACTGATAAGGGCCGCCTATTACCAACTACAGCTGATGGTTGGTGAGACTCATGGCCGGACTTTGTAATTAGCATTGGTGGCTGCAACTTGTCATCTGATCTCAGCTCCGGCCAGGTTTCCCTCGCTTCGTTTCCTAAATAAATCCAGTGTCAAGGTTATGCAGCCAAATATGATCCTTTTCACAACATAGGGAACCTTTTAAATCGCTTCTGTGAAAACAAATACGTTGTAAATACTTTTTATGACTCCATGCGATAAATCACAACACCTGAAGGGACTACTTAAGGACAATTTTTCCTCTCTCAAGCCTTACCCATGGTACCCATCACACTGTGCACCCTGGAGCAAACGTGAGCCCTCCCCTAGGGCATGAGCCGATGTATTTGCTGGTATTCCCACCAGCAGGTAACCAGGCATCACCTCACCCAATCAGCATCCCATTTACCTGTGTTTCACACATTTTCACTGTTTCTGCAGACTGCTCAGTGAGGTTGCACTAAGAGTTCACAGCCGTGTTAGCAGCTTTGTACACAGGGGTGCTTTAAGCTCAATGCTAACGTCAGCATGCTTTCTTGCTCACAGTGACGATGCAAACGTTTACCATGTTCACCATCTTATTTTAGCATGTAGGCATGCTAACATTTGCCAATCAGCACTTAACACAAAGTACAGTTGAGGCTGATGGGAATGTCATTAGTTTTGCAGTCAGTATTGGTCATTTTAACATTTTGGCCTCATGGTGGTGCTAGACGAAAAGTCAGAGCGTCTCCAGAGTTATTACAATTCATCCCGATGAGGACATGGAAGTGTGTCCAAAATGTCATGGCAAACCACTCAATGGTTGTTGAGATGTTTCACTCCAAACCAAAAATGCTAACGTCATGGTTGTGTGAGAGGTGAAGTAAGGGGAGCATTCATCTTCTGGGGACCATGAATGTCAGTAAAGGAAATATAATGTAAAAGTTTCTACGGCAAACCATCTAACAATTGTTGAGATATTTCAGTCTGGACCAAAGTGGTGAACGGACCAACATTAGCATCCCTAGCATTAGCTAGGATGTCTAAATGTTACATATTGCTTTTTGTCTAATATTTAATCTTCAAAAAAAAAAGAACAGTATGAAAACGCAGCAGGGAGGTCTGGAGAGGCAGTACCCGGAGACATATGGTGTATTTTAATAGGAGAAACACCTATTAAAAGCACACTCAGTGCTTGGTGGTCTTAGCAAACCGATTAAAACTAACACCCCAACTCTGAGAGAGATTTTAGATTTAATTTTTATTTCTCATTTTAACAAGGTCATTGAAACATCTTTTTTACCATCTCAGAAATATTGCCAAAGTTGGACCTTTTTCAACTCAGAACGATGCTGAAATACTCAGTCACACTTTTATTACTAGCCGTGTGGACCACTGTAATTAACTTTTTATTGGAAAAGTCTATAAGAAAACTACAGCTGGTTAAGGACGCTGCAACCAAAGTCTAAACTAAAACAAAAAAAATGGACCACATCACCCCAGTACTGAAGACACTGCGCCTGCTACCTGTATCTTTTAGAAAAGGTTAAAGTACTTTTACTTGTTTATAAAGCTTTAAACAACCTTGGTGTTCATTTTAATTGATATTTATTCTACCTAGTTTTGTGTAATGATTTATAACATTATTTTGCTGTAAATTTTAGTATCTCAAAAATGTTGCGTGTGTTGCGTAACTTTACTATGCAAAGCACTTTGGGCTACATGTTTGTGTGAAAGGTGCTATACAAATAAAGCTGAGCTGAGTCGAGTATAATTGGAAGGTCGCAGAAAAGGAGTTGGGGGCTACTGATAGGATACTTTTTGTGATATGTTTTGTGCGATTAGCTGTACTTTCCAACACTGGAGAGTGAATGAATTAGTGCAAAACATGTGCATGTCAAAACATGAATCTTGTCGCCTACATTCTCACGCTGTAAATAGATCTGCATTTGTTACCTGAAGGTCATTAATCAGACGAGGTAGAATTTGCATCACACATAGCAGGTTACTAAGGCAACGGAATAAAACACCAGGACCTTGAATGAGAGGCTAAAGAGGAGTGCTACAAACCAAAGTTTCACCTGAGGAAATGTGTCAGCCGTTGGCAAGTGGGACCGAGAGAGGGGAAGGCAGGTTGCTATTGTTGGAGCCTAATGACAAATCAAAACACTTAGTACACTTGTTTGTGCAAGCGGAGAGATTCTAAATGCCACAAATTGGGATGGATGGCACCTCAATAACTACCAATATCAAGGACAATTTTCCCTCTCCTCCGTCTCCCTTTGTGCACCTGCGATTTATTCGGCGGGTCCAGAGTTATTGCTTATTCCTAGCTGCTGATGTGTGGGACTGACGACAGCTGCTGGAGCCCACTTTTGAAGCAATTACATTTGCTCTGAGTGATGCAAGGCTCATAGAGAGCAGAGCAGCATACTAAACATTTTAAGCGTATTAAACCTCTCCTTCAAATTCTCCCAACACTTCCATTCAGACGTGGAAAAGCTACATTTGCTTTATGTGGCTGTCGATGTCATGGACAAGGGGCCCCTGCGCAGAGACATGTTAAAGGCCCCCCACCCAGCCTACACAGGAGCAAGACTGAACGAGACACAAAACAGCTAAAAATGACGCGGCTACATCGTTTGTAGCTGTTTTGTGACTCTTAGCAGTTGAAGTTTATTTTTGTCTTTTTGTGGTAGCTTTTTGTTTCTTTGCAGTTGATTTGTGTCTCTTTGTTGTAGCTTTTTGTCTCTTTGCAGTTGATTTGTGTCTCTTTGTGGTAGCTTTTTGTCTCTTTGCAGTTGATTTGTGTCTCTTTGCAGTTGATTTGTGTCTCTTTGTTGTAGCTTTTTGTCTCTTTGCAGTTGATTTGTGTCTCTTTGCAGTTGATTTGTGTCTTTTTGTGGTTGCTTTGCGTCACATTGTGTTCGCTTCTTGTCCCTTTACGTTCATTTTTGCACCTCTTTCTGTTTGTTTTGCAACCCTTTGTGGTCGTTTTGCATCTCTTTGCAGTCCATTTGCGACTCTTTTGTAGTGATTGGCTTTCCAACAAGAAATGTTAATAGCCACTTCAAACTGAGGCTCTGGTCGATGTTCTAGCAAGCGTGTCTTATCACAAACTATCCTCCTAAATATGAAATTTTGGGAACAATGTATTCCTTATTATGGACAAAAGAATACAATGATTGAAGCCATTACAGGAGGATCAAAGCAGCGCAGACAGAACAAGGCTAAAGCTGGTAGATTACCTTGTCTTACAACAAATGCTCCTGATGATTGACAGAAGGAGTTAAGGGCCTAATTTAACAAGGATCAACTCAGAACAATCCAGCTGAAAAGGCATTGTCAGGCTTATTTGTCCTGGCCGGCCTATTCATGTCTGTCAGAAATCGCTTTTTTTCAGTAAGTGAGGAGTCACATTTTGCCTCAGTCCGTGCTGCAGCAACACAAAGCAAGTTAGAGACGACACGATGCACGATGATGACTTTTTCCACCACACTCGGACAGTATTATCCCCTAGGATCTGAATAAATATTTATATAATTCGGCAGTGTCCATCAAAACTGGACAGTTCATTCTTCAACCAAGCCTTTATTCTCTGTGAATCGAAGAAACACTATTCACACTTACAGTAAGTGACCTTTGTCTCAACTGGGATATCAGTCTCATCATGATACAGTTGGTGATGATCTGTCACAGCAAACTCCATCCTGCCTAAAACACACGCTGATCCTGACTCATGAAGTTTAAAGTAATATCTGACTTATTGCACCCCAACCCCGCACACGTCGGATGACTGGCATTGTCTGAAATCTATTTAAAGCTTTAATGTATTTGTTAAACTTTTCTTTCAAAACCAAGTCACCTCAAAGTCGATGAAAAATTAAAAGGAAGTGAGGTCTATATTTTTTTTTCTCCTGCTTTTTTCTTGTCTGATGATGAGCTTCTGTGTCTAGTGGCAGTTTTTAATAGACAGCACCGGGGGTGACTTAGTTTGTTTGAAGCTGCTAAATGTATTTGCACAATTTGTGGTCATTACTCCAAAAGTGACGACATGATTCTGCCCTCACTTTGCATGTAGGTGCACAGCCACGCAGCAGGCTAAACCTTTGTAACTGTTTATCCAATAGTTTTAAGTTAGCTATCAAACCATTTATCCTTACATTTATGTATTTTCGCCATTATCATTACTTTTCAACTATTTAGCCATCACTTTTAGCTAACTGTTTCAACTTCTCTCTGCTAATACAGTTAAGTGTAATAGTAAATAAATAAAAATGTGCTAACACATCATGATTTGCACCTGATACCAGCAGCCTCTGAGGTGTTAAGAAATATGAAGCCCCACTAGGTGGGGCCTTAAATTTAGAAATGAAAGAAGCCCGGTTCTGTCTAAACTGCTGAAGAAGACATGTTTGACGCCGGTTCTTAAAAAAACAAATGGCATGGTTATTTGGTCCCTACCACACAGCACAAGATACATCTTACCAGTCCGGTGGTACTGTGTCATCACTGTAGTAACCAAATTACCAGAGCAATGTGGTAATTCAGTATGTGATTGTAGCATATTGAAATGGTAAATACCATCACATGTCCTGCTGCCTAATTTAAATAGAAAAATAAAATGTGTCTCCTGTTGTGTGCCCACCATTTTTATGCTTGTTTGTTATATTTTTTCCCATTTAATCCTGTTGTTTTCCTGTAATACTGGCACAGTATTAGTCGTTGTGGTAGAACTAGCATTATTAAGAATAGCTGTGTAATAATAGTAGCAGTGTGATATTTTTTGCTTTTTTAAGAAATGTCCACACACACACACACACACACACACACACACACACAGACTGCATTGTCAACATTTTGCCACGCACGTCAGGAGAAATATTCTAAGAGCCTGTTGAGTAAACTCAGAGTCTCTTCAGTGTCACAGGCTCTCAGAATGGCAGCGCCGGCCCTTTTTTTCCCCACTCAGTTGACGCTCAGTTTGTTTCCTGTACAGGCGTCAAACGCGCCGCACCATCAACAACATGGCCATACGCAGAAAAGACAGCTTCCTCTGGGGGAAAGGTATGCTATCAATCATTACTTTGTGCTATTATGGAAAGCTGCTGCTGCTAAAAAACAAATACCGAGGTTGTTGTGGGATGACTTAGAGTGTTACAAGTCAAATCATTTATGTGGATGGTCTGTAGAACTCACTTGAAACGCTGCCAATTTAGATTTTGTGGGTTACAAACTTTTCAGTGACGCTGACTAAAGTATCTTGTATGTTTGGCTTTTATACGGAAATGTTTTGATCAAAAGCTACACATATTTGACGGTTCTGTTATTCAACTATTGTGTCATTTAAGGCCTGTGATACGCGTTAATTTGTTCACCCACTGAAACACTGAAACTTAACTTGCTATTACTGTGCCGCAAGTCATCTTCAGGGTCAAACCCTTCCACGAATTAAGATGAAGTGTCTTTTAACGGCCACAATGCACTCAAAAACTCAACGTGATTCATTAAAAAGAGGAAGGGAAGCTGCTATTTTCTGCCCTCTTCTTTCTCACTCATCACCACTTCCCCAACAAGTGAAGGATGAAGTTGTGATGCATGCTGGCCTGTGAGAGCCAGCGGAGGCATGAGGATGGTTGTCAAGGCAGCCCAGTGTGCTGCATGTCTGCTGGCAGCTACATCAAGTGTATGCCACCATCCTGAACTGTACTTGTCTCAGAGACCTGTTGTCGCCCCACAGCACCACCGAAGCTTCCCCCAGGAGAGAGGAGGCATAGTGAGACCATCAAGATTCACAAGTTTGAGCTCCTGGATGACATTCAGGTACTGTGCTGAATATATCCTTCCAAGGCCTTACTTTAAAATAGCTCATTATTCCCTTCTATGCACCCAGTCCTTGCAGCAGAGCTTTTTCACAGCACACAAAGGCATTTCGTTCATCGTCTTTTAATTGCGTTATCAAGGATTTGAAGGTTACTTTCTAACTGTGTGGGACAAATTGGCCCTGAGTCATGTACCACCGAGTCCACTGTGATGTAACGAGAGAAACTTGGAGCCAACTGCTGACATCACCTCTCTGTTTCTCAACTCCCTCTCTCAGAAGCTGAGGTTGGAGATCAACCACGTCACGCCAGAAATCCACAGCCCTGAACTGAAGGAGCAGAAGTGAGTTATGAGCAAACGTTTGGAGCAGCTCTCCTATGAGTCAGCGCGGCCTCTTCCTCTTCTTTAAGTGACACTTTGATGCAGTTTAGACTCCCACACCGCATGCAACGCTCAGCCCGACAAAGTCACGCAAGCAACTTTATTGCGATTTTTATTTGCTTGAGTCAGAATAGTGAAAATGGTTTCCATTAGATGCTGCCTCTGCAGTTGAAAGTATCTTTGAACCTGCTACTCAGACCTTTCAACCTGATGTTTTTAAAGCTTTTTTTCATCAAAATGTTTCTCATGCAGTGGTTCCCGGGCCTTTTTTTCTGCCCCCACAGCCCTGTCACATGAATCCAAGTATCCATCCGTGCAGCCATTGAGTTCAACCATTCACCCATTACGTTCAGCCACCTATTTCAACTGTGTATCCATCACTCTTAGACTGACTTTTTCAACTTCTCTGCTCGCTTGCTTACTTGTTTTCACGCACTCTCAAAAATGGTGTTCCGGTGTAACAGCTGACTTAATATGGGGACACGTTTGTCATTTGCAAAATGTAGAAATAAATGTCTTATTTCAAGTGAGTTGAGCTATGCACAATCCTTCCACATACCGCCAAAGCAATGCCACAAGTGCACCTGGGGGAAAGAGTACCCCTGGTTGGTAATCACTGACTAACCCTAACCCTGACCTATGGAGGAGCAAGCGTGGTCTTGGTCTTGTGACGTTTTGAGAACGTGTGCTTCTTTCAGAGGGGTGATAATTAGATGTAAGTTATATTTGGCTAGATCTGTATTACTGGCATGATGATCACAGTTTGTCGGTATTGCTGCCTGCAACCCAACCCTAACACCCACCTCTTGATAAAATACACCCTCACGAATCATGGGGACAATGTTCTCAGGAGTTTATTTTAGTGATTGACATACCAAATAGTTCCTGGTTCTTAAATGTGAGAAGTTGTTGATTTTCTTTATTTCATCGTATTGGTGATTGAGTCATTAGGACTTTAAACTCTTGGCCAGGTAAAAGAATTAATCTGAGGACGTCACTTTGAGCTTCAATCACTTGTAAAGGTTTTGAGTTTGACGTTTCTTAATTATTGCATGTCACGCACATAAATATGCCCAACCAGCAAGACTGTACAAGTTAATGCTGTATAATCCAGATCAAGGTTCAAGCTACATTTGTTAGTCATTCTTCAACACCGGACTGCACAATGAAATTAAAGTTGTAGCCCCCTTCACGCTACACACACAGAACACATACAAATAGCCAAAATTAAAAAATAAAATAAAATCCAGAATGCAGTGCACGCATTTACAAATAAGAGTCCGAACATATGTAAAGAATACTTTCACAGTATAAAAATATTTTATAGTATATGTAGTATACAGTCAGTCATTCAGTCAGTCATTTTCTACCGCTTCTTCCTGTTAGGGGTCGCCGGTGAATGGAGCCTATCCCAATGACTTTGGTACACCCTGGACAGTGGCCAACTCGTCGCAGGGTTGTAGTATAAAGTATATAAGTTTAAATATAACAAACAATAAAATATCAAGAGAAAATCTAGTCCAAGTCAAAAGTCCAACTTGCTTTCTTCTTCAAGTTTTTGATACAACGATACCATATATTAGCTTATAATGAATATTGACTTGACTTGTTTTTTGTTGCAGTAAAATTGTTGTGAGGAACAGGAGATTCTTACGTGGGAAAAAGAAATTCAACATGGACCCCAAAAAGGTGAGTTTATATTGTCTTTTTGTGTTTAGCAAAAGGAAAGAGAGGATTTAATGGTCATAGATCCGGTTGATTACTTGCTCTGAAGGTATTGGATGTTGGGAGGGGCAGGGCATGTTTGTCCTTTAACCTGCGCCTGAGGTTCCTTCCCTTTTGTTCCCCCTGCTAAAAGGGTTTTTGGGGGAGTTTTTCCTTTTTCGAATCAAGGGTCAAAAGGACAGAGAGTGTCGTATGTTGTACTTATTCTAAAGCCCCTTGAGGCAAATTATGATTTGTGATATTGGGCTATATTAATTTATTTTATTTATTTGACAGGGACAGTACAATCAGACATTGCCACCCGAAGGTAACTGATGTCTTGTACATGAAGTTTCTAGCCACAGGCTAATTTACAACCCCCGTCCCTGGTTAGGCTTTTAAGAATATGCAGTATATAAATAAAATTGACTTGACTTGACTCGACTACATACAGTGTTTGTGCAGCCTCACCTGACCAAAACGCAACACTTTAATTTGGTCACCGGAACACACGCAGTACTTTCATAGAGATATCTCTCAGTGTGTAACATCACCTTTGGTTCTGACATGCTACATGCTGCATTTGATTCAAAGGTTAATGTGGAAACACAATGGTACTGTGAGTCACAGCAAAGGTACAGTACAGGTGAAATTCTACTTTCACTTGCTTCAGCCAGATGACAGCAGAGGCTCCACACAGAGCGGATGTGGATTTGTGTGTGATGTGCAGAAGTGCAAACTGTGCACAGACGATGACTGAATAGCGAGAAAAACCACATCCTGTTCCCTGAAGTGGGGCAGAAGCGCCACTTCACCACAGCGACCTCCGTCTTTTTCGTTCCTTCCTCTCTGCGTCCTCAGTTAAAAACTGAGTCCCTCGGCCTGTGACCACTGTGCGCCCGGGCCTGAGGACATGCGCGAGTGGGCGGATGACAGGTTTTAAGACTTCTTGGGCTTAAGAGTGTGTTGAAGTGCAATTTGATTTGAAGAACTACTCAGCAGGAGTACACACTCAGAAGAAAGGGTCACATTTTGAAGATTTGGCTGTGAAAGCCCTTTGAGATTTACAGATAGCAGCATGCAATATTCATTCAACCTTTCTCGTCTTCTGCCCTGGTGTTTAATGATGACAGTGATTCAAAAGGAGAAGAAGATAACTTTCTTGATTATCAAGACACCGAGTTAGCAGCGCTGATAAGAATTTAAACACAGCCGACCTTTAACATGAAAGCCTTGCTGTGGTACTTATTTCCTCTCCTGGAATTGGAAACACATATATGAAACCTTTGATTAAATGACTGACCATTTCAACTCTAAACACTCTCATCTGTTTCAAGACAAATGTGCCGATTGCACCCTGAAAACCCACTCTACGCCACATAAAACACAGGTTTCTGTGTGTGTAAACATGGAAATTACTGATTTGCATGCCTGCTTGCCTCAGGGTGTCCACTACCTGGTTGAAAATGACCTGCTGGAGTGGCGGGCAGAGTCGGTGGCCGAGTTTCTTTACAAAGAGGAGGGACTGAACAAGACGGCCATCGGCAACTTCTTGGGAGAAAGGTACAGCACACACAGAAGGGATTTGGAAATGAACGTGTCGATGTAACTCGGACACGATCAGACTCTCATCATACTCTCTCAGAACAGCAGCCTCTGCCATGTTGACAAGGCCAGCTACCCAGGGGAGAAGGGATGGGAAGCGACGAACCAACTCCTAATAATCGCACAACGTTAGTGGATGGAAACGCACATTGATTCTCATTTTCTGTTGGCGACCATCTCAAAGTTCGGTGAATATTTGCGCTAGATTTGGGATGCAAGCCTGGCTACTGTTGGGTGACTTTTCAGGCAGTGCGGAAAAACTGCTTTAGCTTGGTGACACAGTGCATTGTAGACATTATCTAGGAGAGAATTTCGTCAACCTGGAGGGGATCCTTATCCTAAACGCTTGACAATTCCCATATTTGGGAGAATTTAATTTCTCCATTTCTCTGTTTTCTCACCGACACTTCTGTTCTGAGAGAGGCCTTTAGTGTTAAACTGTACCTCACATTATCAGTTAGGTGATTTATATGATTGTTCTCATCATCTTCAATTGTCTTGATTTTCCCACAGGGAGGAGATGCACCTGGAGACACTGAAAGCCTTTGTGGGCCTGCATGAATTCTCAGACCTGAATCTGGTGCAGGCACTGAGGTTTGTGTGACTAAATAAATTCTGCACGCAAGCCAGTGTGAATGTTTTTAGCAGCAGTTTTTACCTTGAGTCTTGCTTTTCTGAAATCCTCCTCCTCCTCACCAGCGTGTGCTTGACATTGTGTGTGTGTGTGTGTGTGTTTTTTTTAACACCTCTGCCGTCTTGCAGGCAGTTTCTGTGGAGCTTTCGCCTCCCGGGAGAAGCTCAGAAAATTGACAGGATGATGGAGGCGTTTGCAACTCGCTACTGTGGCTGTAACCCAGGGGTCTTCCAATCCACAGGTGGGAACACAAAGAGGCTTTGTCTCGCCTGACTCACTCGGGCAGTCCAGTTAAAAAGTTGCATTAGTGTTTCATTAATTGCGTAGATTTAAAAAAGGAAACCTCTACACGACAAGTTATCCGCTGTTAAGAAGAATCAGTCAAACATGAGTGAAGCCACGGTAATGTCTTATCTCGTCCCTCACTGATCAGAGTCAACAGATTCTTCAATTTAAGTGTTTTATCTCAGGCAGCCTTCACAGAAACCCATTATTTTTAATGGGTGCAATTTATACAGCTGAAGCGGTGATAACGATGCGCAGTGGAAGAAAACTAACTGTGGTTTTCTGCCTTATGCATGTGTGTGTATGTGTGTCTTTGTTGTGTGTGACAGACACATGCTACATCCTGTCTTTTGCCATCATCATGCTCAACACGAGTCTCCACAACCCCAACGTGAAAGACAAGCCCAGTCTGCAGCGGTTTGTTTCCATGAACAGAGGGATCAACAATGGGGAGGACCTGCCCAGCGAGTTGCTCACGGTCTGCTACTAACACCAATACCAGTGTCTCGCCGATGTCCTATTCATGATAACCTGATAAACTGATGCCACCGAGCTAAAATACAATCACTCAAGGACTGTTTCTTTCCATGTGTCAGAGGAATTTATACCTGTACCGAAAGTGGCTTAGTACAGCTTTGGGCTGAATGCTAATGTCATGCTCACAGCGGCAATGCTAACATGCTGACGTTTAACAGGTACAATGTTTAGCATGTTCACCGTGTTCGCGCGTTAGCATGCTAATCAGCACTAAACACAAAGTACAGCTGAGGCTGATGGGAATGTCTTTAGTTTTGCAGGAATTTGGTCACAAACCACACAGTGTTGGGACCAAATGAAATTCTGACTTGATGACAGAGCTAGAGTGAACAGTTAGGGGATCACCAAGGTTTTTATAATTCATCATGAGGGGGACATGAATGTCTGTACAAGGTTTTATGGCAATCCGTCCAGTAGTTGTTGAGATTACGAATTACATTGTCCATATCCAAAATCTCAGAACTTTTCTGGGATGTATTTTAGCTTGGTGACATTGGTGCATTGTTGCCATTATGTAAAGAGAGAATTTAGTCAACCCGAAGATTCCTTTAACTGATATGATTGGTGAAAATGTGGGTACATTTCATTTACCTCCAGTCTGGGGCATTTTTATTCTTTCATTATCTCCAGTCTTCTGAATTTTCAGGTTTCACTCTGACACTGGATTTTCGTCTTTTATTTTTGAACTTTAACCGCTATCTGGCAACGTTTAAGTAAAATGTTCAATGCAGGGATTTCCCGTTGTGGTTTATTTTCGAATAAAATGACTTGATTCCTTCTTCCACTACTGTCTAAAGGAAAGGTTGAGAATCTAAAAACTAACATGGTTTACATCTGATGGGGAAACTGACATTCTCTCCTTGTCTGGAAATGTCTTCCAGAAACTGTACGCGAGCATCCGCAGCGAGCCCTTCAAAATCCCAGAGGATGACGGGAACGACCTCACGCTGACGTTTTTTAATCCAGACAGAGAAGGCTGGCTCCTTAAAATGGGTGAGGTGATGATTTTTGCGCCACATGAAAAAGTCTGAGTTGCGTACAGGCTTTTCGGAGGACATTACAATGAAACAGTGTGTCTCTGCCTCTTTTTCTCAAAATGTTTGGTTTCTTTGTTGAAGGTGGCCGAGTTAAAACCTGGAAGAGGAGGTGGTTCATTTTGACAGACAGCTGCCTGTACTACTTTGAATACACCACAGTAAGTATCTGTGTTTCTGCTGCCAGAAAACCATTACGTCAACATCCCTCTGGGGGGCGAAAGGTGAAATCTGTCTTTAATGTCCGTCTCCTCCTCCAGGATAAAGACCCGATCGGCATTATTCCTCTGGAGAACCTGTGTGTCAGGAAGCTACAAGACACAACCAAAACGGTAGAGTATCTTTTTCTTTTGGCATCACAGTGTAAGGAGGAGTGTTGAGCTTCCTCACACACATTATCTGCTGCCACAGAACTTAATGAATCATGCAGCAGCTGCTGAATCCATTTCAGACAAGTGTTCAAAACAGTGAGTCACGAGGCTATCAGAAGACCGTTCAAATAAACAGTAAGCATATGTACAGAGTGACGGTGCTACATGAGTGTCTGTGTGTGTGTTTGAACAGTATTGTCTGGAGTTATATAACCCCAAAGGACAAAAGATCAAGGCCTGCAAGACGGAGAACAAAGGCAGAGTGGTGCAGGGCAAACATCAGTCCTATAAGCTCAGTGCAGCCAGTGCCGAAGAACGGGACAACTGGATAGATGCGATCAGGTGAGAGGTGCTGACGCGGCGGAGAACACATGGGAGGCCAGGTGCCTTCAGGGAGTCATGTTTGTCAAGGCTCAGGCTCGAACGCATGACCACGAAGAGTCAAAACAAGCAGCAAAGATGATCAGGATGAAATCATCTGACCACCAGAACTGCAGATTTTCTTAAAGCTGCTCAACTGCAGCTTGATTTTATGAGGGGGGGGGGGGGTATGTACTGAACTATTGGACTGAACTACTCTTTCCTGAAGTCTCAGCTGATTGCCGTTAAACGTGCTGGCGGGCAGATTTGGTTACGTTTGGACGGCGCCCGGCTAGCTAACTGTTTCCCCCTGTTCCCAGTCTTTGTGCTAAGCTAAGCTAACTGCACTGCACTAGGGCTTCGTACTGGTTTCAGAATAAGGAATGGAATCAAACCTTCAGTAGAAAATCTTCCCCAAGCCATCAGTGGAGTTAGCAGTAGTACTGAAGCGATTAGTCGATTAATCAACAAATTAATCAACACCATTTTCGATAATCAATAAATCAGAGTTTACAGCCATGCTAGAAGCTCTTTAGTTCGGTACTAAGGCATGGAGGTACTTTAAGCTAAATGTCAACTTCAGCATGCAAACATGCTCACATTGGCAATGCTAACATGCTAATGCTAAGCAGGTATAATGTTTACCATGTTCACCATCTTAATTTAGCACGTGGGCACGAGATTTGCTAATTAGCTCTAAACACAAAGTACAGCTGAGTATTTTGTTTCTCACAGATTGATTTCACCTCTTCAGCACTTCAGAGAAGGATGTTTTTCTTGAGGTGTTTGGTCAGAAACCAAAGTATTGAACAAATTGAAATTTTGACCTGATGATGGCGCAAGATTAAAAGTCAGAGGATCGTTATTACAATTGATTGGACACGACTGTCTGAACCAGGTCTTATGGCAGTCCAGTTGTTGAGATGGAGCTAAAAATACCTAACATCTTCCAGCTGAAATAAAACACCTTGGGTTCTGAGACAGGCATTTTCACTATTTTCTGAGATTTTATAGAATCAGCCATTAAGTGATTAAATGAAACAGTTTAATCAATAATGAAAATAATCATTAGTTGCAGCGCTCGCTAGCAGTGGTAATGACTGCACTGCAGGCGAATTAATGCAGTGACAGGCAGGCAAACATGAAAAACCCACTGCTTCTATTACTCTTGATGATCTCAGTTTCAAACTGATTCTTAATCTTCTCTTTCAGGTCGAGTATCACCAAGGACCCTTTTTGCGACCTGGTGTCTCTACGAAAGAGGAAAGTCATTAGCAATACCTCCTCATAGGACTGACACACAAGAAATCCGTGGAAAACAACTTGAGTTTGGATCCTGGACGTGTTTTTATGGACGAATAATCCTGTGATTTTACGACAGAGACTGTTCAAGAAATAAAACCAAAACTTAAATCGCACAGCATTTCACCGAAATGTACAAATTGGGAACTGACACTTGTAACATGAGAAAAGTGAACTGTTTGTGGCTTGCAGTATAAATTCATCACATTACTTCTGCAAACTGCACGCACTACTGCTCCAACTTCAGGGGCTGACAATCCTACTGATGAACATCTGCTGCCGGGGCGGGGTCAGAGGGGTGCCTGGCGCCCGCCTACCAGAGTCAGCAGGTGATGGGCAGTTGGCTTGTTAGTATCATAGATGGATTTCTAAACGGGCATACTGGGTCCAGGTGCCCTTCGACTGGACCTCTGAATGAACTCTTGGAAAGTCAATCAACCGCAAAGAGATGCAAAATCATTATAAAGAGATGCAAAATCACCAAAGCAATTTGCAAAACGACTTGAAAGGGATTCAAAACACCCACAAGAGACGCAAAACGAAAGCAAAATGACACATTGCGACTAGAGACGCAGGCGAAATGACTCCAAAGAGACGCAAAATTGACCACAAAGACGTAAAATGACTAAGCAGAGACGTACAATGGGGCCTTTTACATGTCTGTGTCCAGGGGCCCGTTGTGTTCTCATCTGTCCATCGCTGTAGGATTTACATATAGCAGCTATTAATTTATATTATTTCACATTAGAATATAGTTGTTAATTTGGCTATTTATTCATTTATTACACTGAATAGTCAAAGTCACTATTAATAATGTACAGTTTATCATTGCCAAGAATTAGGGCCTGCAGAGTTGAAGCGTAAAGGTGAAAATTCAAAAATGCTGATTGGATCAGTAGGGTATGTAGCACTTTGTTAAACCTGTTCTGGGTGTTTTCACTGGAGATGTTCTGGGAGAAAGTATACATCTCTCCAGTTTTTACACTTTTCTAATCGGATCATGTAAATTCAGTCCTTTCCCTCTTTAGAACTGTCAGCTTTTACTGATGAACTGTTGTATATAAAGTAAAATAAAGCGAGGGGAGGGGGGGGGGGGAAGCTAAAAGATCCTGTCAGGTTTTAAAATGAACTTATAAATACCTTAAAATTGCACATTGTATTTCATTGACCTTGAACATATTTTTCATTCAAGCTGTACTTTTATTACTGTATGTATAATTTAATGAACTTCCCTATGATGGAAGACTCAAAACGGCTTGTACATTAAACGTGTTTATTCTGAATCTGTTGTGTGTGGCTGTTTTGTCCAGCAGATGGTGCCACGTCATCACTCCACGTGGCCGCTTCCTTCGTCAGGGAGCCCACGTTCAAACGCCGCAACGGTTACTGTGACACGCTGAACGCCTTTGTCACATTATCGCTGCAGTGATGCTGCGAAGTAAGAAGTTAAACCGAGAAATCCTGTGTTATCCTCTCAGCAGTTATATAATCAGATTAAGAGGGCATCTGATGCGTGAAGGCTTTTTCCTGCGCAGTTCCTGTGGCGTGGGCGTGCAGTGCTGTGATACAGAGCTGTGGTTTCCTGGGAGCAATACGCACCAAAACAAACAAGCACACACACAAAAAAAAACAACCACAACCCATCTGTGCTTGTTTGCGAAACACATTTTCTAATATGGTATTCTTCAAACACGGGCGGTCGCGGGGGTGATCTTGTGAAAAATAAAGTCCTTTTTGCAGGATTATGCGGGACAGGCCGCCTGCGTGTCGTTGCCAGTGGCTTTACGTCCTTATCGACCCCACAGTGTGTAGCCTGTGTGGAAACAATAACAGGTGCAAAGCATATTTCTTTCCTTTTAAATATGACCCCCCACACACACACCCCTTTTCTTCAAGGCTCTATTAAAACCCAATATGTCGAAAAGAATAAAAGTGGCAACTCTTCCTGTGGCGGGAGCCTCAGACGAGCTGTAGAAAATCCTCCGGTTTACACCCATCAGAAACTTTTATGTTGTGTTTTGGTTTTTCAAATGCCACAGACAAACACAGATACTACTGGCTTTGGGGTATTATTGCCATTAAGGTTATGATATTACTGATATACAATTGATCATATTGTTCAATGATTATTATTAAATGTATTCCATTGCAATGATTTTTTTGTTTTTGGTTTGGACCACATGAAGTGGACCACATGCAGAAATGAGTATTACACCAAATCAGGAAATATCTTGTGTTGTACAGCCCGCGCGCGTTAACAAAAATGTAGTCCTGTTGTTTGTTTGTCGATTAGACCTCAGAGAGCTGGAACTCCCTGCTGGAGCGCTTATGAACAAACTGTTATAAAACTCCTAACAGAAATCCAAATCCTATTTGGGATCTGGGAGGGTGGTGCCTCATGTCAACACCAATCACAGATATAGATACAGTTAAATAAACCCCAAATTAAACCCCTTCAAGGAACGCGAACTAAACTCTTAAACCACCAACACCTTAACGGGAATAGATGAGTGATACAAAATCTTCTCAGTTGGAACAAGATTCTACACAATATGCAGTATGTGATACTGTCAGACTGTGTGGAACGACCTTAAAGCTACTTAAAGGGATAAAATGAATGTTAAGGATCAGTTGTTTAGTTTTTTTTTTGTTTTTTTTTACACAACTCTGTCTCAAATCGGGACGTTTTTAAAGAAGTGACTTGCCTGAGGCTATTCAACTCAATTTATCAACCTCGTGGCACTTTAAGGTACATGTTGTTTTTAGTTTATGGCTGCCTTTGTGATCATTTATGGTATTTTTAATATATTTCTGATCTGTGAACCTCTCGCGCCTTGTTATATCGTTTGCTCATACCTATGGTGCTTTGCGTATTTTAATACGTTCATATGTGTGAGTGTAAAAAAAGAGCCACAGCGACCCGTAGCTGCGAAAATCAGGCTAACGCTGGTGCTAGGCAAGTTCCCAACGACGTTTGATGAAACGGCAAACAAAAAGTCAACCCAACTCAACTTTATACCCTTAATATGTCTTCTGTGGGAAATATTCTTTCACCTTAATCTCAAGCTAAACATTTCTTGGAGTTGTAAGGTATAGTTAGTTAGCGTTTCATGCACATACAAGTGTCCCGTGCCCGCGTGGACGTTTAAAGACAAAAACCGCTGTTGCCGTGAACATGGCTTCTTGCATATAACATTACGCGGCAAACAAAGAGCCTCGTCTCCTGTCCCAAATAAAATCTGCTACACAAAAAGGTCCCCTTGCGAAATGACAGCTCAGGTTTCTTCTGGCCATTCATCCAGAAGAAGTCTTCAGAAATTAGAGACATTGTACTGAAATGAACAGCCCTTTAATCATCATATAATGAGCAATAGAACATGAAAGGGACTTCAGTGTGACCTACATCACATAACACAGTCTCCAGTAAACCTGCCTGTTTCTGTAGTTGACAGTAATGTGCCTGTCTTTATGCTAAGCTAAGCTGTGCTTCACATAAGATATTTTGGCCTGCTGGAAAAGGTGTCCGTGCACACATACGCCACATATTTGTTTTACTTGACATTTAATCAGACAAACCAGTTTGTTTTTTTCTCCATCTGCTGTTATTTCAGGTCTTTTATTCAATTTCTGCTACACAACTGTGATTATTTGCATCTCATGGGGTTCTCGAGGATTCCCATTTTAATCTCGAAATCCCAAAGTGCAAAACACACAAATCCGCCCTCATACAAGCGCGCAGGAACAACGCCGGGCGCTGTGCAACGCGGCCCCGCTCAGCACGGCGTACGCTATTCGCAGCCGGTACAACGCGCCCCGACGAACACATATTCTGTTACCAAGAGTCCTCTGTAAGGCCACACTTAGGGGCAGCAGCCCAGCTGATCGCTTTCCCCGTCTCCATAGCGACCAGGCGTGACGTGAGCCACCCACGCCTACCCGGTTCACAGCCAGGGCCACTCTGTGGTGTTCAGGTTCAAGCACACAAGTGACAAAAGACAAAAAAAACTCAACAAAATAATGGCGTTTAAATCTCCCTCCATCAGCACTTTGGCTACAATGGTGAGAGGTTCTGCAGGGCTTTTTCCTCGCGAGATTGGTTAAACTACAACATGTCATCCAGTGGTTTCCCCCGTAAGGCACAGCAAGGACTTTCACCCCAACCCGAAGCAGCGTCACGGGGCCGAGACGCCGACTGCGCTCCTTTCCTGTAAAGTAATGTCACCCGGTTCCTGTAAGGTGATACTGTGACCTCCGGTGCGCCTCGTAACTCTAACGACAGACTGTTTTTGATCTCATGACTGGATGCAGTTCTTCTTTTGATGCCGCCGCCGGCTTTTGGATCCTGTTGGGAGAAAAAAAAAAAAAACAAAGAAAAAAGGACAGATTGATTAAAACAATAACGGGCCTAATTAGCAACGTGAAGAAATTAATATCGCAGGTGGGGCCAGGGGAGCATCTCAGCGCTTCTTAAACCTGCAATAAACTGACTGTTTTGGGCCACTTTGAGGCAGTGGGAACAAACTGTGAACACAACACTGACACGTCATCCCCTTTTAAGTTGATATGTTGAACTCGTCAGCAAACAGTTGCTAATTTTACACATCCAGCAGTTACGGAGCAACATCATCATTCATCAGTCGCGTTCGTGTCACCTGATGAATGTGAGTCCAGTCTTCTCTCTCTTTTAGCCCTCCTGAGGGAAATATCTGGCTCTTTAGCTGCTAAATCCGTTGGAGCCGTTCCACATCCGTGGCAGATTCTGTAGCCGCCTTTAAAAAACACCTGAAGACGCATCTCTTCCGTCAACACCTAACTGACAATCACTAACTTCTTCCTTTCTACCTCTTCTCAAAAAATAAAAACAAAACCTTCCTCTCCTTAGCTTTGTATACTGTGCTGGGCTTTAATCAGACTAGTTTTTTTTGATGCACTTATGCTTTTTGTTACCTTGTGTGGTTATTAATTGCTTCCATTGTCTTCCTCATATGTAAGTCACTTTGGATAAAAGCGTCTGCTGAATGACTAAATGTAAATGTAAATGTAATTAACTAATCAAGAAAATAACCTGCATATTAATCACTAATAAAGGAATTGTAAGTCGCAGCCCTGAAACACACAAACAAGCAACGAAATAGCAGACTGTGTGGGCACGTACTGTCGTCTTCTCCTGTGTTGATGGTCTGCAGAGACACGCTTCTCTGAAGGAGCTTGGGGGGCTTCTTGGTTTTGGATTTCAGCGGACCTGGTTTCTCAGTGATCTCAAACGAGTCCTCCAGCTCCTTCCCTGTGACGCCGTTGGTCTCGGACGCTTTACAGGTGGGGGCGGCGCTCTGAGGAGTGACAACGCCTTCCTCTATGGTCTCCGTGCTGTGGTTGCCCCTGCCTTTCAAGAAGTGCCTGAAGGAGCTGCGCTGTTTCTTGGCTCCGGCGGCCTGGCTCTTCTTCAAGTCTCCCTTTCCATCCTCCTCCTCCTCCTGTGCAGGTGAAGCAGGACTCTGTGGGGAGACTTGGCCCACCTTTTCCCTGCCGTTCCCGTTGGCAGGAAGGATGCTGTGCTGCAGGCCGTTCCTCCGGGTCAGCCCTCCGACCAGCGAGTCGCTCGGAGTCGACAGGTCTTGTAGGGAGCCTGTGAGGCCCCGGCTGTTCCCAAAAACTAAAGAGTACTTAGGATTGTGGTATTTATGTGCAGGCACCTTTAGGTTAATCTGTCTGGACTCCCCGACAGATACTTGAAAGCGAGACATGGAGACGGGCGGAGGCCGCACTTGCTCCACCTTTGGCTTGGTGATGGGCGCAGGAATAGGCGGCTTGGTGATGTTGAACTCCCTGTAGAGGTCCACCTGCTCAGACACGGCGTACAGCTCCCTGAAGTCCGTGTCGAAGGAGTCCACGGTTTGTCCCGTCATCACGGTGATCGTGTTCCTGTCCATCCGAGAGGAACTCCAGGTGAAGCTGCAGGAGAGAAGAGGGATTTAAACCCAAACTGGGGTTCAGCATTTTGGGAAATACGCCTGGTCGCGTTCTTGCCGTGAGTTGGATGAGAAGATTGATACCGACCTGTACAGTAAATAATAAGCTACCTCCAGCCAGTTATCTTAGCTTAGCATAAAGACAGGAAACAGCTAGCCTGTCCACAGGTAACAAAATCCACCTCTACGGCTTACTAATTAACATGTTATATATGTAAGTTTTCCTGGATGGTCATTTCTGAGAAGGACTACTTCAGTGTTGTTATGGCGACCCTACGAAGCCTGTTTTTAAAAGCTCTGAACACCTAAAAATCACACAGACCCAAATTTGTTTTACGCAAACCTCCATTCACAATGAGCTATCGCACGCGAGTCAAAACACGACTGGGCTCAATCAAGTCACCCCAGTTGTGACTTTGTGTTCATAAAGTGCACTGAAAACTGCTTCGTCACGGATGTGGTCGCTCACGTGGTTTACCTGTGAACTCGGCGCTGGCTAAGAAGCGTGCCGAAGGACGTGCCGTCTGTATTCGGACACAGTCTACTGTAAACAGGAGCTTAACTCTCTGTTTTGGACTCCGGGTCAGGTATGCGAGTGAGGACGGAGTTTTCTTAAAAACATTTCCGTACGATTAAGATTACAGTGGATTTAGGATTGTTTTTAAAATGAATATCAGTTCAGCAACGACAAGATTCCTTCTCACGCAGGTTTTACACGTCTGCGTCAGTCAGTAATCGCAACGAACTCGTTGATCTGCGTCAACAGACTCATGCGCAGGACCAACGGTAGACAACGAGAGCGCGCCGCAGAGAGCGTTCCACAGGTTTAATGCGCTCCGGAAAGTCTCTGAGGAGTTATTATTGACTTTCTATTGTGCCGTCACCTGCTGCTCTCGGAGAAAGTTGTTTTTAAAGCCTGCCAGGCGCGATCTGTATTAAAAATGGGGCCAAATACATAAGGCAATCCTGGCAAAATGGGGGCAGGATAACTGTAATAAGTACAAAGAGATTTATCATTATTCCACTTTTCTGCTGGAGGAAGTGTCTGGGGAGAGGGAAGTCTGGGGTGTTTTTAAATGATACTGAACAATTAGTGAAGTAGTTTTTATAATTATTGCACTTTTTAAAAAGGTAGGCAAATCTTTTAAACTACTAGCACAGGATCCATTTAGCAACTATTCTGGAGCTTTTAGGTAGTGAGAGCTTCCTCAGCAGATGGAGTTTGGCCGGTTATCATATCACTGGGCCTCATACAAGAACTTTTTGTTTCTTCTCATCCTCAACATCGCTTGGTTTTTTCCTTTTGCGTGAGGACTGCTCTTGCGAGTGCTCCAGGAAAAACTAGTTTCAACACAAACACTTGTTTCAACTTGCTGAACGCCGCCTAGTCATGAGATCTGATCATTAGCATAATCGCGACGGCCCCCCACATTTGCCATGTAAGGTGAACTGTTCCTTTGTGGGCAAAATTTGGCAGCTGCCAACGACGTGTCGTCAGAGTAGCGCCGGACTGCGACAGGAATAGGGAAGGAGGGAAAAGCTTATGCTAACACACGTCATTAAAACGCAAAGCAAGACTTAAGAGGCGGCCAAAGCGACGTGACACAAGCCAGTTTTCCATCCACTTTTCCAAATGTAGCCCAAATTTTTACTGACATTTTTTGAAAATCGGACGAAGAAAATGCGAATGCACGCGCATTTCCATCCACTAGTGTTGTGCCAATATTGGGAGTCGGTTCATCGAGGTAAGCACATGGTGGCGCTAACGCTCCAGCAACGAGATGATGTAATTAAAAAGGGCGCCAGTCAAATCTTTTCCACCTCAGCCAAGAGTAAAAAAAGTGTTTGCGATATTTTTAGGCTTTTTTGGGACGTAGCGCAAATCGAAAAAGTGCATAAAAACAGGTGGATGAAACACACCTCGTGATACTACACAAGAAAATATTCTACAGCGGGTGAAGTTACCCTGTCAGGTGTTATATATGATATATTTATTAGGATATATTTTATTTTGTATTTAGGAATGCCATCTTATTGGTTTAGTAAAAGCTCTTTATACCAATTTTCCTTTTAAAGCTTTAAAATAGATATTTTTTTATCCTTTATTAGATAGTTTAGATCTTTTATTAGATACAGTTTCACTTCTCTAGACTGACTTTAACATGTTAAATGTTAGTTTGATAAAAATGCCAAAAATGACAATTTGGCGGTTATGTGCCGGGCTATTTCCTGACCAGGCAACTAGCAGAACCTTAAGGGGAAAGAGCGAAGAAATAGTCTGGTAAATAAGTCCCCCTAAAATGCCGAATTGTCATTTTTATACTTCAGTTCTTATACGGATTAAACAAACAAGACATAAAGTGTTAAGAAGAAAAAGTAAGCTTCATCACAAAAGAGTTTCCAGAAAGACATTAAAACAGTGTAAGTGTAAGATCTGGATAGACACAGTATGTGTTCAGCTTTAGTGTGAAGTCCTGTCTCAGCTGTGAACGGCTGAATGAGTGACTTTACGGCACTGCATGCTCACCTGTAAGAGCCAAACATGACTTTCTCTCCATCCACCAGCATGTATTTGGAGCACAGGGAGCCGGGCAGCTTTCCAAACGACAGGGCCAGCCCTGCACCTTTCACCATCCGCACACGGAGATTCTGCGGAGAAACACCCGCTTAATTACACCCATTTCAACAGGCTTAGCGTCGTGCGGGTGAGCCTGGGGAAACGCACTCAGCCACAGCTAGCGCACCTCCTCTGCTATATCATGCATGACTGATCTGAGTAACTGCCAAGTCAAACTGTGCTGTCACACCTTGCAACATAAGGTCAACTCTCTCTCTCTCGAGAAATAACTGGTCAAACCCAAAGCCTTTGGACACACATGTTTACTTAAAGGGAAGAGAAAGGGAAGGAGGCGTGAATACAGAGTACACATTGGGGGGAGGCTTTCCTCCGTCGTCAGCCGCGGTGTGGGACGAAAGCGTCGAGTTACAGCCTTCGGACCTGTTCTCAGGATCTCTGAATGTTCCCTTGTAAGCGGTGAGAGTAACAGAACCCAGGGCTCTGAAAAGGCCTTTCACAGCCTTATCACCTGACACCACAACGGGCCAGGTACTCCAGAGCTCCTGGTAAACTAGACGGGAGCCACAAAACTCTGCATGCAGGCAGATAAGGCGGCGCTGTGTCCCCGTGGAGATGGGATGGCTCGGTGAACTGCTGTTCGCTCCCTTAATCTAGATCAGCGCTCACCGTCACTTCTCAGGTTCCGCAACGCACAGAACAGTATCAAATGTTAATTCATACAAGTAAGATGATTAGATTTAACCCTTAGATGCATAGGTGGGTCGAAAAGGACCTGGGAGGTCTGTTTGTGTAACACTTCAGCATTTCATATTCCAGGGATTCCTCAAACATCTTATGTATGATACTGAAAATATGTATTCACCTCTTTTGCGTTTGAAGAAAAGTAGATTTTTGTCTTATTACCCCATTTTTCCAAAAGGGGGTCAACCATGTATGCATCTCCAATGGAAATCTACAGGGATACACTCGTTTTTGCCTCCTACAAACGCCACAAAGGAGACAGTAAAGGCTCCCGTTACGCCTGAGCTGTAGTTAGATTGAAACTATATATACTATATATATATATCATTTTTAAAGCAAAATGTGTTTCTTTAAAACCCAGAATGTAATATGGCACTTAAATGCACTAAATCGGTTTAGTTTTTACAGATAATATTATAAACAATGTAAGCAATAAAAATGTAGATTTTTCAAAAATAAAAGCCAATTAGTTGTTCATTTTAAGAGACGGGTCTTATTTGCTCTTTTGCATATTCACTATTGCTCGTTTAAAAAGGCAAGCTTACTTCTTATCCGACTACGCAATAATAAATAAATAAAGGGGAATCTAATAATAAGCTGTTTAACATGACAGTCGCACTTGGATGACTATTCTGTGAAAGCGTATCTGCTATTATAATCAAATCACCCCATTTTACAGCTTAGTAGCTCAGTAGAATAGAGAGACAGATCCCATTATTTGAAAGTTAGATCATTTGATTTCGAAAATGCAAATACGCCTTCCAATCTTTAAATAATGCTGGTATGAAATTCAAATGGGTATTATTTTTAGAGGACGTGTCACAACAGCATATACATATTATTAACAAATTCAATTGATTTTAATATGGGTAATTTTTTCTCCACATATGGTAGAGTGCAGGTTCCAATGACCTTTGTAGCTAAGGGCTAAGCCAGTTCAACCATATCACACACACCAAAAAAAATATTTTCCCACGTACCCCGATCGCTTTTTCTGCAGAGGATTTGGGATCAAAACATCTGAAAAACTCAGTAACACCCTCTCTTTGTAACGCCAGTGTCCATGTAAATCATACTTATTAATGCACAGTCCCTTTTATTCTTTTGGTAGAAAATAAAAATTAAAAATTGTTTTTAAAACTGTGTGTGAGAATTATCCAGCTCATCCTGGACACCTTTCCTGTTGAGTTTCAATGGTTTGAGCACAGAAAATGTGAAAATCCCCTTCACCGCAACAGATATCATCGGCAGCAGAGGTCTGAAAACCTTGGCAAAGAAACCTGACAAAGATCTGCACGATACCACGAGGGGTAAAGTGGGAAAGTGTCACGCCATTCTTTTAGGTTTTTGTGGTTTGAATGCACTGACCCTTCAAAAAAGACCCGCTTACTATACGTTCGAGGAATAAAACTATTTGATTAGGCTATTCATTATCATGTTTAAACATGTCAGAGGTTGTATAACGCCACACTCTCAGGTAATATACGACACATGACACTTTTGAATCAATGAGACTTCGTGCACTCGCTGCCATTGTCTACCAAAGGAGGTGACCCGCTGAGGTGCTTTCGTCCAAACTTTCCGTGCTCTTTTGCCCTTTGTGTATTCTGTTAGCGAGCCGCCTCCCTCTGTAGCGCCCTGTCATGCTCCCCGGTGTGTGCTGAGCTCACGCGCCTCACCCGCAGATGCACTGCATTAATCTGCAGCCGAGCGCACATATCCAGGAAGTGGGGCACTCCCCTGGCCTCCAGCACAGCGTAGACAGCCACCCCGCGCCGTGACGAGGCGTCCAGCAGGTCCTGGAGGATCTGCAGGTCTGTCAGGAGGTCCATGACTATGGCCACCACCTGGGGAACAGCAGCAGTGGATACGTGTACATTTACTCAAGTACAAATCTGAGATACTTGAACCTTGCTTGAGTGTTTCACTTCAGCTCAGGGGGGAATATAGGACTTTTTCTTTGACACCTCTACTTTGCAGATTGAGAGTTTACCTTCAAATTACATGATGATGTTATAAAATAGGAATTATTGTTATAAAACTGGTGGTTCTTAACCTTTTGTGTCAGACATTCCCCCACAGCCCAATCAGATCGGTCTCTATCCATTAGCTGTCTTTTTCTAATCGTTTAACCATCCATTAGTCTCATCTATTATATATTACGTTAACATTTAATTTCTACTGTTCGTTCAATGCTTTTAGGTAACTACTTCAACTGTTTATCCATCAATTAGCTAACTCTTTCTACTGTTTGTATCCATTACTTTTAGCAAACTGTTTTTGTCCGATGCTCTTCAGCCGACTCTTTCAACTTCTCTGCTCGCTTGCTAACTAGTTCTCCCATTCCCTCAACATGTGGCGGTCAGGTGCTACAACTGACTCTTTATGTGGATTTACTTTTTTTTTTTTTCAAATTAAAATCAAAATGTCCTTTTACTTTCTTTTCAGATTAGCTGAGCTACTCCACAATCACGTGCCGCAAAGCCACTGCAGCGGTAACCCCCGGGCTCCCACTTTACATTTCCACTATGATTTTCTGTATTATAATACTTTTACTTTAAGGAAACGCTTCCATTAATACCTACTTCAACTTAACATTTTTATAAGTTTATTTTGGATTGCTATTTTTACTTAATACGTCCTCCTCCACTGCAGCACTGGACAGCACGACAAAGAACCTCTTGCCCATATGAAATTCTGGTGTTGGGCGTGTTCACACGTTGTCTACGAAACAGCAGCAAGTGTGAACAAAAGCTGGATTAAGGTTCCTTTTCCTCTTAACCATTTGGTTTCCCTGTAAAGCATCCCCGACCTGTGAGCCGTGTGCACGTCGCTGATGTCCCATCTGGGGATTTCTGGGCGTTTGGGTTCAGAGCAGCCATCGTGCAACATTAAGACTCGTAACCGCTTCTCGCCGCCCGCACTGTCACAGCACAATGGCACTGAGACAGTAGCCCGTTAGTAGTGTTATGATACAAAATGTAAGCACATGATTTACAGAGAAAGTAACAGTTGATAGTTCAGGGGAACTTGTTTTTCCAGGTGATTAAGAAGGTTACTCAAGACAGTTTGGACACAGTCCAGCAATGGCTACGATTAACGTGCACCGCTAATTACTGTGCGTGTCTGAATTCAAAGCCATTACATAACAATGGAGGATCTGACGAGCGGGGCTTTCCGTTTTCGGTATATTCAGCGCCTCTGTATATTTCATTAAACAAACATGATGACTATTTGCAGTGGCGCCTTTCCCGGCCACACCGTGTTTTTACATCCTTGAGCGCAATTTTGTTTGATCATGTGAGGCTCCTTCCATTTCCTCATTGCGGCTCTCGTGTGCATGCTTGGATCCAACAGCCTCCAAAACACGTTTTCCTGGCAGACACCTATATGTGGCAGCAGCTCGGCCGAATTTTCAATGACATCAATCATTGAAAGTAAACCGCGTGTGAGTCTAAGTGAGGTATGTGTCAACAAATACTCATCGTAACTGCTCATTAGATTGTCTGTTAAGAAACCCATTTGTCCAGGGAAGGAGACAGTGGCAGTTATAGTTAAACCTGCTGACTTTGGGGATCAACCTGACTTTTCCTCATGTGCCACCACGAGCTTCGAATGTGTGGTGTTGAGTGAAACGCGTCCGGGACAACCACCGGATGCGTTGCCATGAACTTTGGCGCACACACACACACACACACACATTCGTGTTCCCATCAGGATGAATTGTGGTCACTTTGGAGATCCCTTAAAAAAGGAATAGTTCGACATTAAGGGGCCAGTGCACTCCGTCAGAACTGCTTTTCGGTTGGCCAAACCGCTCCGGAAACCCCCGGCCCCCCACATCCTTTCAACGTCTATACTCGGGGGGGGGGGCTGCGTCCAATGATTTCTGCAACTTTCCGGAAAAAACGACAATCTGACACTCACGCCCACTTCACACAGCAACTGGGAGGTGAGAAACTAAGTAGGGTTTGAACTTTTCTCTCAAGTTCTCAATTGTCCCACAACTATTTCTTTCACTTTTTGTATGAACAACTGAGTGCAACACTATGAACGCCTTCCAGGAGAAACACCTCACACCTCGTAAGGACTAGTTCTTTTCATATCTCGGCTCTTAGTCTCGTTAGGATTCTGGTGCAGTGAACTGCCTTATTCCGCATGGTTTGACAGAGATAAAGACCGCATTAAAAACAAGATTATCTCGCCCGAACAGCAAAACCTTTCATTGCTTTTTCAAACACAAGGCTCTAAGGCTGCATGTGGATTTGAACGAGCTGCTCGACATTTCCCGCGAGGCTGCTCCTTTTCTCTTGAGTCTAGTGCAGTCAGAACGATCATAATTGTCCACGTGTCACGGAGAGAGCCACCTGGCCCGAAAACCATTTCTGCTCGCAATCCAAAGCTCATTTTTAAACATAAACTACACACAGCTGGGCTTCGTCTATTTGAACTTCAGGGTACCGAAATGCAGAAGTACTCTCTCGAGTACTTGGCAGGCTTTCAAGGGCGGATGATTTACTTCACCTCAAGTGTAGCAATCTCGCCGTGTGATCAGTTAATTAAGCTGTCAGGGCCCTGAGTAGGCTACTGTAAACAGTTAATAAAGAGGATTAACTTATGTGTCAAAGTATGCTTATTCATTCACCTACAGGAGCTCGGCAGCGTGGCCGCTTTCAAACAGCTCTGACTAACCGCTCCCTCAGTCATGCGCGGCTGTCTGGTCCGGGTAAGTTTACTGTCCCCTAAAAGAACAACAACAGCCCCGCCTTCTTCGTGCCAGTCAGAACAAACCCTGTCTCCTTACCCTGCAACTATAGCCTCTGGCGCAACACGGCAGACCAATCACAGTTTGCACACCTTAGAGATCAACCAATCAGTGGGAAGCCGTGGGAATCTCCGAGTGGGTGAGGGAGTAAAATAAATGAGAGGCTTATTAAGTTCCAACCCTTAACCTGGGCTGCAGGATCGCGGGGGAGGCTGAACAAGTCTTTAGCTTTCCGCTGCAAGTCCTGATGTGAAGCTGACATTTAGAGCTGCTCGGCCCTCCTGCATCTGCGCCACGTATGACTCAGCTTGTCAGAACTTGCAAGTGACTCTCCCAGTGATGGAGATTTTTATTATTGATGCCACGGGCTGGGTTAACCCTTCACTGTTCCCCCGACTTACTGGAAGATTCGGCATGTGCAAAACATGATTCTGTGTGCACATATTCGGTTTTATAGGTATCCCCTATATGTTTCTGTTACATAAAAAGGTAAGCCGGTTATGCAGTTGCTGCAACTTAAAGTAGTGGTAAATGACTCTGTATCTGATTATACTGCATTCTACTGTACAGTACATAATATGCAACAATTTAAAAGGCACATCATAATCATCATTTGGTTAGTACATTTTTTTCTTATGATAACCCTCTAGAAATACACTGACAACATGTGAGTGAAGACCCATTTTGAGTTAAAGATCAGTACATTTTCGAGATCAATTTGTATTAAATTCAATTTTATTTGTGTAGCCCACTATCACAAATCACAAGTTGCCTCAGAGGGCTTTACAATCTGTAACATACGACACCCTCTGCCCTTAGACCCTCAATTCAAACAAAGAAAAACTCATCTGGGTTTAAAGCAATGTTACAATATACACACAAAGAATGTCTGACCTGTATCGCGAACTGGCAAATGCGCGCAGCACTGTGTCCAACCGTTACGCACTTCAGCAGTCAAATGGCTCTTCACAGATGTTAAAGGAATAGTTCGACATTTTTAGGAAACACGTTTCATTCGCCTTCTGGCAGAGACGACCCAGCGTCACCTTGGCTTAGCATAAAGACTGGAGACAGGGAGAAACGGCTAACCTGGCCCGGTCCATAGTGACAAAATCTCACAAATGAACACGTCATATCTCGTAGAAAAACCCAAGTGTAAAAATGACAATTTGCCATTTTATAGGGGGGGTTTGTGTCGGATTACTTCTGGGCTCTGACCATTGGCGAGACCTTGATATCACAAGCTAAGAAATTACTAACCCAGGACTCGGAGTAAGTCTGGGGGGGAAATCCAAACCAAAAGGGAAACCGTTCCAGTGTCCGTCTGCGTGGACGCGCGCCTTTTTTTTTTTAAATACAGCCAATCCAGTCTTGCATAAAGCCGCCGCATCTGTCGCCGGCAGAACGGACGGGCAACGACGACATCAACAACGACAATGGCGGACTAACGGTTCGTTTGCGTTTGGTTAGCACTGCAGGGTCTAATTCTAAGTTTGCAACCTGGCATTGGTGCGGCACGTCGTCGGTGTGCGCCCGGTATTGCTTGGGCCACCTCAGCGTCCTCGGTCCAAAGGCCGCCCGAAGCGCGGGTTTTGGACGAGTCCCAGTCAAACCAGCGGATGGTGGGACACTTTCAAGAGCGGGACTGTGATGTTTGAGGCGTGGAAGGGACACTTCCATATAGGGCTGCAGTCTTTGTCAAAATCGCAATGTGGCCAAGTGCAGGAGGTGCAAATGTGCGACAAAACAGCAGGATAATGAAGGGCGGTGGTGCTGCAGAGACAGCGGCTGGCCAGCAAATCGTGTTCTCCAGGTGGAAGATGAAAAAGTGACCATTCCCGCTGATCGTGAATCACACCACAGTCGTAATAGCTGTCAACCAAATCCCAAGAGGACTTTTTTTTTTTTTTAAACCATACGTCGTGCAGCCCTACTTTCATATGTCCAGAGCACCACTGGCATCTTGGAGCGAGCGCCTTCGTCCTCACATCGTAAGCGTTGCGAACAAAGGCAGCCTGGACGCTTTACCACCACAGCGCCACAGACTCCGAACAGCAACCCACGTCAGCTTTCCCGCTAAAGCCCCGCTTCTTGTCTAACTTACAAACGCGGAACACGCCTCGCGTGCCGCGCCATCGCTTGCTGAGCGCGCGACCGACGTTCAGCGCGGAAGAGCGCGCACTGGACCGCGAGCGGCAGTTCGCAGACTGGACAGCTAATTAGCCGCTAATCAGCACATGCAATTAGAACGTGCAAACGGTGCCTGCACATGGCCCCCGTGTGTGGTTAGATGCTGCCGTGGTCCGCTGCCCTTCGACGCCACCAGCTGCCCGCCCACGCGACGTTACTGCCTGGTTCCCCGCGGTGTAACGCCGGCACCCTGTTTCCTGCCAGACGAGGCGAGCAGGAGCATTGCTGGTGTTTCCCCAAAGAGCTTTTATGACCCGTTTAAATAATAATTTTTTTTAAAAACAAAAAAACTATTAACAATACATTTGACATTATTTTTTGATTTAACAAAAAAAGGGATGATAAATGTGATCATCAGTTGGACTTTCAAAAAACAACAACCCTGAATTGTCCTTTTAATGATCTATATATTTACTCCAGGTTTGACGTCTCCACCAGCGTTATGACTTCTACTCAATTAAAACTGTCAGCAACGTCGGGCCTTCGTTTTTACGACTTGGTTATGATGAAATAAATCTGTGCGTACCGCGCATCTTTTAGGCTACTCTGAAACTTAAAGTGTGTCTCCCGTGGATTAAATGCTTTAAGCCTCAGACTTCAGCTGCCATTTATTACAGGCTGCCTCGCGTATTCACAACGACGGGACAGTAATTGCTCTCAGCTCGGGGGGTCTTTGTCACATGCGCACCTGTAGCCGATCATTTGGCATATTTCAGCACTTTTATTATTCTGATGGAGGCCACGCGGGTTTGGGACTTTCTACATGAAGCACAAGAAGCCACTGGTACGTTTTATTGCACGGCCGGTTATTTCCAGTGTCATGAACACGTCTTCCTTTTGTTTTTTTTCTTTTTTTTAGGGCAACCTGTAGACGTCAGCAACTTGAGGCCTTTGTTTTTACCTTTTTGCTTTGCCTTTTAGCGAGAGACTACGCATAAACTAGGGCTTTGGGATTCAGCAGATCCAGCGTGCTTTTCCCTCAAACTGAACCTGTAAATCTGTTTAGTCCACCTGCCTCCTGAAGTTCACCGCATGCGTCATAGAAAGCCTCGGGGGTTTTTAGACTTTCATCTGCAACTAACTTGATAATTGATTTGTTGCATAAGTCATTTTTCTTGGCACAAATGCCAAAAAGTCCTAAATTGTAGCCTCTCAAATGTGAATATTTGATGCTTCAGTCTGTGTTATAAATGTAATATGTTTGCCTTTGGGACTGTTGGTCAGACACAAGATATTTTTAAGACGTCACCTTTCACTTTGGAAAGCCGGGATGGACGTTTTTCACTATTTTCTGACATTTTGTGGACTAAATGGTTAAGTCAATAATAGATTATTGGATAATGAAAATAACTCTTTGGCTGTTTTTGCTCTTTTTGCCTCAAGTTTTCCGCCCGATTCTCACATTAAACAAAAGGTATTAAATACAAGTTCTTACAAGTCATTGTGTTTTTTTTTATTGAGCTATGTATTATTAGAGCCATAAACGTCGGGAGAAACACGGCCAGAGGTAAGAATAATTTAAATTTGGAAATGGCAAATTGGGCAAACTGATGTTCAACATTCATAATGATGATGTCTAACTTGTCACAGCACACTGAGCGTTTATTTGCATTGGATACAGCTTGAAAAATGTGGATTTGCTTTCATTTGATCAAAGAAATCCAAACCTTTTGGACTTTTTGTTTGCAGTGCACGCGTTTCTTCTTCCCATTGTAATACAGGTGTAACAGTTACCTTGTGCGCTTCCTGTATGAGTCTCCTCACCACCTCCTTGATGTGCGGCCCGGCCTCTTTGGGTGGGTGGGTGTGCACGGACACCCGGGTCACCCCCTTGTAGAGGCCGCTGCTGCCCGGCCAGCCGATGTCCAGAGACGGGACCTCGGTGTCGGACATCTGGGGCCAGTAGGTGGAGTGGACCCCGGAAGTCCGCGCTGGAGGACGCCTTGGACTTGTCATGCTCTCCGGACTCCGAGTCACTGTCCGTGTCGTATTCGTGAAACGTCTCCCGGAAGAAGCTCACCTCCCTGGCGGAGAGGAAGTCCTTGATGTTGTCCTCCCTGAGGCGCATCTTGAAGGCGCCGTCCCCGTTCCGCAGGAGCTGCTCCAGAGCCGCGCGCTGCTCCTCGCTGTAGTAAAACTCCGGCCTGGACTCCGGGACCTTCTCGTTGACGTGCTCGTCGTCCATGCACACCAGCTGAGACACCGCCATAGCAGATAAAAGTCCCCCCCCCCCCGCCCGCAACAGTCGCTCCTGAGCCGCCGCTGCGCTTCAACACAGCGATAACTGTGCGCACAGGTACGCCAGGTGCTCAGGTGAGGACCGCAGGTAGAGGCAGGAGGCGGGGCCGAGTATACAGCGTGGGAGGCAACGTGGCGGCATAAAGCCAGCCGCGTTATTGCACAACGTCCGGTTACAAAACCTTCAGAATAAAAAAAACATTAGGCGTTGTTTTGGCAGCTGTTCCAGTTGTCTCACTAACATTAGAAGTGTTTACTGGCTTCACAGCAAACACCACCTTTATGTTGGTGAGGTTACATTCTTATTCTGAGCTAAACAAATTATAAAAACATTTAAATACATTATTTTTTAACTACCTTCACTCATGCTGACACTAAAGATATACTTGTATATTAATGACCAAAGTAGCTAGTTACATTTACTCAAGTACTGTACAGTTTTGAGGTAGGCCTACATGTACTTTACTTGAGAATTTCCATTTTACGGAACTCCACTACATTTATCTGAAACGTGTATTTACTAGTTACATTATAAAAACGTGATAAACGTACAAAATCCTTTAGAAACAATCAGCATTTA
>CM022470.1:3255771-3269510 GCA_011952105.1 Coreoperca whiteheadi | reverse complement strand
TGTGTGTGTGTGTGTGTGTGTGTGTGTGTGTGCGTGCGCGTGGGTAAATGAAAGGCACTTTGTGAAGCCCTTAAAAGTGCCGCAGTGCATTTAACATCAATCGCTTGTAAATATATCAGCCTGGGTGCGTCGACACTGACGGGGGTTTTACAGACAAACGGACGCTATGTGGCTACATTCATCATGGGCCGTGTCTGTTGTCCAACATGGGATTAAGTGAAACGCAGCAACTCCAACTATAAACTTAAGTCTTAGGAAACGGGAACTTTGAAGCGATGAAATGTCATTTAAATAAACAGGTGTCAGAGTAAGGTGGCTTCCCACCTTCATCTAAATCTCAGGATGAAATGAAGACCTTAAATTTCCTATAAACACTTAATTTCTGATTTGCCGCGACAGACGCGTGTGTTTACGTGTCGGTGAAGTTATTTGAGGATAGATGCATTAAAAGGGGAAGGGGTTACACCACAGCTACCTTCTGGGTAACAAACGTGAACATTTTTGGACTGCATGAGTTAATGGGGAATGCACCTTTTTTGGGTGGTGGTGGTGGTGGTGGGAGGGGGGAGCAGCTGCTACATCCTTTAGAGGAGCCCGTCTCTGATCCAGTGGAGCTTTTATTTTGAAGGCTAACTTTCCTCACTTCTGGCTGCCATCATGCAGCTGGACCAAGACTTAAATCCCTTAATAAATCAGTTGCAGGGTTCTATAGAAATATCACAATAAGGCAGTCTGCTGTTGTTCATAGGAAACAAAAATGCCATGAAGGGGGAAAGAACCTTCACAGTAAGTCCATCAGTGGTTTTTCTTTCTATGAATTTCCCCAGAAGGCCGTCATCGCTCAGAGTTAGATGTAAACAGCCAAAGACGTGATAATAAAATGATTTTATTTCCAAGTAGATGAGCTGCGAGGAAGTTACACGTCTATATTAAGCATTCAGACTTCATGAGAAATCTACAAAACGTTTTGCGGTATAAAACACGAGTACACTTACAACGTGCAGCGGTTCCTGTGTGCCAGCTAAAACACGAAACCAGGTTTGAGGAGATCCATGTCAGTGCGTCTCTGCTCCTTTGTAAATAAGTGACCAAAACTGTTCAACGAAACCTGCACAAGCACCACACTGAGCGGCAGCATACATGTGAATATTATCTGAAAACAACACCTGACTCACAGTCCTTCGGGCACCAGCTCTTGATGAAGTGCCGACATGCTTTGCAGCAATTAGGTGAGTCACGGACTGCTCGGCGTTTGTGTGCAAAAACACAAATGCAGGGCCGTTGCACCTGCGGAGCGAGTCTGCGAACGTGTTGCAGGCGTATTAAGTGCGTCGCCTGGGGTGTTTTCTCACTGCAGTATCGTGTAGTTGGCAGGAAACAGCCCGCTTCTCCCCCGCAGCCTCCCTTTCCACCACGACGCGTCAGAGCGGTCCAACACCTCGATGATGTCGCCGGCGCAGAAGCCGAGTTCGTCGTCTTCCTCGGCGGTGAAGTCGTACAGCGCCTTCACCTGCACCGAGGACGCCCTCTGTGGGACAGCGGAGGGAAGGAAAGCAAGCCGCGATCAACACGCCGCAATCAATACAACACATCTGCAGTGTTGCAGACACGTTCAATGCTTGTGCTGGAGCGTTCACCTTTATTTATGATGATAAAAGCATTTCAGCAAATAGAAATGTTTGACCTCAAATTACAGAGAAATGAAATTACTAATTTGTCTGAAATTTATTTTAATTGTTCCCTCTAAATAATAACTTTAAAGCACTTTAAATACTAAAACATGGTTTAAAATGTGCCCGCTTAATTTCACTCGGTTTTCTGTTCCCTATTGTATCTTTGCTTATTATGTTATTGTGTACACTTCAGCACTGAAGGAACATCCCTTCATTTATGCGGAGGAGTGTGTGTGGAGTGAATGGCCTTGGCAGCAACATGCTTTTATTAAGGGAAGTCAAGAGTTGAAGGAATAGGGACGAACGGAAAGACGGCGATAAAGTAAATGCACAAATTACAGAATTTAGGGAACAAAACTGGTATTTTGAGTGCATAAACTGCTAATTTGATGGAATACATTGGCATTTGAGGCCACGTATTACTAATTGGAGGATTTACAAAAAATGATGCAGAAATGATGAAACGAGTCAACTGACAGAGAATGAATCAGTTATCAGGTCAGTCGGGAAGGAAATAAAGTCCAGTTCCAGTTTCAAATGAGAGGATTTGTTGTTTTTCTCTGTTTTATATTATTATACACTGAATATCTTCTGGGATTTTTTCTTTTTCTTTCAGATTAGTCGATTATTGAAAGAAATAATATTTGCTGATAATAATCATGAGCTGTTGGCCCCGATTCGGACTACTTGAGCCAAAGCCCCAGCAGATGTGTGAGGCGCGTTGGTCCCTCGGCAGAGGAGCAAGGGCGGCAGGCTGACCTGAGGGAGAGGCAGGGTTTCAGACGTGCGGCGGGGAGGATAGGCGGAGCTGACGGGGCTGCTTCTTCCTGTGTGGCCGATGGTGTGGGCCCGCTCCTCCAGACCCGCTCTTTTAGCCTGGAAATCGAGGACAAACGCCACACTTACACACGGACAGCCAGATGTTACAGTGTATGAGTCTCAACGACAGAGAGCTGTGATTCCCCACTTGCTTGGGGGCACCAGGAAAGATTGTGGAGTATTTCAATTGTTTTGAAGAAGTAGAAATTACATTTGAGAAAAATATGTATCCGCAGATTGAGAAGGTTGTAACGCTATTACACTATTTGTTGCGACTGAGTGTGAAATCCAGTTAGCAGGCGAGCAGGTCTTAACAGCTAGCTGAAAGGGATGGATCAACGGTTGAAAGGGTGAGCTCAAAGTAATGAAAACAACTGTGCAAATAGCTATTTAAAAGTAATGGATACATGGCTGAAACCACTGACTGTATATGAAGATGGACGACATGACAGCTCCTCAAAAAAGTGAAGCCAAAACCTCTCGATCGCCCCCGGGTGGCTGGCGGCAGCATAGGTCATAAACCCCGCCCCCTCCAAGTTAGCGGATGGGACACGAGCCAAACTAAAAACTCAAAGTAAATACATTTTTCCCAAGGATGGTTTCTGTCAGTTTAGGTAGTTCCTATCCCGCTGCTGTGCGGCCAAGGGTTTGTTTTTCAGATACGTTTGGTTCTGATTAGTTATTTGATGCTATAAAAAAGGGGGTTTCACGTCATGATTGACAGCTGAGGCCGGCTCGGGCGTGTGGGCGGGACCTCGATACCGCGGCTCCAGGCCCGATCACTACCGCGCAGTGACGTCACGATGGCAGCTGCCCAATCCGGGATCTTTGGGCATCACTTTTGTACAGTGGGAGGAAGTGGAGACGCGTCGTCCCCCTGTATATACAGTCTGTGGTTGAAACATTCTACTTCTGCTACTCCAGGTGGTATTATGAATGGAAACCTGACCAAACTGACTTAAACGCTGGCAGCTCGACTGTATGAAGATATTGTGACTATCTGCCTGTGTCTAACTGGTGGTGTTAAAAGTGTTTATTCGAACGACCACGTTAGGAACATGACGAGGGGCTACGTCAGACGGATAGACCAGAGCGGCGTCGCGGCGTCGAGAGGAGAGAACCGCGCTTTCCCACAGCGAGAGAAACAGGAAAATGCTAGAAAGCTGTTGTGTAGCAGGTTGTAAAACGAATGAGCATACACGAATCCAGATCTCCGGTTCGCTCAGGTTTCGTGCGTAGAATACCCTGCGCGCCGTCCACCGCTGAACAACGTGCGAGCCTCTAGAGGAACGGCAATTCTTCATTTTGGCGGAATTGTATAAAATTGGCTTCTGTCGCTTAAATTACGCCGAAAAAGAAACTAAAAACACCCGTAATAATCAACCAAGGCTCTCACGCTGAGATTTCAGGCGTATAAGGCACATGAATGTTCACCGTCAGTTAGGGGCGCAACGGATCGCAGTTGATCCACGACCCGCGGCTCGGCACGCACGTGACCCGCGGATTAATTGCGCTTTTTTTTTTTTTAAACTAGTGGATTGATCTAAATTGTTTAGCGATCGCAGAGTGAAAGATAGTTTTTCTGCTGATGTCGCTTTTTAAGTAATTGCGTTATTTTAAACTCGATGCTGAGTTTCAGTGAAACTACCCACAACGGTCATGGGTTCAGTGAACGGGTCATGTTAATTAGTCAACAATGGCTCGCGGCGGAGCAGAAGAACTTGAAAAGCCTCCCGCATCATTTAAATCGCACTCATGGGAGCATTTCGGCTTCCCCGTAAAATATAATGATGACGGAAGAAGGGCGGTGGGACAAAACCGTAACGGTGTGTTACCGGTCAACCTGAATTTATTAAGTGAACGCTCAGGTTCAGGCAAGGCAGCAAAATAACTATTAGACATGAATATAAAGCAGAGGCTTGTTTAACACGATAGGTCCAGGAGGTTTCAGGGGGCATATAAAAGGAGCTAGAAAGTGCGCACCAGCTGGCTGGGAGGCTGGTCTGAGGCTCTGCGCGGCGACGCGGCGACGGCTGCAGCCGCGTTACGTTGTTCCGGCAAACTCCCCCTCTTCACCTGCTGGGGAGGAAGCACACAGGAAGCAGATGACAGCACGCACGTGACATCAAAATAGGTACCTCAGGAACTACAGTAGAGTGGTGAAAGAAGCACGGCGGCTGTCATATCTATTTATATGTTCGCAAATCAAATGCTCTTCACCCGATGTGCACAAAGACGAGTTCGCCCCGCGGCAGGTATCCACAGGGAGGTGAGCAGAAATATATCCACAGCATTTGCGTAAACGGAACCAAAATCAATTCACCGTCAGGGAATACTCAGCATTTTGGGAAGTAGACTTGTTTTAGCTTTTGTTTTTCCCCTTTTTCTCTTTTTAGACTAACGAGACAAGCAGGCCACACTTTGCCATCGGACCATCCTGTGCGACAGTAAATGCATCGTGCTCATTTAACTTCCCCAAAAAATGGACTGAAACTGGTGTGCAAAGTTGCCGAGGATACAAATTAAAGATGCAGTAAGGAATAGTTAGAGCTGAAGTGAGAGGTTTATGAATGAATGAATACATTAAACAATGAATCAATGATCACTTTGATTCATAAAGCAACATTTTCATCACATTCCCTCCAGGCCACAACTTCTCCAATTGCTTGATTTTCTCTATTTCTACATTCGTGAAATGCAATAACTTTGTTTGTCACTCCAGTATTTTTGAACAGTTTAGAGAACAACTGATTATTTAATAGGAAGGAACATGAAAGAGCGACTCAGACCACGCTAGTACTTTGAATACACAACACTATAGACTGCTGAAACGTAATAACAGTCTTCAGATGCGCAACAATTCAAACAAGAGTTAAGATGTAAATATGACCGTCAATTCGGGTCCCTGTGGTTCTTAAAACTGCTCGGGGATTTGAACAGGTTCACCAACAGCGTGAACACACGTGGCTCAAGCTCAGACCTTTGAACTGGACTTACTGGACAACCACTTCTGATTGTTTTGTCTTCCTCCGTCTCTCTCCTTCTAGCTTCTTTGGTTTCAGTTCCGTTTCTGGAGCTTCTCCTTTACATGAGCCTTTAAGGGCACATAGTCGGGTCGCTCTGCCTCTTGAGTTTTGTACATTTTTCTAACAAACGCGACAAATGTGATGATTTGCTCAGGTTGAGCAGGAATGGCTTCAAATTGTTTCTGTATTTAACAAATCTGCATTCAGAGGCAATAATCAAACGACACACTATACCTCCAGGAGCCAATATGAGCCAAGAAATGTCCTTGATTCTCTCATTTCAATGAAAAAAAATAAATATATATATATATACTTGCAGATCTTAACAAGCTCAGAGTGCCATTACGCAGTAGGGCCCGTTTTAGGACCTTTACATTAAACCCTTGAAATGTAGCTGGTTTGATATGTGACACCACAACAGGAACAGGTACATTTCAGCAGATTAAAATAAATAATATTCATAAAAACCCCGTCGAATCTGACTCCTTTCAGCTAGATTCGATTTCATTCGACTTGTGTTCTGTTGTGAAACAAACACCTATCAAGCCCGGCACAAGACATGGGCAAAAAATAAATGAAGTAGAACAAGGTTAAAACTATAAACAGCACGTAACGCAAACATATAACTGAAGCTGCTGCTCCTCTGCTATGTAACAGACTCAGTGTTGTGACACAGATTCAGTTATCATCGGAGTTACCCTATATAGAAATAGTACATATTCTAAAATCACTGGTTCCAGCTTCTTAACTGTGAATATGTTGTGGTTTTCTTCGTCTCGTATGATAACAAGCACTTACCGACTGGGCCATGGATGGGCTCTTACTGTCAAAGCTGCCATCGTTGAGGTAGATCTCCCTGGTTTTTGAGATGGAGGTGTTCTTGTAGAACTCAACCAGCTTGTTTAGGGAGGTGAACTTCTCAGACCACAGGAAGTACTGGCCTTTGTTGTCTTTCATCACTTTGAAGTGCTGAACGTCGCTCTCGTGTCTGGGAGGAGATAAAGAACGTGTCGTTAAAGCGTCCTATTAGCCGGGCCTGAACAGATGATGACTCCCTGAGCTCCGGCAGTCCGGAGGTTCGGCTGTTTCCTCGGGTGGCTTTTCCTCTGCTGGTCAGCGTACAAAGCTGCAACATCAACGTTTACTACAACGGCATGCGTCCCATCCTGCTCGCCATAATGGGACCCATCAATCAGCAACCACAATTAAGAGCAGGGCATATTGTGCAGCCTTTGCACTGGTGGACTTAGTGGCTGCAGGCAGACTGAGGGAAACTACCTGAACCTCATGTTGGAAGGCTGCTACACTCTAGCACTGCTCCTGCAGCCGTCTCCTGGTTGCAAATACGGGAAGTCCTGCAGAATTTGCAGCACATTAGAGAAACTAAGAGGGCGAGATGATGAGTCAGAGTTTACTTCTTTTATATATATTTGATGGGTGCAGAGGGGAAATATTGGTTTACTGACAGTTAAATCAGGCTACTCAGTGTAACTGACCTTTAAACAGACTTCAATCACACTTCATGGTTTAAAAACCACCAAAGCGACAGCTAGATTAGTAATAATATTGTTTAAATTGTAATGGAAACTGTCAAGAGCTTGTATTGTCAGTGACAAAAATAAAAATCCCTGAAAGAACCTCAAATGTCTCTGAAAATCAGTTCTGTCAACCTGAGATCGTTTCTGACTGCGAGCTGATCATTTAATCACTAATAAATCTGACCGATTGCCCGTTTGGACGTAAGCCTCTGTATCAGACACATTGCTGTCTCGCTGTGAACACATTTTGGATTAGCACAACGCTAACAGGTAGCATTCGTCTTTCCGGCTAATAAATTAGCGAAGAAGGCTCAAAGACAAGGGAGTCTGGAAGTTGGTCACAGAAACCTACATAAGGAGATGAAGCTAACGTATCAAACAGATCCGCTTTCATCTGGAACTGAACTGATCCCCTTTACGCCCTTTAGGAGACAGCCAATAGAGAGATATGTGCTGTTCTCCGGTCAGCCACCTTACCTGCATGCTGAACGGCGCAATAAAGCTACAATATTCTCACTTCAGCATCAATATAAACCATGCGCACTCACTGGGACATCAATTTAAAGGCTTTTGGATGACTTTCAAGAGGAGTTTTAATGGCTGGTTTAGATTGAGACATGAAACCGGGCCCCGCGTTATTTCTGTTGTCACGCTTTCCGCTCTCGCGTTGCACACACAGTTTACAGTGATGAAGGTGGCGGATCTACCATCGAAACCCTCAGTAGTTTTTGAAACAATGGCTCTTTGATTTCAGAAAGAGGTAGACAAAAGCAGGCTTCTATTGTTGGCCATCTGAAATGCCAACTGTTGCTGGAAGATTTGATCAACTGTACCGAGCTAGCTAAGTAAGCTAACGTTAGCTCCATGAGTCGGGTGGGGAGGAAAAAAAAAATCTTCTCCCAGTGACTTTTTCTGTTTTCCAGCTGACTTATTTTAAATTGATGGTCTTGTTGGGGGGGGGTGGGTGCTACAAACATGATGCTAAGAAACTGAAAAGTCATCATCCTCAGCAGCTGGTGATCTATGAGGAAAACATGGACATAAAGAAACAGAAGACTCATAATTTCACTAGATCCTAAGATCAAAATTCATTTTTAACCTGCTACACTGATAAAAAGCTTTTCTTCAGGGTATGATGTGTTGATTTTTTTCTTTAAGACAGAGCAAAGAGAGACCATTAAGGCGCAAATAAATTTATAGCGAAAACAAACACTTTACGTTTAAGTTTATGAAAATGAGCAGAAATGACCTTGAAGGTTTTTTGGGTTTTCGGTTCATTTTCCCTCAGCCCAATCAGAGTTCCTGACTCACTTGACAGAGATGGAGAAGTCCCCAGGGGAGCTCTGGCAGCCTCGGATCACAAAGTCTCCCACATCTTTGTACCTCAGGATTTCCTCTGCAGCGCTGCGACTGGCGTTTTCCTGAAACCATCTGGACACACACACACACAGACGATATGATGCCGGCGTTCATCTGATGTAAACCACACACACACACCTCCACCTAGTGTCACGTAACCCACTGTAATAAGTACAACTTTTTTTGTTTTGTCCACAAGCCCAAAAATGACAAAGCTAGAATAAAGTCTTCCTGTTTTGACCCCTTTTTATTACAGTCTTGTTCCTGGTCTCATCTGAAAGGGAACTGTTTGGAGTTTATTATCAAAAAGTCAGAATTAGTCGGATTGATACTGAACCAAATTTACAAGCTTAATTATAAGCTTACTTTCTTTTTGTGTTTTCTCTGCAGTCCTGTTGCAAAATTTGCTTAAAATTAACTGTTGTCGTTGTGATACTGGGATCTTAAAATGGTTTTTCACGTGTAGAATCTGGAGGATTTGTGCTTTCCAATGACGTATATTTTGTAAAGTTTGAGTGAGGATTACACTGTACGCCATCCTAAATAAAGTAACAAACTCCCTTCCTGGTCCACTGCTTGTTTAACGTCTCTCACCTCGGATGTTGCATGTCGATGTAGTTTTGTGGTACGAATCCTTCGTGTCCGTTCATCTCTGCTTTATACCACTCATCCTGTGGGCTTAAAATCTGATCAGAGAAAAGTAAAAAGGCACAAGTTGTCATGCAAAGGTAATAAAACATTCTGAAGCCACGTTGAGAAAAACTCATCCTCCAGTCAACATGCACTGACCTTAATTATGTCGCCCTTTCTGAAGCTGAGCTCGTCGTCTCCTGTTGCAACAAAATCGTACTTTCCTCTGGCTTCCATCGGGGCCGGCTGAAGCGTCAGACAGGTTTAGCAAACCAAGAAAGGCGACGATCAGAGAGTCCACAACGACGGTTTCTATGCAGAGAGAATGAAAAATGAAGGCATTTTAAAATGACAAGTCTCGGCTCCTCGGCATAAAGGCACAGGGTTAAAATATGTTCCAACTTTGACTCTAAACATTGTCCCTCAAAGTGCATCTTAGACGGACTCTGATCTCTGCAGGGACACTTCTCTCTCCGTGGCGATGAGGTAGCACTGTTTCTAGAGTGATACTTACCAGCTGTGGTTCGGGGAGGGTCACGAGATTATCTTTAGGAAGTCACGAGATGATTTTAAAGCTGTTCAAAGTGTAGTTTAAAGACTGAAATTATTATATTTCTAACCTTTTCGATAAAAAGTGCTTTTTGCAGCCTGTAGTCTCCCAGAATAATCAATGAACTGTCTTCAAAGTCGTGTCTTAAAAAAACAGAAGTGTCCCTCCCAAACTCTCAAGCTTGATCAATCAATCATATCAAAACTTTATCTATATAGGATATTTCATACAGGTTAGTGTTTTACATGCCACTGACCTAGCTATTACAGGACTAGTTCGACATTTTGGGGAAGTGCGCTTATTCGCTTTCTTGATGAGAGTTAGGGGCGGTTGTGGCTTGGTGGCAGAACGGTCGCCTGCCAATCGGAAGGTCAGCAGGTTCGATACCCCAGCCATGCGTCGAAGTATCCTTGAGCAAGATACTGAACTGCGCCTTCGTATGTAATTCGCTTTGGACAAAAGCGTCTGCTAAATGTAGATGAGAAGATCGATGCCATTCTCATGCCTGTTCAGTAACTATGAAGCTACACCCAGCAGCTGGTGAACGTAGCTCAGCACAAAGACTGGAAACAGGGGGAAACAGCTAGCCTTGGCACAGTCCCATTATATTCAGAGAATGCAGACATCTCTAAGGCCCATATCTCCAAAACTCTGCAACCCATAAACAGCACAATAGGTAAGAGGAGAAATATGTATTTTTGATTTTGCGGTGAACTGTCCCTTTAAAGCTGCAGTCAGGATGGATCCCAGGACAGCAGTTATTGTATCTTGGGTGTTACATTTGGTTATTTTTCCACAGATGTGAATAAAACCTTCCCTCTGTTTGCGGTTACAGAGTGAAGGATGTGGTGAGTTATTGTGAAAAAACCCATGCAGCTGTAGAGCGCTCTGCAAGCTTACAACTTTCTTCTTTGAACTTTAGTACATTATAGGAGTGCATATAGTGCTGTAAAATACCCACTATATTCCCTTTGCGCATGGGGCAAACACACATCCCTTAGTAAAAAGATTCATCATCTTTTAATCTACACGCACAGCTCTTAAAATTAACTTCAATTCCTGAATGTTAGGCCTCACTTTTATCTTTTTTAATCTTTTGTCTTCTTGAACATATCTCAAATTCACTAAGGGGTTAAACCCTTTTGCAGTTGCCAGGGGGGTACGTGAAAAGACTGGATTAGCTCAGCTAATTTGAAACAATAGACATTACAATTAAAAGAAGAAGAAGAAAAAGTCCAGCTTGATATGATAAAAAAAACTGTTCAAACTGTTTTTCTAAAATAAATTAATAAATGAAACAGTTAGCTAAAAGTAATGGATCAATGGTTGAAACAGTTAGCTAAGTATAATGGATCAATAGTTAAAACAGTTAGCTAAAAGAAATATTGAAACAGTTAGCTAGGCATAATGGATCAATGGTTAAAACAGGTAGTTAAACGTAATCGATCAATGGTTGAAACAGTTAGCTAAGTATAATGGATCAATGGTTGAAACATTACCTACCATTTAAGCACTTTAGTTATATTTGTTAAAATTCTCTTTACATTAGTTAGTTAGTTTTATTTATTTACTGACAGCAATCAATAAATCAAAGCCTCTGAGAAATAAATGAAAAGAGTCCGGTATCTGTGGCTTTTGCAGGCCTGTAATAAGCCCAACCAATCGGCCTACAAGCCTAACACACCTGCCTTCCTGCCATACCTGCGCGCCATCTAGCTGTCTCTTAGCTAGGTTGCTCCAACATTACCTACCTTAAAACATCAATAATTAACTAAAAATTTTGGATAAAAATTGAAAAAAAGCTAAAAGTAATGGATAAATTGTTGGTAGCTATTAACAGTCCAAGTGGTAGCAATTTAAACTGATAATGTTAAATATCATCCTGTTGAATCAATTAATAACTTCAAATGAACACATTTGGAAGATGAGTTATTAATGATGGGGAACTTAAATTTATCTTACAGGGCTGAGAGGGCACATCAGGCCAATAAAGGTTGGGAAGCAGTGAATTAAACCATATAATCAGAGCAGACGAGGACCTTTATTGCAACATTATCTGGATCGCTTTTGGTAACAATTACTAGAAAGTTCTTGTAGACAGGTGTGTTTGATCACAAACTTTAAATTCAAATTGGTACCTGTTGGTGTTAGGACCAAAAGATCGTAAATAAAGTCAGTACAAGTAATTGTTTTTCCCCCGTATTGCCACTTATTCGACACACATTTCACCTTAAATAACTTTAAGAAGAAAATAACTTTTCAAGGATTAGAAATGAATGTTCTTTGTTCCTCGAAAACTTTGATAATTCTAAGAAATGGCCTTGTTCTCATTTCAGCTGAACGTCTGGCTTAAAATGCAGAAATAAATAAAGGGGAAATCAAGTACAATTTTAGCACGTCAGGCTGTTCCTGCATAACTTCGGGGATTTTTGTTGTCTTATCTCATCTTTAATATCTAATATCCAACTCACACCTCTCCTGCTTCTGTCAACATTTAATGATTGATGTTACAAGGTCTCACATCAGCCTCCACATGGTAACAGCAACAAGAGGACTCTTTGAGAAGACCACGAGTCCACCACATTAGTACTTTTTCAAATATTTGTATTTGTTTAGTGCTGAAAGTGCAAAATGGGAACCTTCCTACGTTGTATGTGGGCCTGTACATTAATGGATCTATTCTGGGTCAAAGTAATGGAAGTCCAGGGTGGTTTGGTTTGGTTCAACAATCCCCGTTGACTCTATGTTTATTAGCAGACAGATCTCAAATACCAAATATATGGAAATGAGCAGCAATAAATGGTAAGTATGAAGAGACCGTCCAGAATTATTTTGAGGCTTTGAAAAAAAGCTAAAGCTCCAGATTAGAAAGATTGGGTAAATACATTGGTATAGATTGGATCTTGCGAGTCTAGATTTAGCAGATTAAAACGTAGGTCAGACGAGCCTTTGGGACCTTTTTGGACTAGAGACCACTGGAGGGCCTGTTTATTTCCCAAGCCAAACCTCTTACTCTTTATCTTTAGACTGGGCCTCGCACTTCTCTTTGTACTATTCAAAAAAAAAAAATCTATTTAACTTGTTTTTTTTTATCTTACGCCATGTCTTGAAATAGTGTCTTCTCCTGTAACCCTGGTACTGATATGTAGGTTTTTCTTGCTGCCGTGTCAAAAAGAAAAAAAAAAATGTGGCTTTCGCTGCAGGGCATAGTTGCAATTCTAGTAGTACTTCATGACATTTGTGTCAGTTTAGGATTTAACCACTAAAGTCCTGACAGCGAGCTGGTCAGCATTTCAACAGCACAACACATGACAAGTCATTTCTTCAAAAGGCTCAGCCTTATTGTGCTTGATTAATATTTGAAAGGTATTTTTTTTTACTTTACTAGACAAGTAAACTTAGACAAATAGGACATGCTACATAGGCTACTGACAATATACTGTAGCCAAGGGCTTCAACTAACAGATATTTTCATTACTGATTAATGTGCCAATTATTTTCTCTATTTATGTACACTTTTTGGTCTCAAACAATTCTGAAAAAAGTCTTCGAATGTCTCGTTTTGTCTGACTAACAGTCCAAAACCCAAAGATCTTCAATGAACTATCCTAGACGACAAAGAAACGGAGCAAAAACTGACATTTGAGAAGCTGGAATAGTGTTTGCTTAAAAATAACAATTTAAACAATCGGTTGATTACTGAAATTGGTTGGTGATTAAGGTGTTCTGTAGCCTGAGGATGCACGGATTTTGTTTCGTGTCTTTCTTTAGTGTGTTTAATAGATTTTGAAAGTTATGAAAGATATGTTTTGTTGACACAATCTTGTAATATATCAGCATGCAGCATTCTTTCAATGCTTGTTCACAACCAACTGCGATTAATAGTTTCAGTTGTGAGAAGTGTTGCTTGCAGTGTTGCATTAAGTTTCACTGTCCTAACCTAACAGGGAGGTTTCTTTCTCATTTTGCACCTTGCATCATAAACTGAACGGTCTGTGTGCAGACTACCATGCACAATTGCACATGCAAACTTTTTTTTTTTTTTTTTTTTTTTTTTTTATTTGAGAAGAGAAGAAAAGCATCTAAAAATTTTTTTCTTAGTCCTTTTTCTGGAACAATAAAACCTTTCTCTTATTCACATTTT
>CM022470.1:3134031-3249536 GCA_011952105.1 Coreoperca whiteheadi | reverse complement strand
GAGGAGATTTGTAAAGAAGTACCTGCAGGTGTTAGTTGTGGCCAACAGTTAATGTATAAAAATATGTCATATTTAAGTAAGTAAGTAATAGCAAGTGAGTACTGAGACAACAAAATGCAGCAGTGCACCTAACCAGAAGTGCAAAAAGCAGCAAAGTTCAGAGTGATCTGCATTATGTATGAAGGTATGTGTAAATAACAGTGATGGGTAGATATGGATATGCTAAGATACATACAGCATGAGCATGTGCAGCAGGTATACGTATAGAGTGATGCTAATAGTGGGCATCATGCACAGAATGAACAGCTGGAGGTAGATGAGCATACAGTGTATACACTATAGGTCAGATATGTACAGTATGGTGATTATGCACAGTACACATGGCTATAATGATATGTATGTGATAGTGGTGTAGAAAATACTCAAACTTAAACACTGTCGATACCAACACGGCATTACGAGTTAGATTAAAAACAAATATCAGTAAAATGACGAGTTACCTCAGTATGCAGTGGTGTAATGTAACCAAGTAAGTTTACTCAAGTACTGTACTTAGTTAGATACTTTACCTAATTTACTTCCTGTATTTCCATTTTATGCTACGTCACTACATTTTGGAAGTCCATATTCTACTCTTTGTACATTTATTTGACAACGTTATTCACTAATTACTTTGCAGATTCACATTAGTAATACAAAATATAAATCAATGAATTAATGATGATGTGTTGTTATCCATACCCAGCAGTATATAGGGTAGCTGAAATGAGCTCCACCTTTACCAGCTGAATCATTAATGATGCCAACACATTAATGCATCACTAATTATAATCCAGTGACATGATATATATTATTCTGAAATGGGCCATTCTGCAAAATTTGTACTTTTACTTTTGGTACTGTAAGTATACTTTGAGGCTAACACGTTGTACTTTTACGTGAGGAGGGACCTGTACTTGTAACAAAGTATTTTTACACTAATGTTTACTTAAGCAAAATGAAATCGGCAACATAACGCGTGACACTAGCCATTACATAAATGTTTCTGGAGAAAAAAGCTAATTATTACCCTTTAAAATATTATAATAAATGTATAAAGTGGCCTGTCTTCGTGAGCGCTTTGTTGCTTTCCCACCCCTGACAGTTGATGGTGCAATAAATCTTTTGATAAATGTAATTTAATACACATTTTCAACCTGTTATTATAAACATCAGTGCAGTGGTGTATTTTACAATATTATTAACAAGAGAGCTGTGAGGAAAACATGTCAGCAATTCACATCTTGCTGCCGCACAGATGTTACTGTGCATCATGCAACAACGTGAAACAACGTTCCCGTGTTGCGGCTGTGTGGCAGTGCGACTTTACTGCCACTAGATGGAGCTCTTGACGCACACATGCACAGATTAGCCTTAGCTAAGGGATTGAAGCTTCAGGGGTTTATTGGGTTGTACACAGCTTTATGGGGCTGTTTTATATATGAACAGTGTAATATACTAAACAATACTTAAAAAAAAAATAAAGATAAAGATAAAACATTAACACTACTTTATGGAGGAAAACAAACACACAAATAAATAAAACTAAAAATCACTCGTGCGACATATTCTTCAAACGTTGTGCAAAAGTTTAACAGAAATGAACACAAAGCACCATCCCCTTGGTTGGATTTCTAATACGAGACAGTTTCAGTGTAAAAAAACTTTTTATATCATGCAACGACCGAAAACGAGATTTTGTTTCTTTTTGGTGCAGAAATAACACTGTGGCGTCATGTTTCTGTTGCACACGAACACACAATTGCTTCTACTTCTGTTAATACAACTTCTACTTCTGCTACTTCTACCCGACTGCTGCTAGCACTGGTGCTGCTCGACTTCTTTTCCTCTTTCCATTCACTACGTTCTTGCTAACAATGATGGCTGCATTTGTTGCGGTAGTGAAGAACAAAGGTACAACCAAAAATAACTGAGAGGTGAATAGATCCTCACTGACGCCTGTTGTAGTCCATCGCCATTTCCCCTTTTCAGCCCCCCCCCCCACTGTTTTGTTTTTCCTGTTTTGTTTCGGGCTGTGTGCATCCAGTAATCACCGGGATTTATTCTATGAATTTTTGTTAACACACAAGCGCTGAACTAATCCTCACCTAAGCCTTCTCACTCATCCTCCGGTAAAGGCCCAGATGACAGTATAGGTGACATTGTGAAATGCAGCATCAGGCGTTAACCATGCATGGCATTACTAAACTAAACAAAAAATCTTTTTCTCCGTCGTGTAATGTGAACGGGTTAGTGAAAAAGCGAAGAGAATAATCGCCAGCTTTTTAGCCTCTTTTAACTCCCAGTTTTGGCATCAACCCCTGTATGGTTGAGTCACGTGGCCTTCCCAGGACTTAATAGTAGCACAGGGCATAGGGATTTGACCTTTTCTGTCACTTTCCCGAAAGAGGCGATCAAACACTCACAGACTTGGACAGTTTACGAGGTCTGAGTCACTTCTCAGGATGTGAACAAAGTGCAACATGTCTTCCAGGAGAGACTGTCTGAACATGCGCCTTTTTATCCCTATATTTCACCCCCCCCCCACCCTCATGACCTTACACCTTACAGTGTGGACGGACAACTACGAACACCTTTGCCTGGTCAAAAAACGAGTTGTGCATGAGTAGGTTATTTTCAAAAATTACCGGGCCTTAAATCGGCAGTTGTTTGCAATATTTTGGCCTCTAATGGTCAAAGCTGGATGAATACAGCTTTCCACTCCTGGACATATTTACTGTCTGCATTTCGCATAAACTTCATATATGTTCACATTTCACTTCTAAATTAAGTAGTTTAAGGAGGAAACTGAGCAGGACTCCACAAAGGCTCCGTGCGTGTTTGTGTGTGTGTGTGTGTGTGTAGATGAGAGCAATGCGTCCGGGTACTTTGCCCCTGCGTCAAGCCCACGGCCCCTATTGGGTGAAAGAAGCGCATCTAATTTGACTCGTAAAATGCAAATTCGAGGTCTTATATAGCATAAAATAAGAATAATTAATTGCTTCTTAGCTATATGGATCCCCAAATCCTATTGGCAGTCTGGCACACACTTATGTTATGTATTTGCCGATCAATGATAGTCGTCCTTATATAGAAAAAAACAAAGAAATAGGTATTGATGAGTGTCTTTTCAAAGAAAAGAAAGAAAGAACCAAGTGAACTAACCTGACATACCTATTGCCTACCTTATTAGAACTTAGGTCAGCTCCATGTATGTTAATTATTAAGGTAATGATGAATGTCCCCAGTGGGCAGACCGTTGAACCAAACTCCATTCTAAAAGCATGTGTTTTTTTGGTAGGGGGATATTTTTACACAGTAAGAACTTCAGGCACACCACCACTGAGACTGTTTTCTGATTCGCCTCGAGCTGCAGGCACACTCGGCACACATGCCGTTTACTCAGTCACGCCGCTGACTGACCTGTGCTGACGAGTTTGCCGCAGAGGTGCGCAACAGCGTAAGGCCGGGTCCCTCGTTTCCACCCCAAAACGGGGCGTGGTCGCACTTGTTGCTCGTCCCGCCTCCTCGCCGACCCACGCGCGTGACGCCGCAGTGACGTCGCCCGCCGCTCGCGTCTCCGGCGGCGGCGGCGGCGGCGGCAGGTTCCCCGCTGCAGTCAGTCAGCTCCCAGACGGAGTTTACGGCTCCTGCGGTTGTCACGATGGACCGGGCCGCCCCTGGGCTCGCCTTTTCCCCAACGCTTTCCAATCAGAAGTGGCCAAACGGTGTGTGAAAATGCCTCTGCTTCTTTTTCTTCTGCTCAGCGTTCACGTCAGTTTGGATCTTTACCTTCAGGAAAACGTGATTTGGAAGTTTGACGCGACCGACGCTCTTTTGGGTTTTTGGTTTATCCTCCTAACGGTAACGCGCGTGGGAATGTAACGCTAGTTCGCCTCATGGTCGAGCTAACATTTTTATATACCTTCCCGACAAAGACTTTTGTCCAATGGATACAGAGGCACTGTTGGAGTATTTTACCAACCTTTTTGTGTGATTTCTGAAGTTGTTTTTGTTTTAGTTGGAAGTGGGCTAACGTTATCCTCGTCCCGGCAAGTTTTCGCCACCCACGCTAGCTGAGCGGCGGAGGATGCTACATTCAGCTCACCTAACGTTAGTTAAGCCGAGTTTTGTCTTCGCTCACGTGAATTGACAACGATAATGATTTCGGAGGAGAGGAGCAGCCACGTAAATAAACAAGCCCTGAACTTCCCGGTGGGTCTACTGATCCGCTCTCCAAAGAAGCGCCTGGCCAAACTGGGCAGGAAACCCAGCAATGGATCTGTCCAGTAAGTTAAGTCTTTTAAATCTGGAAGAAGAAGTGCAGTGGTGGCAGAAGTACTCATATATGCGTAATGGTACTTTTCAGAGAGTCACATTGCTATGGCATATTCGTGGACAACCTGGTGTGCTGTTGGCTTGTTTCAGCTGTAGCTCAGTGTCATGTTTTATGAATTGATCCTATGGTTTGCTTGTAAAAGTCGTTATTCCGCAAAGTAGCTACTAGTTGCAGCTGCCAGGTAAATGGAGAGGAGCAATGAAGTGCAATGCCCCCCCCCCCCGAAATGTGCCGAACCAAAAGTATAAAGCAGCATAAATCTGAAACACAGTAAAAGTACCTGAAAATTGTACTTAGGCACAGTACTCGAGTAAATCCACTTAGTTACTTCCCAGCACTGCCTTGATGGTAACTCTTTACTTTAACCCTCCTATTTAGCACCTGTAGGCACTATGTAAACATTAACAAATGCTTTAAAACGCACTGTTATTGCACTTAAATATAAGGACATTTGAAGTGTTTATTGAAGTACAGTATTTGTCAGAAATTACAACCTCTCCCATGAAGCCATAATTTAAATTATTATTAATTTTAACTGGGTTACTTCTCCTGTAAGTGGATGCTAGTGTGTAAACTGTGTTTTACAATATTGTCATTCATTATTGTGGTTAATAAATACGTTAATACTTACACTTATATCCCTGACAACTACATTATACGAAACCATTTATTAAATGCTAAATGGGGGGAAGTGATGTCCCCGTTGTGTAAATGTCCTTATCTGGGATTTCTAGTGTGTTATCACAAGCTCCAAAAGCAAAACGTCACATTTGTATCATTTTTGACCACCTTTAATGTAAGTTAAAGTAGCTGTCATGATGTGCACCATACAGGCGTGTAATACTAAAGCTATTAAAGAGGCTAAATATTTGGAGAAAAAGACTTATTCTATTATGGAAGTATTTTATGTTTTGTCTTTAGTTGCTGGTTTATGTCACTAATCATTTTGTTACAGTACTGCCAGCGTTTATAAAGTTCATTAACCACTGCTTCTTTGCTTTGTTGGCATAAGTGGAGATAAACCCAGCTTACCCACCAAGAAAATCCTTTTCCACCTTTGACGTATATATTTAGTACCTAAATTAATATTTGAAGTGGTATAAAACCCATGTGAGATATATTACAAGGTTTAAAGGAAAGATTATGACATATCAAGGAAATAGTACTAGAAGAAGTTACCAATATCTGTGTGTGTAGGTGTCTGTGATACTAGTGATGGTCAGACCGGAGGCCGTAGTTTAGCTGGCCTTTTTATTTACCCATAAATCACTGTGGACAGTTTCAGAAAGAGTTTGAGCTGTCCGGAGATTTAAAAAAGCCACTTTAATGGTACATATGCAGAACGGCTGGTTACATATCTAAGGCTTGGCACCTCACAGTGTGCGTCCTCTCACTGCCTTCTCCTCTGTTCCCCCTCAGGTCCAACAACTCGGACAGCACCGTCCGCTCCACAGAGAGCGTGGGCATCCGGCAGCCAGCCAAGAGCAAAATCCGCCGCCACAATAACAGGCTTTCAACTGTTTTCAACCACAGCCCCAACCTGCGGGACGGTGGACGCCGCGGCCAGGCGCTGGGCGGCGGTGACCTCCCGGCTGCAGACGACCCGGCAGAGCTGTCCAGTCAAATGTCTGTCCCCGGCATCCTGAAGATCTTTGGCAGCGACATCTGTCAGGGCACCAACTATAAGAGCGTGCTGGCCACCACACAGTCCAGTGCAAAGGAACTGGTGAAGGAGGCCTTGGAGAGGTGAGGCGCTTCCTTACACTGGCGTGTGTGTGTCATATGTTAGATTGTAGATAAAACACGTTAGCCAAACTACATCTCACAGCCTCAGATTTAGCTTGGAGATTTAAGTCTGAAAATAAAACTCTACTTAGCATGCTTCTGTAACGACTTACCTCAAACGTATCCAGAACCAGATTTTTGAGATGATTTGACTTTTTCGCGATGCTCCTTATTAGATATTTACAGCACCGGTGGCGTCCTGTCCAAACAAGCGGTGGTGTGTTAATGAGGGAATCATTAAAGCCATCTATCAAGAAACTATTTGTGAATCTCAGCTTTTCACATGTGAGGATTTGCTGCTTCTCTCTGTTTTACATGATTGTAAAGTGAATATACTTAGGTTTTGGACTGTTGGTTGGAAAAAACATTAATAACTTTATTTAAAAACAAGACTAAGAGTCTACAGCCATGCTAGCGGCTCTGTAAAGCTGTACTTTGAGGCAAATGCTAACGTGCTCACAATGACAACATGCTAATATGCTAATGTTAAGCAGGTACAATGCTTACCATATTCACCATCTTAGGTTAGCCTGTTAGCATGCAAATATTTGCTAATTTGCAATAAACATAAAGTACAGCTGAGGCTGATGGGACTGTCATTACTTTTGCAGGTATTTAGTCATAAACCCAAGTATTGGACAAATATAAACTTAAAACCTGATGATGGCGCTACGATGAAAAGTTAAGGTATCACCAATGTGATTTCAATTCATTATGGGGAGAACATGAAGGTCTAACCCAAATTTGATTCCAATCCCTTTTATAGTTAGTTCAGTCTGGACCAAAGTGGTTAACAGACTGACTGAGCTGTACCGCTAGTATGGCTAAAAAAAGGTAAAGTGCAGCCTCCTGGTTGTTGTATAGTTATACTGGCCTAAAAACAGTGGGTTAAGTCAGTTCCATAAGCTTTAACATCCATTATTCCCCTGTGGTTCTCTTGTCTAAATTTCTACCTTCGTTGTTCAGGTACTGCCTGGAAAAAGAAGACGCCAACGGCTACGTGCTCTGTGACGTGATTGGCCAGACAGGCGCCGATAACCAGTGGAAGAGGGAGTGTTTCCGGGTGGTGGGAGACAACGAGAAGCCCCTCATGCTGCAGTCACTTTGGAAACCCAAGGAAGGCTTCTCCAGGCGTTTTGAAATCCAGCGGCGAGCGAGCGTTGAAGAGCAAAGCTTAAAGGACAGAGACACAGTCACAGCAGGTACACATGTCTGCTAACACACAGAGTTTGTCCCTTGTCTTCTTTGGAGCCCAAAGATCGGGCCTACTCTCTTTTAAAAGGCGCACATCTCACAATCTTTAGTGCCGTAGATACAACTCAGTGACCCTAACGTCCTTACACCTGGCTAATCAATCACTCAGTCTCTGTTGTGGTGGCGTGGGGAGCCTTTACCCTTGTCTCTTATTGCAGGCGAACAGCCTTCATTGTCCAGCTTATCACCACCTAGAACAGGGGAGACAGTAGGCATGTGCGAGAGGTCAAGAGGAAACAAAAGCTGTGGTGAGGGATAGAGGCGGTCAGTGCGGCCCCCCCCCCCACTCTTATCTTTCTTTTATCGCAAGGGCCCAGTAGGGGCCCCCGTGAAGCATCGAGGCACCGAGCAGCTCTTCCCACTGGGCCTGTAGCTGCCAGAATGTGGCCACTCACTGCTGTGTTATTCTTTCTGCTGGAGCTCACTTCCTGCACACTGGGGACTGCGCAGGCCTGTTGACTTTGGCACAGGTTTGTTGTGGTTCACCTCGCACTAGACCAATGTGCTGCTTCGCCGATACTGGCTTTTTTAATTAGTATTATTCTCGGCACTACAGATGTGTTGGAGAGTCCCCCCGATCGCAGCTTTGTATAAACAAGATAAAACCATAAAACTCGATTTCTGTTGCATATTTTGGTTTGCTTAAGTTCTAACTTTTGAGAGTTAATTCTGCATTAACACTAGGAGAAGAGTGATTGTTGGGTCTCTGTGAATAAGTACGGTCTAGACCTGCACTATAGGAAAGGTGCAAGGAGATAATTTCTGTTATGAATTGGCGCTATATGAATAAAATTTCATTGAATAGATTATTTGTTTACCTATATGTTGAAACATATGTGTAACTTCACAATCATTTCAATTGTTAGCGTTTCATGTTCCTGGAACATTATTTCAAGTGTTTAAATTGTAAAGACAATTTTAAAGAAGTGTAGAGGAGATGAAGAAGACATTATATAATGTATAAATGTCTCCCAGAGGTTTTTAAACAGATGGTATGGCTCAATCACACCGCTTAAATTTGTTTTATTAGTCGGGGTATAGGTGTGCGAGTTTTAAAGGAATAGTTCGACATTTTGGGAAATACGTTCTTACGCTTCGACGAGTTAGATGAGAAGATGGATACCACTCTCAAATCTGTACCGTGAATATGAAGCTACAGCAAGCAGCCAGTATTAAGACAGTTATGGGACACTAAAACCCACACTAATGAAATTCATTTTAAGCACGCATGGCAGTAGCACTCACACTGGAGCCAGCAGCCAGTTAGCTTAGCTTAGCATAAAGACTGGAAACAGGGTGAAGCAGCTAGCCTGGCTCTGTCCAAAGGAAACAAAATCCACCTACCAGCACCTTTTTAAAGCTCCTTAATTAAAACATTATCTCCTTTGTTTAATCCGTACGCCAACAGAACGAAATAGTCTGGCACATGTACCGCCCTCGAGCTGTTGTTTTTACACCTCACTTTTTGTACAGATTAAACAAACAAGATATAACACAAGAGCCAGGCTAGCTGTTTCGCCCTGTTTCCAGTCTTTATGCTGAGGTACATACAGTATTTACTGTACAGACATGTGAGTCTTTGCATTATATTAATTTCATTAGTCGAGTTTTAGTGTCCCATAATAGGCTTAATGTTGATTCGAAAGGGTTTCCCATCATCAAATGAATACAATTATTGGCCAAACACTGGAAACTTAAATTTCATATCATAAGAAATGTTCAAATTGGAAGAAAATCAGCACTTAGTGACAGCGCCCTTAAATATCAACATTGGTCCGTATCAGTCCAACCCTTGTTCTCATGTGTGATCCACCCTCCACTCCTCTCACTGAGCGGGGGAAGCTGCCCTTTACCTCGACAGTATGAGCTTTTTGGGCTCCGAGCCCGGTCTGTCACCCTGGTGCTGAACAACGTGGAAAACACCCATTTCCACAGCTGATAAGAGCGGCAGAGCTGCGGGCGTGAAGCCGGGACTCTGTGGACATTCCACAGTGCTTAATGGCTCCAAATGAGCTGAATAGTGTTTGTGTTACGTCAGGCCGACAGAGCGGCTGTTGGTATCAGATAGAGGCGGTCACATCTCCCTTTGCCCGCACATTTCCTCCCTTTCCTCTGGTTATGTTTCATCTGAATTGGTGCCAATGCAGTGAGCCGACCTCCTGGAGTCTGATTGTTTGACCAGAGTGATCCTGAGGGGGGATTTCGGTCATTGTTCATTTTTTGGGTTGTGCTAAGAAGGTTCCACTTTAAAACATAATTATGTCTAATTGTTGTGCTTCTTCTGTTTGCCTCCATCTGGGAAAATGACCTACTTGTACTGTAGCCATGGCTTTGGATAACGATACATTTATTATTTATTAGCAACAAAATCAAAGAGGCTCATTTTAAATGTATTCGTAAAATTTTACCCCAGTAAGGGTGCGTCAGATCTCGAAAGAGAATTCCCCAAACTGTCCAAGATGCAAAAGCAAAGAAGGAATATTTATGCATCTTTTTTGGCGATGTGAAAAATTAGGTCGTTTTTGGAAAGCTATTCATGCTTTAACTGAATCAATGTTAAGTATTGAGGTTGATATTAATCCATGTCTGTATCCAAACGCCATCGTGATCTCTTTCTAGATAATAGAAAATACAAGGTACTAATTATAATGAATTACTTTGCAAATAAATGTGTTGCGTTACCTTTGGATCCTTTGACATTTAAGTTATTCCTCGATCAGTTATCGCAATTTTTACCATTAGACAAATTCCCTCTTGAAGCAGTACTGTTGGTTCGTTGTTTGAAGGCTTTTAGACTCCCTTTTCTTTCATATTTGGAAAATTTTAAGTTGTGAGGAGTTGTAATTTTACCGACATGGGGAGGCTGATGCTGAAGTGTTAGATTCTGTTCTGGGGTTCTGGTTTATGTCTTTTCTCTCTTGACATGTGAAGGATGAGGTGTGAGCTATCGCCAATAAAGTGAAAATTAAGTAATTAAAGTGGGAATCCATGGAAAAAAATGTAATTGTATATTTTGTCTACATCTTTGACTGTAAGTAGTCTTTTACTGTCTGTTTTTTGCTCTGACATCCAGACATCAGTTGTTCACTTTATAGTCATGAGCATGCAACAGTAACACGTACAGTTTACAGACACTGCTCAGGTAGGGCATTTTCCTTAACACGCGGTCTTCTTGTCGATGCAGGCATCAATGCTCAGGCTCGGAAGCTGCAGAAGAGCCGCTCCAGAGTGACCTCGCTGTTCGTGGACGGCAGCGGGGAGGACGTGGACGGACTCGGCATCTGGAGAAGTCTGAGTGAGATGGATCTGTCTGCGATGGGGAAGGAGGCCAGCCGGGCCCGGCAGAGCGCGCTCAGAGAGGATCCCGAGGCCGAGGCTGACAAGGAGGTCCTGCGGCTCGGCATGGAGAAGGAGGAGACGGAGAGCAGCGACGACAACACCACCCAGTACTCCATTCACCCGCCCTTTGACTTCCCGTACTTCCTCCTGCTGCAGGGCTACAGCCACAGACAGGTGAGCGAGAGAGGAAGGGAGGTGCTGCCCGATTATTAATTAGCTTATGTGATAACGAGCTTAAAGTGGATACGGCAACATTTTAAACACTGATAATTGGCAAATTAAGTGGTAAACATCGGTGTAATTAGTAAGTAAAGCTGCGACTAACGATCACATTCATTACCATTTAATCTGATTATTAATTTCTGGATTTATCGATTAATCAATTGGTCAATAAAATAGTGAAAAAAAAGTCTGGTTTGTCTGACCAACAGTCCAAAACTCCAAAATATTCAGTTAACGATAATAGAAGATCAAGAACACCAACAAATATAGCGGAAAGAAATGCAAATTTCCCACCAGAGCTCAACAAGGTGGCGCAGTGTTTGGACCACAGGATACAATGCTGTTGGTTGGCTGTGTGGCAGTGATGTTAAGAAAGTAGTTTCTGTCGCTAACCTCCGACCTTTTCTGTGATCTCTCATTTTAATAGGCAAAGTGGCCGATCACATAGCTGCTGCCTTTGACCTGTATTTATGTTGATTTGGTCAGATGACGTCGTGACCATAAAATAATGATTTGATCAGCACCGCAGCTTGAGAATGTCCGCTGGTCAGCGTGTAGTCCACTGGTCTCTAAACAGAATTAGATTTAAGTATTTAATATAACCTTCTGCATTACATTTTACAAATAAGTCAACTAATGAATGAGTGACGATGAAGAAGAAGACTGTCACGGCCTCTTTATGGACAGCCCTGATGATTAATGTAATAATACATTTTGACTGCATGATACACACAGAACGTTTCTCTGATCTATCTATAGATTAAATTGTTGTCGCGCAGTGGACAGTTTGTTCTGGATGCAGGCAGGACTCTGTCGTAATAAGCTCAGCGAAGACCTCACCAGGTCCTTGAGAGTCTCTTGGCAGCGTGAAGGCAGGCGCAGGCAAACACGAGCTTATACGAGACAACGTGGTGTAAACAAGTACATGAGAGTGTTGGACTGGACATCTTATGTTAAGAACCTCAAGGAGAAAGTCCCAGAGTCAGAGAGCAGGGCTTTGGTAACACATGTGGTTATAACAGGCCAGGGAGGAGGAAGGAAACACTCAGAGCTTCACTGTGGAACAGAAGCGACTCTTCGCTTGAAGCTGACGTCCACACAGGACGGGCCGTCTGTCATCATGTCCCAATGAAAGGACAAGGGACAGAGAGTGTTCACCACACAGTCAGAAGGAAACCTGCTCAGGATGTTTAAAAAGAGGAGATAACCCTGATTACAGACGCACTGTAGAGGAGGATGAACTACAGGGAAGGTATTCTTGGAGTGTATAAACAAACTCAGTGGGAGGCGGGCACTTAAACTGGGGTGCTGTACTCTACACACCAGTATACTTGATCAGGGTATATCGCCTCCAATGCATGTCTGTCTTAATGCGGGATGCAGTTTGAATCACATATTACAGTAAACCAGGGAGTCAGGCCGTGGCTTTCACGCAGCCCCTTCACACGAAAAGGAAGCGCTTTCTCACAATGATGTTTAACCCCCCAGCTGGTGGAGATTGCTGACTGTGCAGGCAGGATGCTGGTAGCACCACAGCAGGCTAAGAGCTGCAGCAGGCCTCACCTTTCTCTGCGACAATAGGCCAACCCAAAGCCAAAGCAAAGGGACGAGGCATATCAGCGGTCATAAAACAGGAACTGAAAGCCTTTATGTAGCCATTTACTGTAGATCATTAAAGTTTGTTACTGAAACTGTGACTTCACCGTTTGACTGGTGGAACTAAACTAAATTAGGGCTGTAACTGACGATTGTCGAAGAATCTGCCAGTTTTCTGTCTATAAAATGTCATAAAATACTAAAAACATACCTGTTAAAATTTCCCACAGCCCAAAGTGATCTTTTTAGGTACCTTCCTGTATTTGACCAACAGTACAGAACACAAAGATACTCAGTTCACTGCCAAACATTACAAAGAAAAGCATGAAATCCTTAGCCATTTGAGAAGATGGAACCGTCAAAGGTCTGGCATCTTTGCTTAATAAAATGACAAAACCAGCGAATCGCTGGCAGCATGGCTCTAGAGATGTCATGTCGTTGGGTCAGTCCACCACTTTGGTCCAGACTGAAATATCTCCAGTTATTGGGTGCGTTGCCATTAATGGTCTCCGGAGGATGAATTGTAAAAACTTTGGTCGTCCTCTGACTTTTCATCCAGCGCCATCATCAGGTCAGAATTTTAATTTGTCCAATACTTTGGTTTATGACCAAATACCTGCACAACTACCTATAATAGCCTGTAATAGTCTTTATTTTATAAAAGAAAAATCACATTTAAATAACTGCTACATAAAATACATGAGTGTGACATTAAAAGCAATAGCGAGCATTAGACACATTGGCGGAATGGTCACTCAGTGTCCACTTGTACAATCTATCGCAATTCAATACAACTGCTCTGCCATAAATATGTCTATATAACCATAAATATGTCTATATAACACCTCTGGATATAATGCAGTCCAGTACAACACCACCGCTAACTGGGACCTCACTTCTAAAACACGTTTTTATTAACACCTCTATGACAGTGTCAACAAAAACTGAACTTTAAAGGCATCAAGTAGTAGACTTTATGGCAGAACAGTTGTATTGGATTGCATTAGATTGTGCAGATAAGAAATTGGACACTAAATCTATAAACTGGACTTTTGTATAAGTAGCAATTAATATCTGTTTGCAAACTATGAAACTCCTCAAAGCTCCTTTTGTATGAAAGACTAACTAGTGGCACTGCCTACTCATTTCGCAGGTTCCCAGCTCTTGTTAGCACAGATGATGCTGCATCATCGCGTGACTAATAGTCTTAATGTGGTGACTCTGATGTCACGGACATCACCGACGCCTCACCCATAAGCCCTTCCTTTCCTGTCTCGCCTCACGCTGCCAGTTCAGCTTGTTCTTACACCAGCTGATCCTGCTGCTGTTCACATGCACGCTGCTGGTTCTTTTCCAGACTTGGTACGCAAGAAAATCAATCCCATCCTACACGTTGACTTTCAAGTGGAAACAGGGTTTGCGTCAAGAATACGGGATTAAACTAGAGCTGAAGGGATTTGTCGATTAGTTGATCGACAGAAAATTAATCAGCAACTATTTTGATAATCGATTAATTGTTTAAAGGTTCTATATATGCAATTCTAAGCATTAATATAGCAGCAAACAACTATTTTCTATGTAAAGATATAGCGGACGAATGGCGTCCTGAATGACATCACACCCCCTCCGCCTGTGTTGTTATGGAAGCCTCTCCGGCCACACATGCACGTTAGTGCATGTGAGTCCCTCCGTGTGAAACTGCTGGCCTTGAGGAGAGCGATATAACGGCTGTCACTTTGTGAGTAAAGGATTTATTTCGACCAAACCAGAGTTGGTGATTGTTGGAACAGTGGAAAGACTAACAGATGGTTTTGATGAGTTTTATTTTGTTCTGTCCAGTTTGAATAAAGTGTGTTTGACGATGATCTGTGAGGTAAAATGACTGTTTTTCTCAATGGAGTCTGGTGGGCCATAGCGCCCATTTGTTTTGGTCTGAGATGCTGGCGCTCTAGTTCGAGATTGTAGATTTATAGTATTTTATAACATTTTATAGACCAAATGATTAATTATTTAAGTATTTTTTCAAGGATAAGTGCAAAAAATGACACATAGTAGCTTCTCAGTTGTGAGGGTTTGCTGTGTGTTTCTTTGTATTATGTGATAGTAAATTGATTATCTGGGTTTTGGACTAGTTGATCAGACAAAACAAGACATTTAAAGACAGAAAATAGGAAACCGTGACAGGTATCTTTCCCCTATTTCTGACATTTTTTAGACCAGACCATTAATGGATTCATGGCAGATTAATTGATACCAAAAACCATTGTTAGCTGCAGCCCTAAATTAAACAAAACACTTTTATTGCAGGATTTTGTCATCTACCTGATGAGTGGGACCACCACCATCTTTGGCTGCTGCGGGGAGCACTGCAACGGAGAGGATGAGGAGAGGTTAAAGGTCGACATCCTTCTCTTTGCTCCCGACGTGTTGCCCCAGCACTGCTGCGTCAGACGCCTGGACTCCAACATCCCAACATCCACAAGGGAGCACAAAAAGTCATTGACCATGCTGAAGCCCCTCCACGGTGCTCCTGTGACCAGAAATGGTTTCGTCCTTAAAGAGGAGGTGGAACTGAACCCAGGGGACTTGGTGGGCTTGGGCAAACACTACCTGTTCTTGTTTAAGGATCCTACCAGCACAGCAGGATCCCTCCAGACTCCTCCTTGGATGACCAGACTCGGCCCGACCTCTGATACAAAGGCATTATCCTCTTGTTCATCATGTGGCTCCTCTATCGCCATCAAAAGGTTCCCGAGGAAGCCTTTACCCCCCCGTTGGCGGGACCTGGAAGGCACAGAGGCCTTGGTAAGCTATGAGCTGGAGCAGGAGGATGCGGTCCTGCGGAAGATTTTGGATATGTTGGACCCCAGTGGGAATGAACCAAAGCTGACGCCTGCTTTCCTGCTGAGCCTGTGCATCCAGCACTCAGCCTCCACGTTCCAGCTGACACACTTCAGGCAGCTGCTGCTCCGGATGGCCAGCCAGATCCAGCTCGTTGTGTGGGTAAGGATGAACCTCTGCTCTTTGTTTCTGACGTCAGATAGTTAACCTTTTGTGCCGGAGAATCTCAAATATACAAAGTGTCAATAAGTGTGTATTCAGCACTATGTATGTGACGAAGAATGTAAAGAAACCAAATGTGCCATCAGGGTTGTGCGTAATGTAGATAAGATGGTTGTTGTTTGCTGGTAACGTATGCGTGAACTGGCTATTTTCTTTACGTGTTCTCCCTCGTAGGAGAAGACAAAGGAACTTGCAGCAATCCAGCCAGACATGTGAGTAGACAAACCACAAGTGTTTCCAGAATGCCACAGAAATACACGACCATGACCTGCCGCCGAGAGAAGAGCAGCAGCTGCTGCCTGCGATGATATATGACACCTGACACCTCGCGTTTTACTGTCTGAATAAAAGGGGAGTTAAAGTCAGATTTTACAACTATGTGCTCCTTCAGAAAACAAAGAGCTTGTTTTAAATGCAGGTTGTGCAAAGAGAGAATTTCCCACAGTCGCTTCTCTACGAATGTAGAAGCAGCTGAGAGTTTTCTCATGAGCACAGTGTCGACTTGCGTTATCATCGAGTGTCACCAGATTAGACTTCTCGGGAGGTGAGAAAAGTTATTATCAAAGTTTAACAAACTCCGAATCCCAGTTCGCTGTGCAGGTGTCAGTAAAAGTGGATGGGAGACCAATAGAAGGATGCAAGTGTACGATGTCTAACAGTTGCAACGATTATTAGAAATACTGCAAAAAGTATTATTTTACCTATCAAATAACCTATCAATTATTATTTGATTAATGTCATGAAATGTAAATCAAAAAATGCACATCAAAACTTTGTCCAAGAAACAGTATGACACTAAAGGTATTAAGTTTATAATCATGAAGAACAGAGAAACACAGCAAATCCTCACATTTAGAAGCTGGAAACAGAGAATGGTTGATTGCTGCTTAAACAATTTATTGATCATCAAAATTGTTGATTAACTTTCAGTCGATCAACTAAGCGATTCATCAACTAATCATTCCAGCACTTGTTGCAAACCAGCTAACAGGAGAGTCTTCCTGTTTCACCGCAGACTTGTTATGGTAGGGAAAGCAATAACATGGACAATTGCTTCATAAGGAGGAGTGGAAGGTTGCTGCAACTCTTTTTAACTGCACATACAATGTTGCTGATTTGCAGAAATATTAGAGGAAGTTAAATCAAAATAGGTTAGCTCACTGTCTGCACTATCTCAATATTTTAAAATGGCAGGTTTATTTCACTTATACAACAAATTGCTCAAATATTACCGACTAATTTTGAAGTCACATTTACTGAATTCTGTTGTCACAACATACAACATGTTGGAAGTGAAACGCAGGGATGGTTATACTGTATTTAAACAGTTTGCACAAAAACTATTTACACCGAAGCAACTAACTGTGATGCCAGGACATTACATCAATGAATATTATTGTAATTTAGGTTGTTTTTTTTATCTGCCAAATATATCATCATTCACTTCAACTTCAAATTATTTAGAGCGCGCGTCACCCACAGAGTCAATTTACAGGCTAAAATATAACACACAGCTATGAGGCTTCACATGTAAAAATACAAATACAGGCAGAATCCCAAACATACAGAGGAGAATATTAATGTAGAAATAGGATTAAGGTAATGAATCATCAAAGTAGAAATCAGTTGAAGGTTTACCCAGTGGAATTAGGAGAGGCCATAGCTAAGGGAAAAATATGGGTTTAAAAATGCTTCCCGAATTTGTAGCGGGGGTTTTTTCCAAAGAAAGGGAGCTCGATGGGCAAAGGCTGTCCCCCTGAAAGATTTTTTGTTAAACCTTAAAACAGTTAAATAACCAGCTTTAAAGGAACGTAAAGGATGTGATGGAGTGGACGAAGTCCACAGATGTAGAAAGGAGCCAGTCTATTTAAAGCCTTCTAAGTCAGAAGGAGGATTTTGAAATCGGCCCTCGCAAAGACATCCGGATGGGTGTTTTATGATCACGCTTCTTAAATCTTGTGAGGACTCTGGCAGCTGCATTTTCAACCAAATGAATACCTCTTGTTGTGCTGTGGTGTGCTGGCCAGAGAAAAGTGCATTCCGATGCTATAAATGCCTGTACAAGGATTTCAGCCTCTGAGTTGCATAAAATGGTCATGTCTTTGAAGAGTAAAAAAAAAACAGATCAAGTCACGGCTTTTATAACAAAGATTTCCCATATTTTTTGCAGTATACACTCAAACTAAGACTTTTTAGACTTGGTTCGGCACTAATGGCTTGGATCTGGGTTTTTCCATCAGGAGCTCCAGTGACGGGCAGCTCGAGCACCTTCAGCTGCTCAGCATGGAGGAGCTGATCCCAGGTCTGCAACCTCTGGTGCTGTGGATGGCCAACTCCATCGAACTGCTGCACTTCGTCCAGCATGAAGTCCCTCAGCTGCTGCCCTGGAGGCAGGACCTGGAGGACGAAGGTAGACCAAAAGACACCTGTAACTTTATTACATCCATCGTGTTCGCAGCTGTTAGAGCTGCAGTGTGTTTTGTGTGTTTTTAAACTTTGTTTGCGTGCGTTGTCAGGTCTGTTGGACTCTGAGATGTCCTCCACTCAGACAGCCTGCGAGGAAGCCATGACAGTCCTGGAGGAAGTCATCATGTTCACCTTCCAGCAGTCTGTCTACTATCTAACTAAGGTTGGCTGCCACACATCAACATACTCTGCTCTGTAACAAACAGCATAAAGTACAGCACAAACACATACACTCATAAAGTGAAATCAACGTGTTTCCCATCCTTTTGACCTGTAAAATCTGTGTCGTTCACATGTGAAGCAGGAAATTGGACTGTGTAAACACCATATTCTGTTTTCATTGAGCATATTCCAGAGAAAAAACACTAACAGAATGGAAACACCAACTTTGTCTGGCACTCTCAGTCAGGAAAGGCCTGTGAGATAGTGAGCAGAGTGTCTTTTCCACTGACTCAAATATAAACAAAAAGACAGTCTTGTTTCCCAAGGTTTCACTGGTTTGTTGAATAACAAAACCAGAATGCCTGATTTGGTGAGAACCACTATATGAACATCTAAAGGCCTTTTTAGTCTTGCAGTTGCATTAATGTATTGTTTAAATTTAAGTCAAGTTACATTTATTTATAGAGGACATTTAAAAAAAAACAGGCCGATGACCAAAGTTCTATACAGAGAAATTTAAAGTACAATTAAGTGATTAAAACAACAATATAATGCTAAATAATTGTAATAGGTCAAATTTAAACTATTTTATTGTAAAATTTACATTTAACGGGGCTCAAACACAATTGTATAAAGCCGGGTCTTTAAAGGCCGATATTTAAAGGTAGCGATAGATGGAGACGATCTGACGGTGAAGGTAAACTGGGCCTAAGAGATCAAACCATGCAGAGATTTAAAAACAAATAAAAGAATCTTAAAATCAGTTCAGTATTTCGCTGGTAATCAGTGAAGGGAGGTGTGGGAGATGTAGTCTCAGTGAGGAGTCTCACTGCTGCAGGCGAGCTAGGGAAGACCGACTGACTCCCACAGAAAGAGAGTTGCAGTGAACAAGATGTGATGTAATAAAAGCATGCAAGATAGTCTCCAGATCTCCAAAAGAAAGAAAAAGGTTTTATATTCACTATTGTACTAATGTGGAAATAGCTACTGCTAAAGACGGAAATTATTTTTGGGACCGATGATAAGGATCTCATTTAGCTGGAGCAAACTGTTGGCCATCCAGGGTTTGACATCTTAAGACAACTAAAAGAGACTGAAAATGAGGTTGGTTTCAAGGGGATGTACAGCTGCATGTCGTTAAATTAGCAATCAAATGGGATGTTGAATTTTCTAAAAAACCCAGTCGAAGAATATATAAGGACAATAAAATAGGGCCTAAGATGGAGCCTTGGGGCACACCACAGGAGACAGAAGCAAAAGAGGATGAAAAATTATCGATCATAACTGATACTGATTGATGTTGCCGATACAGTTTTTACCACTCCATGGCCTTGAAAACTCTGGCCACTCTAGACACAGACTTTGACTTTTCAAGGTCTGGAAAATGCATCTTACTGTGTTTCTGGAACAGTCAAACCCTCCTGTTTTGCAGCCTGACAGGACACTCCCAGGTTTGATGTATGTGACTTTCCCATGTTAAAGGCTGTGGGGTTTTTACAGAATCGGGTCGACATCACAGCACAGACACTTCACAGCAGAGGCTGTAGAAACCCCACCACCCTGCACAGTGACCATTTGAGGAAGGGAGGGAAGGAAGCAGGAACAGACTGTGCTGTTGTTCTGAATGCTCAGACATATTTCTTAGTCTTAAAAAAACACTTAGCTGAGTCTTTTATGTGACTTTTTCAGAGGTAGTTTTTCAGTTTGTCATCACATTTATTTGTCACTTTGGAGGCTTGTTAATCGTGCAGTTCCAGCTCTGTTTACAGCAGTAACATGCATTGCAATTTCTGTCTTAGACAATGAATTATGTATGTATGTGTTTGCTGGTAACTATGTTTCTGGTGGAGAGAAAGAAGGGATTAGCTAGCTATGAGCTACAGTCTGTTTCCTGCAGAGGACCACAAATTGTCATCAGAGAAACACCCAACAGGGGAAAGGAAGTGAGGAGGGGAAAAAGGTTTTCCTGTTGAATATGACTGCCGAGTGTTAATAACCTATAGACTTCATTATTACAAAATAATGAAGAAATTAAAAAAAAAAAGAATATGAACAAAACAGCAAAATGACATTAATGCAGCTGTTAATTACCACAGAAGAGTGCTGAGTAGCACAAAAAGATGGGGAAAATGTGGTAAAAATCAGTTTTTATATGCTATTTTTTCACAAAAATGCTACATAGATGTCTAAATGTTTAAGCATTTAAAAACGATTTACAGTCTTTCTGTCTGTAAAAATCCTCAACTGTCTCCATGATAACCCAACAGCACCTGCAGATTTGCTGAGCCTCATTGTAAACTATCAGCTGACCTGTTGCCTCGGGCACGCAAGTCTGAGGTCATTATTTTAGTCATGGTGTGCGTGTGAGAGCGTGTTTGTGTACTTATCAGGTGATGTCATGCATGAGAAACAATGGTAGAACTGTGTCCTAACAAGGAGTGGTGATAAGAGCGCAGTGTGAGGACTGACAGTGAGGTGCTGGTTCAATAAAACAGCCTGCAAGGCGATTCTGCAGCATTAGCAGAACTCTCTTGTTCCTCTTTTATACAGTTGCGTTCTCAATGTTCTCTAAATTATTGCCTACACACTAGGCAGAAATTGCAACACATGAATCCCTCTGGAGTCTTGTTTGCAGCATCCGGGCGGCTGTAATGCTGAATGATTACAGAGTTGACCATTTGAGAGTTAAGGGTTAATCTGCAGCCAAGCTAGCGGCTCTGTGAGGCTGCACTTAGCAGTAGTGCTTTGAGCTCAATGCCAACGTCGACATGCTAAAATGCTGATGTCACATGCTCACGATGTTCATCATCTTAGTTTAGCGTGTTAGCACGCTAACATATGCTAATTAGCACTAAACACAAAGTACGGCTGAGGCTGATGGGAATGCCATTAGTTTTATGGGATAAACTATACGTATGTCTTAAAATTAACATGGTAATTCTTTTTTCGTGTTAAAAAAACACATTTTGAAGGCACCAGGATGTTTTATTCTAATTCTTAGTTCTTTGCTTTAAACCTTGTCTTGGGATTTATGTGCGTTTCCGTGTAAAATCAGTCAAATTCCAGTGTAACTGAAGCAGTGTTTTTCATTTCCCTACAGCTGCCCTTTGTGTTGCGAAACACAAGCTCTCCTGCTAAGTTTCCCGTACGCTCTGCGAATGCCTTCTTCTCTTTGACTCATTCTGCCATTATATTCTATACATAGCAGCACTAAACAAGACAAGAAAAAAAACCACTATTTCCCTACCAACTTGCAGTGCACTGTACTTTTTATATTCAGGAATCATGTGAAGGCAAAGGAAAGTTGTGTCTACGTATAACATGTAGTATAACACGTAGCCTTGCATTAGCAGTGGTGATGGTGGAAGAGGGTGTCTTCCAGTCCAGAGGTTCATGTTATCCAGTACTTTGTACAGCATGCAGTCCAACATCCAGCTGGTCTTTACCGCGGAGATGTAAAGTGTCAGCGCCTCTCTCCACAGAGTATGTATTCGGCCCTGCCCGGTCTGCTGGATGGGAACCCTTTCTCAGAGAGCGGTCAGCTGCGAGTGCCTGACGGGCTTAGCGGCATCCTGGAGGTGCTGAAGGAGGCCCTGAAGCTTCTCACAGCCTTCCAGGTCCATCCAGACATCTCTTTACAACTCTGTGCCTACCTGTTCTTCTTCATCAACGCATCGCTGTTCAACGCCCTCATGGAGAGAGGTAAGACTCCAGACCTCACTTATTAAGAAACCTGTTTAAACTTCGGTTTTAGCCACGCTATAGGGATGGCAACGTCAGTCGGTCCACCACCGCGGTCCAGACTGAAATATCTCAACAACACGGCATTCATGGTCCCAACAGGATGAATCCAAATGACCTTAGTGATCCCCTGACCTTCCCTGTAGCACCACCATGTGATTAGCATTTGTGTTTTTTAATTGAATTGTTTCGACAACTATTGGATGGATTGCCATGAGATTTGGTTCAAACATTCACGTCCCCTTCATGATGAAATATAATCTCTTTGGCGACCCTTTAACTTTTCATCTAGCGCCACCGTCAGGTCAAAATTTCAATTTGTCCAATAGTAATCATTAGCAAATGTTAGCATGCTAGCACGCTAAACTAAGATAGTGAACATGGTAAACATTATACCTGCTAAACATCAGCATTTTTAGCATTGTCATTGTCAGCATGTTACCATGTCTGTAGACTCTTAGTCATGCTAGCATCATATTGCTAAGTTCCTTTAGAGAAATTGAGAGTGAGAAATGTATGTTCACTATGGTATTTGTAGTCCATGTGTTTACAGTATATTATGTATTTGCACTACATTAATTTTTAACATGCAGTATATTGATTTCAAACAGGCCTTTGCTAGTAAACTATATTTTTGGCCCATATTCTTAAACATTTTCATTAGAAAACATTTTTGTTACTCCCTCTGAGCATTGCAACAGGGTAGTAGCATTCATACTACTACTATAACTGCTATCATTACTTCTTTCATTACATGGCGGCACTGTTACTGAATGTAAAAAACGGTGTCGGTTGAGCATTAAGTGCAGTAGGATGCACGTCAATATGTAATTCATTTCTTTAATTTAAGACTGAATTGTTTTTCAGGATCTGTAGCTGGGTTCTACCAGTGGTCCCGAGGTGTTCAGATCCGGGCCAACTTGGACCTGCTGATGGACTGGATCCAGAGCATCGGCCTGGGCGATCTGGCCACAGAGTTCTTCCAGAAGGTTTCTGCCGCTGTGAATCTGCTGGCCACGCCCAAAGAAACCCTCCTGCAGGTCAGAGGACTTCCGTTTCTGCTTTCCTGTTTGTCTGTCCACGGGCGGGTGTAACCTCGAGAGGCGAGTCGTGTCTGCGTCAGCCTGAATGTTATCACTGTCTTAAAGGTGTCAGCACAACATTAGTTATGCTTGTTTATGCATTAAAACTTTCTATCTTTGGGAAATCTGAACCTCACTTAACCCTTCCCACTGCACTCTAGAAATGACTAATACTGCCATAAAGGAGGTTACTGGTTTATGGTTATAGTAGCCTTGAGAACAGATGCACTTAAACTCCCAGTCTCATTGATTAGATATGAGCCCTGCACAAACGGAGTAAGTGTAAATACACTAAAATGATCAACTCATGACGTCATGGTGCCATTGAAGGTTTGGCCATCACTTATCTAACTTAAAATCACATCCTCTCGTATATCCTGTTGGCCAGAGTATGTGTGTAATATATTATCAGCTTAAGTCCTATTTATTCTGAAGTAAGCCAAGTGGAAATATGTGGCAAAGAGCTCAAATGGCATTTTAATGTTCAAAGACAAAGAAATACATTAGAGTAAAGGCATTTTAAAGCCTTTTATACCATTCGTGTCAGTGTATGCTCAGTAATAACACACTATATCACTCGAACAATACTGCACATCACCGCAACAACAACTTTTTATTTGCTTTTGCCTGTGTTTATTCTTTGCTGCACAGTGGTGGCTTGCCAACGTAACATTTAATCCCTCCTTAAGCACACCCCGCTCTCTTAGTTACCCATTCAAATTCCTTGTTTACACTTTGTAGCACAGAAGGAAGCTGAGCTCTCACTTGGCTGGTTATTAAACGCTGAGGTAATTCAGAGTCGTAAAGAGAAGCCAACGCATTAAATTACTCAGGTAGGACACAGGAGGAACAAAGGTTATACATAAGGTCAAACCTACAAACAGGTTTATTGCACCAGATGATGAGCCTGCTGAATGTTTTTGTGGTCAGATAGCCATGTGCTACTGTTGCTTTAAATAGAAAGGCTATAAATAGAGATGGTGTACTCTATATAATAACCCCATATCTGTCTGTGTATCTTATATACTGTATGACCCTAAAGTATGCCTTTAAGATCAAAGCTTGCCTGTAATTCTTTGTCCACTTAACGAGACAAAAGCAGTGAGAGCATTACTTCTTGGGTTTCACTAATGTGGGACATAACTTAGTGCGGGATCATCGTAAACTTTAAACCAGGGAAAAGGGACATAAAAAGGACGTTAGACCATAGAAAGACAGTTTAATGTGATATGGGTAGAGGGCTGGGTTGGTTAGGAGTTTATATGAACACGCAGCCGGAGGTCACAACATCTTTCACATCTGTGTGTGATGGTCCCCCACACCTTTATCTGCACTATTCACAGGTTGTGTTCTTTTTGTACTGTTTACCCATTACTGTTAACAATTCAACTGTTTCAACTCTTCATCCGTGACCTTTAGCCAACAATTTAATCTGTTTAACTATTACTTTTAGCTAAAAATTTTAACTCTTTTAATCCATTACTTGTAGTTATTCATTTAAACAGTTTAGCCATTACTTGTATTTCTATTTCATTTCATTTTATTTACTATACAGGAAAAGATTGAAAGTGAGACCGCAGTTAATCAGGCCTGACAGCTGTTTTCCAGCAGGTTCCTGTTCTGCAGCATAAGGACAGATACATGCACTTTTTACTTTTAGCTAACTATTTGGACCGTTTCCAGCCGTCTATCCTTTACTTTTAGTTAACTATTTAAACATCTCTGCTCGCTAGTTTTCACACATTCAGAATTGTGATTCTTAATGTGTTGCGACAGACTCAGGTTGATGTGCAGCTTACTGATCATTGTACATTTATTTAAAATTACTCCAAATTGTAATATGCTGATGTATTTATTTTTTTTATCAAATCACAATTTCAATTTTTTAAGTTGAGTTCAGTGGAGGTAATTGGCTGAGTTTTCTGATAACTGCATAGGTGCACGCTGAGGTACAAATACCCCTGGTTGTATTTGGAGGAACTAGGTTAAGTAAGAGGTATTTTTACACTCTGAGGTTGACACCTGTTTTCAATGTATGACTCGCAGCCGTGGTACCATCCTGAAACATCTCCAGGGCACGAAGCCCCCCCGTGAACCAGCTGTCGACGGCTCTGTCCTGATTGTGGGATTGGATGGTTGCTAGGAAGCTGGTGGTTTTATGTATCCCTGCCCCGGCATGAGGTCACGCTGTGGCTGCCGCAACAGAGCACACGCCCTCGACGGATTTCTAGTTTTCCATCTGGAGCTCTGGGCTTTTAAGAAGTGAAGTGGCTCGCTAGCACAGTTGTAAATTACACTGGAGGGATGTGGCGTTGTTTGTTTTGCCAGCAGTTGTGGAGAACACAACATCTGAGGAGTTATTTCAGGAGAATATATCTGCCAAACTTTAAATCTCAGACATAACAGAGACGTTTTTAAATTTCTGCTGTTTATAAGCAGCGTTTAAACTTCGCCTTCTGTTGAGCTCAGTGTGGCGTCTGTGTTACAAGAGAAAGGCAGGGACACAACAACATTTAACTTATGGTTTCCACTGTGGCCCCGGCATGTCTGGGCAAAGTCTGACTTCCACCAATTCAACTGCAAACAGAGAGAATGAACTATGCAATGTTGGTAATGTTTGCCTTGTAATAATCGCATGAATGTCGCTGGCAAGTGACTTACCTGCACTCACTTCCTTATCCTTCACCTGCTTTCTGCAGTCACCAAAAGATCAAATGTTAACTTTCTTAATAGTCATCTTTCATGATAAGGACTTTCACAGCAACCTGAGAGGCGAAGCCGAGATAATGAAAGGTTTACACTACTCACGCTGCACAGAACAAGGATTGATTATGATACAATCACCTTTTATTGGAGTGAAGAATAAACACAGGAATGGAGGTTTGAAGAAAAAGCTGCATTCACATGAGAATACTTGAAGTGCTACTGTTGCATTTAGACTGAGAAATATTTTCCCAAGAGGCCTCGTTAACGCAACAAAAACTATTTACTAGATCATATAATTGGTTTAAAGTACTTTGCATGAAAATGAGAGAGTAGCAATGATTTTGTTTCCTTATATGGAAACAAGCACGATGGGAAAGTACTTGTTTATCCCACCCTGTCATTCTCACGATTACTACAAAGGGCTTTTGTGGCTCGTTCTTAAGTTCAAACCATCAATGGGTCGCTTTTACCATCCTGCATTTGAAGTTATTGAAGGCTTTTAGAATAAGCTTGCTTCGTGTCTCTAAGTGGTCTGTGTTTTCTTTGTTGTTTTATGTGTGTCCAGGCGCCCTGGGCTTCCCTCAGGACTGAGTTTGCTGCCCTGAACCCAGCTCAGCTTCACCACATGCTGAGGGAGTACAGCTCTGGTAAAGCCTGTCCCACCGAATGGACCCCATCACCAGATGATGCAGAGGACACTGGCAGGACGGGTGAGTGGCATCAGACATTAGGGAAGTGTTGGTAAATAATATTATAAAGAGCACGGTCTAGACCTGCTCTGTAGGAAAAGTGCAGTGAGAAAAGTTCCGTCATGAATTGGCGTCCATAAATAAAATAAAATTGAATTAGGCCATCCTAGAGATGAAAAGTTGAATCCATTAGTTCGTCAGAAACTCATAAAAAAACACAATAAACACAAAATAGACAGTTCATTGTATTAGTCATTTTTCAACCAAAGGTTTGCTGGTTCTAGTTTCTCAAAAGGATTTGCAGCTTTTCTTTCCCATACATCGTCGTAAATCTAATATCTTTAGGTTTTGGACTTTTGGTTGAACAAAACAAGCAATTTATAGACGTCACTTTGTGCCCTGTGAATTCTGACTGTGATTTCTTCACTTTTCTTTTCACATTTAATGGAGTAAACGATTGATTAATTCATTGAAAATGTAGTCAGCAGATTGGTCAGTAATGAAAATAATTGTTACCGGGAGCTTGAGACCATTCTGTGTCTCTTTTCTGGATAGAATCTGCACTCATTTGAATAATAAAGAAAATAAATTATAACTCATCATCACTTCAGTTTGTATAATAACTCTATGAGTGCTTGTGAAGGGCTTTTTATTTTTCATAAAAAGAGATTTGTGAATTTATTAGTATTCATTTTGAATATTAAAAACAGATGAAAAGCTGGTTTAAACTGCATTATGAAACTACCTTCTACACACTTTTCCGGTTTCTATTGCCAAAAGCATTTTCTGAGTCGTCCTTTCTGCAAGACAGCCCTGTTTACTGTAAACTGCAGTAACCAGACCCCTCTTTCAGCAGGAATCTATTGTGTAGCTTGCATGTTCAAACTTGACAGCAGACATGCTTGAGTGCACAAGACTTGATGATAAATAACAGAGTACTCAACGAGTAACACAACCTGAGACAGAAAGAGAGCGGAACTCTGCTCGGACGCTTAATCGAATGTGCTCGCACTTTCTTTCAACGTATCAAACTTCATATCATTAAGTCTTGAGCAGTTGAATGAACGGGCCTTCTTTTGCATTTGTTCCATTCCCTGTTAGAAGTGATATTACAGCTTTATAATGACTGGAACCATAAGACGTATGGAGCCCCAAAGTGTTGAATGTTTAGAAAAAAACATCTTTCCCAATCGACATCTATTATTGACCATTTTGGGACTCCAAAGAGATGAGGATAAAAATCCCTTTTTACTTTACTTCACAATTTACTCCTTTCGTTTTTTCCCCTTTCTGGGGAAATCGAAATAACAATTGGAAGCACACCGTCACACTAACATTTACATGCGTTTAGAAGCGGAAGCCTTCGTCTCCGTCTGCTCCAGAGTAATCCCACCCTGTCGGTCCGTCTCCACCAATCAGCTTCAGTCCACAGTTACCTCTCAAATCCGCCTCTCCCAGCAGGACAGCCGCCACCTCGCTCTCCCCTATTTCCACCTGTCAGATTTACTGCACCCTGCTGCGTGAAACCCCATCGACTGACCCAGTCCTGCACTTTATTTACGGCTTTTAATTAGGTTTCAACCCAAATACAGCAGCTTTACTTAAAGTTACAGGATTGAATTTCACTAGAAAGCTGTAATGACGATCAGGTCATTTGTGATGGATGATGGCAGGCCTTTCTCTCTTCCTGCAGCCGACATCCTGGAGAGCTTCGACAACCACCCGCCGCTCATCCTGCCCAGCAGCACGTTTCACCTGGAGCTGGGTAAGCCCATCGCGGAGCCTGCTCTGTTTGAACAGCTCGCTCATCTGCAGGAGTTCATACGCAGTGAAACCCAAGTCGAACCCGATGTGGAGGAACAGGTAACAAGCTCTCTGACCCCAGAGCAGGAAACAAGACATCTTTATGTTTCTCCATCTGTTACTGATCGACTTTATATTCCTCAGACTCGTGCGCTCAACGGGACGGCCACAGACAGCCAGCCTACAACTTCACCCTCCGTTAGAGTCTTCCAGGAACCTCTCCATCAGGTGGTCTCTGACCCGGTTACCTGCACCTCCCCTCAGGCAGACCTGGACCGTACCTCCAATGCAGAGCCGGCTCAGGCCCGAGGATCTCACGGTGACCTGAGCAGCTGTGAGGCAGTCCTGACCCAGAAGCTGAAGAGCCTGGAGCTGCAGAACACCCTCCCCGGACAGGCTGACCGGGGCTACCACAAGAGCCTGGCGCTGGACCCGTCCTGCCTGCTGACGCCACCCAACACCCCGCAGGGCATGGAGCTGGCTGAGCTGGAGGCAGATCTGCAGGAGGGCGCCCGCCATCAAAAGAAAGGTAACTGACCAGGCAGAAGACTAAAAGGGCTGCACACTTTACTGAAAGCGCCCAGCAAATGTGATTCACGTAAACACCATAGAACAGAGCAAATACTATATATAAATGCAAACACATTCATCACTAAGGTGGTTGTGATCTGCGTGATTAAGAGTCAATGTACTCTCCGACTGGACCAACCAGAGCAGAGCTGCGTAGCACTGATGCTCCCATATAGGGGCCAAAACATGGCTCTATGGAAAATATAATATAAACAGTGAAAATATATATATTATACAAGAACATATTAAATCTAATATATCAAAAAGACTCAGTAAAAAAGAAAACTAGCAGTACGCCAACATGTGTGTTAATACCTACAACAGTGAAATAAACGAAAACAAAAAGATCTATCAACATATATTAACTCCTGGGAGAGACGATCAAAATATGTTCATATTAAAATCTGTCAAAGTCAAATGTTAATCGTACTCATCATACAAAAAAGTTTGTTCCGACTATAAACAGTTACAAAAAAAAGGTTCTATCCAAATTGAATCCCTTGGGCGTTCAGGGTAAAGATGTAAGATGTCGCTCTCCTCAGAAGGATGTTGTTGATGTCTTCTCCTGAACAGGCAGCGACATGCTGCTCACAGACAGCTCTCAGGTGAGACAACAGGCCCTCGGTCAGCCACAGTGGAAGTCTTAGGGACGGATCACATCCTCTTTATAGTGAATATGAGCTGTTGCCATCAGGCCAGAGGTATTACACTGTGTTTCTGTGGTGTGAAAGGGAAATAATGACATAGAATGCAGCTATTTTGAGAGCTGTTGAGTCGTTTTAAGACAGTTTTCAAATGTCTCATTGGAGAAATGTGTTGATCACAGCTTCTCAAATGTGAGGATTTGCTGCTTTTCTCTGCTTGACATGGTGGCCCACTTCGGAGAACCCATGTGTATGAAGACAACATCTTCACCCATTCTACAACCCATGTGCAGCATCTTGGAAAACAAATGCTAGAAAGAACTACAAACAAAGTACAGCTGAGCATGGCTAAAAATCTTCAGATATATCACTAATTTAAATAGATTCTAGTTTCAGCCCTATACATACATTTGAAAACCTATTAAATAAACAGGGGGTCACAGATCCTTTAAAGTATTTTTAATGCCACAAACAGTTGAAAGAAATGAACTGAAACCTGACAACAGAAGACGATCAGTGAGAGTAAAGAGTGTGCGTACAAAGAAAACATGAAACAAAGCGTAAACCACACTGCCAACAGGCATGATGGCAAACCGACAGCAGCTCAAAAGGCCCATTCATGGCTTCTCTCACACCCAGCAGGTTTTGATTCCAATGACACACAGCTCTGTCACTGAGAATCTGACCACTTCGCTTCAAACCTTGTCCAGTTACTAACGTCTGGAATGAGGTCACCTCTTAAAACCTCATCCGCCTCCTCTGACGGAATCTATTGAGGAAAGCATTTAGTGACTTGACCCCATGGACCCGCTGCATATCTGAGCTGGGCGGTTCCAGGTCCGCATGAAGGTACCCCAGACATAAAAGAGGTGGAGCGCCTTCACAGTCCTCCCTTCATCTTTTTACTGACTCTGGGGGTCAGGAATTTCAAGTGGAAGGCTGCGCGGGGTGGGTTCGCCGTGCAGAGGAAAGAGTGTTTCCTCTCCCACCCCTATTGTTTTTGAACGCCTCCGTCATGAGGTCATCTGTGGGAGCGAGAGGGAGTCAGCGTGAGAGTCGACTACTTCAGCTTTAAAGGCATAGTTCGGCTTTCTTGAAGTGGGGGCTGGATGAGGTGCTTATCCATAGCCAGGGTATTACCTGCAGTAGATGGCGGTCGGCATGTCTCGAGTTTGCAGAAGCAGAGCGTTTTATCGGCACAGAAGCAAAGCAATGCACTGCTATTTTATCCACCTTAAAGAACTGATCCATAACAGTTCAAGTTCCGAAAATTTTTAGCGCATTACCTTGCCGTCAGTCAGCCATTTCCTTTGGAACTACATTTTCTCAACCGTAGAACTTCCATATTTTTACGCAACTTTGCCGCACGTTTTGCAGTTTAAGGGGTTGAATGGTTTTGATTGCAGCTATAAATATCTAATATCTAAATATTGTCAGGTACTTTGGCTTCCTTTTAAAGACGTTAATAACGTTGATATCCACGCGACAGCTTCGACAAATGTGTCCCATTTTGGACCCATCATGCTATTAGGTTTGTGTTTCACTCAGAAAGCGGAAGCTAGCTAGCCTAGCTTGCTAATGTTACTACTGATTCCCACTAGATGTTTTTCCTCAACTTTATTCAGAGAAACAAGTCATTAACAATAACATAAACCAGCGGGACGTCTTGAAATATGCCATAAAAACATCAAACGGAGCGCACGTATCAATTGTTTTCACAGCCTTTTTATCATTTGAAAAGGAAATTTACGGTTTCATTTCACAAGAATAAGTGTAACAGAGTAACTTACAGTACCGACATCGTCGGTCTGATCCAAACATTCGCACTCCTGGAGAACACAAATGTATCTCTGCAGAATAATAAGTAAAATTTAAATTAATTCATGACAATCTGGACCAGATAAGTACTCATCAAAACAAACATTAAGGATATATATATATACAGTATATGCTGATTTTTGAATCAGTTGTGTGGTGGATTCAGGAGAGAGGAGGCTGGTCGGTCTCTGCCTGCCCTCAGATCTGAACCGGACCGTCAGAAACACTTTTCTTCACAGGTGATTGTGTTTGAGTGTAAGAGGTTCAACCTGTGTTAATGCGCTCCCTGACAGACCCCTCGCTGGGGTTGTGGGCTGTTACAGAAAGGGTTTAAGCTGAAGGATTTTGTTGATCTTAATCAGATGTCTTCACTCTCATTGGTTACATGTTGTATTATGTTTTCTCCGTTAATGTCATTAATAAAAGTAATTTGCTTAAAGAGTTTGAGGATTACATTGGAACAAAGCCATCTGGCACCATCCCTGTATGGATATCCGTCCTAACTGGCAGCATATTCGATAGTTTAATGCTTTCTCAATCTACATTGATTAGTTGATCGACAGAAAATTAATCATTAATCATTTAGTCATTTTTCAGTTCTTTTCCTCGTCGACATCATAGTGAATTGAATATTTTTGGGTTTTGGATATTTGACGAAGCCACCGCGGCCTACGGAGTTTTCCTCTGATTTCTGATGTTTTAAAGACTAAAATATTAATTGGTTAATCAGGAAAGTATTCAGCATAATAATCGATAATGAAAATAATTAGTAGCTACTAGCTAGTTGCAGCCCTGGCAAGACGACACTCAGTCAGGAACATTAAACACTGAAATGAAGGAAATTAAACCACGATAAAAAACAAAATGAAATACATTTTTTCCAGCACTTGGTTCATAGCCGAGATTCCCCACTCGTCGTTGATTTTCTGGAATAAAAGGAGTTTTTTTTTTACCCAATATTTGATAAATTCTCGTGATGAGTAAGGGGATGTCTCAAATGCATTATTGTCATTTTTAACATAGTTTTATCCAAGTTTTTGTGGAAACCAAATAAAATGTTTGTGAGGTAAATGAATCTGTAGTGAAAATCATGTGAATATCACGGAATTAGTTAAGAAAAAGTCCTGTTTGTTTTACACCCTGATGGGAGCTCTGTGTATCATCCCAGAGCCGTACCTTGGCCTCCAGTACATCTACCTCTGGGGTTTTTGGCTAACGGCTAATTTTATTTTGAAAGTTTGGTAATCCTTTAATCTGGCCCCAAGAATTACAGAGAGGTGGTGATGTCAGGAGAGAAAAGAGCAGTGGCCGATCCATCATGGGAATTTACAGTTGGGTTGGTGCGTGGAATCTTAATCGGGAGTGGCTTTGTTCGGGGCAGGTCCTGCATGGGGGGCAGACAGACTGCATGTTGGGAAAAGGCGGAGGAGGGGGGGGGGTCCGGGGAGCAGGAGCTGCGGGGGTGAGAACGGGGTTTTTTTGGGAATGCTACTGTTGCTGCGTTGTTGTTGTGACAGGATCCACACGAGGAAGACAGGAAGTCCCAGTTACAGCACCGCAGCATGCTAACCCCGTTCCACGTTCAGTTCCCACTGCGCAGGCTAGCAGCTCTGATTTCATTTAAGGCTCTAAACACTTAATCTACTGTTCATCAAAGCTATGCTCACTGTTTGGAGAATGGGGTTATGAAAAATACTGTTTAGTTTTCCTTTCTGCCACCACTGGTACGATCATTTTAAACAAGTCTACAACCACGCCAGCGGTTCTGTGAGGCTTTAAGCTAAATGCTAACGTAACAGTTCTACAACGCTCACACTGACAAGATAAGATAGAATTTAATTTATCGTGAGGGAAACTGTTGTGCAGCCGTGGCAGTACGAAGTAGGAAAGAGTGCAAATATAAAATATCAATTAGCAGATATCCAAAATCCAAATGTACACATTGTCCAAAATATAAACAAGGCTACGTCTTGGGGAGATGCATATTGATATGCTAACTATGCTAACATGCTTCTGTTTAACGGTGTAATGTTGACCATGTTGACCATGTTAGTTTAGCGTGTTAGCATGCTAACATTTGCTAATTAGCACTAACACAAAGTACAGCTGAGGCTGATGGGAATGTGCAGGAATTTGGTCATAAACCAAAGTGTTGGACAAACTAAAATTTTGAGCTGATGAAAAGTCAGAGGGCCCCTGAGGGGGACATGACTGTCTGAACCAAATGTCACGGCAATCCATCCAATAGCTGTTGAGATATTTCACTAAAACACAAAAGTTAACCTGATGGTGGCGCTAGAGGACAGGGTTAGGGGAACCAAAACTTCCTCCATTCAGTTCCCACTGTTGAAGCTAACAGTTTTCAGGGTCATTTAAGGGTTCAAACACTTCATCTAATGTGCACCGAAGCGGTGCTGTCCTGCTGAAAAACAAACAAAGACCATTTTTTATTTCAGGTCAATACGTTGGATGTGTATAATTGGAAGTAGGGATGTCATGATATCAGATTTTCACTGCACCGTTATCATGGCCAAAAGAACTCACCATAACGACATTATCACGATATCTATAGAATTTTTCTTTCAAGGTTAGCCTGCTAAAAACTAGCTAGTTTCTGCGTCTTATTTTTTACGCTTTACTGCCGTAGCGCTGCCGTGAACCAGCGTGTCTGTTGCAAACGGCGTATGTCAATTAAATTTTATTTATACAGTCCAATATCACAAATCACATTTTGCCTCGAAGGGCCTAACGATCTGTTCAACATACGACACTCTCTGTCCTTAGACCTCGATTCGACTAAGGAAGAAGTACCCAAAGAAACCTTTTTAACAGGGAATAAAATGATAGAGACCTCAGGAAGAGCAACAGAGGAGGGATCCCTCTCCCAGGACGGACAGACATGCAATAGATGTCGTATGTACAGAATAGATTCATAGCAGAAACTCACAGTACATACAATTTTTATGACAATTCTGTCGACACTCGGACAGAGGCAGTTAGAAGCTAGGCGTGTCTCCTCGCCACCAGCTTAAACAGTCCTTCTTCAGTGCTTTAGGGTGATACTCAGAGAGTCTAAGGATCGGACCCTTTAAACGTAGAGCCGGTCCAGTACCTCCCGTACAGGGGTTTACCGGGATCTGACAGAGGCGCTGGATGATTTAAATGATGTTATGTGTATTATTAAAATGGTATCAATGTTTCATTTTTAAATGTCACGATTATCGTCAGTACCGGTATATCTGGACACCCCCTAATTGGTAAGTGTATAAAAATATTTATTGAGGTTAGCGGCAGTGGTGGTGGAGTTAACCTGCAGGCCTGAGGAATTCACCAAAGCTTAATTTACTGAGTTTTATATCCGTAACATGTAGTTTTAAAAGTTGCTGACAAGGTTTGGGAGTTGTGAACGGCAGCGGTCCGACACTCGGATCCTGTCGGGGGACCTGAGCACCAGCACTCTGTTTTGACGCGAGCGTGTTTCTCCGTTTGTTTGTTCAGCCAGCGGATATGCCGAGTGGAAGGCAGAGACTATGGCAGAAGAAGAAGAAGACAAAGAGGAGGTGTTCACGGTGGAGCTTCACAGAGGACCTCATGGTCTCGGACTGGCACTCGTAGACGGAACAGTATGGACGACCTCCTCTTCTTCTCTCCTGCATAACAGTGATTTAATTACGCTTTGGTATTTCTGGTGCAAAACAACAAACATCGTAGAAACATGAAGAAGTATAAGGAAACACAAAGCAAGTACAGCAGGTCAAGACTCGTAACTATACAACTTAGCAATAAGATCTTAAACAATATTTAACAAAATATTATAAGAAAATAATGATCATAGAATGTACTCTGTTAGAGCTGAAATGATTTGTCGATTGACAGAAAATTAATTGGCAACTATTTAATTAATTCATCTTAATTGTAAAAATGTCGGTGGTTCCAGCCTCTCAAATGTGAAGATTTGCTTCATTTTCTGAGCTTTCTATGATAGCAAACTGAATATTTTGGGGGTTTGATCTGTTGGTTGGACAAAAAAAAGGAATTTGAGGACATTACCCTAGGGGCTGAGGACTTTTTTCAGTATTTTCTAACATCTAGACCAAACTGCCAGTTTAGCTGGTGTGGCTTTCGGTTCTGGGCGGCATCTCCATCGAAAAGAGTGAATTTGTGCGCACAAAAGACGCGACATCTGAACGCCACCGTAAGCAGGTTAACCATGTTCACCATCTTAGGTTAGTGTGCTAGCATGCTAACATTTGCTAATTAGCACGAAACACAAAGGACAGCTGAGGCTGATGGCAGTAGTTTTGCAGGGATTTGGTCATAAACTACAGTAGGAGATAACTTGTTGGTGGCGGTGGTAGAAGTCAGAGGATTATTCCTCTGGGGATCATTAATGTTTCTCCAAAAATTCATCCATCGATTAGATGTTGAGCTCTTTTAGTGGAGAGACAGTCTGGCAGCAGGGCTAAAAAGGAATATTTCAGCACTGTCACTAGCTGCTGTACGTCATTCCTGTTTTTTCTTCACACAGAAAACGCAGCTGAGAATGAGCGGCATTTATGTGAAGTCCGTGGTTCCCGACTCTCCTGCCGCTCAGTGTCAGAAACTGAGAACGGGCGATCGCGTCCTGGCCGTTAACGGCGTCAGCCTGGTTGGTATGGAATATAACATGTAAGTATTGAAGCACACACGGTCTGATCCCCTCTTCCTGTCGCCGTGTGTTGACAGCTTCTCGTGTCTCTTTGTGTGTTTTTTTTTTATTTCAGTGGCAGAGAACTGATTCGATCATCGGGAGACACTCTCAGACTGCTGGTGGCCAAGATCGACTCAAAGCCGAGCAACAAGGGCTCGGCTACGACTAAATGCTGAAGGACGAGCTGAGCTGGACGCTCAAGTGCAATTGGGAATACAGGAGGACGTTAGGTTAATCCTTCCTGCGGCATCCAAAGGCAGTATTTCTCACCGGACCGACCCCCCCCCCTCCCCGACCAAAGGAAAACACACTTCCTGCTTCTCATTTCAGACTTATTCCGAAATAGAGCTGTGTCGAGAGCCTCGAGACAATCAACCCAAGCAGCAGGACTGACTCATTGTGCTCACCAGCACAGACTGTGGGCATTTGCTGGGTTAGTTTTTAACAGGTCGTTTTGCTGTCCCAGCTTCCTCCTGGCCTATAAACAAACTCTGCTCATATACTCATAAACCGAGAGGGTTTGGCGGTCGAGGAAAAAAAGCTGAAGCATCTATTTGACTGTCTGAGTACACAGCATTCTGTCTGAAGAACACCACCCAGCTGCTCCAGGACCGAGACCTGATTCATGTCTGGCATTAACTGGAATTATTTTGAAATTCATTTTCAAATTATGGCTTTTATGGCTATTTTTAAAACTGTGAAACCGCAAAAATCTTACCCAGTCATTTGTTATTGAGTCATAAAATCATATTTCTTTGCACAAGTAAAAACTGTCACTGGGCATCAACAGTTGTTAATATTCTGTCTTTTTAAAACTCGTCTCCAGAAAGTTCCCAAAACAAGGCCAACCATACTGGGATCAAGCAGAATTACATCAACTTACTGGGAGATTTTGAAAGTCAGCAGGTCACGTGACGGGTAACAATAACTGTCCAGGTTGAACAGCAGGAATCTTTAGACAGTCGGGAGAAAGTCTTTAACCTTTCACAAACTGAAGGGGTACATGCTCCTCTTTTTAGCAGCTATAATCGCTATTTTTATCATAACAAGGGAACGAATGTGATGAACCTACAGAGAGTTATCAGCTCAATCTGCAGCTCCTCTCGGCTTCAGAGGAGCTTTTTAGTGAGTTTCAGCTCATTGTCTTTAATGTTTTGGATCACTCTCACCGCTCTCACGGCGTCGTTTTGTGCAAAAAAATCCAACAACTTTACACTACCTGCTCAGCAGACACCGTTAGCGACCAGCTGGTGAACATAGTGGAGCATTTAGCAGCTAAAGAGCCAGATATTTCCCTCAGGAGCTGCTGGAGACCAAAAACAGAGCTGGCAGGGAGAATATTGGACGTGGAGGTGTAAATGAGCAACTGTTTGCTAACAAGTTCAATATTTAAACTTAAAAGCTGATAATATGTCAGTGTTGTGTTCACAACTGGTTTCCGTTGGCCAAAAAAAATAAATCGCTTAATACTCCTCAAGTTCAGAAACCCTCATAAAATCCTCTGGATGATGAAGCCAAAAAGATGCTGTCATACAACTAAAAGAGCTCTGTCATAATGTTCAACCTCCTCTGCTTGAGTCGATCAGCTGTACATAAAGCATCCACACACACACGTGCACAGGAGCTACACTGAGTTAAAGGAATAGTTTGACATTCTGGGAAATAACGTGCGAGTTAGATTTGGATCGATACCGCTGTCATGTCTAGTAAAAATAAGGCTACTGTCAGCAGCCGCTTAGCTTAGCTTAGCATAAAGACAGCTAGCCTGGCTATGTCCAAAGGTAACAAAATCCACCCATTCAACACCTCTAAAGCCCATTATTAACACGTTATATCTCGTCTGTGTCCAGGCTTTGTGCTAAGCTAAGCTAAGCTGCTGGTTGTGGCTTCATATTCAACAGACGGACATAAGAGTGACATCCATCCCCTCATCTAACTGCTGGCAAGAAAGCGAATAAGCGCTTTCCCCAAAACGTCAAGCGTTTTGCTTTGAGGCCTTACTGTCAGTGCTTTGGGCCCAAGTCACAAAACATCTTAGCGTTACTGATCTGAGAGCAGTTAAACATCAGCAGATGTGTTTTTAATATGTTTAACACTGTAGAGCGAGACACCCTGCTGCGGCCCTCGTCTGAAGTCTGTCCCAAATATAAACAGTGTTTCGGTTCAAGTGTATTGACACACAAAGTATTCAGTTTTGTAATATTTATATTGCGCAGTATTTTTGGAACTATGGAATAAATATTATTTTGACTTTGAAATATTGTGTCTTCGTGGATAAATCTTCTCCTGTAATGTGTGTGTGTGTGTGTGTTGGTGGGTGAACAGATAAAGCAGCGGCAGGTTTTTGCAGCTGGAATGTAAAAGTCTGGCAGGGTGGAGCAGCGGGGGAGCTGCTGGGTGTGTCGGCCGCATGGCACGCTTTAGTGGCCGCCACCAACAGCTGTTTATAGCTGCTCTGTGGTTTCCACTAGCCAAGCACTTTCCACTGACTCCCAACACAGCACAGCTCAGCCTCTGTGCCCCCCCCGCCCCACGGGACACAATTACAAACAGCTTGTATATTTATATATTACAAATTTGACCATGTTGTGCGCTGTTACTTCATTGTTAACACACGTCTCAGAGTGTAATTAAAGTGTGAGCAGGCCTCAAGGTGTGAGGCTTCCCTGCAGCTCTCTGACATAAATCCTCCTTTAGGACCAAACTTTCCTGATTGTTCAACTTTATGTTTACACTGCAGGCTTTTTAACTTGACACATTTACTCAGGTACTGTACTTAAGCACAACTTTGAGGTACTTACATAATACATGAGTATTTCAATTGTATGCCACTTTCTACTTCTACTCCACTGCATCTCAGAGGGAAATACTGCACTTTGTACTCCACTACATTCATTACAAACGAAACATATGATCTATAAATGAAACATGATACAAATTACAAATGACTTTATTTATAAAGTAGTTAAAATGCGCTCCACCTCCTCCAGTAACTTTCCAATAAAATTATAGAATAATGTAAGCGATCACTCTGCCCAACAAGTACTTTTCCTTTAATACTTGCTGTTAATACTTACATACTTTTACTTTTAGTAAGGTTTTGAATGCAGGACTTTTAATTGCAGTTGAGTATTTTCACAATGTGGATTAAGTCCTGCTTAATAACTTTATTAAATAAAAAAAAATGTAATTAGAAAATTAGGCCCAACAAAAATACGGCACTCTGACAATATAAACAAGCATTGTTATGTGTTAGCATGCTAACATTTGCTAATTATGCTACTGCCGATGGAAACGAGCTAGAAGCTAAATCTGGTACAATTAATCCGATCTGTTGGAGTTCAATGTTCTTAGTATACGGTCCTTTCGGTGGGCTCTGCGAGGCTGTACTTTGAGCTTCAGTGCTAACGTCAGCTGTCTAGCATGCTCACAATGACAATGCTAACATGCTGATGTTTAGCAGGTTTATTGTTGACCATGTTCACCATGTCAGTTAAAGGGACAGTTCATCCGTATAAAATAATACAAAAGTGCATCGTTTTCTTCTTACTTATTTATCCGTCTCGATTGTTTTGGTGTGAGTTGCCCCGTTTTGGAGACATAGGCTGTATTATTAATGGCGCTACATGGCACTCGGCTTGTGGTGCTCAAAGTGCCCCAAAAAAATGCATTCGGAAAACCCAACAGCGACGTCCCCTTTCAGAAATCATGACCCGGTTACCGAAGATGATCCACAGACCGTGTTGTGAGCAGCTTCGTGTGGGAACTCTCGGTAGAGAGAAAATAGCACCTACATGAAACTGCTCACCACAAAACTAAGTAATTACAATTTATCCGCATGAGGACGTGAATTTCGTAGCAATCCATCCAATAGTTCTTGAGATATTTCAGTCTGGACCAAAGTGGTGGCCCGACCAGCTTGTGTGATTCGTGGACTCTGGCTGCTCCTCGCCGCAGCAGAGTCTGGCTTTGACCTGAAGTAGTGGTCACAGTTGAGGATGGGGCAGTCTGTAAACAGCAGCCTGTAGTCGTAGTACACAGAGTCCTCTGGAGGACTTTCCTCTGGCCCCCCTTTGAAGCCAACCTCCTCCAGGGAGCACTCTGGGGGCAGGCGGGCCTCCTCTGTGGGCACTGTGCTCCGGAAAACCTCCAGCCCGGAGGTCTGGATCCCGACCCGGTCCTGGATCATCCTGACCAGGCTGAAAACTCTGCTGCTGCTCGACAAAACCACCTCAAAGTGCCCCGGGTGGGCTGCAGCGGCGTGGAAGGGGATCAGTCTGACCCTCAGGCGCACGAACCTGTTGGCGAACGTTGGAATCTGATGTTAGCTCACGCATCTTATGTTGGTTTATTTTGCTTTGAATTGAGAGTCTTGTGAAGCGGTTGCACAAATCAACTTGACCTGACACGTTTGATGTCCGTGTTGCAATTCAGTGTCAAAAAAACCACGACCTTCATTTTGCATTTCACAAACAGCTGACCATTCGCAAGCTCCGCACTTCGTAGCGTTTGAGTCTCTGGATGCGGTGTACGTACGAGCGATGCTCAGCACACACAGAGTTTGGAGGGCTTCACAAAAACACAGGGAACACAAGAGCGAAAGTGTAAAGCAATTAATCAAACCGTGTGTTTATCTGCTCTAATAAGCTGCAAACGTTCACGCTAACCAGCTGTGTAAAAGTAGCAGTACCACAGTGTAGGTTCAGAATTTTACTTAAGTAAAAGTACAGAAGTATTAGGATCAAAATATACTTAAAGTACAAAAGTCAAAGCACTCATTAGGCAGAATAATCAGAATAATATATATTACATTATTTTATTATAATTTTTGACGCATTAATGTGTTCCTCACTAAGGTGCATCTTATTTTTTACCACACACAGTATTTATACACAGTATTTATACCACCGGGTAGCTTGTGGATTTCACCAAGGGATCAATGAAGTCTTTGTCCATAATAATCATTGGTGGAAGAAGTATTCAGACACTTAAGTAAAAGTTCAAATACTACACTGTGAAAATACTCAAGTCCTGCATTCAAAACCTTCCTTGAGTAAACGTATGTAGGTATTATCAGAAAAGGGTACTTCAAGTTTCAAAAGTAAAAAAGTACTCATAGTGCAGTAAAGCGTTTTCCTGTTATATCTGATGCTTCTGGATTAATATCACGCCTGCATTCATGTGTATGTTGCATTTCACCGCTGTAGATGTTGACGGTTGAGCTCATTTGAACTACTTTACGTACTGTTGGGTGGTTTAATCTACAGCAATGCATCATGGTCTATAAGATCATCGGTTTGTAGCGCCGCTACGGACAAACGTACTGGGGTTGAAGTATAAAGTAGCAGAAAATGGAAATACTCGAGTTCAATTGCAAGTACCTCAAAGTTGAAATGAAGTCCAGTACTTGAGTAAATGTCCCCAGTTAGAGGCAGTTTTACAAACTGATCTCCACGTGTGTGTTGCGTTAACGTACATGGGGTGCTTGTCTGGTTTTAACAGCTGACGGTGAGCCCTTCTTTCTGAAACGGGGTCGTCTTCTGATGTCGGCGTGGCGTCACTCAGTGTGCGGTGACGGAAAGACACAGTTAATGAAGACGAAACACTGAACACACGCTCAAACGAAGGGGAGCACTTTGTTTCACCTGCGTCTCTGCACTTGGCTGCTCAGGTCTCGATAACTGACCGTGTCGCTGTTTGCCTTCAGCGGCCGACTCAGCACGCGGAGCCGAAACTGCTGACACGGGACGTCCAGCTCCATCAGACCTGCAGCCAGGGACACATGGATCAGTGCTGGTGGAGCTTTTCCTCAGTATCAATACCTTTAAGGCTGCTCATGAAATGTTGCAGCAAGCCATGTTTTTAGACGGGTTTTTTTAAATGTTGTGATTCACTGCTGAGAGGGGGGCGCCTTTGGAACAACTCTCACACCGTAATGGGACAAAACCCTCCCCCGAAGCCCACACTGACAATTTCTTTGAGTTGGATGTCTTAACATTTTCCTTTCTGTAAAGGTTTAAAAAAACCCCTCTTAAATCAAGCCTTAAAGGGACAGTTCACCCCCAAATCAAAAATACGTATTTCTCCTCTCACCTGTGGTGCTGTTTAACCATCTAGGTTGTTGAGATGTCTGCACAGCAACGTCTCTTTCCAGAAATCATGACCCGGTTACTCAAGATAATCCACAGACCTTGTTGTGAGCAGTTTCATGTTGGAACTCTCGCTAAAAAGAAAACAGTTCCCGCATGAAACTGTTCAAAACAACGTAAAGGTACAATGTATTTTTGATTTTGGGGGTGAACTGTCCCTTTAAAAATATCCTCTGGAACAGCAAAAAAAAAAAAGAGAGGCACATTTATTCAACTTTTTCATTATACCAGAAACAGAGGACACAAGATATTTAAAAATCAATAATTAAAAATCAATTCATCAGCCATCGCTCAACTATTCCCACACCAGCATGCATTCAGTGCTTCAACATCTGCTTCGTCGGTCTAATTCTATTGCTCACAATGTGGTTTTCTTGCTACGACCCTTTATCTGGAACACTTATGTGTGAGGACTCCTGTGTGGTTTGGTAAACTTGGAAAATTAGGAATTTACCACTTTTTTTCTTTTGTTACTGAACAGCGGTGAGTCCCAATGAATCACAGTCTGCACCTCATGGGCATTGTCCTGCAGGTCTTGGAGCTCCTTAAACACCCGTCAGCACAAAAGTCTAGTTCACTCAGAGCGCCTGAGGTTTGACAGACAAAAGGAACATTGTCCTGGTTCTGTTTCCCGGAGCAAGCTGCTCTTATCTGCGAGAGGGGATAAGAGGAAATGAGCCACTGCTCGCATTATCAAAAGTCTGACTCACAGTACCCTCCATAAATACTTCAGTACAACCACACTGTGGCATTTGGTTAATACTGACCCATATCTCTTTCTAATCTCTTTTTCCTTCAAGATTATCTTTATCTGACATTCGCAGGAGCTGGCGCAGACACTGAAGGCTGCTCGAGAAAAAGAGTTGTGAGAGCTTTCGGCCTGAGCCAGCCACAGGTCTTATAAAGCGTATAAGAAACCCGGGAATAAACAGAAAATACTGTAAATTGTGTCCCGGAGAGGGAGAGGAAGGGCCAGGGGGACACGTTCCCCACGGCCTGCCCAGACTTTGGGGATGACGGCGCAGAGAGAAGATGGATTACCCAGCTCGAAATCCTTCAGGTTGACTGATCCACTTCTGTCTGTGTCACCGTGGCTGAACAGCTCGTCCGCCTGCAGCTGACGGCCCGAAAACCACCGAATCATCTCAGCCAGGAAGCTCCCAAAGTCCGGCCCGTTGGAGCTGAAGGCCCTGGGCCGGTTGTCTGTGGAAACCTCAAACGATGCTCCAGACAAATCACATCCGATAATGACACTTGTTTATATCACCACAGGTGTATTTATGGAATGATCGAGTTTTATACAGTTACCTAAACACTATGGGCGATTAACCATCCAGTACATTTCCCATAAAGCCTCCAACATCTGATTATGTCAAGTAGCTTGTTGGTAATGCAACACGATTTTGAGTCTAAGACTGGAAACTGTGGGGGACAACAAGCCTGGGTCCGTCCAAAAATAGCAAAATCTGTGCCACCAGCTCTAAAGCTCACTAATAAACATCGTAATTATCCCTTTAAGTGCTGAGGGTCACTGCAGGCCTTCTGTTTATACCCAACAAACCAGAAACACTGAACACACCGCTGCCTAGAAGAGGATTTGTTTTCGCGCTCATAGAAACAAAAGACACTGAAGCGCTTTACGGTGTGTTTCTCTGTTTCCTTGATTGCGCGCTTCACATTTTACACACATTTTCAACGCGCCTCTTTGGTGAGTTTCCGCAGGCTGCTGCTTTTTTTTTTTTCTTCCTCGCGTCGGGCCGGCACGTGCAGACGTCTCCTCCACGGCGAGGAAGGACGCAGCGCTCGGCTCTGTGTTTTACCGTCGACGCGAGGCCGGCGCCAGTCACTCGCCGTCACGGTGGAAGAGCAGAATCACTGCAACTATGTTCAAAGCATCGGTTTTACACCAACAATCAGCGGTTGTAAAGGGTCACACAAGCCAAACGTGAGAATTCTTCATACTAGCTGAATGTTAGTTGAAACTTAAAACAGAGAAACTAATTCGGCAAACCAGGCTATTTCTGAAAACTTTGAAACTAAAAGCGAGTGAGGCGCGGTTCCCAAGCTTCTGTGTCCGACCTGATGATCCCCTTCAACAATGCTACTGGTTTCAGCCAGTTCAACTGTTTATCCATAAATTATAGCTTTCTATTTCAACCATTAGTTTCAGTTTACTATTTCAACTGCATATATACGGTACATAACGTTCAGCCAACCATTCTTTATCCATTGCTTTCATATATCTATTTCAACCAGTTATCCATCACTTTCAGCTGTTTATTAACTTAGCTAACTATTTCAACGGTAATCAGTTTTAGCTATTTCACCTCATTACTTTTAGCCGACTATTTCAGCTGTTGGTCGATTTAATTGCATCCATTTATCTGTCACTTCAGCTATACCCGTTTCAACTTCTCTGCTCTCCTGCTAACTAGTCTTCACACTCTCCCAACATGTAGTGTTCGGGTGTTACAGCTGACTGGACAAGTGGATTTTTGTTTTATTCAAATCTTAATTTCTACTCTTTAAGCTGGGTTTAGCTTCGCCACAGTCTGTTGCCTCTCAGGCAACTGCGGAAGTGCTCATGTTTGGGGATCACTGGCGCAAGGTATGAACGGTCTGTATATGAGCAGATCGGATGTGTGTGTTTCTCTGTTGCTAAACCTGTCCCAACCTACTGGACCACAATAAAACTTCAGGATCTGCAGTGCAGTTAGGTGATTAATCCTGCTCAACCCCAGCAGGTATCGCATTACAGCGACGGATTGCCAAAATCAGGGAAGAATAGCCTTGATGGGTTTGCGATGGCTCATCCTTCCTGGTCACCTTAAACAATGAAGGCAGGAAACAAAGCCGTGGCGAGCAGTTAAACGTGACGAGGGTGAGCTCACTGCTGTCCCTCCCTGGCTTCCTCAGTCCCAGTTCACGTCCCAGTACCAGTGCTGGGAGCTTGGGGGGGATGGGGGTTCCTGCGATCCGGGGCCCCTCCCTCTGACACAGACAGGAAATCCCGTCTGGAAACGACGGTGTGCGGGGGGGGGGGGAAAGACTGAGGAGGACTGGAGGAGAGCCAGTCAGGATGCCTCCGAGTCCGAGACAGTTTGATTTGCTGGCAGCAGCGAAATATTTAAGTGAAAGTAGCGACACTACAATGTAAAAATGCAACTGACGCTCACGCTTCCGTGGTTAGTCGACTGTCAGTGTTTACATGCAAACGGCCAATTCGTTTGACTGCAGGGGGCAAAGTGAAGGTAAAGGCATTCAGGGAAGATTTAAAACACGTTCAGTGCTTCAACTTCAGCTGACGCTTCAACTGCTTTCAGCGCTTCAGTTTGAACCGCAACTGCCACGCAGCATGTAGCGGAGTGAAAGTATAAAGTGACAGAAAATGGAAATACTCCAGTAAGGTGCAAGTACCTCAAAGTTGTACTGAGGTGCACGTTTAATTATTTGACCTGACAAGACTTACATTTAAGGAGTTCATTTAGAGTAAGATGTACAATAATTCCCCCATAAATGTGGTGGAGAGAAAGTGGCAGTAGTAGCCTCCCAAAATGAACATTTTCAAATAAAGTACCCAAATTTACTGAGCTGCTTTACTGAGAATGGAAGTATTACTTCTAGATATAACAATGAGGTGGTGGTGCAGTCTGTACCACGCTGATACATGCAGGTTGTCGCTGTTCCCAGTCTCGGTAATATGCTGAAATCCATCTGAGGATCGAACTAAAACTTCTCAAACAGCTGAATGAACCCAGTCAACTGCGACTAAAAAGAGCTTTTTTTTTTTCTTTTCTCCTTTGAGGAAATAGATGTGACACACGCTGGCGAGTCTCTTCATCCTTGCTCTTATAAAGTTATGCCTCTGCAACAGGCAGATCACTTCACAGTGGATTTCCGGTCCTCACTCTTCCGCAAACGCAGAGCCACGTGTGTGCGGAGCAGAGCGGGGCGTTTGGGGACGCTTTTTTTTTTTTTTTTACCCTGGTCTTACTGTTTATATTCAGTTTACTATCATAGCAGTTACAACTAGCTAACTAGCTCCACCTCGAGCAGCTGCAACAGTGAAATGCTGCTCTAACATTGATGCATCAATGTTAACAGTCTAATAATGTCATGTAATGAAATATCAGTCGCACGGGACATTTTACCGCGGAACGGGTACTTTTACTTTTGATACTTTAAATCATTTTGCCGTGTTTTTTCCCCCGCACAGTAAACCTGCAAGTGCTGTATGACATGAGGCGTAATCCCTGCTTATGTTGCCTGCACAGAAAGGTCACATCTGCAGTATGTAGAGCTCCTCTGAGCGTTTCCAATCCCTCCGCGGTGTCAGAACAACGAATGAGCTGGTTCGCCTCGTCGGGATCCGTATTAATATAAATACATATTCTATCATCTGCAGGACTCTCAGAAAGCATGTGGTTCTTTTTTGTAAACGTAGGTACAGTGGAATGCGACTAACTACGTCAAGTACTGTACTTGAGTACAAATTTTCCTTGTCATGCCACTTCATACTTACTACTCCGCTACATCTCAGAGGGGAATATTTGACTTTTTTACTGCGCTACATTTATCTGACAGCTGTAGGTACTTTGCAGATCTGCATGTCTGCATACAAAACACACACGAAGAGCGTGTAAAATATGGTGTTTTGCTTTTAATTGACCTACCCATCAGTAAATGTATTTTTTACAGACGGAAAAAAATCCATCGATCAACGGAGAAAACAATCAGCAGTTGGATGTTACTTGTTGTGCATTTTACATTAATGCATGAGCAGTTATAATCTAATGATGCAATAAAACAGTCACATGGGGCATTTTTTTCTGCACTGAGAACTTGTAATACTTTATGCACATCTTCTTGATTCCTACTTTTACTTAAGTAACATGTTTAATGCAATGTAAGAGAGTATTTTTACAGTGTGGTATTGGTCCTATTACTTTAGTAAAGTATCTGAGTACTTCCTCCATCACCTGCACTGAGTGCAGCTTTCGGGGCATTTTGACGCGTCGGTATCCGCACAGATCGGCGCCGCGGCTGAGCACACATAAGGTTTGGTCACAGCGTCCTCTGCTGGGCGGAAATAAGAACCGAGGAGGAGGACGGCTCACTTGCTTAGTGAATTCAACCCTGGGCCAGAAAACAGCTTGCTGCCACAGCTGTATTCACTATCGAGAACAGAATCACTTCATTCCAGTCCTTTAGGCGAATCAGCCTCTGCTGCTCTGAATCAGCTCCAATAATCAATCAGCAGCGTCGCATCACGTTTGACGCGAACGCGTCAGCGGGTAGAAGCAATGCGCGTGACTCACATTGAATCTGTGTGGTTCAGCCAGGCTCGGGCTGCTCTTCCTCTGCTCAGGTCAAGTCTCTGAGACGTTTCTGCTTCCTCGCTCGTGAGGCCCTGGTGTTGACCGGTTGCCACGGTTGCGGGGCCCTCACACGCGCAGCGATGTGATAGGAAGCGCGTCAAGGAGGTCCAGTAACCGCTGAAGGACGCGTTGCAAACGCTTCTGTCCACTCGGGGGCAGTAATCGCAGGCTGATTTGGGATCAGGATCCTGAAGCCATGGCACCTGTTGCGGTCAGAGGTGGAGGAAGTATTCAGAGCGTTTACTTAAGCAAAGGTACTAATACCACACAGTAAAAATACTCTGTGACGTTATGTTCAAGTAAAAGTCCTGCATTGAAACTGTTACTAAAGTGTAAGTATAATCAGGAAAATGGACTAAATGAATTCAAAGTAAAAGTACTCAGTGCAGTAAAATGTCCCCTGTGATACTATTATATATTATATCAGCAGATTATTATTCCTCACGCATGAATGCATGAAACAGGGTTTTACTGCTGTAGCTGGTTGAGGTGGAGCTCACTTTGAACTGTTTTGTGTCATGGATTCATCTGCTGATTATTTTGCTCCATCAAGCGAATTGTTTGTTCGGTTTGTAAATATTCTGAAAACAGTGAGAAACGCCGCCACAGTGACCCGGAGCCCAAAGCGACGCCTTCACCGCGCTTGTTGCGTCCAAACCTCGACATTATTCACAATAAATTCACATTATTAAAAGGAATACTCACATGTGTGAAGCTGGAACCATGAAAGGTCTTTACATGAAAAATGATTTCAAAGTTTATCAACGTTGTTGCCAATTAATTTTCTGTCTTCTGACCAATTAATCGACTAAATGTCTCAGCTCTACTTCTATAAACTGTTGGTTAGTTAGTAAAAGAACCAAAGCTGTCAGATAAATGTAGTCAAGTAAGAAGTATTTCCCTCTGAAATGTAGTAGAGTACAAGTAGAAAGTAGCATGAAAAGAAAAGACTCAGGTAAAGTACTTAAGTACAGTACTTGAGTGAATTTACTCCGTTACATTCCACCACTGGCTTCACATTTTCAAAGCTGAAAGACTCAGGCTGATTAATATTCAAATGGTTTTGTTTTAAGACGACGTCATAGACAAAGCAAGACTTCTAACTTTCTGTTATTAGTGCATTGTTATTCACAGTGGTAGTATTATTAGGATTCAGCCCGTTTGCCTGCGTAAACAGTAACAATACAACAAAGGACGATGGGGGAAAGTCCTACTTTGGTAAAGTTTTCTCAGCCATTATATGCACCTTATTTTACCCTGATGTTGGATGGAATCGGCTTCATTTGGACTGCCTCGGCTGTGGCACCTCGGTCCCCGGGAGAGGGGAAAGAGGGGAGTCATCTTTTTTTGATGCTGCGCTCCGGTTCCCCCTGGGAATATTACGCAAGAGTTTCTTCCTCGCTGGCTCTTGTTCTGCACAGCCGAATGACGCAGTGATCCATTAGCCCACTTTTCCTTTTACATAACTCCCACGAATACATTCAAATTTAACATATATGCTGAAATTGTTTACTACTTTCCTGCTCATCCCCCCCCTGGTATTAATTATTGCGATTTCATGCTGCAATGACACACTTTCCTCCTCTCTTTGATGGAGTAAATATGCAAGTTGTCTGAAATGAGATGGAAACCGGTGTAATATAAATAAGATGAAGTAGAGCTGGAGTCGGAGTCCTCGTCAGCAGTCAGACGACAGCACACCCCCTCGCCTCTCCGAGCGCCAAATGTCAGAATGCTAACACGCTCACAGCGACAAAAGTCTACCGTACTTGCCCACGTCCAAGCAGGCTCTCATCTTAGCTAAATCCCAACATTTAAACGCAAAGTATTTGTTCATAAACCAAAGCACGGGACAATCCAACCCAATTTCGCGGCAGGCCGTCTAACATTTGTCGAGACGTAGTTGACCTCAGATGTTCCCATTTACCTATTCATTTTTCGGCCTGTTTAGTTACAAATGATGCATCAATTCTTGGGCTGCTATCCAGAATAATCTACTATTAAAGAATACAAAATAAAACCGCCCGTCGGAACATCTTTGGTCCTTTTTGCCGGTGATGTAAATTGATGCAAATGTGTTCCCTGTGGTGTTTAGGTCTCGAGCATCCAGTGTATTTCATGAGGCCATTATGTTTCTGCATAAATTACTGCCTGCAGCTGTAGAGCAGCAGCAGGGCCGAGACAAAAGGCTGAATTATTCCTGACAGGGAGACTAATGACAGTATTTTTCTTGCTTTATAAATCCAATATAACTAAATTCACTTAGATGGATTAGCTGCTAGTTGTTTACCGAGGCTGGAGCCGCAGCAGCTCCTGCGGGGTGGTAACCAAGTAGATAAATAGACTCCTATGAATTCCTGTTCCCTCTGAACTTCACTGGAGGAAAATGCCAGAGCTGGCTCTGGCAACTGTGCACAGTTGGCAGCCGCAAATGGCAGCGAGAGGTCGCTGTGCCGAACGGTTCACGTTCAATAACCAGGGGCGGCTGCGGCAGAGTTGGAAGGTCAGCGGCTCGATCCCCCAGCCGTGCGTTGAAGTATCCTCGAGCAAGATACTGAACCCCAAAAATGCTCCCCGAAGCTGCGCTGTCGGTTTGTGAATGTTCTCACATGTAAGTCGCTTTGGATAAAAGCGTCTGCTAAATGACTAGATGCAGTTTGGTGGCACAAAACTGCACTTGGCGCGCTTGTTTTACCAAAAAGGGTCAGATTAAATGCCAGCGCGGTGCTGCTTTCTCTGATCAGAGCGCCCCAGCAAAACATAACCCAGGATAACGTCACGGTTGTCGTTTTCTCTCCTGATGGGAAAATGTTCGGTGAGACGTTATGTTTGAAACGTCCGCTGCTGTAAAAACGCGTTGCGAGCTGTGCTTGTTTTTGGAGTTTTTAAGGCAAACTATCATATTTTAATCCACTAAACAGTGAGTTTCATCAGACCACAGTGTGGTCCTATTACCAACCAAATAATCCCACTTGCCTTGTTATTTGTATTTGTCTGTATTAACGTTTCTAAAGATCTGACTCGTGTCTCCGCTACACCACCACCACACTGCACCACGGATTAGTTGTAGAGCCGCTGTACTTCCTTAATCTTTATTAAACAACGCGAGTGGCCTTTTAAAGTGTAATAAAAACACTTTATTCGGACTCACCGGCTGCGGCACAGAGAAGAATGAACGATGAATCACATTGTGTTTGAATAAAACCTGTGACCATCAGCTGAAGTTTTGTGTTTGTGCGCGGCAGCTTTACACGATCTTTTGTCGGCTACCTGAAAGTCTAAGGCCGTGCTTGCGGATTAGAGCTGAGTTTGGCGTACGTGATGAGCGTGTGGAGTGGATGTACCCAGGTTTACCCAGGTGACGTCCTGCGCTTCCATTGGTGCGTCGTGGGCCTTTCTTCCTGTTTTTCGTGCGGACTTTCTGGAGATTTCCATGGTGGATGACGCTGTGAATCCGTCTGGCAAAGTAGTAGGTAAACATGCACATGTATAATTCCTTATGGGAAGTTATCTGTCGCCTTTAAAGCCCCTTGAGGCATATTGTGATTTGCGATATTGAGCTATATAATCAGTCCTAGAATATTGAGAGGAGCCGTCGACCCCTGTGATCTCAGTTATACATAATGTTAACGTGCAAGTGTCAGCCATGCTACTGTACTTGAAGTGGTAAAGGTTTTAAATTAATTTTGACTCTGCTGGACGACAGTGTCCCACATGGAGTTAGTGAATGTAAGTGACACCCGTCCAGTCGACACTTTCCACTCGCCCTCACGTCCATTTTCTCACGCAGTGAAAAAACAAACTTAGAACTGATAATGTAAACTCCCCCCAAGGTGATGCGACCCCGGCCGATTACTGATAGTCTGCAACTCGCGCCGTGAGTTGCAGACAGTTTGTTATAACCAGGGAGGGGAATTACCAAGCGGCTCCTCGTTTAGTACCACTTCTGCCTGCATACCTATTTGTTGCAAGAAACAAACATGCAAGATTCTTCATCTGCAATGCAATTAAATGTTCTGTCACACTGATGGTCAGAAAGTGGGATACGTCAAGAATAACTAACAAAAATAACCCCTTACTAATGAAATAGCATGGTAAATAAATAATTACACAGCTCCATACAGACACGTCGTACAATGTACAGTATGTCTATTTCATTTGTGCATTTGTTTTTATGCACTGGGCGGGGGGGCTTCTTCAGCGTTTGACTTTCAAAAACTGAGCTTTATGACAGCTGAAGCTGAACTGGGAAACGGTCACCACAGTGTGGTGATCGGGGGTCTCTTCCTATCTCAGCGTGGAGCATCTGCAGTCTGCTGATAATCAGACCGTGTTAATATTCTGAGCAGCGAGCTGTCGGGTCAGGAGGAGCCGACATCTCTGCTGTGAACATCCTGGATATCCAAACCTCTGAGATTCCGTGTGTCTAAGCGGAAAATTACATGGGCGCATTCATGCACACGCATTCATTAATTACACCCACTGCAACACAAAGACGGCATGTTGGACACGCTGAATTATACCCATTCTGTGAAATGGGAAACAGTGAGGCACTATAAGCCATCGCACTCTCAAACCTTACAACTGCTCAAAGATTAATGTGACATCTTTGAGCTCATGTGCAGGTTAGAACTTTTTACTACACATTTTAAATGTAGGATAAAGTTTCCATTAACGACATTTTGCTATTCCGTTCTCAAATGCATCACAACAGGCTATTAAACCCCCTGTTAAATGTGCAGTAGCGCCGCAGCTAAGGCTGGTGACGACCGACAGTGGTTGCCGGTTGTCATAGTAACGCAAACACGCTTTCCTGCACAGGAGCTTTCCAGCAGCCTGAAATAATGACTGTCTGAGCAGTGAGCAGCGATGGACTGATGTTTCTCAGCAGCCTGAGACGGCCAAAAGACGTCAAATCAGACTGTACGGTGTGAAACGACTTGGCTTTTATGCGGCTTCTCATGGCGAGGGGAAGCTAACCGTACACGCTTCAATGCATCTTCTGCAGCAAACTGCCAAATGCAGCATATGAGCCCAAATAAGTTCACGAGACATCCTGGGACAAAACACCCTGCCTAGCCAGTAAAGATATTGAATCATTCGAGCTAATAAGAGAGTAAATTCATTTTACTTTTGAACAGAACAAAAGAAATGCATTTAGGCAACCAGCATGCTTCATTTGTATCACTTCTGAGCAGAATGTAAAGTTCTTGGAGTGAAGAATAAACCTCTATTCTAGTCACTTGCCCCCATGCGGCAACCTCCGGGGCTGACAAATGAAGCCAACAGTTCCTCGAACGGCCACCTGTGGCTCTAAAAGCGAGTGAATCCCCACAGAACCCCGTGTTAAAATGCCCAAATTCACAGCTGACATAAACATGTTCACAGCCTGGTACAAACAACAGATTTGGTCTCTATTGCTAATTTTCTTTATAACTCGCCCATTTAAATTACGTTAAGGCTTAAAACAGTGCACAATTAAGGACGTGGCTGATTTGAGTGACAGGTGGGTGCCCTATCTGGCTTACCGCTAAGTGGTTCAGCAACCTATGCTTTCTACTGACGTCACCTCCTATAGCATACATCAAGCTGAAAGAGCTATTTATTTGGGAGGTATTTATTTGGGAGGTGCATGGAGGGGTGCCGTGATAAAACGAGAGTCTACAGCCTATAGCAGCTAGCATAGCAGCTACTTCCGCACAGTGGTGCGTTGAGCTACATGCTAACGTCAGCATGTTAACAGTGCTTATGAGAATGCTAACATGCTGATGTATAGCAGGTGTAATGTTTAACATCTTAATTTATATTCTAAGCATGCTAAATATGCTAATTAGCACAAAGTACAGCTGAGGCTTATGGGAATGTTATTAGTTTGACAGGTTTTTGTTCATAAACAAAATTATTGGGCACAAAAACCGCCGAAGTTATTACACTTCATCTCGCGAGGGAACGTGAATCTCTGCATTACATTTCATGGAAATCCATCCAATGGTTGTTGAGAGATTTCAGTCTGGACCAAAGTGGCGGACTGAGGTGGACTCATCATTTCTTGGATACAAATCAGCTGATGCAGATTTAAGTCAATTAATTGATCGCTTCCCTACTTCTACAGCTACAAGCTTGACGTGTGACACTGCTTTAATTCACTGTTTATAGCCAGAGGATGCTGGGTAATCTGCCGTCTGCCGCCCCTGTGATCTAAACTGTAGCCAAGAGAGGACTTTAATCATTTTAATTGTTCCCATCTTGAAACTGTAACACCGGAACAAGATAGAATATTTATGCCATTGCGGCGTGAGAATTTATCGATGACTGTAAAACACTCGCTCCAATTACCGAGGTGGTTTCGCTCAAAGACAAACGGCGCGGACTCTGGTGGTGATATAAAAAAATAAATAGTCTCTCTGCAGCGCTGTTGTCAAGGAAGTGCTCAGGAAAATAAATAATCAGAGCCAAGCGAGCGAGAGCAATGTCAGGCTGCTATTTTTTTCTCCCCCTCTGCGCACGTGTCCACGCGGCGTTGTGTCCACACGTGGCGCTCTCATTTGTCGGAGTGCTGCGGCCTCTGTGGGGGAGGCTGTCAAAAAGCACACATGGCAGCTGTTCGCTGTGGCAGATCCAAACAACCTTCACCTGTTTTTGTTTCTGTCCGCTGTGCATGTGCAACAGCAGCATGGGGGATTAGCAGAGAGGATGATTTGACCCAGGAGGCGGAGAGACGGCGGAAAGACCGGTTTGGAGAGTTCTCATCATTTTTGCTGCATAATCCCTCTGCATTTCCCGAGACTACTGCCGGGGGGCTGCAGGAGAGGACACGGTTGTGTTAGAGCCCACGCTAACTAATTGTTTATGAGGGACAAAACTGTTGTTAAATACCATTCATTGGTATCTTTGTTATCAACAGGAGAAATTCCCTCCATAAAGCGAAACATAAAAAATTTGACCTGAAAGCAATAGTCTGACATTTTGGGAAATACCCTTGTTTGCCTTCTTGCTGAGAATTAGATAAGAAGATCGATACCACTCTCATGTCTGTATGATAAAGCTATGCTAGGCTACAGCCAGCAGCTGGTTTAGCTTAGCACAAAGACTGGAAACAGCTAGCCTGGTTCAGGTTCAAATGTGACTAAATCCACCTAAGTGCACCCCTGAAGCTCACTAATTAACACATGACGGAACATAATTTGTTCCGTTATTGTTACTATGGATACTAGTCTGACTTTCCAACTAAAATGTATTATTATAATATTCAAAAACTCTATATTCAAATAGCATTAACAACACTAAGAGCCTTCAGCCAAGCTAGCAGCTCTATGAGGCTGTATTTAGGCACAGTGGAGCTAAATGCTAACATCAGGTATTTGGTCACAAACCAAAGACAAATTAAAATGTTGAGCTGATGATGGCACTGGGAATGAACCGTCAGAGGATCACCAAAGTCAACAGGATTCATCATCTGGCAACCGTGAATTGTCTGCACAAAGTTTAATAGCAATCCTTCGGACATTTGTTGATATATTTCAATCTGGACCAAAGTGGTGGACGAAACAATAAGCCGACATTGCCACCTATGGAGAGCCGACAGTTTGTGTGCCACACGGGAAAACAACGTGACCCCAAAACACTAAAGGGAGGATGGTAGAGCCTGTGGTCAGTGATTAAACCCCAAACTGGTGAGTGGCTCCCTGCCTCAGTGGTGAATGTGAAGCACTGTGCACTTTCCAGCTCCAGGGATCAATACATCACGTTGTATAAAAGCAGACAAATTACCAGGACAAAAACAGGAGTTTTTAAATGAGAGGCCTGAACGATGTTGCCAGATGTGTGTTTATTTTAGTTAACCTCCTAAACATGACAGCCGCTTAATTCAACAGGATGAATCGCTGCCGCAGCACGAGGCCGCCGCGTTCCCCCTCTTGCTGTGCAAAGGCAACGTTTAACGTAATTCCATAACAGCAGCAATCTTTCACCTGATCCCTCCCTCCGCTCCGGCCTGCCGGCGCTCACAGAGATTTTCATCAGGCTGGGAAATTGAGTCTGGCTATCTGGAGGGAAGCTCGAACAGACAGGGCAGTAACTGCGTCTGACTCCTGGCGAGATTAAACACACCGGATGTCACCCCAGGGGGGGATTCATGGCGCTGCGTGGCATTCTGAGAGACTGCCGCCATAACCGTGATTGAAGGAGTCCCAGCTGTTCAGTGGAGTCAGTGGGGACAAATCCCCGTCTAATGCGGCACTTTTACACGGAAACCATAATCCAGCGCTCTCAGGTTTGTTTCACCTGCTGCCGAATAACGCGTGCGTTGTCTTAAGGGATGCATGTGATGTGGAGCGGCGGATACAGGAGCTTATTATTATTCGTGCTCGAGGAGAATTGATCAAACAATGCAGTCAAACGCGCCGCTATGATAATGAGCCAACAGCCGACTAATGATCTGCCCCTGTAGGGAAACTGTCTTCTCTGGCCTGTGTCCTCCAGCACAGTCTGTGTTTCAGGCATCCACTTGTTTTATTGTCCGAAAGAGGAGGACAGACTCTGATCACCAACCTTCAAGCTGAGGGGGACAAGCTGTGTACGTGACCAGTAGATACGAGACGGACCAGTGCGACCCGTGATACCGAATAAATCACTAAAATCGCTTATTTTTTCTTCTGCTAGAACTATTTGTTTCCTGACGTTTATTGCCGAATCAACGAGGCCCCGGGAGGCCCCCCCACTGACCGACACTGGCTCTTATCTTGGACACGCCGACGTTTGAAGTCTCCACATTTGACTTGATGTGGTCTTTATTCTTTATACTTTATACCGTGAACATTTGCACATTGCCATCCTCCCCGTTTCAAACACTTGCCCGGCTCTTTTGATTTTCCTTTTCAAACCAGGATGCGTTCCTGGCACACCAGGCTGGAAGCCAAGTTTGCCTCGCTGTTTGCCTAGCTCCATTAAAAATCACAAAACACTGTGCAACCCCTCTATGGGGACAGGATCAGTGGAGACTCCGGGACGTTACGGGTCCCAGTTAAGACGTAACTGTTGCACACAACCCTCCGTAAAAGGGGGAACTCTGTTTTTTACTTCAGTTTTTGTACGGCGTGAACAAACAAGATATAACGTGTTAATAAGTGAGCTTTAGAGGTGCTTTGGACTGAGCCGGGCTAGCTGTTTCCTTCTGTTTCCAGTCTTTATGCTAAGCTAAGCTAACTGGGTGTGAACTCCAGCTACATATTTACCGTACAGACATGAGAGTGGTGTCAATCTACTAACTGTTCCTTTACTGTCCAGGTGGCCTTTGTATGACTCTGTTTTGTCTCCCTTTCTGTCCTCACACAGAAACTCTCCCATATACTTACTAACCCTGAGGACACCTCTCCCCGGAGAGATACACTAATGCCAGAGTAGCATCCCCCCTCCCCCCCTCTTCTGGGATTTGCCTCCCAGTCTGATTTAAAGTGTCAGCTAGTCAATTTTTGGAGGAGCACTCGTCCCGCAGCGGCGAGAGGACGCCACTGTAAAAAAGATGACGAGGGACCCACTTCGTCTGCTTCGAACACGAACATTTAAAATGTGAAGTGTAATTCAAGACGTGGGCTGTTAGGTGGGGAAGCGCTCGGACAGATACAGAGATGGTCACGGGGGAAAGCAGAGTAATCAACTCTGGATTAATCCAGCAGAGTAATCAATGTCCCTTCCCTCCTCCCCGCTGCTTGTTTTCCGTCGTCCCGCCTCTCAGGTGGCCCCTCCTCCGATGAATCCCCTCGCCCGCGGAATAACAGTCTGCTGTGTGACTCAGGACGCGGCGGATTTGAAGTGATCTGACGTCATGTTTCGCCCATCGCACGATGATCAAATCGCTGCTGATCGACGTCTCTTCATTCTGCTCACGTCCGTCTCTAAAGCTTTGGTGTCCACATGGAGAGTCATTATCGTTTCCTTCACGCCACACAGGCCCCGACCTCTAACCCAATCACCTTTCAGTCTTTGTTCATGCACTTTACTATGGGGGAATGGACTACCAATGCGCTGGTTTTTGCCCCAATTTCATTCTCAATAATTGCTTATAACTTTAAAAGGGAAATCCATCTTTTCAACTTGCTCTGACCCAGAAACTTAACTGTGTTTTTATTTTCTGATGTGTTGCTGGAGGTATCAGCATTTTTGTTTCACTTTGCATTATATTCTAATTATAATATTATAAAAGTGTCAATCAACCTGCATGACTATGTCTTTTGAATCAGTGTTTCCAACCTTTGTGGCTCCTCTGCCCGTAAAATAAAGCAGTTATCTACCTGCGAGCCGGAAATTTTCCTTCACAGATTGTTTGATTTGCGTGATTTTTACAGGCATCCAGATCCCAAACTATACAAAAGAAAACATAAACATAATTTGTTGTAATCGTGTATCGTCTTGTGACCCCCTCAGACTGCTTTAAATGAATTAAAGTCATAATTCACCCTCCTTATCGTTACCCGGCCCACGCTCAGAGTCCAAACGCTGCAAACTAACATCGCAGCCTGAGGCCTTCCACCAGATAAACTATAATCCCCACCATCATTAGGCTGCCCATCACAGACATAAGTCAATACAGGAAACCGCAGCGTCACGGAGTCATTACTTTTTAAAAAGCAGACTTGGGTCTCTTTGTATTACTCAAACCAGGCAGCCTTCATCACTTTTAATTCACCACAGGAGACAACAAAAATCCCAGCTTTGAGCGAGCGATTCGTCTGATGTCACTCACACCTTTTCATTCGCTGCTGCTGCTGCAGCCTGCAAACAGACATTCGTTGTGAACCATTGATTCCCATTTGCAACTGAGTCACTCACAGCTACTGGTTTCAGCCAGGACATTTTCCTGCTTTCTGCCTTTCCTCATGCTGCATTCATGGGTGTGGGAATCATGGGTTAAAACAAACAACTTTCCCGTGTGAAATTAGGCAACAAGGCAAATTAGTTCACAGGTTGAAAGCATTCATTTAAACACTTGTTGGGAAATGTGGGGATTAACATGCTTTTCAAGATAACAGCAGCAGTTGACTGTTGGGTCGTGCACACTACTGTATTTTGCGAGATTTTTCAGTGTCAGTAGTTTTGCAGCTATTTTGTCAAAAACCAAACTATTGGACAAATTGGACCTGATGGTGGCGCTAGAGGAAAAGCTGGGATATTAAAGTCTGGACCAAAGACTGACATATCCCTCCAGAGAGCCGTGACTCAAGCATGGCTAAACATTTCAATATAGCACTACATTTACATTTACATTTAGTCATTTAGCAGACTCTTTTATCCAAAGGGACTTACATATGCAGAAGACAGTGGAAGCAGTTATAACAACACAACGTGTTAAAGCCCAGCACAGGATACAAAGCTAAGGATAGGAAGGGTTTTCTTTTGTTTGTTTTTTATTTTATTTTTTTTTATGAAAAGAGGTAGAAAGGAAGAAGAAGTTAGTGATTGTCAGTTAGGTGTTAACGGAAGAGATGCGTTTTCAGGTGCATTTTTTAAAAGTGGCTACAGAATCTGCTGAACTCGTAGGAGCAGCCAGATCATTCCACCAGTGTGGAACGGATCCAGAGAAGGTGCGTGAGAGGGATTTTGTTCCTTGTTGGCACGGTACCACCAGACGCTGTTGGTTTGCAGAGCGCAGGGATCTGGCAGGAGCACAGGTCTGTATCAGCGAGCGAAGATATGACGGTGCAGAACCAGCGGTGGTCTTGTAGGCCAGGCGCATCGCTTTGAGCTCGAAGCTGGCGCCGACCAGGAGCCAGTGTAACCTGATGAAGGAACCTGCTTATCATCAGTTGTGGATCATCTGCAGAGGTTTGGTTGTGCACTACTTCAGCACTGTTTCAATATCATGCCAACCTACCAGTCTGCAGTGGTGGAAAATAACTAAGGAGGCCTACATTTACTCAAGTACTGTACTTAAGTACAATCTTAAATTACTTTACTTGGTCTATTTTACGCTACTTTACACTTCTACTCCACCACGATTGTCGAAAAAGATGGAAATATTGTACTTTTTACTCGACTACCTTTATGTGATACCTTTAGTTACTTTGCAGATTCAGAGTATTAATAAAAACACAATAAAAGAGTAAAGTTTGCCGTATTAGTGTGGATAAAGAATTTCTGGATCCCTTAGTGAAATGCACACAGTACCCGCCGGCAGTATATACAGTAAATAAAATTGGCTCCACCTTTACCAGCTCCAACATTACAGTTATGAACACATTAATGCATCAATGGTTATAATTCGATAATGTTACTTAATTATCGATATCGATCGAAATCAATAATTATTCTGAAATGGGCCATTCGGCATAATGAGCACTTTTTGTACGATAAGCATATTTTGATGCTAATATCTTTGTTCTTTTACACATTTTTAATGCAGGACCTTTACTTGTAACAGCACACTGCGGTACTGCTTACTTTTACTTAAGTAAAAGACCTGAGTACTTCTTCCACCACTGCCGGTGTGAAGGCGGCGCATTCAAATCCCCACGTCCCTTGAAGGCAGCGTCGTTGCAGCGGCGCGCCACGCCGCTCTGCGCTCTGATTGGCCGTCAGCGGCGGTGGGCGGGTCCGCCTGCGGCGCGCGGAGACAATAGGGAACGGCAGCGGCTCCGCGGACGAGAGAGAGAGTGACGGACGGCGGGACGGAGGGCTCATTTTCCCCTCAGAACCGTGAGGAAGAAGCAATTTAAGGATCTGCGACGTTTCGTCTCGTAGCTGAACAGCGAGGTGTTGCCTGGATGGATTGACAGACGTTGCATGCAGCACATTTTGAAAGGTAAGATCAGATCTGATCCAACCAATTAACTGCTAATTAATCGCTGTAGTTTGTGTCTTTTAAATGTGTTTTTTGTTGCTTATTATTCAGGATGTGCTGTGCATGAAGTGATGCCTCGTTGCCTGTCCTGTGTGCTTCTGTTGCAAAGCATCACACTGGACGACTGTTGTGTTTACAAGCCGGCATCTTGAAATGTCCTTATTTAAACTGGTGTGTGTGTGTGTGTGTGTGTGTGTGTGTGTGTGACTACACCTGTAAATCATATTTTAAATTCTTGCCCACAGTACAAAAGTTTCCACCTGCGCCATGTGACTGAACACTGGCTGAGCAGAACAATGGGGCTGCTGGCAGGCTATTGTGCGCCAGCTCCACATCTGTGCACAGGCTTTTGGACATTTATTGATCACACGGTCTCCATTTCAGCCCATGACCCCCCCCCCCCTTTCCCATGCTCACGCGCACACAGTCCAGCACCATACCTGTGCTGTGCCCCATGTGCTACACGCTGTGATGGACACGATGCTTTGTGTCTGCAGAGCTGATTCCCACTTCACGTCTTTGTGCTGCAGGATTTTATGACTCCCAGACTGTAAACTGACCCCGACATCAGCGGAGGAGGAGGCGCTGCAGATGCTTAAAGCCTTTAATTTTATTAATATTTATTTGTTTTAATGGGAACTCTTTTCATCTTGGGGGAGGAGGGGGTGTGCAGCATCAAGAAAACCTTTGGACTCTCAGATTGGGCTGCAGAGATTTCGCCTTCAGGGCTCTCATAGCAGAGATGATTAACCGATTAATCGATTAGTTGACTGACAGAAAGCTGAGAACTAAAAATGATTTTGGTTTCAGGTTCTCAAATGAGACGATTTGCTGATTTTTCATCGTCGTGATTGAACTTGAATATCTTCAGGTTTTTAGAGCAAATCAAGACGTTCTGTGTCACTTTGGGAGGTTGGGATTGATTGTGTTATTCCACTATTCCTTAATAATAAGCAGATTAATCGATAATGAAAATAACGGTTCGTTGCAGGCTTGGCGGTCTTGTAGCGTGATATCGTGTATGTCGCCGTCGCGTTTTCAAATAGCCAACTGAGCTAATGTTAGCTAATAAACGCGGCAGCGGCACGCAGCATTGGCGGTTGCAGACTAGAAATGAGACGCTGCTTTTGCCCACATATGTATGAAAAAGCTAAATTACCACCACCATCTTCAGGTTTTTGTACTTTTGTGTGAATTAAACAAGACGTTGAAGAAGTAACCTCGGGCTCTCGGAAGTCGTGGGGTTGTTTCGCAAATTTCTGGACATTTTATAGACAATGCACTTAATCAATTATTTAGAAAAATAATAATGAATCCATCATCCATCCATCCATCCATCCATCTTCTCCCTCTTATCCGGGGCCGGGTCGCGGGGGCAGCAGTCTGAGCAGAGACGCCCAGACTTCCCTCTCCCCAGACACTTCCTCCAGCTCTTCCGGGGGAACACCGAGGCGTTCCCAGGCCAGCCGAGAGACATAGTCCCTCCGGCGTGTCCTAGGTCTTCCCTGGGGCCTCCTCCCGGTTGGACACCTCCCCAGGGAGGCGTCCAGGAGGCGCACGGGACAGATGCCCGAGCCACCTCAGCTGGCTCCTCTCGACGTGGAGGAGCAGCGGCTCTACTCTGAGCTCCTCCCGAGTGACCGAGCTCCTCAGCCTCTCTCTAAGGGAGCGCCCAGCCACCCTGCGGAGGAAACTCATTCGGGCCGCCTGTATCCGCGATCTTGTCCTTTCGGTCATGACCCAAAGCTCATGGCCATAGGGGAGAGTAGGAACGTAGATTGACCGGTCCATAGAGAGCTTCGCCTTGCAGCTCAGCTCCTTCTTCACCACCACAGACCGGTACATCGACCGCATCACTGCAGAGATATATACGAGATATATAATGAATCGATAATGAAAGTAGCCCTACCGCTGCTCGCTGTGAAACACTGAGGCGTCTGTCTGTTTTCTTTCTACGTTGATGCATGTGCGCACACAGACACACAGCAGACAGGGGATCACACATCAACAGAGCAGAGGAAGAAAGAAAGTCAGGGAAGAAGAAGAAGAAAGAGAGCCAGAGATTAAAGCAGACAAAGGGGGTAACGTTCCCCACCGTAGCGCGGGGCTCACAGCAGCAGAAATGGGTTGGCATTAAAGGAGAGCGCCCAGTGATGTGCCGCCGAGCGTCCCGGCACAAAGCCCCAGTGTTCGCAGACGCTGGAGGCTCGAGCCAGTTAAAGCTGCTTTTGATGTGCGCCGCAGCTCCATGAGCGGGGTGGGAGGCGACCGGCGAGCCCCACCGGAGAGCCGAGGCGGGGGCCGCCACATACACACACAGACACACGTTGTGTTTCACTTTCGGGGACATTACATTGACTTACATTCATTCCCTGGAGACTGACCCTAACCCTAACCATAACCACTGCTAGATCAAACCTAACCCTTACGCGCGCCTAACCCTAACCTTGCCCTTACTCTGACCTTAAACCAAGTTTTTATCCTAAAACGTAACGATTTACGTTATGGGGACTTGCATTTTGTCCCCATAAGGAAGGCAAGTCCTCACAATGTGACTGTGTAAACAGACTTATGTCCCCACAACATTAGTAATACCCGCCCCCCCCACACACACACACACACAGCGGCAGTGTGAAGGCCAACGCTGTGACGGCCGGCAGGACGGAGTTTTAGCTCTACAAACATTTCTGGAGGGACGAGCTGCTCGTGGGGCAGAAATAATCTCCCTGGTTTTGTTATCTCGGCGGGCACATTCAGAGAATAACATTTTGCACACGTTAGTTCACTGGCACCGGCTCAACGCGTGAGAACGACAGAGGATGTGACCAAAAGGCCCGCGAAGACTGGTACAAGGGTGGAAGCCTGTTCACCTTTTTGTCAGCAAAATAAAAAATACAAAAAATCTAGGTTTTCTATTGTACACAAAAAGTTGCATGTCAGGAGCCGAGGTCCCAACCCCCCCCCCCCACTTCGCCTTCACTGAAAAGAGGAAACACGACATATTAGTGCGTTTCCGTTCACGCGTCTTTATGCACGTTCAAAACTATTTAATCTTTGTGCATAAAAAACTGAGTGGAAATGGTGAGGGGGAAAATAAGGAGAGCAAAAAATTGCCCCAGAATGGTGTTTTTTTTTGCGCTTGGCTGAGGTGGCAACGCTGGTGTATGGATGAAAACACAATGCGACGAAGTGCAGCGGAAACAGACTTGGTGAATAAATGATGACGTACGTGAAGCGTGCGACGTCCACTAAAGAGACGATGAGGAGACCGTAGCCTTCCTCCTCGCAAACAGAAATGTCTTTCCGCATCGTTTTCCACAGCTATGTCTGTGACATTAAAGCCGATTATAAATGCACAGTAAATAGGGGTCAAGCCAACGGGCGGCAACTCATTATTTTCACGATCGACCCCCCCCCCCCCCAATTAATCATCAATGCATTAAATGTCCCAGAGCTGAAGGTGACATCTTAAAATGTCTTGTTTTGTTCGACCAACAGTCCAAAACCCAAGGATATTCAGTTCACAATGAAATATGCCAAAGAAAAGCAGCAGATCCTCACATTTGGGGGCTAAAACGTTAGCATTTCCCCCCACAATTTTTGCTTCAAAAGTGATTTCTCGATCATCAAAATATTATTCTATCGATCGACCAATCTTTTTCAGTCTTCACGCTCAGCTAAGCACAAACAATCCACTGTGTACAGACAACCTGCCAGACTCAAATGGTGTTGAGTCAGTGGCCCCTACTCGCCTCTAATATTATACCTATTAACTAACTAGCAATTCATTTTCAATTGATTTCGAAAGGAAAGACCGCAGCGAACCGCATCAGGATTTTCGCTGTAGATCAGATTTTTGTTGCATGTGTGAGCAGCAGAGACAGCGAAAGGATGCGAGCAGCAGAGATGACACTGACTCCGTTTAACACTGAGCAGCCTGTCCTCCACTTTGTAACCGAGGGAGATCTGCACAGTCAGAGGTCATAAATCAAACGGCTCTGATTCCGGTTCCTTTTCGTCCTGTCGTTATGTTTGGAACTCGCTGAAACGGGGATGCAGTCCATCGTACGACAGTGCTTCCGGACAGGGAGGATGCACACGGGTACAGCAGAGCGAGAGCTGCAGTCACACTTAGCGATGCATCAACAGTTTCTCAGGCAAGCAAATGAGCCCATTGTACCAAAGTGGGATCTTTGGGTTTTTAGCTTTGGACATTTTATGTTCCCTATTAACACAGAAAGATTGTGGATCAAATTTGCTAAGTCAAGCTCATAAAGTAGTTCATGCAGATTAACTCTGATGATCGTTGGACTATTAGGCTACTTCCACTGACAAGGTTATGTTCAGTCCCGTGTGTTAGCAGGATATCTCGAAAGGTAAAGCCACGGGTTAAAGGTGGGCGATACGCTTTTGGTGAAAATCCAGGTGTGGATCAAGGATTTCTCAATCTTGCAAGAAATTGCTGCTGTTTCACATTAATTACTACACTTACAAACTAAAAACAACACAAAGAGTCTACAGCCATTGCTAGCGGCTCGGTGAGGCTGTACTTAGACACAGCGGTGGTTTGAGCTAAATGCTAATGTCAGCATGCTAACATGCTGGTAATAACAATGCTAACATGCTGATGCTAAGCAGGTATAACATTTTATTAGCACCCAACACAGTTGGAGTCCAGTTGAAGATAATTTCATTAGTTTTGCCGCTGTTTAATCATAAAGTATCGAACAAAGTGAGATTTTGACCTGATGACGGCGCTGAAGTTTAGAGGCTCACCAGAGGTTCGCAGAATTTATTCTGAGGGGAACGTGAATGCTCGTGAACAAATGTCATGGCAATCCATCCATTTAGTTGTCAAGATATTTCACTCAAAGTCACGAATGTCAACCTCATGGTGGCGCTAGAGGAAAATCTGAAGCTCGCCAAAGTCGTTAGGATTCCTCTCTGTTGGTGTTAATGAATGTATGTCCAGCATTTCACGGCCGTCCATCCAGTAGTTGTTGAGATGTTTCGGACCGGACCAAAGGGGTGGACTAACATTTCTACCCTAGAATGGCTCAAAATAAAACAAGTCCTATATTTTGAATATTGCAACAAGTACACACAAATTAAACGAGTTAAAAAAAATCTAGAATCTAAAAATCTTCCGTGTTGTAATACACAATTTACCAGAACAAAAGTTTACCAAGTGTTCTTTTCTCCTCGTTCTGGAACCCTTTGGGGGTCTGAAAGACTTTTGTAGGGAGCCAAATATCTGCTTAAGATGGTAAAATTTGTTCATTAAGTATTTTTCAGTTGGCTGACATATTGATTTAGCATCACAAATGATTAATTAGGTGCCGATGTTTTACAAGTCGATGTTGGCCTGAACACAAACGAGGTGGCAGAGGCAGTTTTTCTGCAGTGCCTAATGTGTGTGTGTGTGTGTGTGCGTGTGTGCAAACAACAGCGAGACCATTACTCGGCACTTTTGTCCGATTTGTCCCATTTTACGCACAGTTACGTGTTGTAATGATATGTACCGGTAAATAATCCGAAAGGCAGCGTTTTGTGTCGAGCTTTGGCTGAGTTTGTGGTCCAGTGAGCAGCAGAGAGAGTCTGTGGATGTGAGGGACCAGGAACATGTCGTCGACAGTCCTGGGCCAGGAATAGATTCATGAACAAGAACCGTGATCTTAAAATCTAGCTGGAAGTCAAGTGCCGGGACGTTAGAACAGGAGCAATGCGATCTCCTTTCTGTGTTCCAGTTAAAACTCTGGCGGTATCATTCTGTACGAGCTGTAATTGATTTACCGACTTTTTCGGGGCAACCTGAGCGCATTGCATTGCAGTAGCTGAAGTCTGCTTGAAATAAAAGCTTGCACGAGCGTCTCTGTGTCGAGGGGAGAAAGAAACGTACTGACCTCAGTTCATTTTCTGTGAGTAGAAAATTAGACCAGAGTTGGTCACACGTACATTTCCTGCCTATGGTGTAATGTCTTGGCTTTCTCTCTCCTTTTTTTTTTTTTTTAAAGGCTGAGTCACTACATGTTTTGTTATTTGTCCTCCCCCAAGAAAAGGTTTTTGACTTAAAACTATGCAGTTTCACATCATTTTGTACCATTATTATTACGACAGTTATACTGACCTGATGCTCAAGTCCCGAGGTGCGTTCAAACCTAACTACTATTATTGTGTTATTGATTTGTTTTCCATTGCTCTGGGCCAATGAACTGATGACGATGACAGCGGTGCGTACGGCTACTTCATCAGTGTTTACCATCGTGCATTAGTAAACAACCAGTTTCGACCCGGCACTCTAGTGAAATGACTACTCTAATAATGTGAATTGTGTGTGTGTCCAGAGTTATGACTCCAAGAAGAGGCATTGTGATTTAAAAAAAAAGTATTTCTGTTTTACTTATTTAGTCACTCTGTGTCAAAGGATTGTTAGTTATGAACAGTTTCTGTCTTTGCTCGTTCGGACAAATAACTAGAACCTCGGTTTTATCCTGATGCATTCGGAGGAAGGAGATGCCTTTTTATAAGGGCCATAAAGAGAGCTCAGATATTCAGGAACTACATCTAAATAGAGTTGTGAGTCGTCAGCATAGCTGTGAAAATCAATACTGTGCTTGCAGAGGACGATCCCGAGTAGTAAAATAAAGAGACAGAAAAGTAGTGGACCTAGAATTGAGCCTTGTGGCACTCCATATGGAAAGTTGTTTTTTTTATGAGACAAAAAGCTGCATTTTGAGAACCGCTCTACCCAAATTACAAATTTTTGCCTACCAATTTTTCCAATCCATAGGATTATTCTCAGGAGGTTATATGGTTAATAGAAATAAATGTAGTGTGAAACTGTACATATTGCATCCATACATTCAAGGTTATTATGGTTAAGTGAAGCTAACATACAGTTTACTGTAAGAGTAGAGGACCAAGACCACTTTACATAAAAAGCTTATTGATTTATGTTTTTCTCAGCTTTGAAGGTGTTTTTTTAAAATCCACGGGAAACATTTACTAGGAACGGTTGAAGACAAAAAAACAGACCTGCACCTTTCACCTCGCCTCCCGTGTGGTGCAAAAGGCAGGTAACATTGGCAGGCAGGTAAAGATGGAGAGAAAGGCAGCGACACAAGGCAGATCGGTTGAGTTCCAGCTTTGATTACAGACGAGCATTTCACGGGAAAAAAGAAAGACAGCAAGGCGGTCTCATCCGTCTCGTCAGGGAGGCGAACAGGGCTCGGTTCTCGTCGAGGTCCTCTGGGGAGCAGCCTTGGCACCGTTACCCTGAGAAGGAGCGCTGGAGCTGCAGCGAACAGAAGATGCTCCTAATTAATGCCGGTTGTGACTTCTTTCATCTCCAGGCTCTTTGATATGACGGCAGCGCAAGAGCACATGTGAGGGTATGCTTATGCCCAGGAGGTTATATGGTTGACAGAAAGGAATTGAGCGCGAAGCTGTACAAACTGCATGCATACATGTCACGGTTAGTATGGTTAAGAGAATATAAGAATAAAACAACGCAGCAGTAAACATGTTGTCCCGCTCAGATGGCCCAGCACTCTTCAAACAGTCACACTAAAATGGAGTCATTGATTTTAGCTTTAGTTGCAGCTGTGAAATTAAAGTGGTTAAGATGAATAATTTCACAAAGTTTGATCAACATCCGAGATACTACATATGCCGGACTCATTATTGCTAGGTTAAAAATGTTCTAGAGACTCAAAATTAGAATTAATCTGTTGATGATAAAAAAAAGAGCTAAATAATTAGACACACATTTTTTGTACCATTTTTCCTTTTCAGTTTCTATCCAAAGGCAGCAGAAATCGTAGCTGAATTTCCAGAAAATCTGCTGATGAAAACGCGATCGAATGCACGTTTCCATCCTCTGCTGTGAATGTCGGGGGGTTGTTCCGTCGAGACAAACAGTTGGTGGCATTAAACCGCTGCAGGAGGAAGAGGACACAACGACATGACGTCATTTAAAGCCTCAACCGATGGAAAAACCATGTGGGAAAAGTGACGGTTACGGTCTCCTCATTGGTCGGATGTCTCCGTCTCAGCGGACGTTTAAGTCACGCGCTTCATGTATGCCATGGTTTATTCGCTAAGTCTGTCTCCATTGCACTTTGTCGCATTTTGTCTTTATAACCTTTCCACCTCATCAAAGAGTAGAGTTGCGGTTTTGTGATATTTTGACTATTTTTCGCTCCGATGTTTTGATGCTCAAATTGAAAAAGCGCATAAAAACAGATGAATGGAAACCCGCTTATTGTCTGTTATTAGAAGATTTTCTAAGATGTACTAGTAGCTCAAGTGTTTACAGCTTGTCCTGCTTGTACAACGTGACCGCGTGCGGACATAAAATCAGCTTTAAACAAGCTTTAAAGCGCCACCCCTTGGACCCGCTGGGGTTTATTTGAAAATGCTGACTGCAGAGGGGAGACGCATCACTCTCGCAGGCTTTTGTCAGATTCGATCAGAGGCGTCTATGAAGCGACTCCTCATTCTAGCGGACACAAAACCCGTTCCCATTCACTGTGTTGACGATGCGGCCACTTGACACTGTGACTGAGGCGGTGCGGATAAACTGGGCGTCATTTAGGAGAGAGCGTGGACGTTTAATGCAAATCGAGTCACAGAAGCAGAATCCAAAATGAATTGTGTGTGTGTGTGTGTGTGTGTGTTCATCCGTGTTCGCAGCAGCACGCTCTGGCTGTCGTCTCCACAGTGCGTTTTATTGACCTTGTCAGAGGGATGCTGAGTGGACCGGTGATAGACAGCCAGCTGGCTCCTTTGGGTTTCGGCTGACGCCTCATTTTCATCTGCTTGCCGTACTTTTATGCTCAGCACACGCTGTTTGTGTCCAGAGCCATGTTCACCCGCCGCTGTCACTGCAGGACTATCCAAGTTCCGTCCGTGACTTTCAGCATTTGTAAATGTTTAGTTTTTCTGTATTTTAAGTGTTTTCAACGTACTTCCTGACTGTTGACTTCCTCCCACTCCGTTTCGAGCAATTGATTGAATCATGTTATTAATGTAAGACGGATTTATCCTGTAGCATAGATCGAATACTTCTTATTTACTTTGTTAGATGTCACCATTGCTCGAAATAAAAATACAAATAATAAATAGTAATCTTTAAGATTTCAGTCCTGGTTGATTTGGTCAGTGGTTACGCAAATATTGTACTTAAGTACAATTTGAAGGTACTGGTGCTACTTTTATACCTGCCTCACTACATCTCAGAGAGAGTTATCGTACTTTTCACTTGACTACGTTTATTTAATAGCTATAGTTACTTTTGAAATCAAGATTTCACAAACAAAACATATGATCGGTTTGTAAAATATGATCCATTGTTACAGATTAAACTATCAAGAGTATATGAAGTAGTTAAAATGAGTTCCACCTTGACCAACGACAACATTACAGTACTGCTTACATATTAATACATCAATAATAATGATCCAATAATATTGTAATATATCACTGACTGTGGCCACTCTGCATTACGAGCACTTTTACTTTTGATACTTTAAGTAAATTAATTGAATACTTCCCTGCCCGTGGTTAGTGCGGTTTAATACTACTACTACTACTAGGAGCAGCTCCTTTGTCAGAAATACAACAGAGGAACAGCTGTTCACGTTGTTTAAATAAGAAGTCAGTCAATAATTGGCTTTTTTCCCATCATGCCATCTCCCTGATGATAAAGTCTGATATGTTGCATTTTATATTAGAAATATATTGGAATGTTGTCAATAAACCAAAAAACCATCATCAGATCGCAGTAAAGTTTGTTACTTTGCTGCTCCTTCCTGTTCCTTTACTCAACTGCAAAAATTACAAATGCTCCACTGTCAAACTCGTATGAATATTGTTTGTTTGTTAATGTTGTGTTCATGTAGAAGAAAAAAAGCAAATATATATTATATATTACTGTTGTCGGATTTTTAAAACCCCCAATTATCGACATCAGAATCCAGTCAATAGTATCCAAAATGAGGTCAGATTTCATCATAACTTTAGTGAATAACACAAAACTGACAGTTTTACTGCCACTGCAGCTCTTTCTACAGGAACATATTGTATGTTTTTGTTTGGTTTTCTTGTTTTCACACGCTGTACTTGAGTTTTTGCGCGCACAGTTCCCCGTCGCGTACACAGTCACGCTGTAGATGGGAGCTGTCTCTGAGGCGGGCACAGATGGACTTGATGCACAGGATGTGGATAGCATCCTGTCTCAACCAACACTTTCTGATCCCCGTTAACGAGAGACGGTACCGTTCTGCAGCGCCGTCAGGGCTGCGAGGTCTCTCTCTCTCCGGCGTTGGGAGACCTTGGCCGCCGTGGGTGATGGGCGACGGAGGATGCGGCACACGAGTGTTGCTTGGCTTCTTCTGGTAGCAGAAGGAGGAAGGCGAGACAGGTTCGCTGAGAAGGGAAAGTAGCAGGCGCGGAGAAACACAGTGGATTAGAATTAGACGTTCATTAATGCAGGCGGATCGTTTATCGGCTGCAGGGGATCAGCTCCACAAATAGCCATACTTTTCTCCTCTCAGATCCAATTTGAGCTTAGCACTTTAATTAATTTTTTAATGCATTCGTTTAATGAATTGCCTTTACCTGCTTGATCCTTGTCAGAGCTCAGTGCGTGCCAACATGCATTTGCTCGAAATGCACGGAAACACTCTGGACTTACCCATATTCACACCTACTGTGAGGGCAGTTTCATTTGACATGCGTGGATTTGGGAGAGCAGAACGTGCAAACGCCACACGGAAAGAGTCCAGGTTGTTGCTGTGAAGCGGAAGTGCTAATTGGACCGACCGTGTTAGAATAGCGACTACTTACAGCCAGGCAGGAATTCACTTCATGTTGCAGCACGTTCCACACCTTGTCTTTCATTTTTGTTCTGTCTCCTTGTAATGGAGCCCTGTGATCTTTAAGAAATAATTTCCCCATGAGCACAAACACGATTCAAAGGGTTGCATAACAGTTCACTTGGCCTGGACACAAAGCCTTTTGGTGATAACAGTTCATATGCATGCATGTGTTTACAATACAGTAGGCGTGCTCCGTTTACAGTGGGGGTCGTGTGGGAATGGAGGCATGGGTGGATACTGCTCACATTGTGAACCTTGGTTTCCTTCCTGCTCCTCCTGTTCCACAGGAACATCCGTAAACCAGACCAGCCCTCGGCCCGTGCCCCCACAACAATGAACCCCTCGCCCCACGGCTCCCGCGCCTCCATCGACATCCTGGAGGAACTCCAGCTGATTGCTGCACAGAACCTGGAAAAGCTGGACATCAACAAATACTACGAGGTCGTCTGTGAACTGGGAAAGGGCACCTATGGGAAGGTGGACCTGGTCATCCACAAGATCAGAGGTAACTAGCTGCTGTGTGTTTCAGTTGCAAAATGTTCCTACCTTTGCAATTGTTTTGAAGCTAGGCAGGGCAGGTCCGTCAAGCGTCTGAAGTCATGGTTTCATAAAGTACTAAGGATTTTGAGTGGCAAATTTGTCACCCAAAGCTTGATCGGGCCTAGCAAATGGTCAGTTAGATGCCCAAAAATCATGTGGAATGTCAGGAAACGGCACAAAGTTCATGCTTACAAACCTGGCTGGTGTTTGATGCTTTATTATTCGAAAAGGCTTAAGGTGAAAGGAAACCAAACATTGGTGAGTCCATCTTTCTTTGGACGGCGCAGGAGACCGTTTGCATTTCATCACCTCTTGTGGGAGGAGAACATTTCCCGGACTCGACTCCAGAAATGTATTGTGCCAGAGGGAGCAAATCGACAGGGCTGCAGTTGGAGGAAATATGCTGCTGCTCTTCTGTGTCTGTACTTTGTGATTCAGAGTGATAAGACGGGGTCATTTTACATAAGAATGCAGCTTTAAAGTGCTTCACTTTGGTATCACAGCGGCGACGTACACAGAAAATCTCAAATTTGTGTGTGCATTTTATCCATATATTCACTTTGCTCAAACGTTAAGCCCTCTTATTCCTCTCTGAAGTGTTTTGCTTTTGAAAGTAGGCCACCTTTTTGCAGTAATTTAGCACAGATCTGGATCCAGACCGCCTATATTCACTTCTTAACTGTTAGTAAAGCTGTTCAACCTTTTCCTATTAAAAGCCTAAACGTTGACCATCTGCCCCGACCTTCTTAATAGTCTCTTTTATGGAGCACAAAGCTGCAGCTCCACTGCCCCGTTTAGAGCGGCTGCAGTCTGTCGCTGAGATGAATTCTGACCTTTTTCCAGCCTCTAAAGTGCGCAGTTGAAGGATGCGTGAAAGACCACGTGTAGCTGTGGTTTCATTATGTGTTACTTTATCACCGACACCTCAGAACCATCAGAGGCCCAGTGTAGCTTTAATCGTCTGCCGTCGACTGCTCAGTATAAATGTCATGTTAACTAGGGAAATAAATGGGCTTAAGGTGAAGTCGTTTCTCACCTTTGAATCATAATTGAGTGCAAATGCATTTTAGCGAAGAAGTGCTGTAAATGTTAAGAAATAGGCATGAATGGATTACTGCACAGTTAAGTAGTGATGTCCTGATGGTGTCTCTTTGTTCCTGATCCTGAGCAGCTTTTAATATTGAGTGTCTGCCAACCAAATCCAATATTTGATTATGTAGATATTTTCATATTACAGCTGCACAGCAGGCTGAGGCTGCTGTAACGTTTCATTAAAATACGGTCGCATTAGTAAAGCAATTTTAAAACAGCAGAGCTGCTTTAAGGAAATAAAACCTGAGCCCGCACTGAAGATGTTGCTTAAATAAAAGTATGTAAGTCAAAATGAATAAAAATAAATAGAAGGAAAAGCCGCAAATCCTCACATTTGAGACGCAAATACGACTACAGATACTCGTATGTAAAGCTGAAACGACTAGTCGATTAATCGATCGGCCATTTTTCAAACATTCTCTGGTTTCGGCTTCTCAAATGACAGAATTTGCTGCTTTACATTGTCATAATTCACTCACTGTAAACTGATATAGAGGTTCACTAGAGGTTTGTTCACTTTACATAATCACAACCACCATATATCTCTTGATATATTTCCCAAACTATTAGAATCACAGCATGTCAACATATGGTTGTGCCTAGCTGAAGCCTCATCATCTCAGCTGTGCGACCGTTTAGAGGCTGACTTTTTCCTTCCAGGAGTCCTGTGGGTCACGGGATTCCTGTGGAATTCCCACGGGATGGGAGTCAATTTCCCTATTCATCACGGGTCTGGGGGAAAAAAGTCAACGGGAGCAGGCAGGAATGGGAATCATAGGTCCGTTTTTACACATAAATATGCAGTTCTAATATGAAAAACCCCACTATTTTCTGATTTATTTATTTATTCTTTATCAGGAACAGGATGGGGCAGGAGTGTAAATCCACTCCCGTGTCACCCTCTACATTTGTTATGTACTTCGTGCAGGTTTGAAAATCCCCCAAAAAACTCCCAACCCTTATTGCTTATTGCTTAGATACCTGCTGCATTTGTTTCTACAGTGACGTTTGAGGAGGCTGTTATGTTTTGTTTAGATGCAGCACCCCATTCACTTTAATTACGACGGGTTTGCGCATGCGCAATGAATTCAAATTGAATGGGTTCTTCCATGGCCCATGCAGCGCCCTTCCAAGTTTCGTGAAAAATCAGTCAGTAGGTCAGTAGTTATCTTTAGTTTCTGCCCTAAAACTCTGCCGGTTGTAGCTTTACAAGAGTCAGCGGAGTTCCCCTGAACAGATGGTGTTTATCTTTGCATATCAGCCAGCAGGCGGGTTTAACACAGACACCCCAGTCCCATACAAACATGAAAACTACTGTAGCACAAACAACACAAGCTGCTGCTTGTTGGCGACTGTGCAAATCAGGTGATGCTGCGGGGGCCAGGAATAAAGATAACAACAAACAGAGTAAAGCTCTCCTCCGGGCCTGGAATCAGCAAATGGGGGTGTTGTCACAAGTAAATATCTTAGTAAATATAAAATATTAAGTTTTGACTCCCTAGTTCGATACCCAAATTTAAAAACTCAAAATTGTTAATAATATTGCCCCACCCCCCAATGAAAAAATTCGTAAAGCTTTATTCTGAGCTAACGACCCGAACGTCTCGCTCCACTGCTCGCAGAAATTGTGCTATCCCGAAGAGATCCTCTGCCTTTGCACAGGCAGCTTTTTCATTCAAAACCATTAAACAATGGAATCAACTTCCAGACAGTCTAAAGTTGTCTGTAGATCAGAATAATTTCTCTCGAAACTTAAAGAAACACATCCTCGATAACCCAGCTGTGTCCGCACCAGCACATTTAAATTTTGTAAGTGTAAAATCTTTTTGACTGTGTAGTATATATTTTAGGTTGTGATGGTTTTTTTGATTAGTGTTTTCCTACTATTGCATGTATTTGTTAGTGCTACTGAAAGTTATTTGTAATGTTATGTTTTAATATTGTGTGCACCTGCACCCGGGGACTGCAGATGGAAACTAGCATTAGCTAATTCTGGTACAAAACATCTTTTCGTAAGATTAATGTATTTTGTACATTGTCCCTGACAAATAAACTAATTTATTGTGCAGAGATGGTGTGTCATTTTACACGCGAATGTCAGCGAGAGAAACATGTCCGGCGACGTAGTGTAAAGAGGGACAAAGTCCGCTTAGGGGGTTCAGGCTGGATGGGTGGGTCATTCGAACACGGGACTTTCACCCACACGGCTGCTGTTTGTGTGAAACCAAAAGTTAACAATGACTTAACCCATGTAACGTATTTAACTCACTTATGTACATACAGAAGCTTGAACGACGTAACGAACATACGTACCTACCGGAGGAGCAAGGAGGCAGCAGTCAGTGACAGTCAATAAAGCAGTCAACAAAACGAGGTTTTTCTAAAAATTGGATTCACCGCAACCACAAGAGATCCTTGAGCATACAGTCATGAACGTGCACAAAAAGTATCAGGCTGATGGGTCCAGTAGCATGCGAGATTAGCTGTGGACGTGGCGGAGGCAATAAGACGGGTAAACGGAGTTGCGTTTCATGACAACGACCCAAACGCTTTGTCAAAGTGGGGCCGAAACGGCTTTCACAGGTTGTCGTCCAGCGGCTCGTAAAATGAAAAGTGCCTTCCAGCGGTTGGTACTTGAGTAAAAGAAGCAATGCTAGTGTGAAAACACTATGTTACAAGTCAAAGTCCTGCATTCAAACTCTCGCTCACAAGTAAAGTATAAAAGTAGTGGCACCAAAAACATACTTACCAAAAGTAGAAGTACTCATTATGCATACCAGTCCATGCCAAAACCACAGGTTATATTACAGGATTATAATTACTGATGCATTAACGTGTCCATCCCTTTAATGTAGCAGCTGGTAAAGGTGGAGCTAACTATTATCACTTTACATCAGAATTTAGTAGTTGATTGATACTTTATTGTACTGTATTGTATTGCATTAGCAATCTAAATCTATAAGGAACTAAAGCTTAAAAATAATAGAGTAGAAGTTTAAAGTAGCATAAAATTGAAATAATCAATTATAGTAAAGGTACCTCAAAATTGTACTTAGGTATAGTACTTTCCACCACTGATTATAACATTATACATCCACTAAACCTATGGGAACTGTAGCAAAGCCTATGTACATACTGTATATTAGTATTATTTACTTATTTTATATTATTTAGGAGGGAAACTGCTCTTGTGCCACGGCATCAACAACAGACAGAGACGTCCGCCGTGACCTTTCCTACAGCGGCGGCACACGGTAAAATGCAGAACTGAGCTGATCCAGCGCTATCGGAGAGGCGCCCCCTCTCATCCTCGCTGACACACTGACTGTTGGTGCAGGGAGAGGCAGACGTGGCAGCGCTCCAGGTTATTGTCTGGGGTATTTCGGATTAGCCCCGGTAATTTCTCTTTCCCCTCGCTGCTCCTCTTGTTGCAGTAAGTAGCTGCCTCTGAACCATGTCCTCACAAATTGCCTTCCTGTGCTCCCTCCAGACGGCTAAACGTGTTCTTGCGGGCCCCTTTATGAGCGAATGATTTACTGCAGGCTGGATGACACTCTTGTCCTCGTCTTTTGGCTTTCTAATCTCGTTCCCAGCACCCCTGTGAGGACATGTTTTGCAGCTATAAGCGTCACTTTACAGCAAAATCCCCGACACGAAAGCAGATCAGCGCCGTTGTGAAGCCGAGGCAACATCCACTCTGTCGCTCTGTGGGAACACAACTAGTCTGGCAGAGGATTTGAAATACTAACGGTATAAATCCCCTAGAAAGAAAACAGCAGGATTTAATTCTGACATAGGAGAATTTTAATTATTCATCAAATTTTGAAATGATTTTTAATTAAGATGCATGCACGCAATTTGGCTGCTGTGAAATAAATCCCCAAACACTTTAATATGGTGGGAAAAGCACAAGAGGCGAAGGAATGAGATTGGACTTTCCTCTTATTTATTTGTTTTCTTTCTCCCCCCCCCAGGCACAAAAATGGCCCTGAAGTTCCTGAGGAAGAAGACCACCAAGCTGAAGAGCTTCCTGAGAGAGTACAGCATCTCCCTCTACCTGTCGCCCTGCCCGTTCATCATCAACATGTACGGCATCGCCTTCGAAACCGACGAGTACTACGTCTTCGCTCAGGAGTACGCTCTGGCGGGAGATCTGTTTGACATCATCCCTCCACAGGTGAGACACAGATATACACACACACACACACAAATACGCTACTTTTTAGTGTTACGTTATCCATATTTTCCATGAGTTCATTGTAACATAATCCAAATGATTAGCTCGCAATCCCCAAATATTGGAAACGACTTTTAGAGCGTTGCTTCCACACAAGCCACAGATGCGTACGTGCTGTGGCTCTGTGGATTAACACAAAAATCCATCTGGACCTTTATTGTGAAATAAAAGACATTTCCCAGACAAGACTCGCCTGTGGCTGTTCGACCTGATCAGGTGTTTCTGCGGTGAGCGCTGCGACGGTCCCAGAGCGCCTGGATTCAGCCGATTTGAATAAAATCTCTCAACGTCGCTCTTGGTCGCAGATGTAAAGTTGCCACGTGGACGGCGTTGACTGACGGGTCCGCTTCAGTGTAGAGCCCAAAGTGGAGGAAGCTATAATTGTAACTAATGCCATGTCACGCAACACTTCTTAAAAATAAAAACGGCAGTTCAAAAGCAGCTGCGGTGTGGTCTGCTACATGTGTGATAGTGGACACTTTGTTGTCACTTGGCAGGTAGATAGCTTACTACTGTAACACGTTAGCTAAAGTTGCTAGCTCGATAGCCAGATTCGGGTACTATAATTGCAATGACATACAAAGAAATGTCCCTCTGCCACTTCCCAATGGGACCAGGACTTGAAGACGCCCTGTAGAGTTCTCTTGTAAAGAAACAAAAGGTAGTTTACATTGAGTGTTTCTCACCAAAGCCCGTTGTGCGTGTCTTTGAGGTATAACTGGGCGTTCAGACCGCCGCCGGCGAGAGCGTGAAGGTGACTGGAAGTCATTGATTTTCTATTTGAGCCGGCAGCGTCGAGGGAATTTGAAGTCCGGTTTATGGTAATGAGCTGTGACGAGGTTCGGCGGCAACAAATCTTGTTGAAGTTCTACGTCAGGGCGTCCACAAGTCTTTCCACAGCGTTGTTTATGGGGCAGCTGGCTCTCGCCGGCGGCGGTCTGAAGGCACGGTAACAAAGGTGTCATGTTCGTGACCTAAGTGTTCCCCTCTCTCTCTCTCTGTTCAGGTGGGACTCCCCGAAACGGTGGCCAAGCGCTGTGTCCACCAGGTGGCCATCGCCCTGGACTACCTGCACTGCAAGAAGCTAGTCCACAGAGACATCAAACCTGAGAACATCCTTATTTTTGACAAAGAGTGCCGGAAGGTCAAGCTGTCGGACTTCGGCATGACGCGGCGCGCCGGCTCTCCGGTGAAGCGCGTGAGCGGCACAATCCCGTACACGGCGCCCGAGCTATGTGACACCTCGCGGCATGAGGGCTTCTGCGTGGACTACAGCACGGACGTGTGGGCGTTCGGCGTCCTGCTCTTCTGCATGCTGACTGGAAACTTCCCCTGGGAGAAGGCCATGCCTAACGACACCTTCTACGAGGAGTTTGTCCGCTGGCAGCGCCGCCGGACCGGCACGGTGCCATCGCAGTGGCGCCGCTTCACCAGTGAAGCTCTACGAATGTTTCGTAGGCTCCTCTCCATCGAGCAGGAGCGCCGCTGCTCCGTCAAAGAAGTCTTCAGCTACTTCAGCCAGTGCTGGATGTTGGACGTGGAGAACGGGAACAGCAGCAGCAGCGGCGGCGGGGGCTTGGCGAGCAGCGCGCCTCCTCTGGACATCAGCTCGTCCTCGTCTGAAGAGGACGTGTTAGTGGACAGACTGAAGCAGCAGAGCCTGTCTCCTGCTTGTGTGGTGGCGAAGGGGAGCGTCATGATGGACACCCACTACTCCTCCATGTCCGCGAACAGCTCGCCGTCCTCCACCGGCAGCTACGAGCGGGTCAACAGAGAAAACAACGAGAGAGGGCGCATCCTGGTGGCCACGCCCATCGAGATCTGTGTGTAGCGGCGGCGGACGCTGCGTCACCGGCTGCCTGCGCACACACGCGTGAGGCGGGTTTGAGCTAAGGGGGAAGACTTCTCCGAGTACGATGGAAAGGAGGAAAGTGTGGCGACTGGTGGTGGAAACTGTCAACAGTCTGAGATGCGTTGTAGCTTCACGGCGGATTCCCTTATTTCTGATGACGACGAACTCTGAGGAAATGAGACAGGGAGCCAATCACAAGCCGTTCGCCTCCTGAATGTGGTTCAGTCACTGAAGTGGTACACGAACTCACTGGACAGCCTGTACAGAAAAGAAACAGCTGAAGGGGGAATAAAAAACAACTAAAACATTCATAATCCACAAGCAATATGTTCAAATGGTTGGAATAAACTAGTCACTGCAAAAGTAATCTCTGAAGAAAAAGATGTGACAGTAAGATGATTTGTGACTGATACTGTTACTATTGTGTGTTTTCTATTGTAGTGTGCCATTTTCACGTTTGGTAGAAATGTTTCTGTAAAGTGTTTTTGTTTTGTTGTTGTATAGCTTTCTAAAAATTTGGAGCTAAATTATTTATTTATGCCAGACGCATATATTTATTTGTTTTATCAAGTGGCACCTGAGATCCGAATGGCTGCTTTTCATTCATTTTCTCTCTGGGAAATAAAAATAGCAGAAAAAGAAATTAGAATTGCTGTAGAAGCAGGGGATTTGGGCTTTCACAGACCCACACTTTTCTTTGAAATGTCCGTCATCACGTCGCCGTGATCCGCCATGAAAGTAGATGGTAGCTAGACTGTTTTTCTCACCCAAAATGTCCCTTTCGTGTTTGCCCGTGACGCCGAAAACCGACTTGTACAGTCGCAATCGACAGTATGAGCGGCTGAAAACGCACTCCGCGGTCCGCAGAACGTGTTAACTGGGTCCTTACTCTTCCCATTTACTCCTTCAGTATACTGGGGCCATAACTGAATTTCGTTTAAGGTAAAAAACGTATCACATATAATAACAATACATAGGAGAAAAGCATACAAAGGTATCATGAATAATTCTCAATATTCTACGTGCATGGTTAATAAAGAAAATGGAAAATGTACCTTTCATTTGAGTAGTTAAAATAATCACCTAACGAGTGATATATTCGGACGTTCTTTCTGGAAAATAGAAAATGTTAAATATGCCGGTTGAATTGTCTTTCAACACGAGAAGAATAAAATTCAGTATATGGGGATACTGTCTGCCCTCTCAGCTTTTTATTCCAGTTTTCTCTTCATTCGAAATTTAAACCCTGAACATGTGAGACTGGATGGACGATTGAAGAAAAGTCTGTTTTGAGGATTGAAATGTTTCAGAAATTGCTCCCTCTTTTGTGTTTTTCAGAAGTATTGCATGAAGTGACATTACCGTGATGAGTTGTTGAAAATAAAACACCCCGAGAATCAAAAGTGGCCTCTGTTCTTTTTTTTTTTTTTTATTAAAGGAATCGTTTGACATTTTAGGAAATATGCTTGTTCTTAAGGGGTGTTCGGACCAAAGCGAAGCGAATTTTCAACTCGCATTACTCGCGCGAATGTGGCCCCTGAAATGTCTTTTTTGGAGTGTTTTTCACAACCTGTGAATAATCGCCCTTCACAGCCAGTGGGAGCACTGGGGATGGCAACTAACGCTAGTGCTAACTTGGTTACAGTACAACTGATAGTTGGTATCCATTAACAGATACATATTTTCAAAGCCTAGTAGTCCTATGGTTTCGTTCACTCTTCTCCAAGCCCTCTCCTTTTCTGTTCTGTCTCCGTACAGTACAGACGTTGAATCGTTGAGCTCCCGGGGCCCACAGATTACTTTGTCCCCCCTTTTCTGAATCTCGGTGACGTCAGGAGAATCTCAACGCTGATAGGCGTTATACAGTGCATTATTTGAGAGTTTTCAAATCATATAATCCTTTTGGTCATTGCTTCGTTAAATACATATTTCTTCAGTTTAAAACTTAGCATTTACACTTAGCAGACACTGTTATCCAAAGCGACTTACATATGAGAACATTCACAAACCGAAGGCGCAGCTTCAGGAGCGTTTGCGGGGTTCAGTATCTTGCCCAAGAATGCTTCGACGCACGGCTGAGGGATCGAACCGCTGACCTTTCCATTGGCAGGCGGCCGCTCTGCCACCAAGCTACAGCCGCCCTAAACATATGCTGTCCAACCAAGTGGACGTGTGAAAAACTCAATTCAACCTTTTTTCTTTTCATGCCTAAAGAGGAGTAGAAACATTTAGGAAACAATCCTGACTGCGATTGTAATTTATGCATGAAAGGGTTAAAATATATAGAATTTGATTTACTTATATATGTTTACATGGAGCCCAAATCGATTGCAGAGGGGTGGTTCAACCCTTTTCATAAGCCGATCAAAAGAAAAATTGTACCATGTGAACGATTGAACCTGATTACTTTGTGGCCGCGTTGTTTCTGTGCACCCCACCCCTCCGTCTTGATGTAAAAGCTGAACTGGGCCGCTACTGTTGTTGATACAAACTCTTGGAACTGAACAATATTGGTCGCCTAGAAGGAAAATAAGGAAATAACACCCTATTCAAACAAGTCCACGAACACATGAACGAAGCTGGGGTAGACCCGAAGCGCTGAACAAATCAAAAAACGGTTGGGCAGAAATGTACAGGTTGACTGCGTTCATCTTTGACAGCATTGTGGGGTCATGCCGTAGTTTTTGATTAATGAAACATTTCTCCTCCTGAGCCTGTTTTGCGAGCTCGTCAAACAAAACAAATTTCATGACCCTAGTGCCATCTTTGTGTGGATGTCAACGGGCCTGACACCATCCTCCACAAAGTCCCACTGTTCCAGTCTTACTACGCGTGCACACTGGAGGTCGGTATGGGCGCCAGTGGAAGTAGAAGTCCGGGGCGACTTCATGGTTATGAGCTATGACGCGGTTTGGGCGGAATCAAATTGGAATATTTAAGTCCTTCGCTTGTATTTTGTTACCAAGCATTCAAACAAACTTTGCATCCTATTTCATCCACGTCAGAGCGCCTACAAATCTTTCTACGGCGTCGTTGGCGAGGCAGCCAGGGGGGCCTTTAAGCTCTCGCGGTCTGAACGCAAAGCGGAGACGAGTGTATGGTTTCGTTGTTGTTCCAAATGTTTTTCAAAAGTGCCATTCTGAAAATACAGACGCCAAAAAATACAGTCGTTTTTGCAGACACTTAGGAAGCAACATAAATAGATTGTTTATCCCCGGGGGGACATTCACTCCAGAAGGGAAAAGCAGACAGAAGAGTGAACCAATGTGTCTTGACTCATTGAGGAAGAAAAGTTGCATTTATAAGCAACACAGAATGCCTGAGAGCTTTACTGCAGTTTATTCTATTCTGAATTGCCACCTGGCGCCTGGATTTTGTCTTTTTGCTTTTACCCAAATAAAGACATTTCCACCATAAATTGGTGCAGAAAGAGTCACCAAAAATACATTTGGGACCCAGACCTCCGCTTAATATGTGCCCCCCCACCCCAGTGTTGAAAGGAAACCTACGCCCTCCGGGAAGTGGCTAGCCTGGCTCGGTCCAAATGGAACAAAAGAAAAACGCCTACCAGCACCTCTCCAACACGCCGATTCGCAATTTAAATCGTTTTTGTTCATTCTGAACAAACACTGAAGTGTAAAAACAATAATTCGGTATTCTACGAGGGGCTACGAGGCAGACTATTTCTTAGCTAGTAAATTAGCAGAGTCTCTGCAGCTGCAACTTTCCAAGAAACGGGGAATTGTTATTTTTACGCCAGTTTTCGTACACATAAAAAAAGAGATATAAAACACGTTAATTGCTAAACTTTAGAGGTGCTAGTAGGTGGATTTTGTCACCTCTGCACGGGGCCAGGCTGGCCGTTTCCAGCCTTTCTGCTAGGCTAACGTTAAAGCCAAACAGCCGCTAGCTGTAGCTTCATATTCAGTAGAAATGTCAATCCGGATCTGTATCGGCTAAGACTCTGTCAATGGATAAAAAGGATTTGGACCCACGAAACTCTGAGTCCAGAAACTGAGGTTGGCAAAAGGCATGGATTAGACAAAGGTCGTCGCTGCCGGCAGATCGTATCAGTTGTCACTGATTATTGACACCTGAGTAACTTAAAAAATAAACGTGTCTGTTGCCTCATTACAACTCCAGCAGAGCGATACATCTTCTCTCTCTAGCAAGTTCTCCCGCCTGCATTCATCTCACATCAATATCGTAATCTTATTAACTCAGTATTTTTGAACCAGGACCTCCAGTATTTGGATCAAGAAGGTCATGAAAAATAGGGCGTGTCACATTAAGTAGCTACAGCTGTATTTGATGTTTCAGATACATATTTAATGCACATTTAGGTAAATGTCAGCTCTGACTCGGATTTTGGCAGATATCCTTTATTAATCGCTAATCTTTAGTGAAGAGGTGTTAGTGGTGTATCGATCTTCTCCTGTAATTGAATAAGTGTGAATAAGCATATTTTCCAAAGTGCCAACAATGGAAAAAATACTTTGTTATATCGTCGTCCGTGCCACCAACAAACTACATTGCTACATGTGAGAGTTACAGTTTGTGCTGTGGCTCCTAGTTACGGCTAGAAATCCTTACCTATTTAAATGTTTTTATTTGTTTTTATTTAATGTTGACAGGCTGGAATGAAAACGAGCCGAAATGAAATGTATCTTAAAATGTAAGGAGTAGAAAGTACACATAATTGCGTGGAGTAAGGAGGCTGAAAAATAATGACTCCAGTAAAGTATAGATACCCAAAATTTCTACTTAAGTAAGGTAACGAAGTATTTGTACTTCGTTACTTGACACCTCAGCTAAAAATATCAATAGCTGCAACCTAATCTCAATGGGATTGTCTGATTAAATACAGGTGGTATATATAAATGAGGAAATATCTCGCGTTCATCCCTCCAATAGAGTTCCAACAGACTTGGCGAGCCGCCCTGAAGCCGTTCTGGAGGCTCGTGGTGGCGCGACTGCACACCAACACACACTTCATGTTGGTTTTTCTTGGTAAGAGTTCATCTCTTGGCTTTAATTTAAAAAAAAAGAATAAATATTGGTTTGAATGAGACTTTGGAATCGACTCTTTCCACCTCGCAGCTGTTTCACACCTCAAAGTCCAGCTCCGTTTCTGATTTCCTTATTTATTTGATTTTTTTGTGAATTGAGAGAAAGGTCCCAAGACGATGTCCTGGTGGAATAACAACACGCGGCGTTACTTCCTGTGGTGTTTCGTCTGCTGTCTGACATCTCTAAAACGGCACAACGCGTAAAATAAAATAAAAATAAATCCTATCCTGGTAACTCGTGGCATCCGGATAGAGTGAATTTGAATGTGGTTGGATGAGGAGTATGAACCTAGGTCAAAGCCTAGTGCATCCCAAAGTTTTCAAAATTAACGTTTTAATCTAACATTATAGTCATTATGGCCTTAGAAAAATCTCTTTTTGAGGAGGTGGGGTGGTGCACTATAGGCCCCAGTGGCACGGCCTTCACTTTTTTCCCATACCTTATTTTTACTTCAAGTAGTTTTGAAACCAGTACTTTTAAACTTGAGTAAAAGCTTGAGTTGATACTTAAACTTGTACAGATACCTTTATAAACCATAGTATCTATACTTCTACCTGCGTAATGAGCGTGAATACCTTTGACACCTGAAGCTGGTAATATTGTCGTCAGGGACGCATCAGCAAAATGGAGGGCAGCCATTTCTCTTAACCTTGGTATTATTATGTTTTTTCATCTGAAAGTCACTGTCAAGAAACACTAACATGGCCTTTCATACTATTTCACAAATTAAAAGTTGTATTACTGTACAAATGTAACTTTAATTGTACTTTTACCCACCTGAACGACCACAGTTGGGGCTTTAGATCTTGGATACAGATCATAGATGCATGAAAACTGACACCAGCCTTACTCAAGTGGCTGGGCTCTTGAACATGAGACCGAACATGATGAACATGTCTCTTTTTATGGACAAGAGCGATGTGTAGAAACCTCAGGAATGAAACATTTCACATATAACACAAAGATGAAAAAGACATCTGAACGATGTCAGAAAAATCCTACTGAGGGAATAATTTCAATTATTATACAAAGAAATAATGTTACATTTGTCAGATTCAGATATATACAACAGCATTAACTGAGCTGTGATGGAAAAATCTAGGATGGTAAACTGTTGCACGAGATAAGTGTTTGTACTCTTTGATGTGCTTGTAATGAAATCATTGACGTACAAGCTGCAGCCGGAAGATAACCAGAAGGGAACCCCATAAGACTGAACTTTGCCCTTAAGTATTATGTAGCTCCTGGGCGTAGCCTGGCTTGCTCACATGCATTTAAAGGCCTGCATGGAATTGCTCCAGCAGTCAATTCTGTACTGTGAAGTGTCTTGATTGTGTCTTGATTCCTTGCGCAAGTAAAGCTTTTGATCGAGATTCCAGTGACTGACAGCTGTTTTAATGTGAACTCAACTGAAGCGCAACTTGTAATTGTATACAGAATGACACTGTACATCATTTATTCTATTTATTTACTTTTATTTATTGATTGATCCTATTTTTTGGGGGGGGACCGGAGCGCCCAGAGGAAATCCACGCAAGCAGGGGGAGAACATGCAAACTCCATGCGACAGCGCTCTCAGATGAGCCACGGTGCATCTGCGGTGCTTCTTTCTGCTGTTGCCAGTCGAGCGAACGGCCTGACTGGCCGGCATCGCCGCCTCCTGTTGGACTTTTCCGTCCAACGCTTTTTCCATCGCGGACTCGAGGTCATGTGGTTTGGTTTTCGTGCTGATGTGCTGCTTTATGGGATGAGTGCAATTAAAAGGAAGGCGGCCGGTATGCCTGCGGCGAAAGCCACGGCCTGCAGCACGTCCTTCCAGAGGCTTTCTCTGTAAGTCTTTGATGTGAGCCTGCTAAGACTGGACGGCGGCTGCGTCCACCACTGGATCCTGCAGCAATACTACTTACTCCAGCAGGCGCCTGCCGCAGAACGTCCTCTGCAGGTCTTTCACCACAGCCTTGCTGACTCTCTTGGCGCTCTTCACGTCCGGGCAGAAGCCTCCAGTGGCGGCGAGCCCCTCCGTCGTCTGGTTTACCAGGCGCTTGATGTGGGTGACCCGCGCCCTCCTGTTCTGCGGTTGTGGAGCGCGAGGCACTTGGTCAACACATCTCGCCGTCAGCAGGGTAACAAACAGCCGGAGCTGGTTCTCACTTCCTGCCTCGGTTGTAGAGGCAGCAGGATCAGCAGACTCCGTGGATGTTAGAGGTTGGTCCACGGTGACCTCCGAGTTGTTTTCGATCTCTAGGATTGTCTCTGGTGAATCTTCTTCAGATACAGCACTATTGTTCTTTTTAGGGTTACTTACTAATATACTTACTATAGTCTTCAGTAGGGCAGTAGTTTCTGGTGTGAGAGCTAATCCTGAATGTGCTGCTGACGAGTCACAGATCCTCCGGCTAGAGGGGGTGGCGCATTCTCGAGGGGCCCTTCTGACAAACTCATTTTAAAACTGTAAAGTAGCTTATGTGTCCTATCCCATCCATAAACACAAATTGTCACTAACTTTAACAGAGAATTCAAGAGTACGATATTCCCCAAATTATATCCAGGTTGCTCAAATTCCATTTTTGGATCCAAACGTTCAGGTCATAAAATCAGAAAAGAGTGCGTTTCGGTGTTAGAAGATCAGCAAACTTGCATCGCTTTATGCTGCTGACACAGCACGAGGCCCTAAATCATGATCTGAGCTTACAAACATGATACTGCGTGTTCTTTATGTACTGTATTTTCTGCTGTTTTTATGCTTGACTTGTGTCAGTTTCAGCCTTTTAGTCTTTGTGCTGAACCTCCTTGGTAAAGCAACAGGGCTTGCGCTGCAGAGATAGCGAGGGAGGACTGTGATCGGACAAGAGCCCGTCCGTCCTGCAAGCGGAGATAAGCCTGCAGCCCGAGCGGCGAGGGATGGTGAAGGTGAAAGAGACAGAGAACTGGGCATATGAACGATAAGAGACATGGTGAAGAGGAGAGCAATAAGAAAAAGTGCAAGAAAGAAGGGCAGTAAAAGAGATGGAATAGAAACAGAGAGAGGAGGTTTCATTTTGCAGCTGCAGGCGTAAACAGTGAAGCACGACGTTCAAAAGATGCTGTCTGCCATGGTAACGGCATCCGTCTCTGGCTGCCAGGCCTGTCCCTGCAGGTGTAGAGCAGCGCGTTCTATTCTGAGTTCACCGAGGTGAGGCGAGGAACGGCCTCGGGTCAACATGTCAGCCTGTGAGTGCGACGTGACGGAGAAGAGCTGCGAAATGTCTCCAGAGGGCCTCTGTCGGCATGGTGTGCGTGTCGGCGCGAAGTGGGGCCGTGACTCAACAACCGAAATCCCTGGCACGCGAACTGTTCTGCCTCGGTGACGTGCTCAGCTGCCCGGCTTTGATCGGGGGGGGGGGCGCCGATGTGTCACCTTTCGGGGCGAAAATCACCGCTTTAAATCCAAAATAGGCCATTTGTGAGTTTGTGAAATTGTCGTGGTGGTGCTGGCGGCGGCTGCATCTGTATCCCAGTCATGCACGTCAGTCAGTCGGCGTCCTCTCCCTCCCGAAGCTTCGTTCTCTCTCGTCTCTCCTTCTGTCGCTTTCACCAGGTATTTCTGCAGATTCTGGATCTGTTCCTGCTCGACAACTGCTACTGCAATTATTAATAGTCTTATTACTATTATTGGTCATTATTATTATTATTATTTATTACCACTACCATATAACAATTTTTTTTTTTTATCTCAACGTGGAATTGGCATTGTTCTCTTTCCTCCTGCCCTCTATATTCTGCACTCTCTTGAATGTTTTTTTAATTGCCCTGAACTGATGCCCCCCTTACATTACTTTTTCTGTAGATCCTCATGCTAAAATCGACTGTAAATCCACATTTTAAAGCTCATAATCTTCCCCGTGGGGGGGGGGGGCCACGCCCCCGGGCCCACCTTCTCCCACCCCTGATGAGTTTGCGTCCCTGTTTGATAAAACCTAAAACGACCTGAAGTCCAGTTTTTTGTGTGTGTGTGTGTCTGCTACAGCAGCGTCTCGGCTCTGTAACTCACATGTCCTGTGTTCTCCTTTGAGAGAGAATCAGAAACCAAAAGGGAGAACTTTAGATTTTATACGTTGCGGTTTCATCACGACGCCTGTTTTTGCATGAACTCGTCCGCCCTGTGCAGATGGAGACCTCGAATCCGCACGGCAAAATCAAATTGCTTCATTTTACACCGTAGTTGCGTACAGCAGCGACGTCAGCGTCCATACGCAGAGCAGACGGTCACGCTTATGTAACCTACAAACATAGACACACGTCTTTGTCGGGGTCAATCCCATGTTCCCCAGATTCATATGGCACATAATGGGAACGTGTTCCCCAGGTCTAGGGTTAGGGCTTAGTGGGGTTAGGACCCTGGGAACACAGATACGCTCCCGTCTTGTCCTGCACCGTAGCTTGTTGAGCGAGCGACCAAACAAACAGTCACTGGGGACGTCAGGCAGCTAATTTAGCTGCTGCGCATTAAACCGCACGTAAACATACCTGCAAATGTCACTTCAGTCCGGTTAGACGCTGGTGGCCTTGACTCTTCGAACAACACGCCGTGTGCACGCGACATGTAGGCTGCTGGCGCTCAGTTACACTTTTCGCAGTGGCACTTCTTTGTACAGATTGAACAAATGAGATATAACATGTTAATCAGGGAGCTTTAGAGGTGCTGGTAACCTTTTGGACAGAGCTAGCTGTTTCCCCCTGGTTCCAGTCTTCATGCTAAGCTAAGCTCACCAGCTGTAGCTTCACCTTACTGCTCAGATGAAAAGAGAGCGCTCACACTTTTTAATCACCTTAAATCCAGCAGCCCCCTTAGACGCCCTCCAAAGCCAAGAGCTGAGCCCAGAAACGGGTCCCCTGTGTCGGTTTGAGCTGAGACTAACGTCCCCCCTCTCAGACACGCTCTGACCCGTCTCACAACAACGCTGCTTTCCAAACACCAATCAGAGGAAACCAAATTAGAACACAATGTAAAGAAACCTGTTCGGAACACTGGAAAGAAGAAAATAGGCCAAAGTAGGTCAGAACGTTATGTGGCCTTTAAAAGAGATGATGAAGTGGCAGAGCATCTCTCTGCTGTGAGAGACAGAAAGCAGAGACAGATCCTGACCAGGCGCCGGCTCAGTCGCCGCAAACTGGACATCGAAACGGGAAGACACAACACAAACCACGGCGACCAAAAGAGAACAGAACTATGAGGTCACTGTCGGACAGGTGAGGCTGAGACGGAGATGTACGACATTCAACGAAACAAGGAACGTTTACTTTGACAAGTTCAGCTCCGTGATCTCAGATTTCAAAGAGCGAAACGAGCTCCCAAAATGAAAAACACTCCTAAAGGAGAAGGAGAAGGAGAAAGGGCGGATATATGCATCAACATGCCACAGCCTGAGGGACAGGGAGTGAGTTACACACACACACGTTCAGAATAAATAAATAAAAAGTTGGCAGCGTTTAGTTTTCACTTTGTGCATTTTAACTGCAAGTCTACAATTAATTTGAATTATTATTATTATTATTATCCTATCGTACTTTTCTGTATATATTTTAATATCACAATTATTCTGTTTATGTATGTTTTTATGCTTTGGTAATGTTAACATCTGCTTTCCCCGCCAATAAAGCCCAATAGAAGAGAATGGAGATCAGTCTTCTCAGAAAGCACATAGGCACATTTCCCAAAACTATCCCTTTAAAGCGGGAAGAGCTTGTGACGTGGAGAGCTAAACAGTAACAGCTGCTAATGTTATTTACTGATGGTTTTTAAAATACCCCACATCCCGGGTGTTCATCCTTTAACCCCCATATGAGGTCGCTGAGGTGAGTGACTGGTGTTTGACTGGAGTAAAACAACGTTTACTGTTGCGTTGCTTTATTAATCGGTTTACACCCCAAGTTTCTGTCATTTACGCCAAGAAGAATTACTCTAATGAGCGATCATATTTGACACCTTAACAGAAGTTTTTGGATTATATATATATATATATATATCCAAAAATTTAATTATAATATTTATAGATATACTATACTCATTTTATATTATATGCTATTTTGCTGCACTACACTATTTTATATCCAATCCATAATATTTTCTAGATCAATACACACCAGTACCAAGTATAATCACTGAATCATATTAGATATTATTCTGTTGTACGCTGTTACAGTGTCATATTACTTTTACACGTAATCACACCACTATGTCACTTTGCCTGAGACAGTATTGCAATATTAGTCAAAGAACGACACTGCTCGTGAGCTCTGTATGTACCGCTTGCCTTGTAACTCTGACACTAAAATAAGTTAAACTGCTCTGGAAACTACCATCGTTATCACACGAACCCCTTCAGGTACTTGATGATTTGCCAAAAACCCGGACACCCTTAGTGCTGCAGAGACTGCGTTTGGTTTCTGCGTAGGAGCAAAAACAGTCGTGGATCCCAATTGCTGCACAAACAACATTTATAAGCGCTTTTGAAAAACAAACACCGAGAAAAGTTCACTGGAAAAGTCAGATCGGTTTGTCCCTTTTAAATTTAATTTTATTAACTAACATGAATTATCTTTTTATTCCTCAAATAATAAAAACTGCAGGCATGAAACCAAACTGGCAATTTACCTAAAACAATTAATGCTTCAACTGCCTGTTTGTGATGGCTCATGTGAACTAAAATGCTTGCGCTCACACAAAGATGGACACTAGGCGACTTCAGCTCTGCACGGCAACTGAAATACATTGACAGGGGCAATTCACCCAAAATCACAAAAACCCATTTTCCAGCTTACTCCAGTGGTACTTTATCAAGTTATTCTTGGTTTTATTTGATGAGGATAATCCGCAGACCTCCATTGCAAATAAATGTCAAAAAAAATCGGCGTAGGAATAAAAAGACGCTCCTCGGAACTGCAGAACTTGCCTGAGAATCATCACGTTTTTAAGTTTTCTTCAGTATCTTAGTAATCCAGTGATAGTTGTCTGTACATCCATGGGTACACTAAAAACAGGAACTGCTAATAGCTAATTCGGCACACTTGTCATTGCGCTAATTTGTCAAAAATATAAACAAATATGGGCTAAGAAAAGAAAAAGGGCTCAAGTTGTAGCCCACAGCTAACGCACAGAATTCGTGGCAAAATTATACTTCCTGTTCCCCCAAAGCCCAGAGATTATGGGATTCGAAGTTCCAAAGTGACAAATTCAGATAGTTTGTCTTGTCTGAACAACAGTCAACAACCCCCAAATATTAATGCATAGAACAGCAGCAAATCGTCACATTTGAGAAACTGGAATTAGTATTTCCAGTATTTTTGTGCTAGAAAAATAATTAATTAATCAAACAATCATTAAAATCGTCTCTGAAATAGTTGTCGACTAAGTTTCTGTCCACTGGCTAATTGTTTCAGCTCTCATAACCTCATCAACCACAATTAGTCCCCCCTGGGTTAAGGGATTGTTGTTTTTTTTTGTGATTTCATTGAACTGGCCCTTTAAAAAAAACAAAAAAAACCCACAAAAAACATAAAATTTTCTGACATCCTGTTAACGTAAGCGGAGAAGTTCACCAGCTCGGCCACTAAACGTTGAACGCAGACGTTTGAAATGTTTGTTTGTTTGTTTGTTTATTTCGGACGGCACTCGCGCTGCTGCTCGTGAGACGTTTTGTTCCGTGTGTCGAATTAAGTTTCCGCATCCTGCGTGAGCGGAGAAGCGCCCAAAGCCGGCGGCAGAAATAACTCCGCCTGAACGTGGTGAACGTGCAGCTCGTGGCCTCAGTTAAAGGGGATGAGATGTTCTCTGCGGCAGCCCTACTTTGTGATTTAGACAGGAATTCAATGTTTTTATACATATCAATCTTGCTTAGTGCAGCTTTATATTAAATTTTAATAATTTTAGTAAAAACGGAAGAACAAAGTCTACAAATTGACATAAATAACAACAGATAGAAGAGAATAAAATTATACTATAAAGTGCATTGCAGCAAACATCAACTGTGCATGCAACTTGATGAAAATAAATTATGTTGGTTGGGTGATGACTGAAGCACTAACCGTAATAGAAAAGTAGTAGAAAACCTGTAGAAAGAAAAGAAGTGTCCTTATATAAAGATTTCATCTTCTATACAACAAATCAATAAAGCTCATTTCAACTCTAATATAACCATTATGTTCAAATAATTAGCTGTATTTGTGACGTGACGAGTCCAAGTGTGGGTCTTCAAAGAAGAGGAATAAATAGCCAGACACACTTCGACACACACACACACACACACACACACACACACACACACACACACACACACACACACACACACACACACACACACACACACACACACACACACACACAGAAACAGGAACAAAACAAAGACACATCTTAGAAAAGTCCGTAGGTGGCCCCTGGCTGATCTGCCTGGGAGGACGAGCGAAGTCTCCCCAGAAGATTTGCCTTCTGCTCGAGCGACCACGCGCTCGCATTAGTTCGTGTTCCGACACTGCAGCGGGGGAGTGCGGCAGATCGCGCCGCGCCCTGAGGAGATGTGTGGATCTTTCTGGAACAAAACGACGTTAATGATGAAGAACCGTATTTCTGGACATCGACCACATTCACACTCATTCAGCAGACGCTTCTATCCAAAGCGACGTACACACTCACAGGCCGAAGGAGCGGGTTCGGGAGCAATTTGGGGTTCAGCATGTTGCTCGAGGATGCTTCGGCACGCGCGTGGCTGGGGGAAGCCGGGATCGAGCCGCCGACCTTCCGATTGGTGGACGACCGCTCTTCCACCAAGCCACAGCCGCCCCATCAACTAATTCTATTCCTTTGCATTTATACGTTTTCTGATTTCAAGCAGAGCTGCAACAAACAATTTTTATTGCTGATTATTAATCTGTAATTATTTTCGCGATCAATCGTTTGGTTGGCCTATAGCAGTGGTTCCTAACCTTTGCTGTCAGACGTACCCCTTTATTCAAGTGCCCCTTAACGGACGCTCTATTTAACTCAACCATTTATCCATTACGTTTGGCTAACTATTTTAACCATTTATCTACCACTTTTGGCCAACTGTTACCTCTCTGCTCGTAGAAGAACTCTACGAGTTGAGAGTGTGTGATGGTCTTATTTCCATAACGCCAGGAAGGAGGACACTCTGCGGCATCTAGTGAGGCAAGAATAACTGCGCAGGACTCTGGTGAACTCGCAGCTACAACGTACTCGTAATACAATTCTGTCCATCATGTCGACGGTATCATGATACAGCGATTCTGAAACGGCCCACTCTATTCGTCGCCAGACAGTCTGATGTAGACCTGAGTGTAACAGAAGAGGCACTAAAGTGTTTGTTCACAGTATTTGTATTTAGTCAAGACACTGTGACGTCTGTTTCAAAAAAGTCTTGCAAAGTGCCTGGAAACACTTCTGGACTTCTGGAAATAACAGAAATACATCAAATAATCTGGCAATCCATGAAAAGCGTCCCTGCTGCTTTCTGCTATAGCCTCTTTTTGGATTAAACGAGGTCTGGCGTTTCGGCATGTTGACGCGATGCTATGAGGCAGCCTGTAGGCGGCGCGTGGAGGCCTGTTTACGGTTTAAAAAGTGATGTATCAGGTATTTATCTGACGCCGCTTTCAGCCAATCGCTTGTTTGAGCGGAGATCTTACGGCGTGAGACGCTACGCTGCTGCGTCCCAACAGAGACTCTAGTGCGGGTTTTTTTTAGGCCGATTCAGCGCGACTCTAAAACGGAGGACACCGGACAGGGGGCTTAAAATCCGGACGTACGGCCACCCTACTCAACTCGGAGTGTTTTTAGGCGTTACAGCTGACTCAATATGTGGATAAATGTTTGTATTCAAATCTTAATTTCTATTTGTTAAGTTAGTTGAGCTACAATCTTGCCAGATACCCCGAACAACTGCAGAGGTGCACCTGGGGTACTAGTACCCCTGGTTGGGAATCACTCTGGAGTTCAAATGTCTTGTCTTGCCCTTTGCTCCCCGTCGTTAGGGCGACCGATTGTTGCAGCTCCACAAACAAACTTGCTAGAATTACACTTGTTGAAATGATAAACAGTACGTACCTCCAGTGCCCCCAAATGTCTTTCGCGTCATCTCTTGTGTTGTCTGGTTACGCTTGTGAACAGTTTGTTCTGTGGGACACAAACACACGTCAGCTGGAAATGAATCAGTAGATCTGGTCATCTTCTTACAATCAAGCAAAACTGAACACAGCACACAGTGTGTACTGAGTAAAACATGATACCACTGCAGACTACACGGTACGCTCAGGCTTTCAAACACAAGTGGAAGTGACCCAGGTCGCCTACGCTGAAAGTACACCATGTGGCCAAAAGTATGTGGACATTTCACCGTGAGTGTGATTGGTGAACATGTCATCGGTCGTCTGGCAAACTGGGTAACGGATTAACGTGTAATGCCCTCATTTTTAGCAAGGATTATTAGAATCACTCCTATAAATACCTAATAGAGAACCCACATAGTACCTTAAAAATGTAAAAACTGCACTCTGCCTTTGGATAATCTTCACTGACTGCGACGGCAAAACACACAATCTGCAAGCAAATGTGTTCTTTCAGCTGCCGTGTCCATTTTAACTAGTTTGTGTAAGAAAACACACTTTATTTATTTACAGTCCATAGCCTTTTAGGAATTAAATGTATTTATGTTTTGCTAGTTGTGTCTGTTTCTCTTCTATTAACATTAAATCAACATACTGTAAGAAAAAATAAATAAATGTAAAAATGAGATTGAAATGTTGCTTAACTACATCAAACCACATAAACTCCACTAGAGTCTAAAGCAGACATAGTTTTTATATCTACACGTGTAAATGTGCTGCTACTCCTCTCACTTTGTGGTCTGCTTGTGGGGACCATCGTCTTCACGCTTCATATTTTCATCTATGTCGTACCTTTCGCACACAGCACTACATTTGCACGCTAACATTTCACAATATCCTACACCTCTAATACAGCGAGCTCGCAGGGTGGTGTCTTTGGAGACGCTGCAAACAGCCTAAAAGGTGACGCCGGTGACCCCCAGAGGCCGAGCGGCTCCTCACACGGCACTTCCGTTTACCTTGTGCTCTGGGCATCTGATCGAGAAGTTGTCTTCGGTTAAGACGCAGCCTGAAAAACACGCACAAAATAACAAATAAATAAACAAACGTCCTGAAAAGATGCGTCACGTCGGGCTGAGTGAGAACGACAGCCTTCCCACACAAAACAGGAAAAGCACAAGTGACTCAAGCTCTCACCCCTGACAGATCCGTCCCTGCGAACATCAGAGTTAACTCAGGCAGGCGCAGATGTTAGGTAACAACGGGATCCTAAGCCCACTGGACAACAGCAGTTTCTAATTTACCCCTTTATCGCAGATATACTTACACCCTGCCGCCAGGATCCCGGACCCGGATCACAGCACACTGATCCTGGCTTCCTTACGCTGCCTACCTGTTGCGTTTGGAATTGATTTTATGGATTAGGTACGAAGCCCCGAGAGGCCCCAAGTTATTTCGCGGATCTGTCAGTGCCCTACGTCCCCTCCCGCACCCCGAGGGCCTCGGATGCGTCATTCCCGGGTGTTCCTTGGTCCAGATTGATACTCAGAGGTGACCGAGCCTCTGCAGTCGGCGCTCCGAGATCAGGGCTGCAAACTCTGCCTCGTCTTTGAAATCCCTTTGAAAAAAGCCACTTTTTCGATTTGGCTTTTCATTGAATTTTTATGACATCTTATTTAATTTCACTCTGTTTAAGATGTGTTCAGTTTTATGGCTTTTAGCTTGTTTTATTCTCTGTTTGTCTTGAACGTACTCTGTTCTTAATGCAAAGCACTTTGTAAATGTGTTTTGAAAGGTGCTATATAAATACAGTTTCTGGTACTTTTCTGACACGTGTCTCGTCCTGTACCTGACTGAACGGCACATCTGTAGTGATAGTTTCTGGGACAGCCCTTCTGGAAACATCCCATTATTGCACCGGTTTGTTGGCACGCTGAACAAACCTGAAAGAGAGGAGAAAACATGGCGTCTATGCTTCATGATCTTCTACCACCAATGTGTGATGCCGGATCCCGTACAATATAACCCAACTGACGTTCACTGCAGTTGTGTTTCACTGGAACACGTTACCTCAGACGAAACCCTTTGCGCAAGTAACACAAGAACTCCAGTACAATAATACACTACTCACATGCTCGTGGGGACGCTGAGACAGTTATTGGTCGCTAAAAACATTCCTCCTGTCCAGAGTGGCTGGGGAAAGATCTCCTCCTGATGCAATTCCAATACACGCGATCAGGGGCTAGTTTTAGTCCTCGTTTGGTCTAAAAATGCACCGAAACTTCAGCTGGAAGTAATGAAAGGCTTCAGGAGTCTAAATTAGTCAAATCATGATGGCCCCTTTCAAAGTTACAGTCTTTGTTTTTTTTTGTGTGTGAAATTCCCTCTCGGAGCCTCCACAGAGAGTGTGAGGATTAAAAGACTGTAACGCTGACAGACCTCCTCCGCCTGAGATCGATTAGTCGATCGCCAGAGAACGTGCTGCGTTTCTTTGTCGCACGTCGTCGGAGCCTGAATATATTTGCGGTTTTGGACTTTTGGCCTGACAAAACGTGAAGACGTCACCTGATGGGCATTTTTTTGCCAATTTTTTCACCTTTCAGAGACGATTAATCGGAAGAAAGAAAAATAAAACCCAGCAGATTAATCCCTAATGAAAATAATCACTAGTATCACTTACATTGGAAGGGCCAGTTTAGACAGGAGGACTGATTACAGAGAGCATGGCTCTTATTAATTTCACAATATGAAGATGTCTTTAAATTGATGAACATCTCTATATGTATGCAGACGCACGTGTAAAATATTAAAACTGATGTTCGATGTTGTACATTACATCAGACAACCCTCTTTGCACTCGTATAACAAAAACTTAAACAACTCATTTTCTGTAAAATGACAGTGGTTTAAACGATGTTTAAAAAGACCTGGTTCTGTGTCACTCACTGTGTCTTGTGCGAGCCGGGCCGCCTCCTCCAACCCGTACAGCTTCCCCCTGACCAGGAAGACGCCGGCGGACCAGATGCCGCAGTCCTCGTGGATCCAGCACTCGTCCAGATGAACGGGCACCTTTGGGAGAGCGCGGCTGTCGCTCTCGGGCAAACTTTTGCCGGCAGAGCAGTCGTAACCGCCACAGCCTTCCTCTGAGGAATCTTGTCTTTTGACGGGTCCACGTAAGTGTTCTTCCTCTTTCTGCTCCCTCCTGCAGTCCTGCTGCTGGTTCCGGTTCTGCTGCTGGTTCTGGCAGTCCACAGACGGGCTGGTAGGATAGTACGGGCCGTGGAGGTCCCCGAGGCCCATGGCGTTGGCCGTCTGACCGCACAGGCAGCACAGCAGCGCGGCCTGACACTTGCTCTCCGAGCTGAAGCGACCCAGCTGGAAACAGGACGTATGCGGAACAAACCCCGACAGGGACCTGGCGGCCGTCTGCTGCGGCCCTCTGCTGCTCCTCACGGTCGCCTCCTCCTCGTGATAGTTGACAACGGTGCACATCCTCTTCTCCATGTGAACGAAGGGGCAAAAACTGCCCGATTTCCTGTCCTTTTTCTCCTCTTTTATTCTTGCATATTTAAGCTTGATTTCTGGCTCTCGGGGGGGAAACGGAGCAGGAGGGCCGGTCTGCGGGCGCCTTTTTTTCTTCGGCCCGGCGACAGTTTTTGCCTTTGCCGACTTGTTCCTTTGACGCGGCTCCGGCGGGACTCTGCTGTCTGGTTTCTGCTCAGTTCTTCGCAACGTTTTAGTTTGACGAACGGCGAGGGGCTTCTTGCGTTTACGACCGTTGCTTCTCGTGTGTGACACTTTGCGGCGGGGCTGCCGCTCGGGCGACTCTCTCTGCGGCGACTTCCTGTCCGCCTGAATGTCCACGCCAGACTCCTCTGAGTTGCTGCTCACTCTTTGGGACACGTTTGGCTGCGAGGCCGACTCGTCCGCATCGGAGCTGGACAGCCTCCCCGCGTACTCGATCATGTCATCGGAATCGCCGCTTTCGTTATATATACCCACCGCGTCGTTTTTGGCTCGTCTCCTCAGACTGTGCCGAGACGCACTGCAGGTAAACTGAGGGATTTCAGAGACAGATTTCCTGATTCTGGTACTACGCCGTACTTTCCTTGGAGGAGCTTTTTCTTCCTCACTCTGAGGAGGAGTTTCTCTCACCAGACTCTTCTTACAGGGAAACGCGTCGCTTTTCTTCTTTTCATTCGTGACTGAAACTTCGATCACGTCGCTGTCTTCGCTTGAAATATCTCGCGGCGTTTCAGCGGGGTTGCCGTAAACAGCACTGAGGTCTGACAGGAGGACTACGGGCCGCGTGTGATGCACAGGAATGTCCACCGAGCTGTCTGAGGAGTCTTCGGAGTACGAGCTGTCAGGGCTTGGGGAGCTCAGAGGCTGAGGTAGGTGATAGCAGCCTCTCCCTTCATCCAGTGAGGACACAGCGGGGGACAGGGGCTCCACAATGTGCCTCACACCGTCCTGGATGAAAGGACTGCATAAGAGTGGCTCCTTAGCTGAGGAGACGAGGAAAATAACATCAGAGCCGCTGTCGCTCTCCTCCCCGCCGCTGCTTTCAGGGCCTGGGCCGCCGGCGTGCTCGGGCCCGCCGTAGAAACCTGGATGCCACAGGTTGCCGTGAGCTCTGTCGCGGTACAGATCCAGCCCCGGGGCTAGCGTCGAATTCATGTAGTTGCTTAAGGACTCCGGGCCCTGCTCCATGTCTCTGCAGTGGACCGGCGCACCCGGCTCAGGATGCAGCTGTGTGGACAGGGAGTTGTAGGAGGACGAGGCTCTGGATCTGTACGAGGAGCTGAGCTCCGTGCTGCAGCTCGGTGGGCGCCTGTGGTACCACTCGGGCTTCTTTGCCAGGTCCATGGCTTCAGCGTGGCTGCGGGTCAGCGGGTTGACTGAGTAGCCCTTCGACAGGTCCATAGCCATGAGAGATGGATCCTGAGGGGACACTTCCATCACTGCAAAAAACAAAACCCATTCTAACATTACTGAGAAGTACAAGTTTATGCCTGCTCCTTAACAGTCCTTCAAAAGGAATTGAAGAGGAACTGATTTTACACATGAAAGCCTGGTTTCAGGTGTTGGGGACCACTACTGCATACGTAACATACACTTAACGATTCATTCTATTATCGCGATCTGCTGATTATATTTCAGATTAATCATATATTCCATGAATTGTCAAAAATGTTGAAAAATTACCCATCAGAAGTTCCCAGAGCCCAAAGTGACGTATTCAAACGTCTGGTTTCATCCAACAACAAAATAAAAAGGTCCAAAACCTGAAGACAGTCAGTTTACGGTGAATAACGACAACGAAAAGCAGCAAACTCTGACATTTAAGGAGCTGAAATTCAACATTTTTGCTTGAAAAATGACAAAACGACTAACCGATTACCAAGGATTACCAGTTGCCGGGTATTTTTCTGTCGATCGACTCATGGATCGATCGACTGATCGTTTCAGATCTACATAGGAGCAAGACCCCCACAGCTGAAGGAGACGCAGCCGTGTGGCTCGTAGTCGTTTTTGCAGGTGAAGCAGAACTGAAACGATTCGTCGCTCATGGATCGACGGGGAAAAGAACTGGCAACTATTTTGGTAATCAGTTAGTCGTTTCAGTACATTTTGAAGCAAACTTTATTTTTTATTTACAAAACAAGACATTTGAAGACGTCACCCTGGGGAAGTGGCGATGGGTATTATCTGACATTTAATAGACTGTGCAAGGGAACTGATTCATCTGAAAAATAAGTGGCAGATTGATCGACAGTGAAAATAACTAATGAGATAAAGCCCTTTTCTGGGAGAGAAGCTGGCTGCACACATGTCTGTATTTTGCATATTGTGCTGTAGTTTTTACACCAAAAGCTACAGCACACTGCGCAAAACGTAACAAGGAAACCAGTTGAAATAAAACCTGAGACGCAGCTTCCCATTTCCCATGTCTTTACTAAGTGTGGTGCGTTTCAATTCAATGTTACAGCAACCTCAGTGTGCTGTGCAGCTGGAACACTGGATTGGATTTGCTTGGCAGATCCTCAATATTAATACTATATACGTGCCATGTGAACAGGTAGTTAACGCACAGGTGAGTAACGACACGATGCGCTGTGGCTCCAACTTACAACAAGTGTTAAAGACGTGTTTTAGAGTCGGAGCCGCCCGCTGATCTTACCCCCGGGGTGGCGGTGGCCTGGATGGACGACCCCGGCCCCCACAGTGCGGGCTTTCGGGGTGAAACTTCTCCCTCAGACGGCTCGGGCAGCTGGGCTAGCTAACACGCCTCTCCGGGCCCATCATCGGGACTGGATGTAAACAAAAGCGGCGGCAGCCCGAGTTCATGCTAGCTAGCTAGCTAGCGTTAGCACGCTACGATATTTTCAAACGTAGACGACCCCCGACGCGGTAACGAGTCCGGTGCATTTCCGCTGAAGCTGTGTTAGCTGGGAATCACGACCTCCCCCGCCTCCTCAGCCCCTCGTTGCTACTGGGGGTATTTTAAAGTTGTCATCGCGGACACCTTCTACCTTCAGCGTCAAGTCACACCGAAACAAACAGGGGGGCGCCGGAAGAGAACGGCGCGCCTTTCAAAGTAAAAGCCGTTAAGGGGCACGCGCGAGCTTCGAGGCTAATGAACAGAGAGGTCAAGAAGAGACATCTCGGCTGGATGTGTTTTAGCTGGAAATGTGCCCCATGGCAAGTAAAAGTGAGGCATTTCGAATCCCTTTCAAGTAAAAGTGCACAAGTATTATCAGCAAAACATACTTAAAGGTCTGATGCACAAATCCGCTTTTTTTTAATGACTTTTCCCTGATAATTGATCACTTGAACAGTTGTTTCAGTGAAAGGAGTTTAGATGGGAAACGTCTCACAGACGTGAAACGTGACGAGGAAGCACGACTAGACAAGTCAAAACGTTTGCGGAACCTCTGGGTTAATATTACGAGATGTGTTGTATTTTATTAACGTATCTATCTTTTGTAAAATCTCGACCTGAAAAGGAACTAACTTTAGTAACCGCAGTTGTCAAATAAGGAAGAGTTAAAAAGCACGACCCTTGCCGCTGAAAGGTAGGAGAGTAGAGGCATGAAGTACCATAGAATGGAAATAGGGCTTGAGTAAATGTACTTTGTGACTTTCCAGCACTGGCCACTGTTTCAACAAAACAAAAGACCTGCTAAGCTGCTAATGTGTGATTCAAAAGGGGACACTTTAGCCCTCTAACATTGTATATAAACGCAAAACTAATCAATACAGCAGCCGTGCTAACCAGATGTTGGGTCTGCAGATGTGTGACATGTGAAAACTCCACACTGCAATTCTGTTGTTTTGTTTTTTTTTATCTGCCTCGTGCTCTTTTACCTTTACCTATAAATTGATGTCAACTTCAGACACAGCACAGCTTCCCCCGCAGGAGATGTGTTTGTATTTACTGCTTCTTCAGCTCTTATTCTCGTCCGTTGTCCGTCTTATTTCATGTGTTATTTTTTCCCCCACTACATTTAGTAGTTTGTTTGTGTTTACAAGTTGGAGGCCAAAGGCTAAAAACCTCACCGTCTCAGTGCCGCGCGCACCGTCACTGCAACACGCGACCACACACGCGTCACGTCAATTAGGACCATTATTTTGAAATATTCATCCGGAACGCGGCCCTGCTCTTCCGGGAGACTTGACGGACTTCCTCCTGCAGGAACGGTGCTGAGCGGGCGAGAGATGGGTGTTTTCACAACATGGGGCAGATTGACGTGATCATATGAGCAGTTTTCATCCGTCAGGTGTTCAAACTGAGACTGGACTTTCCAGAATTAAAACGGGCCCCCCACGTTTCAACCTGGCAACCCCACGGGGACAACTCAAAATGACAGAGATAGTTAAGGCTTGGTTTAAACTGCCAGTTTTATTTTAATATATATATAAACATTTATTTTAAATAGGGCTGCATTAGATAGCAACAAATAAATAAAGAAATTCACGTTGCGATTATTTTGACAGATATGACGACTGCGATATGATTCATGATTAGTAAGATTGATCATTTTTGCGTCACAAATGTTAATTTTTACTGAAAAAAACCCCCTTGCTGTTAAAATCATGACATTGGGACATTTGTTGGGGTCTGTATCGAACAAACATCTGTCTAACATCTGGAGGAGAGGAGCTGCAGGCCGGCTGGCAGCAGCACAGCTCTCCGTTATAACGCTGCTCGTTTTTACCTTCTTATGCAAAAACTGCAGCTTCTGCCATCTGGATTTTGCACTTGGCCACGTTGCGATTCGGATAATATCGCGATTAATTGTGTGCAGCCCCAATATTACCAATACATATAATAGTTATAGTTTGTGCATGACAAGAGTAATCTGCCAGGGAAGTTACGGGCCAGAAAACAACTTTGATCTAAAAAAAAAAGATTAAAAAAACAAAAATGCTTGACCAGTTTAACGACACATACAGCACAGGAGGAGAGGATGGAAACGTGCATCAGTTTAAAGTATTACTACAACAAAATGCCCATACATATAGGTATGTATATGTATATATATATATATACACACACATATACATATATATTTATGTATATATATATATATATAAGACAGAAAGTAACCACTTGTGGTTTTACGATAATATTTGGTAAATACGAATATTAAAAATAAAAACCTTCACAGGACCATTGCAGGAGAAATCCATGTCAATCACAAACTCAGCGTCAAAAAGGTTAATAATTGGTCCAGACAGACATAATACGCAAAAGGCAGACAATATAAACACCTTTATTTTCTTTAAAGAAAACGGAGAAATCAAGACCCAAAAAGCGGTGGGTAAGAGTTTGTGGATTTATTAAATAAGACATTTGTTGTTTTAAATATATTCCTTGTGGGTAAAAATCAAAAGGAGGAGATGTTGCGGTGAAAACAAACGTAAAGTTGCTATTTTAACAACGGAGAATTCACAGTGAAGTCTGGTCCAGGGCGCGATGAGCCAGCCTCAGGTTCTCTCTCAGCTCGTCCACCTCGCGCTGGGTTTTGGCCCTCGCGACGCTCAGCTCGGCGTGCATGTCCGTGCACCTCTTCGCGGCGTTCCTCTGGTCCTGCAACGTGACACAGAGGTCAGTTTGGCTCATTGGCGTCGCCTCTTGGGCTTCAGACCGTTCACGCTCATTGTTTCCAGCCGCCGCGCGCGTGCGCGTGCGCGTGTGCGCGCGTGCGTGTGTGACTCTCGCCTTTTGTGCCGACAGCAGTTCGTCCCTCAGAGACGTGACCTCCTGCTTCAGACGCTGCACCTCAGACTCCTTCACTCGCAGGGTGACCTGAAGTTTAAAAACCTTTAGAATCGAGAATCAAACGACTTCTTCACACTGCAGTGACACGGGTGAGCACTTTGAGAGGGTGAATAGTTTGGACAGTACTTGTGTCTTAACAACAGACACACTTAAAACTTAAAAGGATTTTATTCGGGTGAAACCAATCCTGAGAGAAAACGAAACCTCTGTTGCGGTTTCATTCAGAGGTGGATTCCCTGTATTCAGTTTTTATTGCACACGGAATTTTAAACACCGACAACGACCGCGAGAGGAAGCCACACACTTCTAGACTGGTTCGGTAAACACACGTCGCCGTGACGTCAGCTGGAGAAATCAAACATTAAGCTCTGTCTTTTCACTAAATTACTACACTTCTGTAAAGATATTAAGTTGCACGGAACATATATATATTGTTCAAATGCAACATAATATCTTTACACGCTTTTCATGTTAAGTGTATGAAAAAATGACAAATGTTCATTCATTTTCACTTCATTTTTCAGCGGTTACCTGCGGTCGGCGGAAGTATTCAGATCTTTTACCGAAGTGCATGTAGCAACCGCGCGCTGTAAAAATGCTGCTACAAGTTAAAGTCCTGCGTTTAAAGTGTAACTTAAAGCTGCAATAACCGATTTTTTCCTTTGGCCACTTGTTGGCAAACAATTTCCACATCGAGCAGGTACGGAGCAACATCGGCATTCATATGGAGCCGTGTTTGTGTCACCTGATGAATGAACGTCGCTCCTTTCGCTCTGTTTTCGGTCTCCAGCAGCTCCAGAGGGAAATATCTGGCTCTTTAGCTGCTGAACGCCCCACTGTGTTCCCCAGCCGGCCTCTCGGCTGTGTCTGCTGTGGGTTTTTGGAGCTAAAACCCCGAACGACGCCGCGAGAGCGGTGAGAGTGAACCACAGCGGTAAAGTTGCAGGCGGACAGCTAAACCGTGAGCTGAGAGTCACCGTGAAGCTCGTAAAGCCCGAGGGGAGCTGCAGATTCAGGTGACAATCATCACTACGAGCGACACCTTTCACACTCCTCACATTGTTCTAATTATATTGATTACAGCCACCAAAGTATCAAAGTAAAAGCACTAAATGAAGAAAATGGCCCCTGTGACTGGGCCTCCACCTGTCCACGAAGAGAAGACTTACCTCCATTTCGTACACGTCCGTTCCCTGAGCGAGCGGCCGGGCGTCCTGCTGCGCCCGGGAACACAGCCTGGCGATCTCCGCTGCGAGGTGGCCGCTCAACTCCTGGACGAGTCCGAAAAACAACACGGCAATGAGGCCTCTTACTTAAAGACACCGTGTTTTTGTCCTATCTGAGGCGAGAGGTGTGAAGCGTGGCCGCTGTGTGAGGTGAAAGGGACAGGTGTTTTAAAAGCAACAGGACGCTACACCGTCGCACAGCTCATGGAGGGATATAAAACACCTAGCATAAAAACACGTTGACTCCTTCGCAGGGGGAAACCTGAACAAAGACATACAGTATATCTTCAGATTCGGCGTGACTAGCACTTCCCGGGGATATCATTAAATCTGCTGTCCGCAAATAAATGGCCACTAGTTTGCTTGGAAATCATAGGAAAAAAGACGCTCCTTGTAACTCCAGAATTTGCCTGAGAATCATCACGTTTTTAAGTTTTCTCCAGTACCAAAGTAACCCAGTGATATTTGCCTGTACATCCCTCGGTGCACTGCAAACAGGAACTACTAACCGCTAATTCGGCGGGCTTTTAATGGTGCTAATTTGCCAAAAGGTAAACAAACACATGCCAAGAAAAAACAGGGCTCAAGGCAACATTATGGCTACTTTCGGTTTTACGTCTCCCAAAGCATTATGGGATCTGTAGCTGCAAAACTTAAGAAAAGTAAAATAATTCTAATAGTAATCCATTCATTTTAACTTTTTTTCATGTTGCATTATAAATGTTTTTCTACATTTCTGATGTCGATGGGGAGGGAGATGACGGGGGGGCTTTGGGGGGGCTACAGTGTCAGACTCTAAGCAAGAGTTTTGCAGAACATTAAAGGGCATTAAATGGGTCGGATTTGAAAATGTCAATTTCTAGGGGTAGAATCAAAAACGTGGCAGGAAACAACACAAAGAATAAAACACACACACACACACAGACAGGCTTGTCTCGTTTGTTTTGTTTTTCGTGTAGGAGCTCTCACCTGGTTTCTGGCCCTCAGGTCTTGGTTTTCCTGCTGGCACTGACACAAGGCCTTCCTCTCGGCATCCACGGCCTGGACAAGATGTCCGTTTTCCAGACACTTCAGAGAGAACTGCTGGGACAAAGCCTGGAGCTCCCGCTGGTAAGAGGCCAGCTCCTCACTTCACACACAGACACATACACACACACACACACACACACACACACACACACACACACACATGCAGATATTCAGCAGACACACGTTTCAAAACTTTAGGCCAAAACTACCTCTGACCAGCAAAAACAAAACAATATGTGCAATGGATAATGTTGTTCCTGCAAACGGCAGCTCAGTCATCAGTTACAAGCTACACAACAAGACGCCTTGGTATAAAGTTTGTTTGGATGATGGGAAATCCATACAAGGCGTACCTGTGTGTTCTGAATAGTTCCTCCAGGTGTGTGTTTCCTGTGCTGTTCTCTGACTGACACCTCTTCTGCACCTCCCTCTCCAGCTCCAGCCGGTGGGCTTTCTCGATGGCTTCGATTGCTGCAAGATTTCATGAGATTAACTGAGACTGAATATCAGCATCAGAAATACTTTATTGATCCCTGAGGGGAAACTCTTTGTTACAGCAGCTCACTGTCACGTCAGTGCACACAAGAATAGAAGTACTAAGCGAAAAATATAATTCACTATAATACAGGTCAGATTTATGAAGTACCAGGGGGTGTAAGTATACAATTTAAAATTTAAATAAGTGTGAAGTACAAAGTGGATTTACCGGATGATGATAATAATACGGTATAAAGTATTAGTACATGAACTGTCAAGTTAAGTGAAGCTTATTACGGTTATAATGAGACGGAGGATACTGCACAGCAGCACTAGAAGTATAAATGAATATCAGTAAATTAAACTGAAAACACACTGGTATTAACACAATTATATCAAGTATTGCAGAGTTGTTAATGATCAATGTCCAGTTTAATGACTTAGGGTCATACAGACATAAACAGTTAGAAGAGGAAGACATGTTGCGGACCGGAGCGGCGAGAGTCTCTCCTCACCGGTTGCAGTAGCAGCGCTTTCCTCCTCCAGCAGCCTGTCTCTCTCCACCAGGAGGCGCCCCACTTCCTGTTGGTGTCGACGCTGCAGCTCCTCCACCACCTTCCGATGAGACTCCTCCATGGAGGCGAAGCTGCGCTCACATGTGGCCTGAAAGGAACAAGAGACGTTCACGTGGGTCATTGTAACCTGCGGGGGTGTTCCGGCGTCTCCGCCACCTCTTTATCATTACGAGCTATTTGGTGAACAGAGCGCTGCAGCGATGGCGTATGTTTGTAGGCCAACCCGGAAGTCAGCATCACCCCGGTTCCCTCGACAAAAAGCCAGCAGGATTTTCCCACTGGCTTTTGGATGAATGCAGGAAATACTCTCTGTGGCAAACAGAAGTTTATGACACTGACACATTTTATCAAGATAAAACGTGATAATAGTCACACATGAACAAATTTTTATCTGATCTTTGAATAGTGAATGCGATCGCCAGAAGCTAAAAGCTAACGTTAGGCTATAAACACGCTGCACCGCGGCCGCACGACTTCAGCGTCACCACCACTAAGTTTCCAACCTATAATGTGACTTTGCGCTCTTACCCCTTCTACTAAAGCCTTTCCTCTTAGCGCGACCTAGAACAGTTTGAAAGAGTGCCAGTATAAGCTACGGATGTACGACACATCACACAAACCTGACACAGCAAGGCTGTGAAGGCCGACTAGTGCGTGGATGAGTTTTCACGTTCGACATGATGACTGTGACAACTGTGGGCAGCTTCAATCTTAAAACCCTGGCTATGGAAACCACCCCGACACCACCCACCTTCAGCTTTTCCATCTCCTTCTCGTGTTGCGTCTGAACGGAACTCATTTTCCCATCAGACTCTTCTTTCATCTCCCACGCCGCGACAGACAGCAGCTCCTCCAGCTCCGTCACTCTTCGTCTCAGCTCTGAAACCGTCTCCAGGCTCGGATCGCTTTCCTTGCGGGCTGCTTCCGTCTTCTCTGTGTTTTCATCTGTTATCTCCCGGATCCCCAACTGACCTTCAACACACGAGAGTGGGATTCCCATACAGTCGAGCCCACGGGACTCAACCATCTCCTCTCCCGGCGCTTCAGGTGTCTTTTGTACATTTTCTTCTGCAATACTTTCATGTGCCAACTCAACCTCTGTGTCCTGTGGGTGAATCTCTTCTGTCTGGCGACACGTGCTCACCTTATCGCCCAATGGCGACGACTGTTGTTCTTCTAGGTTTGACAGTCTCTCTCTCAGCTCCCTATTTTCCTCCATTAAGTCGACACAGTTGCTGCAGGTGAGAGGAGCAGCGAGCAGTTTCTGTTTGGTTTCCTCAAGTTCCCTCTCATACTTTGACTGAAGCCGGCTTAAATGACAGCAATATAACGCTTCAGTCGCCGCAGAGTGGATGAAACCGGACGCGGGATGCTCCGAAAGGTCTGAGAGTCTGTCGGCCATCAGCTGGAGTTTGTCGTGTGCAGAGGTGCCGACAGAGGAGGCGAGGCGGTTTAGGAAAGAGATTTTCATCTGTGTGATGACTCTGAAATGTTCCATCTCGCGCAGCTGGTTACTAAACTCAAACATCCTGCTTCCATCTACCTTTTTGGCTTCTGTTGCTGGCTCACTTGCAGTATTCCAGATAATATCCATACCCTCCCCCCCTTCATCAGTGCATGAATCTGCCTCATGAAGTAGACTATGACCTAAAAGCAGCATTTGCTTCTCCACTATCATTCGTTCTGTCACCTTACTAACAAGCGGCTCGACAGGTTTCTCCTCACTGAGCTGCGTGGGATTCGGTTTGTCGAGCAGCAAACTCCACAACTCTTCCTCCCACTTCAGCTGACTCACCGCTGTGGGCGTATCCCCCTCTCTTCTCAAACCAACATCTAACTTGTCAATCGCCTCCAGTAATTTCCCCAAAGCGTTCAACCTCATGACCATCCCCTCTATCACTTGCTTGATCCTTTCTTCACCGAAAACGCACCGGCTGCTTTCTCCATCTGCCGACCTCTCCCTCTCCAACTCTCGCTTCAGCCTCCTGATGTCGGCCTCCGCCTCTGCGGCCGTTTGACGGTAACGTTTCTCAGCTTCCTTCAGCTCCGCGTTCTGCGTCTGGAGCTCCCCGCAGGTCAGCTCCGATTGGTCGAGCTGCCTCTCCAGCTCCGTCAGCCTGGCCTCGGTAGCCTCCAAACACAGGAGCAGGTATGCGTCCGCTTTCTCAGCACTCTCGCGTTCCTCCTGTCCTGTTCCTCCTGTTTCTGTCGGGACGTTCAGCTGCAGTAGCGCCTCTGCCTCCCTCAGATTCTCCTCCAGGGAGGTGATCAAGGTCTGGGCCTCCAGGAGCTGCTGGTTTCTCAAGCTCAGCTCCCCCTCCAGATCTTCCACCTTTGTTTGTCCCAGCTGTTCCACCTCCGGGAGGTGATGGGGTTCAGTGTACCTGCTGCTGAGCTCTGCTTTCAGTCTCTCTATCTCGCGGTCTGCCTCGGTCAGTTGGTTTACCATCTCCTGGTTGCGCTGGTTGAGCGCCTCGTTCTGGCTGGTGAGCAGCTCCACTTCTTGGGAAAGCCTCCTCACCATCGCCTCGTCTGGAGGTATATGGTGCTCTACACAGCCGTTCAGAGACTTGTCACTGTATTCGCTGTTGTTTAATTGTGTTTCTGAGCTGGGAACCTGCTGACACTCTTCTCTGCCCAGCTGATTCTGGTGGTTGGTTGTTGCGACGTCCAAATGTAGTTCTATAGTTTCGCCATCACTCTGAGAAGATAAGTCTTGGCTGTCTGATTCAGGGGATAATAAAGGTGTGGCCACCGTCTCAGGAAGCAAATCCCCCAGTTCTTGGAAACTGCCCTCTGTATCACGCTGCCAGATGCTGGGTGTCAGAGGTGTTAATGAAGGCGGTTCAAGGCTGAGCTGCTCCTGCAAACCCTGTCTGATAATGTTCTGCTGTTGCAAGAGCTCTCTGGTTTCTTTGTATGTGTCTTTCAGGGTCTGTGTGTGGTTGTTTAATGGCTTTTCATTTGTGTCCGATGGACAGAAATCTGCTTCAGAACTCAGTGGAGGGTCCAGCTTTAGGAAAGACAGGGGGGGGGGGGGGAGGATTATGTTATCACAGAGTCTTACTGAAATAATCAAAATTGATCACAGCATGATTGTTACATGTTACAAAGATACAAAAAACTGACAAAAGCAAGTAGCTGAGGACCAAAGTATGGCAGACCTGCTGCTGATAACATCCTGCTGTACTCAGCCGAGCCTCCAGCTCCAGTCTGCGACGCTCCGACTCTGCCAGCTGGGCCTTCAGATCCTCCACCTTCAAGACAAAACCCCTTTCATTATTACGAAAGACCTTTCACGGCCCAAATCTGTAGCTACAACAAGGATTCTGATAAAGTGCTTAAAAAAAGACATCAAGTCCTGTATAATCATCCTCCTCTGTCCAGTTAATCAACATGATCAGCCGGAACCCTGACAGCACAGCAGAGACAACAGATGCTACCATGTTAGATATGATGTAATATAAGAACAATAAAAAACATAAATATAGTTTTGGCAATAAAGTAGTACAATTTAAAACTGCATTAACTGAATTGTGTGGCCACTTGGGGGCAGAAGATCCAACAGACACAGAGAAACATTAGCATCTATTTAGAGGCATGATGTCAATGTCAGTCCAATATTCATCTCCTTTTACCTCTATTTTGGTCTCCACCAACTCCTGAGGGAAATATCCGGCTCTTTAGCTGCAAGAAGTTCAACTTTATTCTGCATCGAGTTGCTAACTTTCCCTGCTTGCTGTTTGGTGCTGAGCAGGCAGCGGCTTTATTTGTGTGTGTGTGTGTGTGTGTGTGTGCTGAAAACAGGATTGATAAGATTGGTGACACTGAACCCAACAGTGAATGTAGCGTAAACCCAAAACAATAAGCTAAAAGGGGCTAAAAAACTCAGAAGAGCTGCAGAGTTGGAGAGAATTACGGATGGGCTAGGGTTCACCTTTCACATTACAACATTACTCAATATATCGTTAAGATAGCAAGACTCAGAGTCTACAACTATACAGCCGTGGTTTGACCTAAATGCTCATTTCAGCATGCTAACTTGCTCACAGCGACAATATTAACATCCTGATGTTTAGCAGGTATAATGTTTACCATCTCAGTTTAGCGTGTTAGCATGCTAACATTTGCTATTTAGCACTAAACACAAAGTACAGCTGAGGCTGATGGTACTGCCACTAGTTTTGCAGGTATTTGGTCATAAACCACAGCGTGTCTATATCAACTTTCGTGGAAAGTCCATCCAATAGTTGTTGAGACATTTCCCTCAAAACCACAAATGTGCCCCCCATGGTGGCGCTGGATGAAAAGCCTTTGGGATTCAGCCATGAAAGTGGAAAAATAAAAACTATACCAATTAAAACTGCTACACGATAAGTCAACTGAACTGAACTGAAGCCAGGACTCACCCCCTTCCTGCAGCTGTCCAGCAGCTTCTGCGTCGCCTCAGACACTATGGCCTCAGTAAACAGTGGGACGGTCCTCCCCGCTCTGAAGACAGCCGTCTCCACCTGCATCCAGCACTCTTCCATCTCTTCCTCCACTTTTTGCTGTGACTTTGGTCTCGGTGCTCTGACGCTGCCATCTGCTGTTTGATCTTCTATCGCCTCCCAACCCAGAGAGAGGCCCAGCATGCTCTCATACCTCCTCCTCCTCTCCTCCCGCCTCCTGCTCCTCTCCAGGTCACCCAGGTCCAGCGAGGACAGAATTCTGGTCCTCTGAGGATCTGCGTCCAGAGGCGGCTTGTTCTGAGGCCTGAACTCAGCCCAGTCGAAGGTGTTGTAGCGGCCTTCCCGCCGCCTCTCCATCACACTCCTGTGTGTGGGGCGAGGGTCTCCCTCTGTACTGGCGTCGGCGGTGGGAGAGTCGCGAGTCACGTCTGGTTTGGGGAGGACTTCGGGTGGGCTGCAGGGACCGTGGTGGACAGGTAAACTGTGCACAACACGTAGGTATGTTTAGGTGGAGGAGAGGAAAACATCACAGGAGAGTAGGGATGAAACAATTAGTCGATTATTTGATTAGTCGATGGAAAAGTAATTGTCACCAATTTTGACAATCAATGAATTGTTTACGACATTATTTTTAAGAAAAAAAAGCGAAAAATTCAACGTTTCCTGTTTTAAAAATGTGAGGATTTTCTGTTTTGTATCACAGGAAATTAAACATCTTTGGGTTTCGGACTGTCGGTCAGACAAATTAAAGATGTCAGCTCTGGGAGACTGTGATGGCCATTGTATACTATACTTTCCAATTGCATAACTAATTGACAGATTAATCAATAATGAAAATATTTGTTGGTTGCAGCCCTAATGTAGAGACATCATGTTTGTAAATCCTAAGGCAAAGCCGATGGATCGAAGAAAATTTGCCATGTACTTAATGATGGTATAATTTTGAGGTACATGTACTTCACTTGAGTATATACATTTTCTCCTACTGTATACTTCTACTCCACAGCATTTCAGAGAAAATAGTATAATATTATATAGGATATTATAGCAGTTCCACCTAAGAGACAAACTCAAAATTTTAAGTGTCAAAGAGATAAAATGATCCAATATTTCACAAAAAAAGCATTGATCCCGTTAATCATCTCACGACCCCTCGGATTTATCTTGTGACCCTTTGGAGGGGACCCACCCCCTAGGTTGGGAATCACTCAACTAAACTAGCTAACTGTGTACAAAGCAGTTAAAACAGGCTCCACCTTGACAATCTATTAACAATATTGATAATATTAACAATCTAATATTAATTTATCACAAGGGACATTTTACTTTCACTTTTGATACTTTAGCTATATTTAGCTGATAATACCTCAGTACTTTTACATTAATAAGATTCCGAATGTAAGACTTTTACTTGTAATCAAGTATTTTTACATTGTGGTATTTGTACTTTTACTTATATTTAGTATAGGATCTGTGTACTTCTTCCACCACTGTTAGCATACAGGAGGTATTTTTCCTCAACACTTTCCTGATTGCGCAGATTTCTTGGATTTTTCCTTTTTACATAAAAAAAACAAACAAGATTAAATGTAGGTTCCCTTAAAACTTATACGTACCACTGGATATTGGTTTTAAACTACCACCCACATTATAACTGGCTTAAGATTTTACACCAGCCCACAGGAGTCTTTGAATGTGCCTTTACCTGGCTACATCAGGGGCGTTAGCTGGATGCACGTTTTTCATCAGAGCCTGGATCCAGTTCTTGCGTATCCCAGAAGTCATGGCCGACAATGTGTAGACGCCCTTTAGGGTCTGTGACGTAAAAACATTTAACTTAACCTTCTGTTAATGCTGAAGACAAGAAGTGTTTGGCCGTTTGGTGCAGGAGCAGTTTTCTTACGTGGAGTTGAAAGCCGTAGTTCCTCTGCACCTGGTACTCAGACACATTATAACACGTTGTTAGGTCGATTTCCCCTTTAAGATCTGACGCCTGTGGGGAGAAAGCAAAAGACATAACGTCTTAAAGAAAACACTTCTTATTTGTATTCTATATATATAAAAAAAAAACTGATATCAAAATACCTCCTCAGCTACTGAGTCCTTGTAGTACCTCAGACTGTCAGTCGACAGCACAAACCAATATTTCTTCCACTAGATGGAAGCAAAGCACAAATAAGTGGCCCGATGGGCAGGAGGTCGTTAACAAGCTAAGTCCAACGTATGGAAATCATTTTAATCAAAAACACAACCTCAGTTTGGGACTTTAAAATGGTTTACCTGCTCATTTCCATCCAGTTTGACCATCCAGCCTTTTTTGAAGTTTAATAAATCTGGCTGTAAAGAAGACACAATGTAAAAGGGTTTTGCCATTAACAACAATAATAATAATAATAATAATAATAATAATAATCATACTTGCTTGCATTGGAAGGGTTGTGTAGATTTGTGTGACTTTGTACTAAAGGGGCTCATCTTGCCTAATGAAGCTAAACTGTAATAAATGTGACCAGTGTGGTTTTAAAGACTTTAAAGGCTTTCTAGCTTTGCTTTATTGTTGTTGTTTTTTTCTGCTATGTTTGTAATGAATGATGTATAATTATTCAATTATAATTATTCAAGTTATTTACTTATGTACAATTTTATGGTACTTATACTTGTTTCAGTATTTGTATTCTGCTCCACCACATCTGAGGGAAATATTGTACTTTTTATTCCACTACATTTATCTGACAGCTTTAGTTACGTTGCAAATTAAGGGTTTCACACACAAAACACATGAGGAGTTTATAAAAAATGTTTTGTTAGAAATTAAACTCCCCAACAGTTTGTACAAGTACAGCTGAACCGATTAGCGGATTCATCAATTAGTCGAGTGACAGAAAGTTAATTGGCGACTATTTTGACAATCTTTCGAGTCATTTTTCATGCACAAAACATTTCATGGATCCAGCTTCACACACGTGGAGATTGGCTGCTTTTCCCTTGAATCATTTCAATCATTTGAATTTTTTTTTGTTAATAATGTCGAGGTTTGGACTGTTGGGTCGGATGGAACAAAGGTCACTGTGATGGCATATCTCACGGTTTTCAGAATAATTACAAACCAGAACAATCAATCGCTCGATGGAGGAAATAATCAGCAGATGAATCCATCATGAAAACAATCATGATTGGCTGCAGTCCGATACAAAACAGTTCAAAATGAGATCCAACCCCAACTACAGCAGTAAAACCCTGCTTTTACATGAATGCATGAGGAATAATAACCTAAGGATATAATATATAATAGTACAACAGTCACAGGGGACATTTTACTGCACCGAGTACTTTTACTTTTAATACTTTAAGTACATTTTCCTGATTATACTTACATACTTTTATTTCAGTAACATTTTCGACTCAGTACAATTTTACTTGTAACAGTGTATTTTTACAGTGTGGTGTCAATACTTTTACTTTAGTAAAGGATTTGAATACGTCCTCGACCAGTGGTTGGTCAGTACTCTGAAATACTGAGATCCACATGAATCTGTTTGGTGACTCACCGTCATGACGGTGTCTGACGTCCTGCGGTCCAGAGACCTGGTTCTTCTGTGAGGCGGGGGTGCGGTCAGCTGGGCGATGTCGCCACATGACTGGAGCTTCTGTTAAGAAATCGAATGACACGGGAATTATAACAAACTCCTTTCATCACTAGCAGTCGTTCTGGTAAGATTTGGCTGATGTGAAGACGTGATGTGTTTCCCCAATCAGGACGGGGGCTGGTTTGCATGCGCAGCCCGAATTCCATCAGCCGGAGTAACCGAGAGTCTGGATCCTTGGCAGAGATGTCAGCTGTAAGGATTAGGCCTGCTGTAGAGCACCGCGGGGAGCCCAACAGGCTTTTCTACACCGCCCGTTAAACTCTTCCTCACATCCCCACTGAACTGCACACGGATGACTGCGTTTGGGCCGTGGAATGCATGAAAAGGTTTGAGGCGCTACACAATCCCTGATACTCTGCGGCGTTTTGTCTAACATTTCAAAATGATGCTGCAAGTCCAAAAGAAGCGAGGAGCGAGATTCCTGCATGCTGCTTCTGATCAGGTTTCATGCTGGCTAAGGGAGCACGTATCAGTCTCTTTCAAGGCTGGATTACACAGCATTTAATGAAATAAGGGTACTTTTTTTTTGTTTACTTGAGCCTCTGCTTTTCAAAAGATTCTTTCTTCTTTCTTATATAACCACTTTAACGGGGGGGGGGGGGGGGGACCTTTAAATTTAAAAAAAATTTCTTTGTGTTTTTTTTTTTTGGGTTTTTTATTTAAAAAAATCACAGA
>CM022470.1:3050154-3127806 GCA_011952105.1 Coreoperca whiteheadi | reverse complement strand
TTTTTTTTTTTTTTTTCCTTTTCCAATTTAGTTTTTTGCTCCGAATCGAACGTGTAATGGTCACGATTCATCTCGCAGTTGGTTGGCTTGGCTGCAGGCTTAAAACTCTCTACATATTGCTTTTGTGAAACGTCAACGCAGCGGGTGAATGGGGAATTCACTTCCTGAACCGGAGCCGTTAAAAAAGAGGGCGGTCACTGTCGAGCTCTGTGGTGGGAGTTTTCAGTTTTCTTTATCGGAATGAAAACTCGATACAAACTTTAAAACGCTACACGCACGGCCTGTAAAAACATGAAACGTCACACGTTAAACTCTGTCCTGATGCTTTGTAACTTTCAGTACATTATAGAGTAACTTCTGTAACCTTTTCCTGAGCACGATGCCTTGGTGCCCGTTCTGCCTCTGGTGGGTGCAGACATCCTCGTGCCCTGAAGCTGAGCTTTATTAAGCTGAGGTCTACGTCCTCTGACAGGCGGGAAGACGGTCAGCATTGAGGTCCTGAGAAACAATGCCGCAGATCTCTAATTACACCAGCGTTTTGGAATTTCTGGCCTTATTTGGGGGGCATAAGCATCTTGTGTTTTTATTTCCCAAAAAGGCAATGAGTGCAGAAACGAGATGTACTCTCCTCACGTGACCGGTTTGCATGCTGCTGGGGCGCAAACTGGGAGGGTTTCTTTAAGCTAAATTTAAAAATGCGGCAGTCAGATCTCTAATGGAGGGGTAGAGCGTGAGCCTTTGATCTGGTGTTTAGCAGTGTGCGATGGCTGTTCGGCTTTATACTGGGGGGAAGTAGAGAGGCATTGGATGTCCTTTGTGCTAATTGCTTGCACATTTACCCCTTTTCCTCTGCCAAGGCACTTTAAATGGCTGTTACTCACAGAATACATACATAAGAAAATAAACACCAGATTGCTGCCAAACACCGCGTATAGAAGAGTTATTTACACGCTATCATCAAAATTGGCTGGAAATTGCTAATCTACCCCCCGATTCATTTCTAACCTTCTGTCCTGGCTCTGGTTCTTGTTGTTTGCTGATGTTTGGATGCTGTTTGACTCAGCCAGCTGGTTTTTCCTGCGCCCAACTGGGTTGACGAAACTGCCAGCACCATCCAAGGTCAGGGAGTCCCTGGAGACCGGGCACAGGTAGGTATGTGTGTTGCCTGGATATAGAGAGCAAGCACCGTTAGATACGCTGAGGGCAGGAACACGGTTTGGTGCAATTCCACTGAGTCGTGTCTGAAGTAGCTGGTTTTTGAAGGCATTTGAGATCCAATGTCTCTTTACCACATAATAATAGCTGGGTGAAATCATTCTTTTTTTAACCCTCTGAACCCCAAAACCCACCAACGGGTTTGCAATGCATGTTTTCTTTAAAACATCGCCACTTTACAATTACACCGTTCATCATAGCCCAGAAGCTGTAAAAATCGAATTGATTGTCGGCTTTTCAAGTTTCCGATGGTCCTTGAACGAAGCGTCTGCTGCGCTTTCATCAGGAAAAACAACCAAATCTAAGATGCAAATCTTGATATTTCATCAAAATCACTTTATTCTACACGTCATTCAAACATTTGCCCATTAAAAAACACTGTCAGGGTTCACACTGTGGCCAGCGGCACAAAGCCGCCGCAGTTTTCCCTCTTAATAATTTACTTAATGACACACTGGATTTAGCTCAAGTTTAGGAAATTATATTCTTTCTGTTTTGAGGTGGTTTATTATTTAGATTTTCTAACGCAAACCTGATCCTGGTACACAAACCATTTTCTGTTTCATATGAATATGAAATAATTTTGTCTAGGCTACACTCACACACAAACACAAAGAAAAGACAAAGTACGACGACAAAAAACATGACTATAAATCAACAAAAAAGAAGGTTATTGAATATAGGAAAGCTGCTAAATGCTCCACTACGTTATAGCGGGGCTTATGCTGCCTGCCGCTGCTGGAGACAAGGTTGTTGTTGACCATTACACTTAATTTGCCCTAAAACCAAAACAATGAGCTAAAGGGGGCTAAAACGTCCCGTTCAGCTGCACAGTTTGGCGATAATTCCCCGTGGGTTTGTCACTGCGAGCGACATTACACATGCATTCCTTTAATCCATCGTTAATATAAAAAAAATATTGTTTAGTGCAGATTTGTGTTAAAAAAAAAACATGGAGAAGCAGCGTTTAGTTTTTTTATGCTGCACATATCTGGAACAAACTCCCAGAAAACTCTTACTCTTATTAAAATCGATAAAATGATCAATTTCTTACGCTGCACTGTAACGTTTACTTTTTAATTTTCTATTCAACTCTTTTTCGGTGTTTTTAAAAGTCCTTTTAATGTTGCTTTTATGTTTTATGTAAAGCACTTTGAATTGGCTTATGGTTGAAATGTGCTATACAAATAAACTTGCCTCGTCTGAGGTGGATTTTTAATGGGAAACATCATGTAGCATCAGCTTTTCATGAGTTTCCATACATCAATCACGGTGGATCAATGACCTCAAGCTTTGAAAGTCTGTGTCGGTTAATGTTTGTCTAAAAAAAACTTAAAATAACCCCTTTCTCAGATATGGACCGACCTCCTCTGAGAACTGATCAATACTAACTCGCTGTCCCTGTCTGGAAAACACCTTAGAGATTTCAGTGATGGTCCAGGAATTCAATGACAAGGAGGAACCCCGAGAGAGCATCATTCATTGGCTCTCAGACGGTCCCTTGGGTTTGACCTCCATGGCTCTGATGAAGCAGCCCACAGACACAGTCAGCAGGAGTTAGTCCAGGACCTTTCCAGACCCTGAAATAAGTCTGACGCCAGACGGGTGCTGCTGTCCACTTTGTCACAGCACAGAGCTCCGGTAAGGAGGAATACCTGCCCGGTGCTAATCATCAGGCCTATTAGGACTTGTTTAAGAGGTCTTTTATGGATCGTGTCTGGCTTTTATGATGCCTGGAGGTTCGCGACACGAGTTTTCCTGCACATGTCACGGTGCGTTTCTGTCGGTCAGTCTGTGTTTATGTAACTCTGCTTCCTGCCGAAACTCCTCCCAGCTGCGTTCCCATGATTACAAATCAGTACTCGGTCAACATGCCCGGCTAAACAAGGGTTAAAAGAAATGTATGTATAAAAAGCCGTGGGCGTGTGAACATCTGCAGGACGTTAGGACAGCGAGCGCGGACAGGAAGTGGCTACGATCTGGCTGACGGGCATGAAAGCCCGGGTATGTGCGTGTTTTGCTTCTGCTGCACCTGCAGGGGTCTGCTCGGGGCCCGGGGGATCCGCGTCTGTGACAGTCCACAGGGGGGTTACGCCTGGTCCCCTGCCCGGCTGGCATTCCTGCCACCGACCGCAGCCGGACTCTGCAGCGTTCTCCGGGGACGAAAAACCTGGATCGGTTGCAGCCATCTTTGGTGGACTGGGTTCCTGATGTTAGGGTTAGACAGAAATAAAGATAAGTCATTTTAATTTATTAATTTTTACTTGAACCCCTCCCATTTAGCATTTATAAGCAGGATATAAACATTTAATATATAGTTTATAACACACAATAATGTAGTTTATTAATGTGTAATAACTCCTCCTGTGAAGCGTCACTAACTGGATGCTGGTGTTTAAACAGAGGATGAATGATAAAAGATAACACAGTTGAAATAATATAAAGTATATCTACGTAGGAGAAGCTAGAATTGAACATTTATTAACACTTGTAATAAACATTTTGTTATATGTTTATAAACTTCTTAGAGATAACATGCTACCAGGTAGGGCTGCAAATAATGGTTATTTTCATTATTGATTAATATTTCAATTAGCTAAGTGTTTGGTTTATAAAATAACACGTTTTTGAAAAAAAACGCCCATTCCAGCTTCCCAGCGCCCCGGGTGACGTTTTTTCAATGCGACCAACAGTCCGAAATGTTTGCAAATTTTAGCAAAAGACATTCCATTTAGAGCCGAGATGAGCTGAAAATGGCCAATCAACAGACTGTCGATCAACACAAATATTATCGGCTACTATTTTGAGGATCGATGAATCCTTTAAGTCACTTTTCAAGCAGAGCTGCCAAACACTCCCTTGTTCCAGCTTCCCGGTAGTGAGGATTTGCTGCTTTGCATTTAAGGTTTGGGATTGTTGATGACATCACCTCGGGCTTTAGGAAATTATGAACAGCATTTTTCACTACTTTTTTTAGACTAAACAATGAATCGATTAAGGAAATAAAATCTGCAGATTGATCAAGAGTGAAAATAATCGGCGCCCTAATTTAATTTACAATGACATAAAAGGAGAAAAGCAGAAAATCCACACATTTAAAGGGCGGGAACTTCAGGGATTTCTGCTTGATAAGAAACTAAAACTGTTGCTGATCAATATTCTATCCATTGACAAATCGATTAATGGACTGATTACTTCGGCACAACTGCCAAGTGTTATTTTAGAGCAAAATTGTCATTGTTAGCATGCTGACATTAGCATTTAGCTGCACTGTGTCTTAGTACAGTCACACAGAGCTGCCAGCACGGCTGCAGACGCTTAGTCGTGTTTATGTTTCAGTGGACATTTTGGTCTTATACTGATCCAACATGAAAGGCCAGGGGGTCGCCAAAACCACCGGGATTCATCCCCCGAGGACCGTGAATATCCACGTTGAATTTCACGGCAATCAGACCCGCAGGTGAGTGACGCTGCACTGGATCAAAGTGTGCCAGCGTCATTCAGCTCGCAGGGAAAAACCCAATGTGTGCTTAAATGTGCTACCTGGGTGGCAACGGGCTCCACTTTGCGTTTTTTCTTCTGGTTCTGCTTGTTTGTCCGTAGATAGAGCGCAAGCTGTTCACTCCACCTGGGGAACAAAGACAGTCAGCAGAGGCACAGCGTCAGTGAGGGGGGGGGGTACGGGAACCATTGCTACTTGCTGCTCCTGCGATCCCTCCACAGTTTCATACCGACCCATTAATGATCTCTTTATTGTCACCACGGATGAATATCTCCAGCTCCGGCGTGACGATGCAGAGTGCGTTTCTCTGGCCTGTCCTGGGCTCTGCGTCGCTGATGTCTGTGCACAGACTCATGTTCACCGTCCCCTGTGGCAAAGTGCTCGGCTGCAGGAGAATCAGAGCATCCAAATTATTCTGGCGGGGGTTCGGACAGCGGGCTTACCGATACTGCGTTGCGAGGACCGATCACCGGAACGCAGACGAATGGCAGCTAAACAGAAAGTAGTCTGCGGCGTTGCGTGTGGAATGAAAGCGATGAGGGAATGAGATTTGAGGGGATCACAGGAAGAGAGGGGGATGTGTGCATTAGGGGACAGGCTAAGCCGAAATCATCTGCTGTGGACACGACATCTGGCCCGAAGATGCCTGCTTGATCCCAACGTACTGTAGACGCAGATGCACATGCAGAACAGCATATAGACTGCACACTGCTACCCAACGGATATTTTTGTTCAATAGTTCAATACTTGTGTTATAGTTTGACCATCTGAGCAGCTTCTTACCAGTTCATCCAGGGCAAAGCTCAGGCTGCCGTGTTCATACAGGATGAAGAAGCGCCGCTGCCATTTCTGACATTGAGACACAACAAACAAAAGTCACAACAGCAGCATTTGTGTTGAGGAAAAAGTCCCAATAAAGAACTGGAAAATGGGTGTGTTTTTCAGCTCAGTTTCACCGTGTCCTACCCTCGACCTCTGCATCGGGTTGTTAAAGTCTGTCCCCTCAGGGGCCAAACACAGCCAGCCTCCGTAGATTGGTTTTGCCTGTAATTAACGGGGGAATACAATACATTTTTACTGTTTACAATAAAAACAGTAAAAATGTCCTGATCAATATGTATCTTGGTCACAACCCCCCCCCCATACTGTTGGGTAGTTTAATCTGCAGCAATACATCATATTCTACAAGGTCATCATATGTTTGCACTATTGGAGAATATACAGGACGTTATTTTAGAGAAAATGTTTATATCGAGATATATATCGTACATCGCGGCACAGCCTAAAAATGTCGATGATATTATTTATAGACCAACTAATGATTATTGTCATTATCGATTAATCTACAGATTATGTTTGTTTGGTCTATTAAAAGTCAGGAAGCCCGACTTGACCTCTTCAAATCGCTTGTTTTGTCCGACCAACAGTCCAGAAGACTTTCATTCTACTGTTACATAAGACACATTCTCAAACTTTAGACGGTGGAAGAAGAGAAGACGTTGGCATCACTGTTTCAAAGAATTACTTGAAACGATTAATTTTCTTGCGACTGACTCATCTTGTCTCTGCCCGTTTGCGCTGATTTATTTATCTATTTATTTTTTGGTGTAAACGGCCGGAGGCTGGGTTGAACAAAGAAAATAAATGTGGCTTTGTGCTCCCTGGTGTCCCCGAATGGACCGAGATGTTTTGACACGTGGGGGAAAAACAGGGGGTGGGGGGGTTTGTCTTTGTGACACTGGGGGAGACGAGAAAACGCACAGATGAGACATCGCCGACTGAACGCCCTTCTGTCAGAGTAATATGCACACAGTATGTCGTTCACCGCGCGCAGCGTTTGCAGGTTGAGCAACGGCGCTGAAATTACAGGGCGCAGTGAAACCAGGCGGAGGGACCGGGGAGCAATAACATCTTTTAACAACGTGAGGCATGTAGGGAGCCGTCATGATCGTCTCCTTACGTCACCTCCACGTGACAGAGCTGCAGGAACATTGTTTTCGGCGGTGGGCGAACCGGTGCTGCTGTGCAGGTGTATAGAAATAAATGATCGACTTGTCTATTTAACTGAAATGTTTAACTGGTTACCAGTAAGTGGATCGAGAGGCAATTCGGATAACCGATTAATAATTTGTCATATATCCAGTAAAACATTTTCTGATTCCACCGTCTCAGATACTTCTATTCAATGGAAGCCAGCAGATGTTTGGACAGTAAAAGCAATCGATCCCTTAGGGCTGCGGGAGACTGGGGAGGGTATTTGTCTTTATTTTGTCACATTTCATAGACAACGCAGTATTTAACAGATTCATTGGTAATGGGGAAAGTGATTAATCCCCGTGCTTCTCTTGCAAGTTAAAATCAGGTGACGCTACGCCTCTGGGCGCGGCGGAAATTATAAAACTACACTCACACAAGCAAGCAATGCACTTAAGCAAACGTTTGGTGGACTTTACTTTACTTGAGTATTTCCATTTTACGCTACTTTATGTTTCAGAGGGAAACGTTACGTTTTACTCCACTACATTTACAAGACAGCTACAGTTGCTTTTCAGACTGTAATTAGCTTAAAATACAAAGCAATGATTTACATTTTACTGCACATAAAGTACTTTATAAGCTCCACTTCAACTAGCTTCAACAGTAAAATGCTACTTATGCACTGATGCATTGTAAAATATAATAATATAATTACTGTCACGGCCATTTGTCTGCAGAACACATACTTTGATACTTGAAATGTTTTCGTTGTTTAAGCTTCTGTACTTTTACTTAAACCTGCAATAACTGGTGTTTTTGGCCGTCGGAGCAGCGAAACAAGCTAAGGGACTGTATGAGAATTACAAGGGGGGAGGGGGGGGGGGGGGAATCTGATAATTAGGTTTTTAAAATATAATTTTCACGATAGCCATCGATTAGAAAAGGAGTTACCAACTTCTGACTTTATGGCAAACTTAACACAAGGCTGAACTTGACACATTTAACTTCATTATGCCTTTTGCTATGATGCGGAAAGGAGGAAACATTTTTTTGTGTGCCCGTTTGCACATGGCAAGGCGTCCCGTTATGACACGCTGTGCACACTCGAACCATCGTTTTCCACGATTTGATTCTTTAAAGAAATATTAAAATATAAATGTGGGGTTATAAAACAGAATTAAAAGAGCATTCTCTGCTTTTACTGAAACACTCTGACGACCCTCCCCTCAGCAAAAAGAAAAAACATACACATAACTCGACCCCCTGTCTGACGCCCCGCTTCTCCTGCTAATAATTTGTGTACAGTCCCTAACTTTGTCCCGAAATTGTTGATTTTCACGCAGCAGCGATGAATGGATTAGCCAAGCGGATCGAAGTGATCACATAGTGGCGGATAACTAAAATGTAACTTAACCGTTAACGTTATATTAAAATGTAACGCACTCAAAATGTAAATAAATGAATTATTTAGCGCTAACTGAAGAAAACTAGCAGTCAGTTTAGGATGCTAATAACAAATAGGCGAGGACAGTTAACGTTAAGTTAGTTACGTCAAATATGAGTTACAAAAAAAGGTGTTTTCTGGGTGTAAAAAAATGGTGTAAGGACTTTCCTATTCAAGGCGGGATTTTAGGCTAAAACTATAAACTCTTTAAATGTATTAACTAACGTCAAGTGTCATGTCAACGTTACCTGCTCCATGTCACGGTCGTTCAACGGATGCAGCTCTCGGGACTTGAAGCAGTTCTGGCATTTGCTTTGATTGAAAATGTTGGCCTGAAATTTGCGACACGGACTCGTCGCCTTTTCGCCGGACATGTTTCAGTCACTCCGCGGGGGAATAATCCAAACACAGCCCGCTGTCCTCCTCCGCTGCTCGGCTCCGAATGAGGCGGTTTATCCTGAACCAACATCTGTCAAACACAGATCCGTTGACCGCTGTCGTCATGGACGTGTCGTCATGGCCGTGTCATCTGACGCCGTGTCGCCATACAACATCCGGTCACAACCTACAAAATAAAAAACAACTTTTCTTTTTTTTTTTTTCAAAAAATAAACTCACACGTTTAAAGAGGTAACGTTACATCAAGTAACCAACAATGTAAGTTGTGTACATAGACACGCCAGGGGGACCAATACGGTAAACAAAAAACAAGATAAAAGGACAAAAATAAGCACAGATAAATAGATAAAAATTAATAAATAAAGTTTATAAAATAATAATAGATAATATTATACTTGTATAATAAACTATACAACGACAATTGAATTCAAAATTACAAGGAAAGCAGTACAGTACCCACAAACAGTGTTGTACGGACACTAATATTGCGGTATTGTCTCAAGTGACATAATGGTGTTTGATTAGTACCCGCAATGTCACAAAAGTATAGTATATGTAAGAGCAATATGATACCATCACCTGTAACAGCGTACACCAGAATAATAAATAGTATGATATGATTAGATTAGAGAGAGAAAGAGACATCCCAGCACCGCATACAGTATGTATGTATTTATGCAGGTATGACTATTAATAATAACCATGATAAAACATCTACAGAGCAATAATGATAATGAGAATAAATATATATATTTTCCCAATGAAAAATGTGGAGTTGTAGTCTCAAGCCATGACAACTGAAGGACAATAAACACGATCATAATCTTTTCTGAACATTCATGTCTGATTGCAGCAGTTTGACCACTATTTTTAAAGTGTTGACCAGAAGTGTTTTACTCTGTTAGAATGATCTGACTCGACGTGTGGCGTCTGTATTTAGTTCCTCATCATGACCACTGGAGGGCAGTGAACACTCACGATTCTATATGCATTAAGGCAGATGTACTAGCATGACTCTCAGACAAGAACACTACAAATAGTACTGTTGCTGTTGTTATTTGTAATTAGAGCACTGATACATATTTGTACATACTGACATCAGTAACAATTACGCTATTAACACTGATTGTTAGCCACCAATGTAGCGTTGCAGATCTTCACTGTGACCACTGGAGGGCAGTGAACACTCATCACGCACTCAAGCCAACAGTCAAGTGAAACTAGTGTCAAAACAGACACAAAGCCACTTCCGGTAACACATGTCAAAATAAAACAACCAAAGGAGACACAAGTGTTGACCAATATCGATTTGTACATATTGATAGTAACAATGTTTGTATCGATTTTAACACTGTGCCGGCGACACATTTCATTTTGTCTTGAAGTTCCTCAATGTGACCGCTAGAAGGCAGCGAACACTCATGTTTCTACATAAACAGGCCAGAAGTCAAGTGTCAAGACAGAAACAACACCACACTAACACTTCCGGTAAAACCGTTCAAAATAAAATTAAGAAGCTGTGAAACTAATATTTTATCCCCCAAGCAGATTATCACTTCTGGTCAAACCTTTAGCAATAAAAGAGCTGACAGCGACTGTGGCGTAATATTCTATCTACAGGAAAGTTTGTAAACAGACTAAACATTCACAAGAGTATTTATTGGATGGTTAGAAAGCATTACATGGTGTTAAGGTTCATTTAGTTTGACCACAGTGTATATTAACACAGATACAACTGATCACGAAAATGACAATGGGGGGGCTCATTGACTTCTGTAAAAAATAAATTTAAGAATAACAATAAATATCTGTATCAGGACTTATAACAGATCCGATGTCTTAAGTCACAGATAATGCAGGACAAAATTAACCTCACACAGGCAGAGTGACAGTGGATGCAAGCATTTATTCAAGGCGATGGCAGTGGCAAAGATTGTATAAACTAAAAATGTTTTTAAATGTTTTGGCCATCCAAAAGCCTATATAAAATACAGTGGTTGTTTATCATAATTTGCTATGTTCCACTAAAATACAGTTTGTTTACTTTGAACCAGGGCACATCGTACGTCACGTGTGCAAACCAAATGCACATTTTCTCACATCCCAGTGTCGGACAAATTGGTTTGGATACAGTTCGTATTTGTGCCTGCAAAAGCGATGTCATCATAAATTAACGGCATTAATTTAATAACTGTTTATTCGACAGATGCAAAACATCACACAAAGAATAAAGCCCTAAAACAATGAATCCAGTATGCTATCTACAAAACGTAAAGGTGCATTTCTTCACGTGTGCATATCTTATTTTTTCAGTGAGACCATGAAGACAGATTTGATTTCGTTATTCTGATTTTAACGACAACAACTTGTGGACGGTGAGCGTTCATTAAGCCCCGCCCCCTTGGTTACTGTTGCTGTCAGTTGAGAGTTGTTCCCGCGGGGCGCACGCGCGCGGCTTACGACGGTAACGGTGGCAGATTTGCGATCGAAATTCATAGTCATTTTTCAAGCAGTGGGTCCTCGATTTAGGACCGAAGTAAACAAAAGCAGCTTCTCATTTCTAGCTGGCGGCCGTCGCCATCAATTGGTTAAAAAACGCCTCCAGCTGACTTGTTTTAAAATGACAGATGATTGAGGCTGAAGCGAACAGGTCAGCAACCGTAACTAGGCTTAGCCCTGGTTACGGTTGCTAAGCAATGATTGGACAAGCGCGGTTTGGGGGAGGGGCTTACAAAACAGTCAACAGTCAAAGTTCGATTAAACATTTCTCAACCAATTCTTATTTAGATAATCTTTAAATTCAAGTAGCTTCCAGTATGCACGGGCAATTTTAATACATGTCTTGTCTTTAAGACATTAACGTTTCATATTTACAAAAATGTATATTTTCACCTTTGTCAAAAAACGTTTGGTCTTTCGTAAGCAGCACAGGTAAACAGCATCTTAAATGTTTAAGGAACATTAATATGTGATATATAGAGGAAAATATTACTTTGGGAAAATAAATAAAACCTTTTTTTTTTCCTCTCACAGCCACACAATAAACCTCATGGTGGCTTCTTAAATCTAGATCTAAAACAGAGAAATAAACGGTAGTGCTCAAGAGGGAAATCTAAACATTGGACTTGTTTTTTTCCCTCACGTAGTGCATACTTGATAGACAGCTACTCTGACATGGTCAGGCAGTATTAGTTAAGGGTTTAGGTAAGATACATGTCACATTCTTTCTACTACAAATGTAATGGATACTAGTGTTTGTTTGGTTTTTTATTCAGAATGAGATAAGTTCACTGTGTGAGTATTAGGCTAAAGCTGGGAGTTAGATATTAAGTACTGAAGAAACACACGCGCACACACACACACACACACACACTGCAGTCCAGTTTGTTAAGTAGAAGATGTAGTAAAACAAGTCTTTTCCAGGTCTAGTCTCTAAGGTAACGTTGACAACATTCAGAGGAGTAAAGAAACCGACTGAACCCCGAGCTTACAAACAGAAAGCAGGAAGGGGATGCTCCCGTCAAGACTCGTCTGTGCTTTCAGAACTCGTGTCTGTGATACATGTCCGGATCGTAGTATTTGGTGACCACCACCCTGTTGGCAAACTTGCGGCCGGTGAGAGCCTGCATGGCTTTCTGACAGTCTGCAGCAGAAACGTACTCCACAAAGATCTGGAATGAAAAACGAGTCAGTCAGTCGGGGTCCTGAACGGTACGAAGATGGGAGGAGGACCTCAGGTCTCATTCAGAGCTTCCTTACATGCGTGTAAAAGGTCATTAAACGGTTACATAAAACGCGAAACAAAAAAGGCGTTTTATTTTGGGATTGCCTCGTGAGACTCGGTCCTGGATGCTTCCGGCAGGAAAAGCGGCCGAACGCTGCTCTTCACCTGAGGTGGGAAAGTTTTGGTTTGTCCAGGTTTTCTGGCGCGGCGTCTTCCATTGCAATAGGCTCATCACTGCAGCCTTGAGGCCAGAGGGTCAAAAAACACCCATTGGTACTTGACAGCTGGTCAAAACCGCACATGTAGTGGCTGTCCCCCCACCCCCAATAACCCTCCACACACGAAAACAAATGTCGACCAGCAACACTTCTGATAAGAGATTTACGCACTTATCAGAAGTGTTTGCAAACAGTATTTTTCGGTTTTACGAGAGAAAAGACCTCGAGGATGATGATTAACTGGTTGCTTTGACAAATGTACATCCGGTTAACTTTCCCACCTGGGATGAAGAACAGCTCACAGCCGCTCACCGAAGCTTTTCAGTGGACGAGACTTCAAAAGTCTCGTGACTTCAACGGCTGAAAAAGTTACCAAGCTGCCAGTTTATAAAAAGGATTCAATAGGAATTTGAAAATGTTAGTTTGTAAAAACGAACACAACACTCAACTCTTACTATGAAAAGAGCTCTATCGTACGGAGCCCGGGAGGGGACACGGACGTGACGCACGCTTTATAAAAAAAAAAAAAAACTTTAACTTAAAGCTTTAACCTTTAGCCTCACAAAGCCATGACCTATGGTTGCTAGTAGATGTTGGACTTGGCACGGTCCATTTTTAGCCCTAACTTTATTCAGGAGTTGTTTTTGGTGTTTGATTCAGCAGAACTCGGACAACATTTTCACCACAGCCACCAGTCTTGAAAGTTAAAAGCAAAGGTGGTAACGGCCCAGTGAGTGGTGGGTTTGACGGTTCGTGCCGAGGCCCGATGAAGGCGTGAACTGTTCTCGAAATGTCGTCTCTGTCCGCGCAAACGCAGGCCGAGCCTTTCCAAACCAGAATGGGGCGGCCTCACCTTTCCGCAGCCGGGGACTTCCACGCCATCGACGGGTCGGGGGATCTCGATGGAGCGGACGCTGCCGTACTTGCAGCACTCCTCGCGGATGTCTTCCAGGATCTCCTCGTAGTCCTCGTCGTCCACCAGCTCCTCGGGCATCACCATGTTGAGGAGGCACAGCACCTCGGTGGGCATGCCAGAGTTCTGCAGCCTCTGAAGCCCGGGGACCTGCAGCGTCACCGGGGTCTCTATGATGGAGGTCTGCAGGCGGACGAGGAGTCGTACACGTCAGCTTAGTCTCAAGATTTTTCTAATTACTGCGGACAAATAACTACACAGTCCAGACAGTCTCGTACCAAATGCATCTCCCATAAAGCCTGCTGCTTCCTGCCCCCCCCCCCCGTTTCTGTGTCTTTGGCATTCCTGCAGTGGATAAACATGTTGGAAGCAATCTTTCCGTTGACCTTTCACTCCCCCCATCTGCCATTGTGAGCTCCCTTTGTGCTGGAAGAACAGAGTCTTTACATCGTGGGAAACAAAGTTTAGTTGGTTCACTAAATGGAATTCAGGCATTTAGCAGCTGCTTATATATGTTTAAGGTGTTTTGGGGGAGCATTTAGCCGTCTTTTTCTTTAGCGCTGACCTTCGGTAGCTGGAGTGTGGCACGAGGTGTTTCTGTGGTTTTGAGGTTTGGAAGCAGCGTTCTCGCACGTTATCTGCACACAAAGTATTCCCTTCCACAAAGTCAAATGTTGTATCTTTCAGTTTCAGATTTTAAATTCTGTGTTGTCGCCATGAATTCTAACCAACTTCACGTTGCCTTTCAGCAAGAAAATGGAGTGAATTTTGTCGAGGAATCCCGGGAAATAACGCTCCAGCCTCGTGCACGCCGGCTCACTGTCACGGCTAACTGGGACGCTTGAACCGAACGATAGCCAACGTTTGATGGCATTAGTAACACCTGTGCTTGTCCTACTGCGACCTTTCAGGAAGGTAAAGGGCAAAAGGGGTCCTACTCACAGGATTGGCGTTTTTAGCTCCCACACTCGCCCTTTGGACGATCAGCTTTTTGTCGCCCAGCTGCATCCCATTGAGCCCAGCAACTGCCTGACAAAGAAAGCACACACAGGCCTCGCGTGAACACAATCAAACAGCCCAGCTACTAACCTCAACGCGTGGAGACCAATCACAATCGCTACCTGATCAGTGGCGCTGACGTCTACGTATTCGCAAAAGGCGTAACCTTTTGACAGTGACGTGGCACTGTCCTTCACTAGATTGAACGCTTTGAGAGGCCCAAACGATGTCAAGAGCTCCTTCACCTGCAAGAAAGAGTCCGACAGACAGATATGAGACCGGCAATTCACAGCGAACGTGCAGTAACCTACAGAGTGAATTCTACATGTCATCACAGTTGACATTTAAATAACACGATTTAGTTGGAAACTAAATGTTTGTACATTTGTGCGGTTTACAGATTTCGCATCGCTATCCTGATTCAGAAAGAAGAAGAAAGAAGAGACCGCAGTGCATGACAACGCACATGTGTGTTTAGGAAAGACGTGAAGAGTAAATGCTGATGATGTGGACCCGAGCTACTGTACATCTGGGGAACAACAAAATAACATCACCAGACAAAACTACGGAGGTCTTAAAGTGTTATTGAGCCACAGTTATAGATATGCAAATGATATTGAAAGAGTTCTAATAATCTGGGATTATTTTCACAACAAGCTGAGTGGTAAAAGGTGCAAGGTTAAATCAAAAGAAATGAAAGTGATCTTATTTAGATAGCTTTAAAAGATTTACTTTTATTGTATTTTGCCGGCTACAGGCAAATTACAGTTGGACATTATATATTTATACTCTCTTACCTTTACATTAAAAGCTGAATATATCCCCCCACCCCACATAAAACCACCACCATCAACAACAACAACAACCCCAAGTCTTAATGATCAGGCCTTAACCCCAAGATCCCCGCGTCCTAAACGCGCTCCAAAAGCATGATGGGAGAAAGAAAGCAGCCAGTAAGGGAGCCCGCTGGCTAGGAGTGTATCCGTGTGAGGACCAGAATGTCTTACTTGCCTTGTGTTACATGTTGGCATGGCAGCAGTAGATGAGTACTACTGAACAAATTATGAGCGCAGACTTAACGATCTTACAGGCCCCTAGCTGGGGACAAAGTGGGGGAACAAAAATGAAAGAGCTGTGAGTATCAACGCAGTGGCAAAGACTGCAAGTATTAAAAATAAATAAGTCAGTGAATAATATACAATATCAGGCTACATGTGCTCTGCAAGCTAGTAGGTAGGAGTAAATGAGGCAGAATGGACAGCTACAATTAAATTCACCGTGCTCACCTGACAGCAAAGATGGAGCTCTACTGTAAAACTGCTCAGTGCTTGAAGCCGTTAGACTCTGCTGTGACGGACCTATTTATCGGCAAATATGTGCTCTGGCTTTCGAGGTTCTCAAAGAAAAAGTCCACTTATACTTTTACTTAAGATTCATTTCCAATGTTCAACGCATTTCTGGAGTTTTTAGGGGCTTTATTTTTTGGGGTGCATGCCTGATTACGCCCACAATGTCTTTCTGCATCCACCAGAGAACCTAAACTTGCTGGAGGTGCAAAGTGTTGCCCGACCGATACTGGAGTTTTGAGGCAGATGCTGATATTATAATGATTTACTGGCCGATATTTTTACAGTCTCGATACGGATAATTTTGACCAAGATGCACAGTGAGCGGGGACATTTTCCAGCTGAAAATAAACACCCGATTCTCTCTGGTGGACAAACTATGTAACGATGACGCGGTTTCCAAATGACCCCAAACCTAGCTTAGCATGCTATACTGTATATGACTTATACAGCGATACGATACAGCTGCATGGAGCTAATATCGGCTGATTTATCGGTCTAGCTCAAACTTATTATTTTCTGTGTTAATGAATGAATGCCCATCACAAGATGTCTTCAAACGCTTCGTTTTGTCCGACCAATAGTCCAGAACAATCAATAATCAATTACATAAAACCGTAGTCTCATGTTTGAGAAAATATTTTGCTTAAACAATAAATCAATCGGGGCTTAAACGAACAATTACTTTCATGAATCTGCCGATCTTTTTTTTTTTTTCCAAATCAATTAAATTGTTTTGTCCCTAAAATGGAACAAAATGGTGAAAATGATCCATTACAATACTAAGATAATGGTATCCGAATGCTTATTTTGTCCGCCCGAAACCTCAAGACTAAATATAGGAAGTTTATTGTCGTATTAAGAAGTTATTTAAAAAGACAAAACAATGAATCCGATTTTTGCTCGCTGTGTCCATCCGAGGCGCTGACAACGCGACCGTGTCACCACCATTCACGGCGAACCAGGCGCACAAAACAAATCACCGATATTGCTTTCGGCCAAAGGCTTCTTAAGGTGGACTTTTTCTTTGACAATACTAACTCCAATGAGCAGAGAGCAACATTAAATACCACACAGAAATGAGTGCATGTCAGCTCGTCAGCCTCTGACGTAAATATACTGGACTTTGCTTACCTTTCTTTAAATCAGTGTGCTTTACACGAGAAAGGTATGAGCAGTTTACTTAGCCAAGTCACAAGGGGTTCTTGTAATATTCATATGTGATTAATGACATGATATGATTGTTTGTTTAACTTAAGATAGTTTTAATTATCTGTAGAAGTTGTCCATTGGGAATACTTGAAATGATCAGATACATATTCACAAATACAAGGCATTAATGATATTGTTTATGATTTCCCTATATTGTGTTATTCTTACTTTGTTATTTTGTTTAGTCTTTTTTGTATTTCTGCTACGGGGGTCACGTCCTGTTTCTGGCTCTGATAAACATTCAGTTGGGTTGGGGTTTTTTTTTTTTTGGGACTTGTAACTTGTGTTTCCTCTCTACAACAACACACTTCAGATTTCTCACGTCATAAAGAAATGCAAAACATGTTACTGTGCGTGTTTAAAGTGCGACAAAAACCTCAGCAAGTGAGAGAAAAGTGAGGAATCATGAGTGCACCTGTTCAGCCTGTTTTCAGTTAAATACCTGGTCATCGTTAAGGTAGTTTGGCAGGCCGCCTATAAACAGTTTGTGGGGGGAATCGGGAACGACTGTGGAGACGACGCCTGGAAAACAACGAGCAAAGGAAACATTTTCTACATTATACAAGAGAACGTGTCGTCACGTGGTATTACTCAGTAACAAACCTGGGACGTGGAAAGCGGGCTGCTCTGAGATACCAGGTAAAGGCCGGTAGTCGTGAGGTCTTCTAATCTTCAGCGACTGCCCCTGGAAAATGATTCCATCGAAGGCCATGGCCTGTGTCGTCTCATCTACAGACCGAAACTGGAAAGGAAAGTCGGCTTCAGACTTCTGCTGCGGACGCGTCGTCACAGCAACACGAGGCAAACGCGCAAGCCTGCGTGAAAGGGACTGGGAGCAGCATCAACAGGTCCCTCACGGCGGCGTGTTGCTGCTGGTATTAAACCGCCGCACGTTCACAATTCGAGACGAATCTACTCTGTCCGCATGCGTGCGAGACTCCGACAAGGTGAAAGGAGGAGGAGGAGGATGTTTATGTCAATGACGCTCGGTGCGGAAACGCCGGCAAAGTGGACGGACACCGTCTCACAAATGTCACCACTGTCTCTTTCTGCTGCATTCGTCCCACCAGACACAAATTCAAACGTGCTACTGGAAAGGGGTGGGGGGGGTGGGGGTGAGGGGTCAGCTGGCCTGGCTCTGCCCAGAGATTATAATAATCCACCTGCCAGCACCTCTGACGCTCACTAACACGATATATCTTTGTTTGTTTAATCCGTACAAAAAAAACGACAAGTTTTGGCGTCACTGTGAGGTTGCCAGGCAACCAGCGGAGACTCTAGGAAGTCGCAGCACCCGGCCAAGTGCGGCACACAACCCTCTGAAAAGGAACCAAATGTCTTTTAACACTTTTTTTTTTTTTTTTTTTAAATATAACGTGTTAGTCAGTGAGCTTCAGAAGAGCTGGTAGGTGGATTTTGCTTTTTTACCAATGGACGGAGCCTAGGCTAGCTATTCACCCCTGTTTCCAGTCTTTATGCTAAGCTAAGCTAACTGGCGGCTGGCCCGGCGCTAAACAGACCGACACGAGAGTCGTATCAGTCTTCTCATCCAACTCTCAGCGCAAAGAGAATAAAGTGTTTATCCCAAAACTGTCAAACTGTTCACTTTGTGAAGGTGGCTGCAGGAACACGCATTTTACACGGCAGCACAAACCTCAAGGAAAGCAAAGTTCTTATCCTGATTAATCTGCACAGCGAGTACAGGGTTGCTCGGGGCTTGTGAAAGGCCTGCAAGCCGCATCTGAGCATTGAAGAACTCCGCCATGGACTCCTGAGGAGAGAGAAAACAAACAGCGTGGCTGGAAGCACTGCAGCGCGAACACATCAGTGGAAACGGGAAAGTCACGGAAAAGAGACTCTACCTCCGTCACTCCGAAGGGAATGTTTCCAACATAGAGGCGTCTGGCTTGTCTCGTCATCTGGCTGCCAACTATGGGCACTTGTGTCGGCGCGGCAGCCACTCCGGTGGTGGTCGACGTCGCCAGCAGAGCTATAGTTGGTATCTGCCCGGCCGCTGCGGGAACACAACACCGCAGTGACTCATTTCTAGACGATGCATTTTAAAGTGAGCGTGAATTGTGACCCCTGAAACGTCTGTGGAAAGAAATGACAGAAATATTGAGGGCAGCTCGTCCGGCTGCGTGAGCGAAATCTGACGGGGTTTGTACCTCGAGTCCGGTCTCAGCGACACTTTACTGACCCTTCTTGTCCCGTCGGCCTCTGGGCTCGTCTTTGACTATTTCTGAACGCTGACTCACCTTTTTTCCCCCACGTAACTAAAATGATTTATTTAATTTTTTTAAATCTCTCCTTTCACTTAAGGTTAGTTTATTTTCTGCCCAAGAAAACACCTGCCGAAACCTGTATGTTTAATCTTCCTTATATATAATGTGCAATACTTACAGATTCTGCAAATTAGGAAAAAATACTCGCACAATATATATATACATATATACACACACACACAATTTTATTTAATTTATTATTACCTATTTTGTTTTACTGGAAATTTATACAATAAGCAGGCAGGACGGTCTGTGAGCGGCCATTAGATTAGATACCTCATAAATAAATACTTCACCACATTGATTCATAAATCATACGAAAATGAAATATTGCCATAAAGCCGACCAGGACAATCTAATGCAGGGCTTATCAAAGGCCTTTTTTGCCGTATTTGTTTACATTTGGGCAGTATACTGAATCAGCTATTTGCAGTGTACCCATTGGCGTACAGATGAACATCACTGGATTACTTTGTTGATGAAAAACAACTTTGAAACGTGATGATTCTCAGGCACGTTCTGGAGTTATGAGGTGCGCCTTTTTTCTAGGATTTCCAAGCAGATTTATGGATGGTTTTACGCCATGGACATCAGGAACAGTCCTATGCTTGTGTATTGTAAGCCACACTGAATCTAAAAAAAGCGTGTATCGTGTCTGTGTGTTCAGATTTGACTGAGTTATGACTCCGCGAAAGGAGTAGGAGTTTTGCCCGTTTTTGGTGGACTGTGGCCCGTTCTGGCAGCAGAACTACGGCCTCAAAACAAAAACCATGAATGCCACTGAAGGGAGTGCTTGCAGGTGTAGCAGAGAGCACACGACGAGTACCTTGCATAGCTTTGTACTGCATAGGTGTGATGTGCTCAAAGCCGGGAGGAGGCACGTCCCAATATTTGCAGCTCCGTTTCTTCCTCGTTCGCCTCGGGGAGTGGCTGGAGATGACAAAACGAAAGCTCAAGCGGGAGGGAAATCCCTTCAGACGCGTGGATTTTCACATCTAGAGGCTGCGAGGTGAAGTCTCGCCTCGGCTTTCACCCACTGACCTGTGCTTCTTGTGGTCCCGGGAGGAGCTCCGGCGGTCCCGGCTCTTGCGGTCTCGGCTGCGGCTGCGCTTCTCTCGGCTGCGGCTCCCTCGGTCTTTGCTCCGGCTGCGGTGCTTGTCGCCGCGGGCGGGGGGGGATCCGCTGCGACTCCTCTTCTTGTGTCTCTCTCGCTCTCGCTCTGTGCGGAAGAGCAGCAAGCAACAAGCGTTTACTGGCAGACGTGCGGTGACCGTTGCGTGGAGCTCTTCTGCGCGCAGCATGACTGCGACCGCAGAGGAAGACAACCAGGAACTATTTCATCATCTTGAGTCCGATTTTCAAGCATCCTTTGATTCCTGCGCCTCACTTTTGCTGCTTTCCTCTACTTTATGGAGTGGTGGAAAGTGACTAAGTACATTTACTCAAGTACTGCGCTTAAGTACAGTTCAGAGGTACTTGAGTATTTCCAATTTGTTCTCCTTTGTACTTGTACTCCACCACCTCTCAGAGGGAAACATTGTGCTTTTTATTCCACCACATTGATTTCACAGCCATAGTTGGCCTACTTTGATTTTACAAACAAAACACATGACAAACTCAAATATTCTGTATTATTATTATAGATTAAAGGCCCTGCATACCCACGCAGGCGTTTCCACGTATGTGTGACGCCTTTTTATGTTGTGCAACAAGATTTTATCATCTTGGACCTTTTGGGCTCCTAAATAAACACTCTGAAAGGAGCCATATGAAGTACATGTTGTAGGTAGTACCTACTTGAGTAATATTTTGGTAAAAAAGTATTTTTACATTGTCGTATTGCTGCTAATACTCAAGTACCGCTTTGGTTTTATGTGACAATAACCTGAACTGTCATCTCTGGGGGGGGGGTTTCAACTGTTGGTCAGAGAGAACAAGACATTTGAAGACGTCACCTTTTTCGAGATGTCATATTTGTCATTTTCCTTCTTACATTTTATTTATGAATTTACCAATTCACTGTTTCCTGAGAAAATAATAAGCCACTTGATCGATAATGAACACAGATCGTTGGACGCAGCGTGGTACTGCTGGACTACTCTGTACTCATTTACAGGCAATTAATACTATCACAAATATGTTTACCCAGTAAATACTTAATGTATCTGTTTCTTGTTTATTATTGCTGAAACGACTGAAAATGACGTCTTAACTATAATTAGTGTACCTGGACTGTTTCATGCCAGTAGCTGCAGGTAATTAAATTGTTTCTAAAAAACAACTATCACACAGGGTATAATAAAGTGGCACCTCAACAATCTACAAAGTCTCCTTCTTCCATATTAATTACATGCTCTGATACCCTCCTGGCTCCTCTGAGCACTGCATCGCCTTCCTTTGAGCAATCTGACAGTTTAATGTGGCCTTTATTCTTGGAAACGTCAAGTAGAACATGACTTAAGACCTTTTCCCAAATCGATAAGATGTACTCTCCATTTCTGTACAGATCTGATCCGCCCGGCAGCTCTGCGTTGATTAAATGTCAAGTTTTGGATGTGGTGTGTTTTGGGCGGAGGGTTATTATTTTCTTCAGCGCCTCCCTTTTCTTACTTTCTTTGCGTCTGGGAACCTTCTTCGCGTTGCGTGCAACTTCAAACCGCACTGCTCGACCTCAAGGTGCTCGAGTTTATCATTTATTACCATTATCAGTTAGTCCAATTAGTTTCTTATTTACTTGAATAACTGTTTGGACTTGAAAATGTCAACAACAAAAAAAAAAAAAGGGAGAAAAATTGCCCATCACAGTTCCCTAAAGCCCAACACGAGGTCTTCAAATGTCTTGTTTTATCCCACAAACAGCCCCAGAAGCTACAAAGAGACGGATTTTTATCACATAAAAGAAAGAGGAGCAGGATATCATCACACCGAAGAGGATGAAACTATAGGAGTTTTTGGCATTTTTTTCTTTAAAACTGACTAAAGCAGTTCATCTTTTAGTTGCAGATTCTTTTTCTGATGACTGACTAATCAGTTAATCAGTTCATCTCACACATGAGTAGTAAGCCTCTGTGTCTGTCATCTTCTGGAGCATTGTGAAGCTTTGCCACATACATCACAGTTATTACGGGGATGATGTTGATGATGAGCAGTATTATCATCATTCATTGAAATCATTAATTATATATCATTCAGTGGAGCAGTGAAGTTCTTAACACTGTTGTTGTTCTGTTGCTGCCAGGGGAACAACACAAATAGGTCGTGAGATTTTGTGTTAGGTTTTATTAATAATCTGTTGCAACCATTAATAATGGGTGCCGAATTGCAAAGTACTACATAATGATTCAGAAAATGCCATATTACGTAATTCCTGCAGGCTTGTATCTTGGCAGGAGGGGACAATAATGTAAAAAGGTGCAAGATTTCAATGGAGTTTCGCATCTTGCTGTCTCGCGCAGGTAAGTTCGCCGTGTGCTCACGCCGGTTAGCCAGACTGCGTTCACTAAGTTACCGTGTGGAGGCTTCAGCGACGGCAGTGCAGGCTGAGGATGTAGAGACCGGCAACACGAAGATAAATGTTAATCATGCTGACATGAAAAGGGCAAACACCCTGAGTCATAGCGTGGGAAACTGCCCGCTGAAGTTGCTGTCAGGTTTGTTCATTCATAAAACAGCGTAGGGAGCTAATATCATATTACGCACCACGCAGGCGTTGCATTGCTAGCTTGAAGACCAAACTGGGGCACGCTGGCAAACCGTCCATACTTACCTTGTCGATTCTCGCTCAGCTGTTTCTCAAATTCCTCGAAATCCGACATTACACCGGTTTTCTTGCTGTACAGAAATATAGCAGGTCCCTGACTTGTCTTGAGGGGAACGATAAACCCACCAGCCGCCTGTGTCAGAGCAGCGATAAACCACTGTGTCAAGGCGGAAACAGTAAGTACACAACATCCGGTTAAAACCTTCAAAATAAAACCACTCAGGTACAGGGGTTTTTACCATAAGAAAATGTATTAACAGGCATCAGTTACACAATTAAATAAAGAAAAATACAATGACGATAACCATGAGAATATCAGTGAGGAGCCTGATTAAGACATTCTCCAAAATAATACAAATATGACCAACCAATGTCGGTTTAGACAGTTATGAGTTGAAGCCTGTTTTATAAAGCAGCAGAAGATGCACGTTATAAAGCAAACAAGAACAACAGCAAATCGTCACACCTGACAAGCTAAAACCAGAAAATGTTTAGCAGTTTTGCTTAAAAAAAATTAATGAAATGATGAAGCAATTATCAAAATAGTTGCAGATTAATTTTCGGTCAATTGTTAATCGATTATTTTCGACTAATTGATTCAGCTCTGCATGCAAACTATAAAATTGTAAGCCAATATTGGGACCTGGATATGGGATTAAACAATGAATTCATTAAAGGTAGTAGTATATATAAAATGTATATGTACACAATTAAAGATAAAGAATTCTTTAAAGAAGAGCTTGTAAATAATACTTTTGTAAAACCTTTTTTAGCTTTCAGTAAAATAAAAACCCCAAAAGATTAATATTTATGATTTTAGATTTAAAACTCTTTGCTCACACTTACACATTACCACACTAAATGTTCAGTAGTTTGTTGTGGTGTTTAACCAGGTGCAAAATAATAATGAACAATAATGAAATAGTGAACAACCGCTTTGTTGTACACAAGATCCATGAATACGGTTTAACAAGAACTGCAGGGCATGTGCTTTTATTGTGATTATGTCAACATCCGGTCACGCTGTCTAATGTTTTATAACTTGATTGACAGATTTCTCGAGCCTTTAATTTCTTCACACGAAACGAAACGTTCCTCAACAGCACGAATGTGTTGCAGCAGCTATTCATATAATCCTTACTAAGTTTCAACATAAAGTTCCTCCTAAGTAACTAAGCTAGTTTCAAACTAGTGATTTCCTAAATCAGGTTATACCATTAAAATTTAACAACAATGTCTTGGCTAGTTATGACTTTAGTAACTGTAACTTGGTTGCTATAACATCAATAGCCCTGTCCAATCAAGAGCAATTAACTATGTAAACAGGAAGTCGTTGTAGCATCTCAAGCTAGGATAACTTCCAAAAAATTGTTTTGCAGGTGCAAAACATATGTATCTTTTATAAATGTGTATTACTCTGTTTTATTTCTGTCAGTATACGTGGAGAAATAAGGGAGCAATGTCTGATTATGCTAAGCTAACTGGCGATATTTACTCATTTAGTCAAATGCTATTGGCATAAAGTTTCGCAAATTGAGGTATGGTGTGTTGTCTTTGTGAAACGTGATGTTTAAATCACTATTAAACACCACTTATCAAGTTTGATATATATATTATTTTTTACTCTTCTTGGACAAAAGACGACAGTACTGTCAATTAAATAAACTGTATGGAGAAACTGACCTTCGCCTTTTAGAGTACGAGGTGAACAATATGTAAAAGAGTGAAGATAAATGGACTGCCAGACCTTTACAAGGATTATGTTGCTCATGCCAACCCACTCTTTTTGCCTGAAAACATCAAATAAAAGTCGCACACATCTCACCCTCAACACCGCTGCTGTCTACATCTACTCAAGTAGTCTTTGCAATGTAACAATGCATCGGAAACGTCGCCTAAAGGAAACACCTCTCCTACCCAGCAGCCTCCCCGCCTGTCATTCTAAACATAACATGTCGACAACATGCATGGAAAATAACTGACTCGGCTGTGCTGCTATTAAAAGAGCTCAAATCCCAAAGTATTTCTCTGGCGGGCCGCTCGGAGCGAGCTGCTGAGGCGTGCAGCCCGAGCTCCCGACGAGAGGAATAAATCCAGAGACCAGAACACCTGCAGAGGCCCGAGAAGCAGTAAGTGTTGGCTGCGAATTCATTCCTTGAAATATCGAGGTCACTTGTGCAAAGTGCCGGGACATTTTCATGTATTATCTTTAATTGTATTCAAGGCAGCTGCTGCCTAGCTCTGTTTCTTTATCCCTGTTCAGTTTCTGATCGTGTTTGTATCTCTTGATTTTGTTGTGGGATAATGGGGCTGGTACTCTGCGACACTGAACCTTTGCGAGAGATGCAGTATCTATTTCTAGGGCAGTTTATATTTAGAAGCCCCTTCGTGGACAAACAGCAGGTGCTTGGCTTGGTAAACCTAAACCAACATGTTATCTTAAAACTCCCAGTTGGATAAAAACTAGAACATGTGAGTGCCTGTCTTTATAATCTGATGACAAAAAACTGGCCTTGTCAAGTGGTTTCTAACGGATTACGCTTTACGTAAGGAAAGATTGTCTCTGCAGGCTGATCATCAAAGATATTCTGTAACTCAAACACCATGAGGTCATGGACAGATTATGAGAAAATGGGCCCCTGGGCACAAACAGGTACAAGGCCCCCCAAACGTAGTCACTTTGCGTCTGTCTGCTTCCATTTTGCAGCTCTTTGTGGTCATTTTGCATCTCTTTGTAGTCTTTTCGTGTCTCTTTGTAGTCGTTTAGTGTATCTTTGTAGTCTTTTCGTATCTTTGTAGTCTTTTGCATGTCTTTGTGGTCACTTCAAATAGAGGCCAGAGGCCAATGGACCCCCTGACCTCTTGGGCCCCTGGGCCCCTGTAGGCCCTGTTCAGTAATGTATCCATGTATGAGCTATAATCACATTCACGATTCATGAAACTGAAGCTAAGACCTGAAAGGTTTGAAGTAAGTTTTGAAAGTTTAACTATGGTTTGAAAGGTTAAAAAGCAGAAGTTTAAAGTTCAACATTAAGATTTTAATGCTGCTTCGTACCCATAATGTTTGCAAAAGTTTGACTTCAGAGTTTCTGAACATGCCTGTACTACGTGCTTGGATCTATGAGACAGTTTTAATGGAAAGTCTGAAAAAATCCATCAAATCTTAGTTTCAGTTTTATGATTTATGTGATTTTACCTCATGAAGCACTGACTGTCTGTATATTGTATATATATAAACATTGAATGTAATGTATTTTTAGGAGGCACAAATCTCATAGAGACATTATTGATGTGGTATTTATCATTTGGTTTTGACAACTAATGTAAGGACGTGGTTAAAAACATGTCCTCTCTGTTTTTATTTCAGAGCTGTAAGAATAGTTAGATTTAAAAATGGTTGTAGAGGGTGAGATGGATTCCAATGTTACGGAGACGGAGAGCTTTTGGGTATGAAACGCTCCTTTTTCATGTAAATCATGTTCACTAGATCCTAAATGGTCTATGACATTCCATCCCATCTCATCTGCATCATCAGAGAAATCATTTTCCATCTAAAAAGTATGTTTAAGTCTTTGAACATGCTTTTAACAACGAAAACCAGCTCGCTAACCACGACCTCCATGACGACAACATCAACACTGGTGGTTTATCACTGGTTTTGTTTTTCCTTTTTTTAAAGAGATTGTTCGATATTTTGGGAAATACACTTTCTTCGCTGTCTTCCCGAGATTTAGATGAGATGATCGACACCACTCTCACGTCTGTACGATGAAGTCAGCAGCCAGTTAGCGGAGCTCATTACAAAGACTGGAAACAGAGGGAAACAGCTAGCCTAGCTCTGTCCAAAGGGAACAAAATATTAATGTTATTGAGCTTCAGAGATGCTGCTAGGTGGATGTAGCTACCGTTGGACAGAGCCAGGCTAGCTGTTTCCCCCTATTTCCAGTCTTTATGCTAAGCTAAGCTAACCGACTGCTGGCTGAAGCCAAAAGAAAACGATTGAGCATATTTCTCAGAAGGTCGAACTAGTCCTTTAAAATTTTGTGCAAGTACATTATATATGTTTTTCATTTCAATTCTGCATATTTAAGATAAAATTGAAACATTTTTCAGACTATCCTCCAGGAGATGGACCCAGTATGGACCACCACTGTTCTCCTGGTGCCGTTTGTAGTCGTGGTGACCGCTGGATTCTTCTACCTCTACGGCGCCGTCATCGGCCTGTTGTCCAAAACATCCGTACGCAATAAGGTGGTGGTTATAACCGACGCCCTGTCCGGCCTCGGAAAAGGTAACGCAAGCATGCTTTGTTGGCAAAGGCAAAAACACATAAGAAATTGCTCTGCAAAGTGCTTTCACTCATGATTTTACAGCTATTTTCATGTCTCGTTTACAACCTTTCGTTTTGATTTATCGACGAAGAATGTGCCGGCGTGTTTCACAAGGGAGGGGCGAGGCTGATCCTCTGCGGGAAAAGCTGGGAGAAACTTGAAGAACTCGCCGATGATTTGGCAAACGCCTCAGACCCAGCCGTAGTGAGTACACCAGCACTGACACAGGAAGGGCACAAGATAGCCGACGGATTCGTCCGTATGATCGGTATTTATATCTGACATTATTAGATTGTTAATACTGATGCATCTATGTTAGAGCAGCATTTCACTGGAGCTAGTTTTAACTATTTTATACACAGTCAGATAATTTAGTCCAGTGGTTCCCAACCTAGGGGTCGGGGCCCCTCCAAAGGACCACCAGATAAATTCCAAGTCAAGTCATTTTTTTAATTAGTCAGCATACGACACCCTTAATACTGACTCTCAGTTCAGATAAAGAAAAACTCCCCAAAAAACCCTTTAAAGGCAAAAAAAATGGAAGAAACCTCAGGAAGAGCAACGGAGGAGGCATCCCACTCCCACGACGGACTTTAAATCCCGGTATGGACACTCAAATATGACGAAAGAAGATAAAACAAAGTTCTGATACACAAATTTACATGACATTTTTTGGCTCTAATGTTTGCTTTTTTTTTCTTGGTGAAATATTGGATCTTTATTGGATTTTAACTCTTTTGGGCCTCAAACAGGTATTTAAAGGAAACCATGTGAGACGTTTAGAGGGGAAATGTCTCTTTGGTGGACAAACAACTCATAGACAAACATGTGACAAGGGGCCCCAACTAGACTATGTTTGTTTTGGTAAAGTCAGAAAGTTTAATTTAAGTTTAATTTTCAAAAATGTGTTGCATTTTATTGACATATATGTTTTTAATGGAAAATCTTGATCTGAAAACCAACTAGTAACTAAATGTTTCAGATAAATGTAGTCGCGTTAGAAATAACAGTATTTCCCTCTGAATGTTATGGAGTGGAAGTAACATAAGTAAAGTACCGCAAACTGTACTTGAGTCACCGTTTCTCCTCCTCAGACGTTTCCCTCTAAACTGGTGCTGCTGGATTTTGGAGATATGGAGGGCATGCCGGAGGCGATCGCAGAGATCCTGGAGTGTTACGGCTGCCTGGATATTCTCATCCTCAACAGCAGCATGAAGGTCAAAGCACCGGCACAGTGTCTGTCTCTGGAGATGGACAAGTTGCTGATGGACAACAACTACTTCGGACCGGCCGCACTGGCCAAAGGTAGATGATGGAAATCTCCATCTGCAGAAGTGCGACAGCGTCGTCACGTTTCTTCTGTTGCCACCTGTTACTTAGCCACTGTGTGATTCCCTGTGTTGTTGTCAAACAGCAAACTGGCCTCCGTCTTCCATGAGCCTGTGGCCTGTGTCTTGTAGCTCTGTGAGATAACCACGCCCCCTTCATTTGAATATAAGAAATGGAAATGTTTCAGTATGGAACAGTCCCATTAAATAAATACATGTGTCTCATTTATTTATTTCATCAGTGGGATAGGCGCCAGTCACTCGCGACCCCTAAGGGGACCAAGCGGTGGAAAATGAGATGAGATGAGAAATGTATTTATTTATTTAATATTGAATGAAATGGCGTTCCATATGTTTCAGGTCTGCTGCCCTCCATGATGTCCAGGAGAGCCGGTCACCTGCTCCTGGTCAACAGCATCCAGGGGAAGCTGGCGGTGCCTTTTCGCACTGCATGTGAGTTCAGGGGTCTACGTGCTTGAACGTCCCTGGTGAACGTGCTTGAACTGTGGTCCAGACTGAAACACCTCAACGACTATTGCCTCAGCTGTACTTTGTGTTTCGTGCTCATCAGCAAATGTTAGCATGCTAACATGCTAAACTAAGATGGTGAACATGGTCAACATAATGCTTTCTAAACATCAGCATGTCAGCATGTTGACGTTAGCATTTAGCCCAAAGCAGCGCTGTGCCTAAGTACAGCCTCACAGAGACGCTAGCATGTTCATTCAGACACAAGGAAATGCAATAATACAAAAAAAGTTATACAATAAAAGGTTAGAATAATATATGTAATATTTATAAAGTGAAAACAATGTTCAGATGGGCAAAGAAAAACAAACAAAACAGCCAGCGAAACCGACCCATTGGCTCGTGCAGACCTCAGTAGATGCTAACAATGTTCTCAGTGATGCGTTTACGGTATTTATACTGATGCTTCAGAAGGAGGCGATGGTAACGACGGGGTGTAGATGGCTGCAGTATAACACTTTGAAACTGGTAACCTGTCAGGGAGCGGGTGTTACTCGGGTGTGTTACTTTGCCTGTTTCTCAGATGCGGCCTCCAAACACGCGGTTCAGGCCTTCTTTGACTGCCTGAGAGCTGAGGTGGAAGAGCACGGCATCTCCGTCAGCACCATCAACCACACCTTCATCGGTCCGTCCGCGTCGGAGAACGCAGAGGCCGCCTCCTCCAGATCCATCTGGTCACGTAAGAACAATAAGAGGAAACCAGGAAAACTTTTGGTTGATTTTTTTTTTGGGCCTGATATTACTTGGTATCGGATCAAAACAAAACTGTGTTCATCGCCCGACTTTACCAGCAAAAGAAACAGACCGAAAACATGGGAGTTAAGAAGTATTGAGATCTTTTACTTAAGTAACAGTAGTAATACTACAAAGAAAAAAATACTTTAAGTAATAAAAAGTTAAGTCCTGGATTCAAAATCTTACTCATGTGACACTCAAAAGTACAGAATTATTACCAGCAACGTTTGCTTAAGGTATCAAAAGCAAAAGTAGTTATTAAGCAAACTGACCCCAGTCATTATTAATTATTGGATTGGATAATTATTGATTGATTAAAGTATTAACAGCCTTTAAATGTTGCCAAGATAGAGTGAATTTTACCAAACTTTAATTTATATAACTGCGTATTTTTATAAATGGATCATATGTTTTATGTATAACATCTTGATCTTCAAAGTAACCACATCTGTTAAATAAATGTAATGGTATAGAAAGTACAATATTTACCTCTGAAATGTAGTGAAGTAGACTTATAAAGTAGCGTGAATTGGAAATACTCAAGTAAAGTACCTCAAACTTGCGGTTGAGTACCTCAGTAAATGTGCTTTGTTAAATTCCACCACTGGTATGCAACAAATACATAAAATAAACATATAAAATGTAAACTTTGGTTAGTTAGACTGTGTTTTTAGATAACGTTAGTAAATGAAAACTGTATTATTTGCCCCATTTTGTCTTTGTATGCTCACCTCTCTCTCTCTCTCTCGGCTCTTTGCAGTGTTGTACACTAAGAAACCGCTCGGCGTTTCTCCAGATGAGGCCGCTGCTGAGATCGTGAAGACTTTAAACAACAAGAGGAAAGAGGTGGTCATTGCTCCCTCGCTCCCCAAGGCGGCCATCTACACCAGAGCCCTCTTCCCTAACGTGTTCTTCGCCGTGATGGCTGCAGGGGTGAACAACGCCGCCGCCTCTGAGAAGATGTAGCGCGGCAGCCTGTACACTTGGAATGACTGAGATTACAGGGCGAAGGTGAAACCAGTCTGTGGAAAATGACAGCGGCACTGGTGCTTTATCGCCCATTCATCCATGCAGGCAATCCAAAAGTAATACTGACAATCTGTTGTTTGTGCAGATCAACGCTCTGTCATGATTTCCCACTAAATCCTTTGAGCTACATTTAAGATGTGAGCCCCCAGATTGCATTTAAACCATTCGAGTGTTGCGCTGACAGGGATGTGGTGTATGGTGTTAAACTCAAACTTAGAAATGATTTTTTTTTTAAATGTGCACACGAGCATTTGGCCCGCAAAGACCATGCTATCCTGAGTTGTGATGACATCTAAAGGACGCCTCATATGTATAGTTATACGTTCATTTTCCCCAGTTGCGCCACCAGAAGGAATCGTTTTCTGTATTTTTTTACAGGTTAACGTGCATGAAATTATCATCAGAGTGCAGAATTTACATAAAAACAGTCAATTATAATGAAAATGTTGTATCTGTTCTTGTATTTGAGGACTTGATAGCATTTAGAATACAAATAAAAATCATCTCTGTGTAAGCTAAAGTAATTTTTTTCTATTTAATACATTTCCCCAACAGTTTATTGCTGGCACCAGGACCTCACGTGCTGAAAGAAAAACACTAACACTTTATTTTACTGGTATTTCCACATCATTTCCAATCAGATTTTCTGCAAATAACTAAAGAAAAGAAGATTTTGTTTGTTTTGTTTTTTTTAAAGAAAAAAGCTCAGTTTAAACCCAAGTAAATCTATTCATTGTTAATTTATTATTAGAAACTTTTACTCTCCATATTGGTAGAATTGTAAGCTTGCTTGTCAACAAATTTACCATTCTCTCATGTCCTGCTGTACACTGACTAAAAGACTAACTAAGTTATGTTTGCAGTTAATTGAAATATGTTGTTTGGAAGTGTGATGACTGAATACTTTTGCTACATTTTTCTTTAATTAATACCAAATCATATAGATCTTTCTTGAATATTTCCCAGGACATTTTTTTGAAAATGACACAACTGGAAAGTGAAGCGTTACCAGAAAAACATCAGACTTACACACTGTCCGGTATGTCAAAATGATGTTTAAACAGTGAGAAGATTTATAACAATTTGTACACCCAAATGTTAAAACTATTTTCCTCATCATTAAATCAGTGATCAATGGGTATGTCGTGTGAGTTGGCTAATTAGCAAAAGCCACATTTTAAAAATTAAATACAATTTAAACCCAGTTTGTTCCGTACTGTAGAGGTCAAGGAAAGGTCATTTAAAAAGCTCATAATTGTCTTGTGTGCATGTGGCGCCCCCTAGTGGACAGTCTTTATTATTACCACCACGGGCTGCTCAGTGGTACGTGTCTTTTCATGTATAAAATGGCCTTTAACATGCTTTCCAGACTCACTGCGTTGACTCTCCGGGTGAAGTCTTATCCGAGCGCCTTCGGTGCGTTGAGCTCCGGCTGCGGTTCAACGGTGGAACATGACCGACAGAACCGGCGCTTCACCGTCTCCCCCGGAAGCGGGGCCGGTAAGCGGGGCGAAGCGGGGCTGACGCTCCGGTGCCCGGGTCAGATCCTGTACGTGGAGCCCGTCCACAGACATCTGTGTGGAGGATCCATTTACTGTCAGGATATACAGCTGTTTAGCTGCAGACGTTTATTTGGATTCTGCTCACATGTTAACCGTGTCGTTTGTCTTTCGTAAGGAGTGAACGCTTAGCGAAACTCCATTTAAAATATCTGGAATGTAATATGCCGTTGCCTGAGGGATTATAGTTGCATAGACAATATCAATGACTTTACTTTATACGAGTTGCTTCTAGCCGCCTAACAGTTCGGCATACATATAATCAGCAATAGTAACCTATTTTAGTACATTTTAGTCCAGGTAGCCACAGTAGCATAGTAGTAGCAGGCATGTAGGGGCCACCTAAATAAAAGCTATTTTTGGAGGGAGTTTGGTGTTGTTGATAATCTCTAGCAAATGGTTAATCTAGGACTGGCAGAATACGTTTTGGTGCCTGAGCATTTACAGAATGTAACTTCCACCCCATTATAAAAATAGATGGTAAATTGCTCCCTTATTAGAAAACCTCAGTTAATTCAATAAATACACGTTTACTTTGCTCATTTTGGGGTCCCTTGTTGTCTGTGATTCCTTAAGCAGCTGCATTATGGCTAATGCCTCCGTCTGGCCCAGTCATTTTAAATTTGCTGTGTCCTCTGTCCACAGGGTCCCGTGACTGTGCCGTGCTGCACTACAGGTTCACCGGGGAGAAGGAGGTGGATCTAATGTCAACATATGTACCAGAGACATTTCGGGGTCAAGGTGTTGCTGCACTGCTGTCACAGGTTAGAGTTAAGCCTTTCAGGCATCAGTCTGTTTTGAAACGCTGTAGTGTCAAGTCCATGCATGAGAGGTTTTTATGTTCCTTTCGCAGGCTGCCATGGACTTTCTGGTTGAAGAAAACCTGAAGGCGCACGTCTCCTGTTGGTATATAAAGAAATACATTGAGGACCACCCACTACAACATTATAAAGAACTTGTCATCACTTGACCGCAGCGTGTTTGTCCGGTACAACCTACCTCAAATCAGCTACATCCTCATGTACCTTGTACGGTACACGGAGGCCAAATGGTGGACGCAGAGCTACTTGATCTGTACAATCGTGATGGTTATGAATAATGATCGTTTTACTCTGGATAACATAGAAATGCCTGATCAGAGGTAAATTCAGGCACAGCATGAACCATATGGTTTTTAAAAGGGACACACATTTAATTCAGCGTAAATATGAGTAAAGGTCCTCAAAATCTTGGGAGTGCGAACATGAAGTTGTTACATGATATTGATTTTATTTAGTTTGTTTTTTTTGTAAACCTGATACCAGACAATTTGTCCTTATGTTTTATATCACATTGCATTTTCTTTTTTAATCTTGTGTCTGTTATTTTTTTCTCACAAAGTAATAATTATTCAATTTTGGAACAAGCCACTGAAATATATATATTTATCAAGGCATAATGTTTGTGTCTGTGACAATTAAACAATTAAAACCTGATCATTTCCTCACTTAAGCATAAGGATAGCTTCGAGCCAAACAACAATATATCTATACAGTATATCTTTCCACGTACTCCTGGTTGAGAATCACTACCTTTTTTAAAAGAAGAATCCTCTGGTAAGCTTGTGTCAAAATGTCAGATGGCAAACCCCCCCCCCAAGCAAAAATAAGACCCATTTCATAATAAACTGTAATATTTAGCTGCAACCTCCCCGTGAGCCAAGACGAAATCAGCGCATGTTGGCAGAGCACAGTATATATCTCTGGATTCTCGCCACCTGCTGAGATTACTTCTGCCACCACAGCGGCTAGAAATAACTCGCGTGTTCAACCAAACCGCGGTGTCGAACGGTGCCTTCAGGGAGCGCAAACGAAAAGCGACCAGCAACTACAGGAGGAGAAGTGACTTTATTGAGCTGAACACTAACCAAGGCTTTGATTGTATTTGGTAGAGTTTTTGTTTCGAGGAGCATGCCATTCAATTAGCAGCGCACACGCATACTTTATTTTATTTATTTTATCTTCATTACATCTTCAATGACAGGTGTTCTCTTCGATCACATGATACAGAAGTGAATTATGAATTAGAAGCACAAAGATATCCTGCTCAGGTGATCACAGCCACCTTTTTTTGTTGTTTTGTGCCAATAGATGTCAGTCTTACTCCCATTACAGACATTTCCCTTCGCTCCTATTTTGGTCTGGTGGTGTCAACGTTTGATTAATATCTCAAATTAGAAAATGTCCCAACATCCATCACACCAATGAGAACCCACCAAAAAGCATCAGTCCCGAGACAAATGATAAGTGAGAAGACTAAAAAGCTAAATCCTGATTTGAAATTGGATACAAAGATTTTTTTTTTTCGTTGTAGCTATCAGCGACCTAATTAATACATGGGGGGGAAAAATTGGTGAAATGAATCCAGATGGCGCATGAGAGGAACCCGAACATGGGCAGTGCTGCGTTTGGATGTTCAAAAATCAAATACATGTGGGCATGTTGCTGACGTTCACGATCAAAAGGGTGGAAAAAAGAAAAAAGACGCTTTTTAACACCATTTCGCGAGCATATTTGCAGACGTCCTTGCATATGCACATACTGTGAATGTGCCTGCCAAGTAGCGAACGTCAATTTAACGGCAGGCGCCCGCTGATCCTCTGAGCTCCATATGAGCCGTATGATGAACCACAACCGGGAGAAATCAGCTCATCCCATCTGTTCCTGAATAACAGTCATGATTACAATACTCACAGTGTCGGCTGCAGACGCACAAGAAAGATGTGCTTTTTGTTGACGACCATAATCTCTCCTCAGATGTGTTATGGTATACGTGGGCGGATTATGACACAATGGGCACAAACCTGTAAAAAGGCCTCCAACCCCTCCTAATGCAGTGAAAGAACGACCCCTTTGTGGTCATTTTGTGTGTCTTTGAGGTTGTTTGGTGTGTCTTTCGGGTAATTTGTATGCCTATGTGGTTGTTTTGCATCTCTTTGTGGTTGTTTTGCGTGTCTTTCTGGTCATTTGTGTGTCCTTTTGGTTTATTTCATGTTTCTTTCCGGTCATTTTATGTTTTTATGGTCATTTTGTGTGTCTTTGTGGTCATTTTGTGTTTCTTTGTGGTCATTTTGTGTCTTTGTGGTCATTTTGTGTTTTTATGGTCATTTTGTGTTTCTTTGTGGTCATTTTGTGTCTTTGTGGTCATTTTGTGTTTTTATGGTCATTTTGTGTGTTTTTATGGTCATTTTGTATGTTTTTGTGGTCATTTTTTGTGTCTTTGTGGTTGTTTCGTGTGTCTTTCCGGTCATTTTGTGTGTCTTTGTGGTCATTTTTTGTGTCTTTGTGGTTGTTTCGTGTGTCTTTCCGGTCATTTTGTGTGTCTTTATGGTCATTTTGTGTGTCTTTATGGTTGCTTTATGTCCATTTGTAGTTATTTTGTGTCTATTTGTAGTCATTTCATTGACTGTTATTAGTCCCTCGACCCCTCGGGCCCCAGGGCCTGTGTCCATTCAGTATTCAACCATCCATCATGGTTTAATGTTCTCACTGCGATCATTTTCTGCCACGATCCCGGCCATTGTCCGTCTTACTGAGCAGGTGGCCAAGCCTCATCTCAGAGAGCAACAGATGAGTAAAATGTTGATGCAACTTTAGCTAAACAAAAAGGCCAATTCAGCAAAAGATCGCCTAAATTGAAGCAGCCATAAAGGATCTGTGCTGCAGCAGCAGCCTGCACATCCTACAGCTTGTCACAGATTAGTGTGAAGATGTTGAAATTGCAGCCCTCTTCCCGACATCCCACAAATAATAAAGCACTGAAATATTTGATGAAATGCTTGTCGTGTCAAAGCCGACCATGTTACATCACTTCCGGCTTCCCAGACACACATTTGATGTGTGGCGAGGGACAAAACCAAAAAAATATTCTCCTGTATTAGAAATTGAAGTCAAGGAACAAGACTCAATCTAGGTCCAGGAAATCAGCCCCGAAAACTGTTCCAGTGGGACGCGGGAACAGGGATAGTGACTCCATTTTTAACAATATGCCTCTCCTTGTTGTTCTGGTACATTGTCCATTTCAACCACATACGCGGCCCCTGTGGACGGTTTGTGGCCGTTGGCCGGCAGTTCTAGCTGTGCCTCGGCGTCAGAGGGCACAGCAGTCAGGTACATGTCCCACATCTGCTCGGGGAGGTCCAGTTCTGTCATCTTCTGCTTGATCATCAGGCTCTTCTCGATGTTCCGCCGCTTGTATTTAAACTCTATGATGGTCTTTGTGTACCTGTTGAGCGCCGTCACTGCAGACCCCATGCAGGTGCCAAAGGAGCCCCACGCTAAGCTGAGAAGAGGGTTGAAAACGGCATTAGACTAAAGTCACACAGCTGCAAATGTAAGAGCTCTTACCAAATAGCCGAATGAGCAGGAAAAAGGATAAAACATACTAGTGGAAAAAGGTACAGTGTCCGAAATGAATCCCTATTTACAATATAGTACGTTACGTTTACTGTCCGCCATTTGTGTGTGAATTTATCCAATATATTGTGCCCTCAATAATTCCACAATGGGATGAGACGAATAGTCTCCATAGCACCTGCATACGGATACGTGTATGTGTATGTACTGTATGTATACTACGGTCTGCTGCGTCGCATTTTATCGATAAAACCCAATTCAAAAGTCTTGGTCCTGATCAGTTCACACAGCCTAATAGGGTTGCCAACCGTCCCCTAAAATACGGAATCGTCCCGTAATTGGAAACTAAAAGACTGACACGCTTTGTTCCGTATTTTTGAAAATCAATTATTAATCGGAGCACTCGGAACGCAGCACTTCGCAGAGCTCTACGTAGTTTTTTGATGAAGGATTCTCTGTCAGAATCAGCAGGGGGAACCATGAAGAAACAGCTGTTTGTGGCTTGCAGCTCTCGAGACGATCATTGGCGCAAAGCCACCTATGGCGTTAACTGGCTCACAGCTAGCTTACTTTCTGTTGGGGCAGTACATTCGCTTTATGTTTCTGTGAAAAATTAAAAAGAGCTCTATTTATTAACTTATCAGCACGACGATGCAGGCTATTGTTAAATTAACCAGACGATTCTGTGTTTTGGACGACGAAAAAATGTGTTAGAATGTGTGAAAAGTGCTTACACATAAGACCAGCTGTAGTCCCAGGTCTTGGGCCTCCAGTCTTCTGGCCCCATAGCGACAGCCAGCTGGAATATGGTGGTAAACATCATGTGGGCCACCATCCCACAAAGGCCTGAGAACAAGAGCAAATCAGTATGTATGGTGCAGTAGTAGCTGAAAACCTCATTTAATCCACTTACACAGGTTACTTATTATTTTAATAATATGTGGATGGAAGAGAGCCAAATACAATGCACGAAGGGGAGTATGCTAATTATACGCTTAATTTGTTGCGTTTAGCATTCGTTCAGCTTCCACTTGAATCCATAACGGTTTCTGAAATGATTCTGAAAACAAAATGCCACATGTACCAGCAGCATTGTAAACGATAGAGACTAATAAAAAAGCATATTTCACAGGACTTGTTGTTGTGATAGAGATTCAACCATCCGCCTCTTCTACTCCCCACGCTGTAGGTGGGGTTTCCCTGCCCATGCTGCTGTGCTCAGCACACCTGAGCACGCCCATTTGTGATGAGGGCTGTGATCACAAGTCCACCAGACAACACGGGGGACACAGCGGCAATGCTTTTCCTCCATACATGAGCAAAATTAAGTGCACCGTTGGCAGGTTTCTTGCAAACCAGCAGAAAGAGAGATCTGTGTTGGAACCCATGTTTTCGTAAACCTGCAATAACTGATTTACTATATCGGAAACAGGTTGTGAGCACCTTTTAAGTTGATATGGGGAACATGTTATCAAAGTGTTGCGTATTGACACATGCATCCAATATTCACTCTCCTTTTAGCTCTAGTTTTTGGTCTCCGCCAACTCCTGAGGGAAACGTGGCACTTTAGCGGCTAAATGCTCCACTCTGCTTGCCAGCTAGTGTGTCCGTCTGTTGTTGGGCAGGACGTGTTCGGTGGGTTTGTCAGGGAGTTTCTGCTGTAGGCGGCTGCCTGCTGCGGCTTTAACACGCTGCGATGCCCTGACATTTCGACAACAGCTAACGCTAACGTAGCTGCCCCTGTCTGCCTGCGCAGAGCGCAGCAGCACACACGCCCCTCGGTTCCCCTTGGATGGGCTAAAAAGTGTACGTAGTGTGTGGATTGTGTGCGTCGATGTGTTTCACAGACGATCGGGCAATTTGGGTGACGTCAGGCAAGCATCCAGAACCTGGCTCCGGGTATTCATAGTACGGGAGTTTCCCCGGGAGAAACACCAAAACGGGCGGGCGCCGGGAGATGGCCTCGAAATACGGGCCAAACACGGGAATAAACGGGAGTGGTGGCAGGTCTGCATTACATGTAGTCAATTCCATCATTGTCATTTTAAAAAACGACTGATGCAGCTTTAAGTACGCCAGACTCAAAACTGACAAAACGTAACTCTTTCACCTTTTGTTGATGATAAAAGATCAGCTGATTTCACCAAAGGGAATTATGGGTTTTTCACAGTGTAGACGTTAGACGGTTATGTGCACCTTGTTACAAATGCAAAATGAAGTGCACTGGTTGTAGTTTTCTTGCAAATAAACGGAAAGAGAGATCTTTAAGGAACAAATATTCGCTGGCCATAAAACTGTATTGCAGAAACACGCGTTTTACGTTTATCTCCAGTCCCTGAACAAACACTGGGATGTGTGATATTCAGACTGCGGGCGAGGTGACCTGGCCTCTCTGCTATCTCCCTGCCGGATCCTGGCCCTCTGTCATCCAGCAGTCTGCCTCCCCACAGCTGCTTTTCTTGGGATTAACTCGTAACAACAGGGGGGGATGGGAGGCAGGGGATGGGGGGAGCTCCTCTGGGCAGGTCTTGGCGCGGCCCAAAACCGCTGCCCCCGGCTCCAATCCGATTAGTCCACAAACCAGCAAATCCTCCGAGGACGGGACTGGACGCAGTACAGTTAGCTGCTCTGTGTGCTCGCTGGTGCTGACTGACCTCCTTCAGCAAGCCTGACCTGCTGCCCTGCTCCTTGTCTTACGCGCATAAAGAACATGTTCATGTTTGTTCTAGATTTTTAAAGGCATTTTGTTACCCCCTATTTAGCATTTATAAGTATAAACGCCTAATAAATGGTTTATAACACTATAATGTAGTTGTAAGCAGATATAAGTGTATATTAATGTATTCATCAAGAACTATAACCATCAGTGGATGCTGGTGTATAAACAGACAATGAATGAGAGTATACTAAAACAGTTGTAATAATATCTTTCTTATTTTTTTTATGATGTTTTCTTCACTTACTAACCTCTGATTGGATAATTGATGCAGCATTCTATATAAATATATATAGAATATAGCTTTCCTCCTCCGAAGCACCTGTCACATATTCAGTTGTGCAGAGACCTTTTCAATAGTATAAACTATGTCTTCATAGGAGAAGTTACGAGTTACTGTACATTCATAAACACCTAAAATGTCCTTTTATCTGCATCCAACTACTACAGCATAGGGTGTTAAAAACAGGGGTGGAAGAAGTATTACGATCCTTTACTTAAGTAGCTACACTGCAATTTCAAAAATACTCTAAGTAAAAGTCCCGCATTCGAAATCGTACACAAATCTTCACATTGCAGCCGAAATGGGCTCTGTCATTGTTACATTTTTATATATTATACTAAAACATAATTATTGATGCAGTAAGATCTACGATGCATTTTAATGTTGTAGCTGGCTGGAGCAAATTCCGTTCATTTTGTATGCTGTTGGGTGGCTGAATTTACTGTATAACAATGCATTGTCTTTTATATGCTCATTATGGGTTTAATAAAAAGACAGTTTGCCCTTTTTTAGCATAATATTTAGTTTGGGGAACAGAGTTGAGGGTTGTTAAATATCAAAGCTATGTAGTAATTGCAGTGTTTTGTTTGATGCACAGCGATTCACAGTTGGCATGAAAGTACTGTGTTTCAGCACCTGTTAAAAAGGGATAACTGAAGCTTTTTGGAACACAGACATTGTTCCAAAAACAGGAAACCCAAGGAATTAATCCAGATTTATGGCAGGAATCGCAGTTTAAACTGACATTATGTGACAGGCTGTCCCGCTGTGGTTTCACCCGTTTGATTGGTTCAGCTCAACTGGATTTAGTCGAGTGATCCCAGTGGTCATCGTTCAGAGTCAAACTCAGAAAAGACTTTTCACAGGCAGAACTGCAATAATCATTTCAGTGACTGAGCTGATCCTCAGCGGGTGAAGCTGAAGGATATCGCAGTTTGTGTAAATCAGATGGTTAGCAAACCTGGATAGTAATGTACCGAGGCTTGAATGTGGCACCAGAACAATCAAATTTGTTCTGTGAAAAATGATTAACTGGAGATTTGAAAGCTAATTCTAATGTGATTAAATAAATTAGCATTAATACTTTGGCTTTCAATCAATGATAAACTATTCTAAATGGATAAATTATAAATTTTTTTCAATTGTCTTTTGATTTGTAGTTTGTTATTCCACTTAAAAATGAGACATCTCACTCATGCTACTCTGAGAACCGGGGTTACGTATGTAACCTAAAGTTTTGGTGGTTAAAAGAACCACCTCTGTAAAAGAGCAGCTGCTTCCCTGAGCTTTTCTATGGGACCCTCTGGGACTGGAACGGGGCTATTAGATACCTAAAGAATAGTGTGACTTGTTTACATTTACGCGTTCAGTGGGCCACTGAGCTAACTGATTACTACTGTCTTTTGCTCTTTGTCTCAGTTTTACTCAGCCAGAGAAATTTCAGGTCTCTCTCTCCGCCACTCACCTCAACCAGTGAGATTACTTCTGCCTCCAGAGCATCACTGCCTCTAAGCAAAGTCTGTACGACTGCATTGGGATTTCTGCGTGTAGCAGCTGTGTCGCGGCAGTGGGAGGTCGGCATCAGCTGCTGTCATTCAAAACCGGTAGACAACACCCACGCCAGCGTCACACCTGCTGTCAAGCTCGTCTGTTTGATGTCACAGCGATAGGTGGGAAGAAAACAGAGCGGAGCGTCTTCCGCAACGTTACCTGACAGGGCAGTGCACAAGGCGGCGAAGGCACTGAGCTTCAGTTTGTTCATGATACTAAAGCAGGGACACTGCTCCAGGGTCATCAGAGCCCCGCCGGTGAAGAGCAGGGTGAGGTACAGACTCTCAGCCACGATACACAACCACAGGACCCCTGGAAAACAGAGGGAGGGAGGGGAGACAGAATTGAGTTGTGTTGTCCTCATAATACCCTGTCCCTGATGAATAATCCCACTTGTCTAAAGGCGTACATGTGGCCACAACAGGTCTGCTCCTTTGGGGACCGGAGGTCTGAATCTGATCGCCTGCGGCTGGACAGATTTATAAAATCAGGGCAGCAGCTGCTGGGCCGATGCTACCGATGCTAGTTGCTGGCGAATTCGAACCGCCACGTTGTCGAACTTGTGGACAAAACACAAGTCGCCCCAGTTGCCACAATCCATCCCAAAGAACCAGACCCAGAATCTAAAACGTGATTCAAGTTGCGGATTGCGTTTTCAGTTCTCTCAACCCCCGTGACCTTTAGCTTCCCGGCCGCCGTTAGCGCGGCGTAAAACAGAATTTAAAGCTCAGTGTTTCTAGATAACTACATGAACCCTGGGAATCGTGGAAGTTGATGATTCAACAGGGGGAAGTTTTTTATAACAATCCAAGCTGTAAAAGTGCTCCGTCTGTGAGTCACGTAACATTGGGGGGGATGAATGAATGAGTTTTACTTCCAAAAAAAAAGGGACATCATCATTTTAATATTGTGTCAAAACAGCCCAATCGAAACTAGTGGAAAGTGAAATATGTGCAGGTGTTCTAGCGTTGATAAGGATGCGTTTGACACTGGTCGGCTTGTTCCTTCAACTGCAGTGGGCGTCAAGGGAAGTGTTGAACGTTAGGTCGCCATGTTAGCGCTGTTAACACGCCCCTCCTAATAATGTTACCCGTGTTCAGGAATGCAACGCGACTACTTTCTCTCGCCCTCTCAAAACGTTCAAACAAAACATTTGCTCATAGTTTAAAATTTCAAACTTCCACAACTTTACGGACCTCTCTCATGTTCTGGCGCTATCTCTGAGAAGTCCCGGCAGTCGAAACCTGTGATCAGAAGGAAAATGAAGTTATTGTTGTAGAATGAACTGGCACTTTTGTTTTATGGGTCTGTATTTTCCCTTTGAGGAAACTACTGGATTTGGTGTTAATTATGGAGGAAATAAGAGTTTAGTTTTCAGGATAAATCCATCTTAAAACTGAATTTATGCTGCACTATTGCAACAGTTTGCAGAAACATGCACAGCCGTCTGCCCCATTCCTGAGAAAATATTGGCGGAAGCCGGCGGATTTAACAGTTTGTCTACAAGTTGCATGCAAATCCTTATACAAATATATCATTTGACTCATTCTTATTACGGCAGCTTATGAAACCAAATGGGATGACTCGCATGCAACGCTAAGGGAAACGGTTTTAATTTCAATTTTACAAAGTATGAAGCTGCCAGAAAACCAAAATACATGAAAAATGGCACAGGTGCCTCAAAAAATGTACTAATCTATGGTCACGATCAATCGAAATATTATTATTAAATTTTAAGCAGTTCTGGGTTGTGAAAACTGTTGTTTTGCTATTTATACACACAAAACTGCAGAAACATCTAAACAAAATACAGTCTATTTACATGTTAAGTGATCTGATCCCAACTCTTTTTTTGTGCCTTTTTCATACCTGTACATCACAAAAAATATTTATAATTCACAGTTTTACAAATGTCTTTAAAAAGAAAATCCCCATATCAGCACTTTCATCTGGGTTTGTCACCTTGTCTCTACAGGATATTTATATAAAGTTATGCTACTGTGATTAGATGGACTCCCAAGGGCTTGACATTTCTAACCTTTAGACGGACAAAAGAGTCTAATCTTTGTTTTCCCCATCATCACTTCCTGTTCTTTAACACCTAGCTGCAGACGGAGGGCTCGTTGTCAGGCTTACCGTTCATGTCGACGGCCTGCTCACATGAGAAAAATATGCCCGTGTGGAACTTCCTCAAAAGGAACTTCTCCTCTCCGGTCTCAAAGATGTACTGGACCAGCCGGCTGTCGTTGATGTTGGAGCTGTTGAAGCGGATGCAGAACCACTGCTTCGCCTTCATCGGCGGCCCTGTGCAGAAGGGTTTGGCCACCTTCCTGGTCCCCTCACACCAGTAGCTGGTGGTCACCGCTGATAAGGCAAAGGCAAACGCCACAAAGTTGAGGGTGAGTGCCAGGGAAGCCCGCCGCCCGTGCTCTAGCCTCATGGTCGAGGCCAGGCCAGAGGAGATGAAATGAAAAGGCAACTAATCCTGGCTTTTGATATGTAGCCACCGTGTTTCGCCTCCCAGCAGATATATCAAATCTTCATAATCTTGTTGCATTTCAGGCTCCTTGGGTGAGAATTCGGTACATACCTCCGCCGGCTCTAATGATGTGCTACCGCCTTGATTAAAGGACTCTTTCTCTCCACTTCCACAGAAGCAATAGAAACCCATGGCAGTCCAGTGACTCTTTGCATTTCTCTGCTTCATTTGAACCCTTTCACTCCTCACTCTCTGCTTCTCAACCCCATTGCTCCTCCCCTTCTACATATCTTTCCCCGCAATATTATCCATTACAAATGGCATATTATACTCCAGACTTCCTTTGAGCATATTAATACAAAAAAGATTACTACGAGCTTAGATTATAATCCAGGACAAGTTTACATTTCCCTGATTTCCAAGTGATTGCAGCCACAGACATAAGATCAAGTGCCTGTTTTACAGTCGCTGACCCGTGACATAATGTGTACAGTCTCATGTGAGAATCCATCCATAATGTGTGTGCAAACTGCAATTTCACCACTAGATGCCACTAAATCCTACATGCTGGACCTTTAAGGCAAGCGTTCTCAACCTCTTATACTTCAAGGTCCACCTATTCATACTTAAAAAACATAAACTATAAGAATAATAATATAAATGATTTTGGCTTATCTATTCTATTCTGATAATGTAATATATAATATATAGATTCTGGCAGTCAAACAAGGTTGCCGCAAATGCGCCTGTTCAAAACACTAAAACTAAATCTTTTACAACAACGTTTATAATGACATACTATCTGGAACATCTATTTTTCATGTATTGAAAGAATTGCATTGAATCGTTTTACATTACAAATAAAGTACGGCTCATCCGATGATGTTCGCGGCCCACTAGAGGGCGCTCACGACTCCCACTCAGGGGCCCGGTGGTTGAAAAAAGTATGCCTTAAGGGAACACATGATAAATCTGTCAGGTTGCAAGATGGTTAACAAGGCAAGAAATAAAGAAACGAGAGTAAGCGTATTTAGTCATAAACCAAAGTATTGGACAAATTGAAATTTGAACTCATGTTTGTGCTGTTGAAAAAGTTAAGGGTTGACAAAAGTGCTAACAATTCATCCAGAGGCGAACATGAATGTGTCCTGGCGACCCATCCAATAGTTGTTGAGGCATTTCACTCAAAATGACAAATGTCAACCTCACAGTGGCGCTCGAGAAAAAGTCAGGGGATCACAAAATTATTAGGATTCATCTTCATGGGACCATTAATGAAGATATTTTAGTCTGGAGCAAAGTTGTGGATTGAACGACCAAAATTGGTTGGTCATGATGTTGTTCAACATTTGTAACATACTGGGTAGTTTGACCTCTTTACGCCTCTAAATCTAGCTGCAGAGAGATGCATAAGGTTTGGCAAATCAGCATCGAGCTCTAGGGATGGGAATGTCGGTCTGTCGGTGGGTTGATTACTCCCGACTGAAATCTCTCCACAACTACTGGATGGATCCTCATGAAACTTTGTACAGACATTCATGTTGCCCTCAGGATGAATCCTACTGACTTTGGTGATCCCCTGACTTTTCCTCTATAGCGCCACCACGGGGTTCACATTTTTAATTTTGAGAGAAATGTCTCAACAACTATGGGATGGATTGTCATGACATGTGGGTCAGACGTTCATGTCCCCCTCATGATGAATTATAATCTCTTTGGTGGTCCTTCAAATTTTCATCTAGCACCACCATCAGGTCAAAATCTTAATTTGTCTTATACTGTGGTTTATGACTAAATTCCTGCAAAACTAATGACTTTCCCATCAGCCTCAGCTGTACTTTGCATTTATTGTTAATTAGCAAATGTTAGCATGCTAACACACTAAACTAAGATGCCAAACATTACACCTGCTAAACATCAGCATGCTAGCATTGTCCCTGTGACCATGTATGCATGCTGATGTTAGCATTTAGCCCAGGTTTCCCTCCACAGCCTCACAGAGCTGCTAGCATGGCTGTACGCTCATACTCTATTTTAACAACAATGTGCTCCTAACCTGGAAGTAAAACCCAAATATTCCCTTAATCATGGCAACCTTGTCAAGTCTTCTGAGCCAAATCCAAAATGCACTGAATAAAAAGGTTTGACGAGTCACGCTAACTAAAGCTTAAAGAGATACAGGATTATTCCGATTTAACAATGCTAAACTCATGTAGGTACAATTTATTTTATACTTGACAACACCGACCGTGGTCCACTATGGTCCACTACAGACCTGAGTTTTAGTCATGTTAAATGACACCCCACCAAGACCACCGCAAACCTTCTGAATGGGAACTAATGGCAACTGCTTTTGAATTCTATAAATAAACTGCTGTTTGGACAGGACTTTTTCACTAAACTTATACACGTATATCGAAGTGTATATAGAATATCCCTTTTACGTAATCGCTGATGACAGAAAATTAAATTGTGTTTTTCTGTATGTGTTCAACCACAAAACTCCTATGACGGTCTGATGGGTGTGAACATACAGCAAAGCCTTTTTAAATGTTTGCTTCCTTTGTCATTAAAGTATTAGCATCCGTAAATGTTGATTCATTGTCTAGTAAATTCATCTTTAAACTTGAGGGCAGTACCTCGAGTGGTAGCCAGCATTTTGCTGAGTAATTCCCCCTGAATACAAAGAGGTTGTTCTGAACTTTAGCTTCCATGTAATAAAAATGTAAACACAGTCCAGTCTTGATGAAGTAGTAAGCCTGTTGTACAGGGAATATTTCCCAGACTCATCCCTTTTTACGTAATATATACCTGCCAGGGGGAACTTAGTTTAACAGAGAAAAACATTGTACTATCAGAGTGCAGATTATGTAAAAGTACGTTATATTTGAAAGACTGAAAGAATGATTTGGGGTTTATTAATCAGATTTTGCAAAGGTAGATATGATATAAGTTTCAAAGAGACGCTCCCAGATTATGTTCAGCGGTGGTAGAGGAAAATAAAGTCAGAGTACTGTCACTCAAGCTGTATCTTGAGTAAAACATCCAAATAAATGTGTATTAACTGGCCTTTAAAGTCATCGTATGTGTTGGCACCACGCTCAACAGGATGTTGCTGTATTATAATGAGCCATGCGTCGCCATCGCGTCAGATTTAAGCAGTGGCCTCTTGGTCCCTGAGGCATGAGAGGCACTGATAGATTACTGTAGATTAATGTTAATGCCAGTCACAATATCTGTCACAGACACATCTTACTGTACACTGGGAAGTCTTTCGTCTTCTCAAAGGTATTTTTTTTTAAATAAAAAACAAAGCATTTTTGACATCTTTTTGAACATTTTTGACCTGTGTACCATTATGTAGCATTAACAACATCCCCACCCCCTCCCCTTTTTCATGAATGGATCACAAGTTGAGTTATTATTGTATGGGTTATTATAACCAGGACATATTTATAAGGTACATTAGCTGCAGCTCGTCCAGCTGATTAGGTTGCTTGGGATTGCCATTCATCATTTTATCATATATCCCGCTTTATGTTTTACATAACATAAAATAGATGTCAAGATGTTAACAAACATTAAGAAAAAGACAAAGACAAAGACGTAGAGACAGGGAGAGGTGGATGGAAAAGAAGCAGGATATAGTGGCTAAATTAAAGGCAAATCTATGCAATGTGGAGTTAAATACAAATGCATAATAGCATGCTACTTCTATTCCCAATCATGTTTTATGTGTAGTTTGATGCAACTAAATATCACAGTGAGTTATTAATCCCAGGGTTGACAGATGGGACTGCAGTCTGAGCAATAATGCTGCAAAAAGGTATAAAAGGTCTCCCACATGTTGACCTTTATGGTGTTAGCCACCTGTTGTGTTTAATCCTCTGCTTATACCTCCAGTATTTAACTGTGTCTTCAAAAAGGTGTGACGTGGTCATCCCCTTAATCTTCAAGACAGCTGTCTGGATTTAGGCGGTGAGGACCATAATCCTGTTTGACACCTCGAGGGGTGAACACGAAGCAGAGAAACTCGAACGAGCGCTGCAGAGGTTTTAACCCCAAACCACACGAGAGCAAGAAGAAGTTTCACCTTTGTGAGAGTCAGATTGCAGGATGGGGAATACAAAGAGCAGCGCCTTGTCGAGGGAGCTCCTCGAAGATCTGAAATCCAACACGAAATACTCCGAGGCTGAGCTCTGCACCTGGTACCAGTCCTTCCTGAAGGAGTGTCCCAGCGGGAAGATCAGCAAGGAGCAGTTTGAAGGCATCTACGCCAGCTTCTTCCCCAATGCAGACCCCACAGAGTACGCACGGCACGTATTCAGGAGCTTTGACACCAACGCAGATGGCACCTTGGACTTTAAGGAGTACATTGTCGCCCTGCACCTCACATCCGGGGGAAAGACTCTGCAGAAGCTGGAGTGGGCCTTTGCCCTGTACGACGTGGACGGGAATGGAACAATCAGCAATAATGAAATCCTAGAGATTGTTAGGGTACTTATGCTTTCTTCTTTCATCGTGATGCTGCAGAAAACAGCAACAGGTTGCTGCTCACAACCTCGAGTATTTAATAGATTATACATTTGATAGAAATGTCTGTTTCCCATGCACTAATGAATAACATTTGACTTCTATTTGGCCTCTTTCCAAAAGCCTCTCACCACGTTAACATGGCTAAATGTTGAAAACAAGATGGCATATTGTTCCAAAATGTATTTATTTTTCTATTTATGCCTTTATTCCCTCAAAAATTTCTGTAAAGGAAGCAAAAGAAAACAGCTTTGTTATGTAGTCGAGTCCATAATGCTGTAGACCTGTTTAAATGGTGTAAATCCTTAAAAGCAGAATAATAACCAGACGCAATGACACAATAACTTTCTTGAATAATCGTGTGTAGAAATTGCGTAAATTGCCATAAAAATTTCCCCCAGTTTAAATTGCTCTTTTAGTCAGCCAAACCCCGAAAATATTCAGTTTACAGTTATACAAAGCAAAGAAATGGCAGCAAGTCGTTATATTTGAGAAGCTGGAACCAGCAAATGTTCCAGATTTTTCTCTTTATTCATCATTTTGCTTGATAAATGACACATTTTCTGATGGTTTCTACACGAACTGAATCCACTGTGAAATACATTGATCCTATCTTATGTTCTTTAGGGTAATATTTTACGTGTATAATTTGTATTTAGTGATTAAAATAAGCATGCACTTAAAAAAAAAAACATGTTCAAACGTCTACCCTCCTGCAGTCAATATTCAACATGATTCCTGCTGATGACCAGAAGAAACTCCCCGAGGATGAAAACACGCCGGAGAAGAGGGCTGACAAAATCTGGGAATTCTTCGGCAAGAAGGAGAACGGTAACTCACAACTCATTAACTCCGTTTTAAAAGCTGCTTTAAAGCTTCTCCATGCCTTCACAAGCAGCCACACGTGCTGACGCTGTTCTACCTGTGCTGTTTTCCGTCGTTTCGCAGATAAAATCTCAGAGGGAGAATTCATCCAGGGTGTGATGGACAACAAGGACATCCTGCGGTTGATACAATATGATGAGCCTCAGAAAATCAAAGACAAGCTGAAAGAGAAGAAGCAATAGTATGTGGGCTTATAAAGGGCCAGAAAAAAAGCCCCCGTCGTGTGGTTTAAGACTGTTTTATTTTTCCGTTTACATTCTAACGTCACCTGGCTGCTTGTCCGCTTGACCAACACTTCTGTATTTTATTCATTTATGGACTCATTTTTTTGCATTTCTGTCTTGGTACCCAGAAAATATTTAGGTAATTGCATTTGATACTAGAAAACAGAAGCTGAGGAACTCTTGAAATGGCAATTGAAAACCGGAGATTGAAACTTGATGCAGTTCCGCTGTGGATCTGTATTAAACAGGTAGTAAAAACATCATTATACTGCCCGACAAACCCAAAACGCAGCAGCTACATATTAAAATTGACCAGGATGCAACTTTTTGACATCCTACCTTACCATAGAAATTACAATATTTTACCACTGAATGTATGTTTGGGAAAACAGCATGAAAAGGTCATAAGAACTAAAAAACACAGGCAAAAACCAAACTGCAGCGACTGCACTGCGGCTAGTTAAGGCTAGCTAGTAATACTCACCCACTTATTCTGTTTCCTGTGATTGAAAAAATGATTTTTTGGCTGCTCTTACACCACGTTAATTAGACAACAGCTCGATCTTAAATTATAATGGAGAGAAAAAAGTAACAGCGCATAAAGTAGCCTAGCCAGTAATGCTAAACGCTAACTAGCGTAGCTAGCAGAGTGGCAGTAAATGCGATCTTTGGAGCCTCTGACTCGCGTGATTTCATGATTCCACATTTAAATCCCATATTTTGTATTGAATTACAGATGAATTTATCAGTTGATTAGTTCAAGTGGAGACCTGAAGAAGAAACAAGAACGTATTTTTCCTGCACCCTTAAAGTTTAGATTGTCCAAACATAGAGCGTCTGAATGTTTTTTTTGGTTTTATGTAAGATCCGTGACAACGTTTGCTAATCTGCATAAAAGGCACTCAATTAAGTTTTTACAATTTCAGCCTTCAAACCCCCCATTTCTTTCTTTTTCACTTCACGTGCCGGGTTTCCATCCAAATGTAACTCAAACTTTAACAGAATGTCCAGAAAATCGGCAGAAGAAAATGTGTGTCCACTGCCGCCACGCGATTAGTAGGTGTTGGTTCGTCGAGATGGTGGCGCTAATTTTCCAGTAGGGTGCCACTGCCACAAAGCCATGCCAGGGGAAGAGGGTGCAACAAGATGACACCATTAAACGAGCGCCCTTCAAACCTCGAACACTGAAAAACAATGTAGGAAACGTGATGGAAATGTGGCATTTATGTTGGTTTCGCGTATTAACCTGAGGAACGTTAGCGTCTCCTCATCGCTCTGATGTTTTCTGTCGTCTCTTCAGTGGAAGCTTAAAGTTAAAGACACGTTTCATGTACGTCATGATTTATTCGCAATGTCTGTTTCCATTGTAAAAACATATTTCAAGGGTTTTTTTTCCAATTTTTTGGTGTGTTTTATGCGCAATTTGAAAATGTGCATAAAAACAGGTGGATGGAACCCCATTTACTGCTCTCTGGCTTTTTACGGCAGTACAGGCCTCTGTATCCTGACTTGACGTCCGTACACATGGCAGTATGGCAGCCTTTCCAGACGGCCAATTAACTCTCTCATGTCTGGCAGCCTACCAGCAGGTTTTTTTTCCACACTTTCATTCATTAGGTTGATAGCAAGAAAGTCGGGACAAGAGCTCCTTATGAAAGGATTTAGGCTCAGGTTAACAATCCGCCTGTATCAGCCGATCCTATTAGGAGCTGAAGGTCAGTTGCGACAAACAACCTCCTTACTCAAGTGTCTAGCTAGGATAATATGTGCTTGGCACTGTGAAGAATCCCACTCTGGATAGCTCGTACGCCAACTCTAGCTTCAAATCCAGTCTCAATGCCACTTTTTAAAAATCATTTTTGCTTAATAATAAATACTCTGAGGCACGCGAAGTGATGACGCATGAATCAGTGCAGAAGATTAGAGGAAATGCTGAGTGTTTTAAGCATGTAGACAACTGAAAACATTGGCCTTCTTCCACATAGATGGTGACCAACGACAAGGATGGAATAAACTCCTGTGCGTGCTTTGATTATGTAGCATTTTGTGAAATTTGTGTTTTTTAAAATCACTATTTTAACTTAAAGGTACCCTGTGGCATTTTCTGGTGCTTTGCGTGTATCCATGAGGCCTACGAACGTGCTGAATGCACGTCCTAAAACATTTGCAAAACAGACTTTTAAAGGACTGTAAAATGATTTGGGCGGGGAGAAGGGGTCAGAAAAGGGGGGAGGGGAGGGTAGGACAGGGTCTTTATTGTTGACTTGTCCTTAGTTCAGATTTTATATCAGCCTGACTTTGCAATGTAGTTAACAGTTATAAAAACAGTTGCATCAAAAAGAGGACTTTACACAAGTTAATAAAACAAAACTTTCGGCCCCCCCCCTCACCACCTTAGTAATTTTCATACAGTCCCTAAAGAATTTTAAAACCTGCATTGTTTACTTTCATGTTTGCTAGCTAGGTAGTCCTTCTCTTCCCTGCCTTTTGTTGGCACGTTGCTACATTTCCTGGTGCGCGACTGCCACCTACTGTGAACCAGTGGAACAGCCTGCAAATGGTGGCAAGTACGTGCATTGCATCACTCGTGCGAGTGCCTGTTAGTCCTCGTGCGTGTGCACGAGATACAAAGAAATCGATCTGTTGCTCCGTAGCGCCGCTAGTGATATAAAAACAAACTCCAAAGGGTACCTTTTAAGTGTGTTTTTTATTATGTTACAAATCTTATCTAGTGACTAGAGCAGGTTTTGTAGTCACTCTAAATTACTCTAATTTTGCCAATTGTGCAGCCAATAGGAGGAAAAACACGGCGACACAGCGTGGCATTATTTTGTAATGTTTTGAGGATTGCTTGGAAAAGATTAAATGTATTGTTATTCTCTTTTGTAAAACGCAACTCTCCAGGTTTTACCCTGGGCACATGTTCATTTCCGACCTTTTATTTTCGTCCGAGTTGATTGTAATTTCAGCTCAACTTAAACAAACCCTCCGAATAGAAACAGAACTGAATGTCTCCTTGAGTAGGAGATGTTAGTGCACCCTAATCACCAAGCAAGGTAAGCTACCAAACCACAGCAAGCGATCGTCTACGACACAAACGTGAGTGACATTGAACAGTTTAAAACATTGTTTGCGCCCCACAAAGTTGAGGTTGCATTTTACTTTATGCTTCATTCTTGACGCTTCCTCTGTGCTTCCTCATGTCTGATCTCAATTATATGTTTCCATTCACTCAAGTCGATGCTTGTAAGAAACACGTGACGCTGTATTTTTGTTTGCATCCTCAGACCTTTGCTGTCGCACATAGGGAGGAGTGAGAAGACACACCACTGGCTCATATCATACTTGATCAGAAAGGGCCGATCCTGACAATCAGTTCGGTGTATATCTGGGGGATTATTCCCAACCCATGGCAAGAAAAAAGTACAAATAACCCACACAGCAGCAGGTTTTACATGAAAAACGTGATGATAAACTTACTAAACTAGTGTCAAATCAGTTTCTCCAATATTAAACTACTGCTTGTTGTTGCATAAAATGATTTGATACTCTAGAAGAGGCCTTTCTTCACAGTGGAATTTGCTTTTGATTCTTCTTACTTTGAGTGTAGGACTTTAATGGATTCTAAAAAAATTTAAATTGTTATTTTTACTTGAGCTCTTCATTTAAGTACTTTCATGTACAGCGTTGAATAATATGTTGTAGAAGAGGAGATTCTTGCAGACACTTACGGAATCAGCGCATCAAACTAAGGTTTAATTCCACGCAGACCTTCGTGACCATCGCCAGGCAAGAATATTGATATTGGACGATTCTGCATGTATGTATTCTACCATACATACACTACTCGTTAACAGAAGCCCGAGCCCATACGTCAAGCTTCTTCAGCAGAATCAGAAATATGCTGCTTTGCATCATCTTGTCCTGAAGCCTGTTTTGGCTCGGATTAATACCTGGCCAGAATACACGCTGTATCCGTGTCCATGCACCTGCCTTACTTTCCCCTCCAAGCTGCACTGGACTGGATCCAGTGGCGTTTGGCGAGCCTGCAAAAGTGACCTACAGATCAAAAGGTTCCGCGGATTAAACGCGTTGTCAGGTGGTGTGCGTGTGTGCGTGAGTGTGTGTGCGTGAGTGTGTGTGTGTGTGAGTGTGTGTTCCTCGGCTCAACACAATTGCTGAAAACCATGAAAATGCTTCCCATTTCTGTAATCCTAACCTCCCAGTGCAGTTACGTAATAACACACCGCTGATATTTAATTTTCCAAGAGGAGATTTATTTTGGACACTGCATTCCACAGTACACCGTCTGGACAGAGGTCACCTATGGTCAAACATTCTCAAAACATCGAGAACATCGGGTTTAATGCACGTTATGAAAATGTTGATCACAGAAGGGCAGTCAACTCAAGCGTTACGTCATCATGAAACTGTCATTTCTTGTCAAGAACATTTAGTTGGAACATAATAGCTTGTTACATTTAGTGCACACCACCGACACACACTGCTAAAATCTCTACAACATGATATGCTATTCAAACCTGCGCTTGAAGCCTTTTGGGTTTAAAGCAAAGTCTGAATGTGCTGAATCCATTCAAAATTCAAATAAAGGTGACTCTTCTGTCGTTTTAACACCAAAACAATGCAATGCACTTTACGCATTATCAATGCCGGCGATAAGGCAGGTAAGCGTTTCTTTTAAATTTTTTCGAAGCAACTCTTTTTCTTGTGCCTGGCAGCTGGATTACGACTTGAATCTTTGCTTGATTGGCTCCGTGCTTTTAAGAAGCGGAAACGAACGCCCACAGGAAGGTAATAATCCAAATAAATCCAGAACAGATTGACCACAACAAAATGCAGCGACAAAGACGGACAGACGCGCACGCACATACACGTAAACACAGACACATACTGTACATGCAGTCTCTGATGAAACGTGTTCCACTTGCGTTTGTGCAACCGGCGCGAGTTCGATCACTAACGTCGCGGCCAGAGCAATCCGTATCACAAATTCACTACCTTATCTTCTCTTTTGGAAGGGGCTCTCCGCTGCACGTTGCCCTCTTTTGCCAACCACCATCGTAAAAGATGTTCTCTGTACATTTACCAAAAATAAAACAAACGACAACCTCATCGGCCCAAAGATCTGGCGCCTGTTAAACATTTGACAGCAAAATACATCTAGAACGTATGTACAAATGTACACTGATGCAGAGTGGAATATGTCAAGGACATTCCAGGTATATAACCGTTAGGCACTAAAAGGTGTTTCAGTGTAACTCGGACCACCTTTTTCCTCCGGACTGATCCAAAACAGACCCTGGCCTAAATCCAATCGACCACGTGTTGAGACTCGTGGCAAAATCAAAATCACATTCCATTACACTGTATGCGTGTCGTTGTCTTTTTGTGTGTTTTGTTTTGTTGTTTTTTTTTCAAACAACTGAGGTTACCGGATATCAACGCTGCACACGGGAATGTCTCATTCCTAAACTGATTCCGTCACCGACAAGCTGCCGAATACCTTCTGTAAGTTCAACGTGCTGTACGCCACAACAACCATCGTGGTTCCACAAATTGTGCAGCTCTCCGCATACAGTAAAAGCACGATATTCAAAACATGCATTTCCACCAGAATGAACCAGCAAAATATGAAAATATATCATATTCATTCTAAGATCTCGGTACGCTTCAATATCCGTATCTAAAATAAAGGTAATATCATTAAAGAGACTTTTTTTTTGTTTGTTTTTGTTTGGTTTACTCAAAATGGAAAAGTGTAGATTGAAGCTAAACTAAACGATTCAAAATACATATAATTGTTCTAATAGTGTTGACTTTACAACAGGTAAACAGCAGAATATGTTTAATGGCATTCAATAAGCTAATGTTGATTATGATATGATAAAATTTAGAAGGAACATGCTGGTACTTTGATCCGTTACTGTTTGCTGGACTCAGACTGCGTTAAGTTTGAACCTTTCCTCCTGTTATTCCAGTCAGAGAGAGGATGAGCAGTAGTCTGAACATGCACTGTCCCTGGATCAGTGTTATCAGAAATGTTCTGGGACTCTGTGGACGTGTTATAATACTGAAGACAGAATGGCCGGTCCCAGGTCAGGACGGTCTATATGTCCATGTCCACGGGTCGAACGTCGCCGGTTTTATTCTCCTTCACCCACAGCTCTCTGTCTTTGCCTGGATCCACGTTCTGCAGCAGTTGGTCGACTGGCTCCACCATCTGCAGACACATAAACAGTAGCACGGTGCCACTAAACGTCAGCATTTTGGTCGGTAAATGTATTCTTCCTACCTACAGACGCGACGGGGATGGCCGCTGGTTGGCTTGTCCGTCCAACCCTTTGGCCCAAATTAAGAGTTCTCAACATCTACTTGGCATAAAATCTGGTGTGGACGACGACACAATAAAGCAATAGAAGGACCTGCATACATGCTTTTATCATATTCCCGGCTTCTTCAAAGCAACACATTAAGATTAAGATGGCTATCATGCTTAGTTTTTAAATCATTATTCCAGACTCTCGGCATGTTTAACCCAGAACCCCACTGGACATCACATGCTGTGGCGTTCAATCGGGGATGTATGCTTTACTTTGAAGAATAGGCCAGGTAGATCTATGGCACCGGCAACAGATAATGTTCCATTTGCAACTTCAGTCCCACCATAAAAAGAAATGTATCAAAATATGAAATATATACATACAGTATAAGTCACACCCTGTCAATAGTTTTATCAGATGTAAATTAATGTGCTAGCTTTTGTTCATGTTCAAGTCCAGTGTCTAGTACTCTTTATTATGAGGAGTACAATATGATTATACCTTCTCACTGTAACTCAAAATACATGCCTTCTTTACTCCCTTTTAAAAAAAAATATAAAGGTTGAAAAACATTGTATAACCACGATCTCGTTGTCTTAAATTGAATGGCTTATATTATTAAATTAACCCTTCTTGCCTTCGTGTATCCACACTTATCTTTTACACTTTAAGATGGTAAAAGACATCCATTAATCAATGGCAGACAGAGATCAATTCATCGAACTTGAAGACTGGAAACGGGGGGAACAGCCGGCCTGGCATAGAACATTTTTAAACTTGTGTTTTTGTCCGAATTAAACGAGTTGCAGTATAACGCGCTAATTAGCGAGCTTTTAATTAAAGAGCTTTTTGTTCACTTTGGACATGGCCTGGCTAGCTGTAATTCCTTTATTAGTCTGGGTTTCATCTGGGATTAAGTCATTTTCCATCCTGACAAAATTCTGGGTGAAACACTGAACCCTTTCAGTTGTTTGGCATCAACAAAAGTCAGTGGGTAGCATGGTAAAATGTCCCCCCATTCAATATATAACTTGGAAACGTACATTCTGCTTGCAGATCATCTCTAGTGTGTGCAGGAATTTGCCTTGTCAGGCGGCACAGACAGAGAAGCACCCTTGTTACGGTGGTTTCCCACGGTGCTGGCAGGACACGTCTCGCTAGAGTTACTGGGTTTACTCTGCACCTCCTAAATAAGCAGAGGGTCCGGGAGGGCGTCTGACAGCAGAACACCTACAGGGCTCGCTCTGTCGCAACACCCCCGACGCAAATCATATCAAAGCCAGTTGGTACGTCTAATAATGGTGTGCTCGAGGGTTTGCTGATAAGGTTCACGGTGCAATTAGAACTAAATGATTAGTTATAAATAAAAATGAGGGTAAACTATGACGTCCAAGCGGGGAGTAGAGAAATGCAAGTGACCTCGAATCGAAACAAACATGAAGTATGTTTCCAGGACATACTCCGTACTCACGTATAACATATCAGTTTGATATACCACCTATATACAGGATGAATTAAGCCAGGGTCCAAGTCTGACATAGTGCCCCGTCCAAACAAAATCAAGACATCTGTGCCCCCCTAATGACACTTGGAGAGTCTAAACAGGTAGTATAATGTTGCCATGGAGCCAGTGAGTTATGCTGTGGGCTACGTGTTTTACGTCCCGTGTTTTTCAGCCTATATTGGTTTACATTTTGTCACATTAGCACCATTAAAAGACTGCCGAATTAACTATTATCTGTTCTTGTTTGCAATGTACCCATGAATGTACAGACAACTATCACTGGGTTGCTCTGATACTGACGAAAATGTAAAAACGGGATGATTCTCAGGCAGGTTCTGGAGTTATTCCTAAGTGGATTAATAGACACTTAAAGAGAAGGAACGCGTCTGACACAAATAAGGGTTTTAAAGGACTGAAAAAGTTCTAATCTTGTGTTCACTGTTAATTTATCTCGTGCTGCACGCTAAGCATGTTTTAAAAAAAATCGTTTTTGAGTATTTTTACATCAAAATAGCTGTCCTTCCCCTTCCTGTAAAACGTGAAAACATCGTCGACGACCCATCCGACCTTAAATGTGAATGCAGGAGCACAAACTCACACTCTGATTGAACATGTCCGTTTCGTGGCGCAGAGTCGTGTACTGGCGTAAATGCTGCTGGATCCACTCAATCCGTTCCACCTCCAGTTTCTCCAGCTCCTAAAGAGGGAGGAAGACAAAAGTTCATCGTCGGCACCACGGAAAAGCCTTTACTGGCTTTACTTGCTCCTCGTTTGGTGTCCCGCAGACCCAATTGGTGTGTATGTGTGTGCAAACAACAATAACAACAATAGCAAAATGAACCATTTATGTTATCTTCAAATATTCCTTTTTTCCCCCCATCACCCTGTTAAAGCCCCCATACATAGAAAAGTATTAAAGCTGTAACCGTTCCCTTTCACAAAAAACTGAGCAGCACATTTGATGAAGCTTATAAAATGAAATTATTATAACACGTGCAGGTTTTCAAACGTTTGCACATCTGACAAAGAAATGGCTAATATCAAAGCAAGTTTGCACGCATCACTGGAGAACTGTGTGTGATTGGAAGTATATTTGGTTTGATTGAAATAGTGTGTGTGCGTGTGTGCGGGAAAGGGTGAATTTTTGAATGGTTTTTAGAAGTGGTGTATTCGAGATGTTATAATTGAGGTACGTAGCATGAGTATGTATTGCGTTGGTACGAGTATGTATGTATGTCTTGTATTGGTATATGTGCTCACTGGTCTTTCAACCACTGCCATCAAACTCTGTTATTTATGCTTAGCAACAACCGGTCCAGTGACTACAGGTGGATATTAGTATTTTTTTTGCTATAATCAGGCACCGGGCATCTTCCCTTTATTTAAAGTCAATGTGATGTTGTGCACTGTCCCTGAGCAGATAAAATAATACCAATACAAATCTAGAAATATTATTTATATATGTTATATATACATATATTATAAGAAGCTATTATTTATTTCCTCATTTGGGACATACAGAAATGATTATATATTATATATAATCTGTATTATGATATATGGGATATTCATGAACAAATATATATATATACTGTATATTTTTTTTGCCAATAAGTCATTTACAGACAAATAAATGTACAGTATGTTATGTTATCCTACATAGTAATGTTACTTATTATTTTTGGGGTAAATTTCTCTGTTAGATCTTAGACAAAACTCCAATAACAAATACAAAAGCACCTATTTTGGATTTAGTGCTGCATAAAAACTACATTCAACACCATTCACAGATACAGAGAAGATGAAAATCCACTGTAATTATGTAACGTGTCTTTTTCCCGTAGCGGGCGTCTGAAACCTTGTTATCGTTTCACAATTACTTATCATGAGTCAGTGCGTATAAAGCTGAAAGAGCAATGCCGTTAAAGAGGACCCCCAAACAGAACATCTGTGATCCAAAGAAAAGGCCCTACCATGCTGGTGGTGACCATTTCTTCGAACCACTTGGACTGGGTTTGGTTGTACAGATCCACGCAGCGCATCAGGTCGTCTCCTGCGGAACAGACAAGAACACGAAGGGGGAGGTCAGAGGTCAACAGAGGTCTGCTGTGCGTAACACAAGCAAACAGCAAGCAGCATTTGCAAGGTTGTTTCTTTTTACCAAACCTTTCGAAACCCATCTTTTTCCAGCTCTGCATGCCTATTAGTGGTAGCGCAAGCGTAAAACCTGGTGCACATGGAGCAAAAACCCTAAAGGACCAGCAGAGGGCGCTCGGAAATCACTCCTCAATGATTCAAAGATGAATCATGGCTTTGTTTAGTAAGTAAGAAAATAATGAAATTCAACATATTATTCAAAATCTTGAATTTCCTTGTTTTGTGTAGAGGCTGTCCAACTTGTTTTATAGTATAAGTAAAAGTAAAAGTTCTATTTCAGTGGTGGAAAGTACATTTACTCAAGGACTGTTCCATTAATGTACAAATTCGAGGTTCTTGTATTTTACTTGAGTATTTCCATTTCATGCAGCCTTATACTGCTGCTCCACTACATATTGTAGTTTATGTTGTATTGTTCTATTCTAATATCTTTGAATTGTTTTACAACAAATGCACCACACTGTTTCTTAAATTAAATAATACAAATAGCAGTTTGTCTGTGTCTGAAAGCTAAAACTCCCTTTTTGCCCACTGTGCTGATCATTTCTGGGACAAACATGAAATAGATTTTAAGTCAGTGCTAAAAACCTGAATGGCTCACATTTGCATTGAATTCATATTTGTTTTTTGAAATCCTTGTGGGATTCTAAATGCGGAACTTCTACTTGTAATTGAGTGTTTTGACTTTGTGATACTTTTTATTCAATAAAGTATCCGAGTACTGACACTGAAGAGGTATTCAGTTTGGCTTATTGAAATTTCACTGTGTCAAAAGGTTGGCGAAGCCGAGACGAGTCACATTTTAACAATACTTAAATAACAAGTAGGTTCTTTAAATAGCAGCTTCCCCAGGGTCAAACATGCATGTTTATTTTATATTTCTGTCCCATCATGCCTATCGGTCATGCACAGCAGAATATTTCTGCTCTCTATATCCTAAAGCACAAAGACGTGTCCGCTAGTAAAACAGAAGCATTACTGAAGCTTATTAAAAGTCATCCAGCGAAGGTAAAAACACCCCCCCATCTCCGGCAGCCGGTGCACTGAGCCATGATGACATTTGGCCCAACCTTGATAGCAGCAGAGTTGCTCAACGACACGCGGCTGACATCATTTAAATGTTCCTTATGAGCGCTATTGATTAGTGCTGCGGACTGTGGCTAATCTACCGTGTGGAAGGGAGAAAGAACGAGATAGGTTCCTGCAGTGCTTTCTCTCTACTGAAGCCTGCGCATAACAGAACTGTAGGAGAGAACACTTACAACAGGAACCCGTCTTCTTCCTTAATAAAATGTCAAACACGCTTTATCTCAGGTAGGATGTTTGTCTTTTGCTGTGCTTGTCCTTCTAGTTTCTGCAATTTAGACGAATTAAACAATGCAAAATCATATTAACTTCACATTATGATAAACTATAAACTATACTAATTCCTCACTACAGAGGTAAGCGAATCAAACCTTGCCATGCTAGCAGCTTTCTGAGGCTGTACTTAGCTAAATCAGCATGCCAACATGCACATAATGACAATGCTAACATGCGGATGTTTATCAGGTACCATACCTGTTAGCACTAGGCGATTTGTTCGTTTTTAACAGGGGGGGACAAAGTATTTCCCCGGCTCGTGTCGTTCACCCAACTAGCGAACCGACTCATGAACAGCCCCCCCTTCCCCAGCGAAATAGTTTAGAGAATATTATTGTTATAGATCAAAGATGAAACGGACAGAAGGGCGGCACTCAGAAGAAAAATCTGTCTGCTACTTCGGCACCATGGACAGTGCCATGGCTTTATCAATACACAGCAACGTTATTGATATTTCAGAGCCACGGTCGGGGCCATAGACTTGCACAAACCTCAGTCAGGTAAAGGATCAATGAGTCAGGCAGACTAAACTAAAATTTTTAACTAAACAACCCCTCTGCGTCGGCACTCACTGTACTACCAGGGGATGGAGAGGGGGGATAACAAGGGGGATGCATTTTGGTCACTTTGCCAACAAGGGGAATGGCATCCCTCCTCAGATCGCTAGAATGAGTTAAATAGCACCAAATGTCATTAGTTCAGCAGGTATTTGGTCATAAATCAAAGTACTGGACACATTGTGACCTGACAGTGGGGCTAGTTGAAAGGTTAAAGGACGACCAAAGTTATTACAATTAACCCTGAGGAGAACGTCTGTCCCAAAGTTCATGGCAGGCCATCCGGTATTTGTCAGGACATTTCACTCAAAACCACAAATGTGAACCTCATGGTGGCATTCAGATTCATCTTCTGGGGACCATGAATGTCTGTAAAAAGATTCATGGAATTACATCCAGTAGTTGTTGAGATATTTCAGTCTGGACCAAAGTGTTGGACGGGCTGACCGACATCGCCAGCTCTTATTTGAGCTCTGACTCCGTGGCTTCTGACCTGCTTGTGTGGATTTCCGCCGGGCCTTCTTTATGTCCTCCTCCGTCTTGTTGCTGAGTTTGATCTCCAGCTGCTGGGTCTTCACCTCCAGATCCTTCTGCCTGTCTGCCAGAGCTTTACGAGCCTGCGTCGCAAACACACACACACACACACACACACATCAAGCGGGATGTGTGAAAGTAGAAACAATGAGTCATTCAGCCTAATCCTCAGATTTACTGTACCTACATCTATTACAAGAGTCATTACAGCCTTTTCATGTTGGCTACTGACATCTGCGCTACCACCCTCGTTTCATCCTTTAATCTTTTCCTAATCCACATTATTGAGTCTTTCCTCTTATTCCCGCACCTCTCTAAGCTCATGGTGTATTAGTGTTTGAAAGGTAAACAGACAGTGACAGCGATGCGCAAGCTAAGAAAATCTCTTTTTCAAGAAACACCAACAAAAACAAAACACGTGGGATGGAGTCATCCCAAACCCACTGATAAGGTCACTTCATGCAGTGGAGCTGAGCCAAAAGTCTGTTTTTGGCTGGAAATCGTTTTCATCGCTGGGATAACTTCAGTGATGGACACTAAACATTGAATGAAACACACGTTTGCATTTGAAGACGATAAGAATTGCAGGTTGCAGAAAAGAATGCCAAGATTAAACATTGCAGACCTCTAAATAAACAGCCACATTCAGTTTATAAATGTTTAGATTTGAAGAAAAGCACTAGTGAAGAGATGACAAGAAGGGCAACAAGGACACAATCACAGGCATACACCATTTGACAACATGCGACACAACAGACTCTGCGCTAAACCCAGCCGACCTAGCTAATAGCAATACTAGTCTTTTTTTAATGTTTTCCAAACAAAAGTACAAGGAATGTATTAAATAGTGTGTTTGTGTACTTTAACGTAAGCTGTAATGGCTACTTGTGCGGCTAACTAGCATGCTATCTACAGTAGCATTGTCTCCAAAGCCAAGAGTTAGCATTTCATTAGGTGAACTACATTAGTTTCAGGGGTTACACGTTATGTTGGACAAAAAGCCAACTGAGTGGATGCCGGTCCTCGATGCTATCAGAGTTATCAGTACTAATTAAAAAAAAAAAAAAAACGTAAACTAAGCAGCCAAACAGGGTTATGTTAGCATGAAATCAGAGTCTCTCACATTGTTCATTATCATGCTTATAATACTAGAACTAAGAGCTAAGTTTATTCATGTAGCTTTAGCCTCAGTCTGTTAGCATCATGTTTGCAGCATCAAGTGCATTTTTAAGATCATTTTACAGCTTTTACAGCTTCTTGTTTGAATCAGGTCAGGTGAAAACGTTAGAAAGTCAGCCGTTGGTGGCATTTTAAGCCAACTAATAGAGCTAATGCTGGCTTAATTAGCCAGCTACCGCTGACAACATCCTCCAGCAACTGTTGTCATTTCAGCCGACAGAATCGAAGGTCTGTTTTGGTCTTCCTCTGTCTGAAATCGAGGCACTATTTTTTCAAAGATTATTAATCATTTCAGTGGTAAATATGCCACTGTAAAGCGTCTACATGTGCCGAGCCAGAACAGAAAGCTTGACAGGCGGAACAACAATAACTAAAATACTGCCTGGCCTTGCTTGTGTGACTTCACAATAAGCCTCCACATTTGAAACATATGCACAGGAAAACCTAAATACAAGCACCATACATTTGTCAAAACGCCAAAATACCACCAAAATGTTTGTGAAATGTTGGTGCTTCCACTTTGCCTTCTTCTTGTCTTATTTCTGGTAGCGCAGACACATCATCCACATGATGCTGCTACCCCACCGCAAGATGCATTTGTTCCACCAGAAAATGCCCCAAAATAAAGACCAAACATTGTGTGTGTGTGTGTGTGTAGGTATATGGAGGAAACTAATTCCTTCATGAACTGATTTTAGCAGTTGGGAAGCAGTAACAAAGTACCATACCAAAATGTTCTACATTAGGTGTCGGAGTTACTGAAGCTCTTTTTGTGTTATGGAATCTTTCTGATGTGGACAAACACTGATGTGTATTTTCTTGTGCCGTATATATGTGGAGATTCACTTCTGGAAATGTGCTGACTCCCTGGAGGGAAACACTGGCCAGTGAGGAGCGAGGGGAACCAGACTGGCATGTTCAGGCTCAGTACCTTCTCCACACCTGCGTAGCGACTCGCCAGCTGCTTCCTGAGGTCGGCGATGTGATGGTCGTACTTTTTCAGGTCCTTCTTGAAGTTGTCGCCCCTGAACGTCAGCAAGGGTTTCTCTACCTCGGTGTGGAGCTGTGAAAACATGTTCCTCAGCGGTTGGTAATTTAACAGTTCTGGTTGTGTCATGTGAAGAAGGCGAATGAAAAAACGTACATGATAACACTCCAGCCTCACTGGTGATTAACTTTTACTCCATCGCTGTCCCTCCTACTGTATGCACTGTGTCTTGTATTATTTTGGGGTGTTTCTGTTGTGTCATGACTATATATGATATCCATGGTTACGTATCACAAGTGCACCAATAAAATCTATGAAAAGGAAAGTGAAATCTATATCTGGGTCGTTCAGCTCAGGTGTAACACCAGGTACACACCTGTGACTACGCAAACATCTAAACCTACTTTTTTTTAATCAGTTTGTTAACACAAAAATCCCTACTCAAACTATTAATACTACTGTACAATTACTTAGAGCAAGTGCTGAATGGCAAATACATTGTTTAGATATTAAAAAACAAAGGTTTACTGAACATTTACCTTGTTTTTTTTTTAACATAGTGCGCCAATGCCCTTCTCTAAAATCAATACATCCCTTGCATTTTAATTAAGGGTTTATTAAAACTAGGGCTGAAACGATCCCTCGAGTAACTTGAGTTTTAGTAAGCTTCATTTAATCCATATAATTACATGTGTTTCGCACGGATGATTATCACTGTTGCACAACGCACTTAGTTTGGTTCAGAGCGTCTTTGGTGTGATTTGACAGCGCGGATTACAAAAAGGAGGAAGAGACAGAAAGCGTCCACGAAAACTCTGAACAGTTTGTGTGTTGTAAAACCGAACTAGCCGACGACGACAACAGCGCCACACCTCTGCTTCAGCATCTCAGCAGAAAGCGTCCAGTCTACGCATCCAGTCCCCTGAGAGGACCCGACACGAGGTGTCTGAAGGCTAGTAAAGAATCCAGGCTACGTTAATTACGGCTATATGTAATGGCTAGTTACATAAATCGATATAGTGGCTAGCTATGACGTCCCTATGTTAGCTAATGTAAGGTTTTGCTCAAGAAAATAATCACAGAAAATAAAATGCTGCGGTCAGTTTGTCTGAGCCTGAGCTTCATTCATGTTATTTATTATTCTGACAGTCACAGTTCCAGTCCACTCGTTTTTGCCTCCTACAAACGCCACAAAGGAGACAGAAAAGGCTCACGTTCCGCCTGAGATGTAGTTAGGTTGACTAACTTGTAGTTCTGAACGTTAAGTACTCTGCATATGCCTTTTTTTTTTTTTTTTTAAAGCAAAAGGTGTTTTGTTTTTGCATTTCAGAACATGTCTTCTCTAAAACCCAGAATGTAATATGGGACTTAAATGCACTAAATGGGTTTGTCAGATAATATTATTGTATGCAATTTAAGCAATAAAAATGTAGATTTTTCTAAAAAGGAAACCAATTAGTTGTTCACTTTATGAGCCCTGTCTTGTTTTCTCTTTTGCATATTGCCCTTTAATAAAAAATTAAAAGTATTTCTCATCCGATTCCTCGATTAATCAATGGAATAATCGGTAGAACACTTGATTACTTAAATAATAGATCGCTGCAGCCTTAAAGTATAGAGCTTCTCAGGGCTGTTTCCTCTTCTACAAAGTCACATCTATCACCATAAAAGTAGACATTTACACTTCTTTAGCCTCCGTTTCTACTCCTCTCACCAAACACTTGTCCAATAATAATATATTTACGACACTTCAATTAACTACAAAGTGCTTCTCAGCACTGTCGGCCCTCCAAGCAGAAGGCTAATCTAGTGCAAAGGAGATATATATATATATATATGAAATGTAGCTTTTTAGTAACTCGGAGAAAAGGAATGAGCCAGAGCTTCTGGCGGCTCGATAAGACTTCTCGTTCCCCGCCTGACCACGCATTACCTTCTCCTCCCCCGTCTCATGATGAAGCAGGGAGTGTCGGAGCACTGGTGGAGCAGGGGAGAGCCTGCATGGCCCTGGGTGGGGAGCTCGTCAGAACACGTAACTAATTAATCAGACAACAGAGGGCCCCGAACAGCTCCGAGGCAGCCTCTGAGTTATTTAAGGCTGCGCCAGTGTGCGGCTTCTGCATCGCCGGTTATCGGGATCGCCGACGGGTCATTTTCTTTGACAAGGCTGAGGGTCGGCAAGCCCCGTCACCTCAGGATGTGGCCAGATCAAGTATCCGTTACCTCAGCTGGTGGAAAACATCAAACACTTGACCTGAAGGTGCAGAAAACTGCAAACCAAAGGCACGCACGCAGAGGACAAAAGTAGACCCTAAAATGTTTGTGATTCAGAGAGCTATACATGTTAACGTTAGGCATTAGTTCCTTTTTTACACCTAAAATCCTCAAATTGATTGATTGTTTTGTCTAGAAAATAAGAAAAAACTGTGGAACAAGATTATTATAATGTACCGGAGCCAAAAGTGGATTCCCAATTTTTCTTGCTTTATCTGACCATCAATTGGAAACCCAAAGATTTTCAGCACATTATCGTATATAACAGAGGAAAAGCAGCAATTCGAGAAGCTAAAATCAGAGCGTTTGGCATTTTTGCTTGAAAAATGACCGAAATGATTAATCGCTTATTGAAATCGTTGCAGATTCATAAGCCTGGCAAATGAACTAATCCATTAATTAACGTTTTCTCAGCTCTATATGAGGTCTCACAGGAAATGCATTCCTCTCCAACAATGCCCTCAGCAGATTTTTACCTTGTTGGAGAACTTTAGGTGAACTTCGGCTTCGTCATGAAGACTCTTCTTCAGCTGGGTCCAAGCTTCTCCGAGAGTCCTGAGAAAACATAGAAGTCAAACACACTGAACCCTTAACCTCCTTTGTTACGGGACTCGAGCGCGTTCAACAATTCTCCAACACTATTACACCCTTGCTATCATTTAAATTTGATAGCCATCGTTTCTACCCTTCATAATCACTGGTCGTGTACATTTACTCAGGTACTGCATTTACGTGCAATTTTAAGTACTTGAACTTTACTTGAGTATTTCCATTTTATGATACTTTATACTTTTACTCCGCTACATTTCGGTGGGCAAATATTGTATTTGCACTCCATTTATCTGACAGTTATAGTTACTAGTTACTTTTCAGTTTAAGTTTACATGTAAAACATATGATTAGTTTAAAAGTACATTGCAGTGAATTGACCATCCAACAACGTATAAACACCATGGCAACATTAAAAAGTTGCTTAGGCTACACGTAACAATAATCCAATTATATATCTATATATATATATAGATATATATTTGAAAAATTATAAAAAAAAGACTGAATGGAGTCATTTTGCATATTTTGTACTTTTACTTTAACTTACTAAAACTTTAAGTATAATTTGCTGCTAATACTTTATACTTTAGTACTTTCACTTGAGGTACTTTTACTTGTAATGGAGGTCCCAATACTTCCATCACTGGTTATATTAGCATTGTTCTCACCAAATTAATTACTGAGTTCTCAAACAAACACGAGTGCTCAGACAACTGAAGAGTTGTAAACAAGCCGACAGCGTTGCCAGATTAGCACGCCGCTTCATTTTGAAAAGTCAGGCTGTAAATTGCGCTGGATGTTGACGGACAGTTCGGGGCGTAATTTACCGTGGACCTTCATTTTCTCTGTCAAACAAATCTGATTAACCTGTTGGCTTGTTCACTCTGAGATTGTCTCGCCGCCCACACTTGTTCAGCCAGCTGGACCGGCCGCTCTGCCATGTTATGAGATCTTACAAGAATGACTTTGGTGAGCGCCGTAAAGTGTCGAATGATAAAACTGAAGGTTGAAGCTCCAAAAGCAAAAGTTGTAATAAATGAACCACATTTTTCCTTCAAAGTGCATTTCGAGCGAGTGTCTTGGTTCCTTGACCCTGCACACTCGTTACTGGACTTGGGCTTGTGTTTCATTTTTATGGCTGAAAAAAAAACAAAAAAGTCCTGGAATTGTGGAATTTCCACGAGCTGGAAAGCGGCCAGAATCTACCGTTTCTGGAGCCAAGCCTTTTCGTCTCTGTCTACTGATTTCGAGAGCTGCTCAAAGGATTTCTGTTATTTTGTCAGCGGACAAACATGAAAAAAAAAAACCCCGTCCCGTTTTTTGGTGATAGTTACAGCCTTTGGAAGGTGCATCAAACACAAAAAATAGCAACGTGGGGAATGAGGCTATTTTAAAAACTCCTATCTCTCGACAGCCCTTTTAATCAGCCTTCGAGCTGCTCGCACTGTTTCCTCTTGCAGCTTCTGTTGTCTGCACTCACCCTTCCTCCTGCGCTGCCAGCGGGCTCAGAGACAGCTTGGAGAGGTTCTTGGCATATTCTTCTTCAATCTTTATCCTGAAACACAAAAAGGACCACGGCGTGAAACCTTGAGCTGCCTGGCTCGCGGGAGGACAGAAACTGCTTTGACACACATCATTTCAGGGGTGCACTGCACCAGAATGACAGACGCTTCGGCTACAGTTTTCTGCAAATGCTGAGACCCAAACGGCGCCCACGGCCCTGACCCCCCCCCCGTGCAACAATAATCCCATTGTACTTGTGAAAAATTCTCCAGCAGTATTGCACAGAACAGCCCATTCTCAGGAGCGGCCGTACTCATTTCCAGAGACGTGCTCATGTTTGCCCCGAGGGCCATTCAACCAGGGTTGCCGCGTTTTTTGCCTTTTTGTGACATTCACCTCTCCTGCACCGGCCTCACATTTACCATCCACACCCGAGTAAATCTGCCACCTAAAGAAGGTCACGAGGCCCATTCTTTGACTCGATGCTCGGGTACTCGCAGCACCGAGCAACCCAGCGAAACAACACAGAAAGGTCAGCAATGAATGGAAATGGTACTTGAAGGATTTTGGGAGACGGTGGCCTCTTGAATCAGACCTGTTCCAAGAAGAGTCCTCGTTAACGTCCCACGGCTTGGACCAGGATGTGAAAAGAGCTTGTGTAGAATTAGGTGGAGCCAATTACATAGACGGGTGTGAGATCGGATGTAAAAGTTTGAACTGAACTCCAAATTACTCATGTTGTTTTGTTGGAATCTGTTCCCGATTCAGTTGGCTAAGCAATCTGCACATTTCCTGTCCGCCCAGTTGCTTCGTTGAGATCTAAAGACGAGCCCTAATTACTGGGTGCAAGCATTAATTGCAACTCTCAGCTGTGATACAAAAGCTTGGAACCCGTCACCCTACAGCTCCTGAGCTTTCTCAGGAGAGATCTTGGATCACCATAAACACGATTTTGGGCTCTTGTTTACATAAATAGCCAAAATACTTTCCTTACTTATAATTTAAATATTCATGGCTATGACGGATGCAGAAAAACATTTTTGACACTTGGTACGGTTTTCATACATAAAATTAGCAAAAAAGTTACTTCATGATTTAGTCATTTTGGTCATAAAAACACACATTTTCCTACGTTTTGTAAATCTGGACCTTTATATTTCATATGCAGTGGTGTACGAAATGTAATAGGAAGTGTTGGAGAAAGTATTAAGATCCTTTACTTAAGTTAAATCAGCAATACCACAATGTAAAAATACTTAGTTACAAGTCAAAGTCCTGCATTCAAAATGTGACTTGGTTTATATACTGTTGGGTAGTAAAAGCTATAAAAATGTCTCATTATATATTATATATGGAAAATAAGAACCTGCAAAAGTAACAAGCATCTATAACTGTCAAATACATGTACTGGAGCTAAAGTATAAAGTAATAAGTGGAAATACTTAAGTAAAGTATGAGTACTCCAGAAGTGTACTTTGTTACATTCCTCCACCTGTAATAAGTGTCATTGCTAGCAGTACTACTTGATGTATGCGATGTTCAATCCCCCCCCCCCCCCAAAAAAAGGCAATAAATGTCTCGATAGTGCTTCTGCAAGGACAAAAGAACACAGACTTACAAATACTGATGGCGATAACACAGAGATAAACAGCTCTATTGAACACTGAAAAGGTGCACTCATTGATTTTTTCTGACTGTGATGAACAACGTAGACGTGTTGAATTACACTGATCTGCTGTGGTTGATGCAGCTTTTTGTATACTTGTGTTTAAACCAAAGACCTTCTCTGCCGTAGCTCTACAGCCCGCATATGAGAACCAGTGAGCAATATTATTGTATTATTCTGTGTCAAGTAGTCATTAATACATTTATTCCTTTGTCAGTAGGAAATATTAACTCTCCAGGTAGTGTGTAATAACACGTTATAACGTTTCGTCTAAAACAAAGCAGTCTCACGCTTCATGTGATCATTTGGCAGCTTCAGCATTTTAAGAATCCAGAACCTTTTGATTTACAAGAATTGTGAACGGGACTGAAGACCAATGAAAAAGAGGACGGCGAAGGATTTTGTTACTGTTAGCGAATCCCATGAAGAGTCCAAAGCCAACAATGTGTTGGTCTCTCAGTACAGTAAAAAGATGCATACTTTCATTTAAATAAAAAAGGCTCAGTAGTTTCCTAAAACAGCTGGTCACTTAAGTTTTTAGCAAGCGTTACTCAAACAGGAGGAAAAAGTGCATTTGTTGGGGACTATTTTCAGCGGCGGATTAATCCACGTTTGGGGCAGCAGGACGGTGTGTGTGGGACTGAGTCAGAATAAACTACAGTGTGTGTGTTCATGGTGATGAAGGAGGTGAGGCCCACTGATGTGTTTTTAATAGTTTTGAACAACGGACCTCTATGGCCCAGAGAACCAAGATACATCAGGCTGTGATAGACACACAATACTTGTTAGTAGAATCCATTCATTTGTTATTTTGGTCTTTTCATGGGATTTGTTAGCGAAATACAGACTATCACCAGCTGACATAATAATTAGCTTGCTGACCTGCAGATTGTTATTTTAACCTGGTTCTTTCACACAACCAACTTCTACTCTACTTCTTCTAATAAAAGGCTTCCCTGGCTCCTCCAGTGGGAATATCTCTGCCTCCTGAGGAACTCTGTGTCCAACACTCTTGTCAATCAATTCAGCAAAACCGCTGTCAGCAAACTGCAGCCTCTGTTTTGTTGTCACAACAGTCAGATCCGAAATTAAACTGTTACCTCTCGTGGATAAACTCGGCCATCTCCTTCTGCATCTGTTTGCCCTTCAGCTGCTTCTGCAGAAGCACCTCGAAGCCCGCCACGGAGGTGGTCCCCTGGGGGTCTTTCTTGTCGGTCTGCGGAGGAGGAGAGCGTCACTCGAAAGCGGCCCGTGGACCAATGAACAACCCCTCTGAGTTCACGTACAGCGCGTCCACTGACGCCTCTCTGTTGTTCATGTTTGAGAGCGTGTAGGGGTTTGTGAGAATGAGCTCTGAATGTGTGACTCACACTTGCATGTCAAGGAGGACACGCGTTGGTGTGTGTGTGTGTGTGTGTGTGTGTGTGTGTGTGTGTGTGCCTCAATCACTGATGCGTGGAGGTGTAGTGTGTGTGTGTGTGTGTGTGTGTGTGCTTCTGAGCAGGGTGTGCGGCGCTTTGCCTTGTTTGTGACAGGACTGATGTGCGTCGACTCGTGGAACGGGGGTGCAGAGATTTATTTCGCGCAGCAGGGCTGAGCAGCAGGTCGGGCGGCGCACAAAACATCACAGGCAGAAGGACACGACGGGCCGCAAACAGGGAGCCAAACAGCAATGAAGGGGGAGGAAAGCAGGCTTCGGATTTCAGCGAGTTATGTAGGCGGAAAGGTTTTTCCATATAAATTTAATTTATGATGGAAATGCATGGAAACCGAAAATCACCGGAGCCACTAGGGAGACCTTTGAAGCAGGGTGATCGTTGTGTTTTGCGGAGAAGCCGGTCGATGGGCCTTCCACCTGCGATCCGCCTACGCCAACATTAAAGACAATTGCATCTTTTGTTAAACGAGAGGGAGAGGGGATCCATTTGAGCCCATCAAAAGGCATATTGACTGCTTTCTGTCGGTGCACAGCGTCGTTTTAGTCACATAATCGAATGTAAGCGTTGAGCTTTTAACGGCACTTTACATTTACCGGCAAAGATTTGTTCTAAAGGTCACCCGAAAGGTGTTGACAGGAACGCTCCTGGAGATTTTCTTCTGGGACCAAACACACACAAAGTGTCTGATGACAGTGCAAGCTGGGAAATCTTTGGGTCCTTATTTAGAACATATATACTACTTTATGCGTTTCGGTTAAAACGGGATTTGGGTTTGCGCTGAAGTTTTTTGTGAGGCAGTCACAAGGTCTGGTTAAGGTGCAGCAATATCGATATTTGAAGGTTACAATAATCCAATAATCACTGTTAACATAAAAAACATTTTTAATAAGGACCCTTAAATTTGTCTTTTTTCATTTTTTTTTATTATTGTGACAGATATGTAGTGAGCAGTGACGGTTGAACATTAAACTTCTCTCTGTATATTATCATCGTATATTAACAGCTCCGTGAGACTGTACTTCGGCACAGTGGAACAACGTTTACCACGTTCACCATCTTAGTTTAGCATGTTAGCATGCTAACATTTGCTAAAATTCTAACATTTGCCGATTAGCAATGTCATTAGTTTTGCAGGTATTTGTATTGGACAAATTTATAGTTTGATGTGATGGTGGCGCTGGATGAAGAGTTAAGGGACCACCAGAGTTATTGCATTTCATCCTGAGGAGAACATGAATGTCGGTACAACATTTCATGGCAATCCATCTGATATCTGTTGAGATATTTCAGCCTGGACCAAAGTGCTGCCAGCATGGCTAAAAGGAATTCTATTTCTTAAGCAAATACAAGTGTGTTTTGTAAGTTGAACAGATAACATTATAGAGCTACATGGTTTTCAGAGAACTATATATACTACTTTATGCTTTTCAGTTCTCTATATGAAGCTGGCGCTCATCATCACCAAACTATCACAAGGGATAGTTCCTGTGTTTCAGCAGAACTCACCCAGAAGTAATCGCAGTAGCTCCATTCGTTGGGCTTCAGGAGCTGCTGCTCCGGACTTTCTCCGGGCAGAGGGAAAGTCACGCAGTTGATCTGAAGCAACAAGAGACGAAATATAGAGATGAGGAGCGACGACCTAACCGGGGAAACGAAAAACAGCGATCTGTGAGCCAAACGTGACGTGAGGAGTGGTGTCGAAGAGAGAGAGGTAACAGGCCTGGGTTTCATTTGGATCATGCAGATGAGAGGAAAAAGGTCAGGCACGAGTAAACACAAGAGTGTGGAGATGTTGACCATCCAGAAGGTGACCCATGGGCCTTCAGGGGGGAGAGAGAGAGACATAGAGAGAAAGGCAGAGAGAGAGAGAGAGAGAGAGAGAAACTGTCCACTCAACAACAAAGAGAAACCTTTTGAGCTACAGTGTATCCCTCAAATTGAACCAACAAACCTTATAGACTTGAGAATATGTGCTGTTGCAGATAAACATACCCAGCGCTCAGCCTGAATACAGACTCCATGGTCCACAGCGTCTTCAATTACTCTCGGGGCTGCAATTATGTAATGTTCCCCATCTGTGAGCCCTCCCTCCTGGCACTGCAAGATCCCCTCTGTGCCATGTCAGCCGCTGCTGCAAACTGCATGGGCATCCAGACAGGACGCTCCATCCACAAACACACAAAAAGCACGCTGAGTCACAGTGTGTGTCGCATGAGCTCACCACTGTACCGCTGTCACACGGACTGAAGGAGAACACTGGGCATTCACCGGCTGGCTCAGCCGAACCGCTTCATTCCTTTAACCCTCGGAGTTTGAAATGAAAGGGGCGACAGGAATCGTTTGAAGCATCCGAACATGGAGGATGTCAGCTAAGCGCGCGCACAAGGGCGTTCAGGGTCGCGTGGGACGCTTTGCAAAGAATACTGAAGGGGAGCAACGGGGAAGGAGGCTAAAGATGACAGAGGCAGGGTGCGCGGCGAGTTCGTGTGTAGTGGTCAAAGTCGAAATTGCAGGTCATGTGACACGCCCCCCCCCCCCACATACACACAATTTCTCTCATCTCATCACCTTATAAGTTGGTACGGTGAACCTGTCAGCAAACAGTTGCTTATACACATCCAGCAGGTATGGAGCAACATGATCATTCATTCGCTGTCGTGTTAGTGTCCTCCTGATGAATGCCAAGTCTAATATTCTCCCATTTTATTTGGACATAAAACCAAAGGAATGAGCTGTGAGACGTTACAGAGCTCCCTAGAGCTGGGCGGAACTGCCGAGTTAGGTGATCATTCTCGAATTTTCTTCATTGCTAATATAAAGCTATTGATTTGCGCGGCCTACATTTCAATTTTTTAATTCCTATCTGCAGAATTATGAGACCACGACCAAATACAAGCATTTGAAACCACATTAATAACTAGCATATCCTTTTTGGCGTCACATTTTTTGGTGAGAGAGGCTCCAAAACTCACAGGGATGACATATCGGCTTATTGAGTTTACTGAGCGGCAACTACCAACTCAAACATCAGTCGAATATGGCTATTCGCTATCAGCACTTTGGTCAGCTGTTGTTGTTTTTATTAAAGGTGCTTTATAAATCAAGTTGGATTTCATATTTTCTGTCTTTTAATTTGTCTGTCTGTCGTCTTGAGCTGGAGTTTGGAGACCTCAGAGCTCTTTTGATGGAAATGGCTGCCTACAATTCTATATGTTGTCGTGATTTATCTATGACGTGTAGCTGGAGAGCCAAAACAAAAAGCTGAAAGGGGCACAAAAGAAGAAAGAAAAGAAGTTGCGCAGCGCTGCAGAGCTGGCGATAACTCCCTTTGTGCTCTGCGATGCGAGCTGCTCCTCTCACATCGCGCGCGCATCTGATTTATTTTTAAAACTATTGCAACATGTCTGCCGGGGAGAAGGAGATGCTCTTCCCTGCTGCAGCCTCGCCGTGTGATTCACGGTGAGAGGACGGGTGCAGTTTTGCACAAAGCCCTCGTCTTGTGCAGCTTTAAACCAACGCCGAGCGCGAGGAAGCTGAACTTCTCCCGTCGCTGACCTCGTCGTTCTCTGCACTGCCACTCGACCGGAACAGCTTCCAATACACAACTTTAAAAACAGATGAGTAATACTCTTTCGCTGTTATATAATCACAAAAAAAAAAGGCCAGAGGAAATACTAACATGGCTACTTGCCAAAGGGGCATACAGATGCACTGAAACGACATGCTAACCCACAGTAACACTTTGTAATCTAAAGCAACGGCGGTGTGATTTACTCCGTGTGCTGACCAGTCACTTTGTTCATTTTCTGCCTCAGAGATCATGCTGATTGTCATGGGCACCAGATTTTCCGTTACACTGGCTCCACATCTATCATGGCCGTTGTTTATCTGCCTCTCACATCCAGCAGAAAATGAGACCATTTATCTAAAGGAAGGCTGTCTGGCTAACTTACTTCTCCTTTATGGCTGCTATAGTCAGGTACTCTGGGGGTTGGGAGTATTAATATAGATGTATAGATTACCTTTATGACACAGCTCGTAATAAATCCTTCTGAGGGACCTGAAGCCAGTCTGGGGATGTTTGAAGGCCAGCTGTTGGACTGGTTGGGTGTTGCAGCCGGCTGTTGTGCACAAATTTCCTCCTTGAATGTTGCAGTTTAGCACAAAACAAGGCTGCAAGCAACATATAACGGCGCCGATTTGTTGAGCGAATTGGGACATTTTGTCCCCACTCAGCATTCATAAACATTCGCTCTCATGAGGGTTTTGCATCCAGGCTGCAGGCAATGGTAGTTTCATTACCCGTTTGAATGTTTTTACTCATTTATTTATTTATTTTTGCTATGCTGAATACGGGAGGGGGGGGGATTCGTGACACAGTGGAAGAAGAAATGGCCCGTGAGAGACGTAAAAAATGATGGTTTGGCAGTCGAACAAACGACTGAAACACAGTCACTTCCTCTCCTCTCGCAGCGATATCCGAGCAGAATATTTCAGCAAATGAGACTGTAGGATGCACTGCTGCTGTTGCTAAGCAACAAATTACTTTTCCTGTCAAAGACCACCCCCCCTCCCCCATCCACACACACACACACACACCTTTTCATAACAAAACAATCTCAGAGTTCCTCTCTATCCCCACTATTGTCTTTTCTTCCCTCCATTCCTCGCGTGTCTTCTTCAACGACCAATCAAAACGCCCCGTCCGAGTCCCGCCATCGGAGCCCGGATGAAACTCTCTTAACGCGGCGCCGTTCGCCTGAGTTCCTTCGCCGAGCACAGGCTGCGTAGCAACAAGTCAAACTGCACGTGAAGCACAAGCATTCGGTCCGATTTGGTTACACTCGCTGAAGGTGAAAACAAGGTCACAGTCCTTCTCCTAGGCCATGTGTAAAGCCTCGGCGTCCAGCGAGGCTCCATTTTGCCAGCAGTCATGGATGTGCGCGTCTCCATGACAACTGGTGGTGTAATGTGAGGTGCACCATGGAGAACAAAAAGACACCTTTGTGGACCGACGTCATCCAGCCCACTGCTACAATCACTATCACCTGTGTCATTTTTTTCTCCGTCTTCATCAACTGCAGCCGGAATACTTCCACATTTCTTTTTATTTCTATTTGTATTTTATTCCATTTGGAGACTGCACTTTCAGAAATGAACGCTTCTCTGCAATCCTGTTCACTGGGAACTAATTAAGACATGAAACTGTGTTAAAATACAACAACAACAAAATAAACTGCTCTCATGCTTCAGCTCTACGTGAGAATCGACTGGACACTCATGAAGCCAAATCTGCGAGCGGCGAAAGCCTTTGAAAAAAGCCCTGCAAAGAGATGAGGAAGAAAATAATCTTTTCTTTTTTTTTTTTTTCCTCAAACAATGTCTTCAGTGAATATCTGAATGGCTTCCCCACCTTCTTCTATGCCAGTGTTTTCCATTTCACCACCCATTAATCACTGCTATTGCTTTTGTCACCATGGAAACTGGACTTGCTGCATCTCTCGCAGGTCTGGTGGGGTTTTTCACAATAGCCAGACTGACGGCTCCCGTGGCCGCATGCAGGTCAGCGAGCCCACCGGGTGCAAAATAAGCCCCTTGCAAGACACAAAACCTTCTCTGTCTGTCTCGCTCTCACCATCACCACCACACGTTCGCCTCGGACCTGTCCGTCCCCCCCATCCCCCCCCCACCTCCCACAGTCATCATTGTAAGAGATTACATAACCACAGTTTCTGTCTGGGCATCTTAAGACAAAGATACTGTAGACTTTACAGCACGTAGCACATTCAATTCCCACTCTGCTGCTCTGTCATGAGCTTCATCACAGGCTGAGGACTTTGCAGCCCAAATACTACTACAGTACGAGCAAAGGGGGAGTTCCTCGCAGTCTAGCGCACAAAGTGTTCACTTCCCAAATGCTGCTGGTTGACAAACAGCAGCGCTGTGTGACCTGTACTGCCCTGCAGATTAGATGTGGAGCCCTTTGAGGCAGAAAAAAGGGGGGGGGGGGGGGGGGGGCAGTCCCAC
>CM022470.1:3037144-3050129 GCA_011952105.1 Coreoperca whiteheadi | reverse complement strand
TGACGGTGTGAGGGAGGGAGGTGGGGGGAGGGGAGGGGGGGGGGGGGGGGGGGGGGTGGGCGGGTACAGTTCCACACTGAGCAACAACTCGATGACAAAAACACTCCGAGATCAAGAACCCTTCTTTATCCGTCAGACTGAAGACTGCACGATTCTAAAAATACCAACAGCGGTCTGCAGGCTAGTGGATCAGCTCTGTACTTTTCACTCACTCCAATAACATTTCAATAGGATGAAAATCACAAAACACATTTCAGCGTCTTGAGAGCATTAATTCATCGCTGACAGGCATTAAATCGATATTATGGATCGAGGCCAGTCAGTCAGCGAGACAGAAACGAGTGCAAGACTCCTGGACAGCTTCTTCATTCAGACTAATGTGGTATCCAATATGCAGGGAACCCCACACGTTACTCCACCAGAACCCATAATGCGTTATGAGCTGAACTGCGAGCTTGAAGACGACGTCAACAGATGGTAGTAAAGAGATGCTGAAAAAACTGAACTTATTTCTGCCACATGGGGAGCCTCAAAAAACACTCAGAGGATGGAGATGAAGAGACATCAGAGGTGGACGGAAGCAGATGGAAGGAGAAGGAGGAGAAGAAGAAGAAGAAGAGAGGAGGATTAAGTTGGGGCTTCTTGGTACTCACAGTGATCTTAGTCTCCTTGACCTCCCTGATCTGCCTCTTGGCCGGCGAAATGGAGCCGGGGGGCTGCGGGGCGAGACAGGAGGGATCGTCAAAACTCTCCTCAGTGTCAAAGCTGGCTTCCATCATCATCCCTCTCACCTCCTCCTGCTTCTCTATTCTGGGAAAGCCTCTCTCTCTCTCTCTGTCTTTCCCTCCACGCACACGAGGCTGCCTTCAGTCTCACAAGCTACGGAGTGAGTGGCGAGGAGTCGCGCTTGCAGGGGGAGGGAGGGGAGGGGAGGGCAGGAGAGCGGGGGCGTAGCATTGGGAAGGTAGCGTTAGGGGTGAGGAGGGGGGTTGTACGGGAATCGGTGGCGGCTGTGGGAGCGTGACGGAGTCTAGCCTCTGGTTAAGCTGCTGTCACACGAGTTTTAAGGTTGAAGGCTGCGAGGAGATAAATGCTGCCTGCGAGGGGCTCTGCGCCCCCCTCCACCTCACCTCCACCCCTCACGCAACGATGTCCATGCTGAGAGAGAGAGAGGGGGAGAGAGAGAGAGAGAGAGAGAGAGAGAGAGAGAGAGACCACTGAGCCAGTTCATGGATGGAGAAGCTGGAGCATAAAGGCGAGGATGTGAAGAAAAATAAAAAAATAAAGGAAGAAATGGAAAAAGACAGAGAGAGTTGAGAGAGTAAGAAGAGGGGGAGGAGGGGGATTTATTTACACAATCCTTGCAACACCTCCCTCCCCAGTGAGGGGGGAGGGAGCAGCAGTGGTGGAGGCGGCGGTGGGGGTTGGTTTGATGAAAATGGTTGAATGATGATCTTTAAAAGACTAATTACGATTGGGAGGGAAACTGGAGGAGGGGGGAGGAGAGAGAGAGCGAGAGGGAGAGAGAGAGAGGGAGAGAGAGCAGGAGGGAAAACAGGCAGCCAATGAGATGCAGCCTCTCTGATTGTGTGTTTACGTGTTGGAAGAAATGTGTGTGTGTTTAAGATGGTGCTGCATGCACATCGAAGGGGTTATAAAGGTGTGCTGAGGAGGGGCTGTGTGACAACATATTGCACAAACACTGAAATGTTTGCGAGTGTGTTTATGCGTGATCAATGCGACGCCCGTGTTCAGAGTGAGTAATGTGCGTGCAAAGGCGGCGGCAGCAGCTACATCGTTTTCATCTTCCTCCTGTGACAGCGCTTCACCCGAGGCATCAAACACAAGCTGTGACGGAACACGCGATCACTGCAGCGCCACCACACAGCAGCATCCACCATGGGTCCCGCAACGCCATCGCAGCCAGGACGACCCCCACGAAAGGAGCACAACAACCACATTCTCACCTTCGCTGCACAGAACATGGCGGCGGCCCTGCCCACCGCGATCCCAGTCCAGGTTTCGTGATCCGTGGCCCCCAGCGCTCCCAGCGTGAGCTTTGACCGTCTTTGGCTGACAAGCTCTGACAAGTGGAGTCCAAATCTCAGCTGCCCATATGGCCCAACTGTCTGTCCATCTATACTCTCCTGCGTGATCATGACACGGTATGCCCTCATCTGACTAATTAGTCACGTGGGCTGGCATGTAATCCATGTTGGCCCGGGTTCATCGGCGCTGCAGGAGCGGCCCTGCTTTGAGGGGACGGAGCAGCTTTATACCGGGAAAACACTGATATCATATTGTGAACTGAAAAGGAGGACGCACCAAGTGTGGCTTCGATGTTCTTGCACTGAGCCCACTCGGGAACAAGAGGACGGCGATGGCGACAGCGCAGGGCGAACTGCTTAAGTCACCAAGTATTCTGTGTTCTCTCAAATTATCGTTTATTAAATACCGTGTTAAAATCCATTCCAAGTTCCCGGAGGTTGTTTTGTCTGACCAACATGTCCTATAGATATAAGACATTCAATTTACAACAATTAAGAACAGAGAAAAGCAGCAAGTCTTCAAATGTGAGAAGCTGGAATGTTCAGCTTTAGATGATCAGATCAATAGATAATCAAAGCATTCAGGAAAACAGCTTGTGTACAACCAGCCCGTTCTCACTCCCAACGCGTCATGCTTGGTCAGCAGCCGTGTGCTTCAAACTATGATGCTGTAGCTACCCCTCATCCCTCCTGGGATGGTTGGATGGGTCAGACACAGGACTTCCACCGCTGTTTGTTTCCAATGTAAAACCAATAATCAACGTTGACTTCTTTTTAACTTACGTGCGCAACTTAAGTTGCGTAACCAACTTACAAATCCTCCAAAACTGTTTACGTTCAAGTGACAGCGCCCTCCAGTGGCTGTAGTAATTCTAACGGGACAAAAGGAGAAAGTCGGGTGACGTCAAAATAGAGCAACAACGTCCGCAGAGGGAGGAGGTCGGGTTGGGTGGGTCAACAAAACATCAGACTTCAACACACAGGAGTTCGCTGTTCGTTTCCCGTTTCTAGCCCACAGTTAACAGCTTGTTTGTTTTCAGAGCATCACCACGACCGTCCCGAACCTCAACCGTGTGGTTGTTGCTGTAACCATGACGACGAAGCTCCCCCTAACCTTAACAAAAATACTTATTTTAACCCAAAACGTGATCTTTCCCTTTTTTGTGCCTAAACCTAACCAAACCTTGACCAGAGCGTTGTCACATCATAGAGCAACAGGGATTTGTAGCGGCTTTGTAACACATTTTGTCGTTTAATATTGAGGACTTTTGTTGCACAATTTGTTAGATTGATTGATTGATCTGGACCTGTTTATTCATGGTGGGTTTCCTCAGAGCGACATCCGCGGACTCTGTGGGCTGACTGGTCTTTGTACGGCCGTGGCATCCATTGGCTGCGGACACACAGATAAAAGCGACAGGAGTCTCGCTTCTGTGCAGCAACTTCACCAAAATGAGCAGGTGGGAGGGTGAGCAAATGACAATTTGAGAGGCGACTCAATTACAGCGAAAAGGTCATGTTTTACTGCGATTTTGACGTGTGACATCCCAACGTTGGTGTGTCCGAGCTGTGGTTTACATTTTCAGAGCAGACAGCCGCTAATTTGTTCTCCCTCACACCAAAAACAATTTCATGCAGCTGCAGGCAATTTGAAGTCAAAATGGGCCAAACGATTCATATTTCAGGTTTGTACAGTGTACCTCTTCTTCCCAGATCCAAATACAAACACATATTGAAGGAATGCCATTAATAAGCCTTGGCCTGGGGGGTTCACAGCTGGGTGAGCAGCTCTGTAGTAGCGTCCCTGGTTTCATCCCATAGGCCCTTAATGGTCCTTCATCGCCTGTGGCCCTTTGCCCTTTGCTAAAAGGGGGCATTAAGAAATCTACGACGCTCGTTGACCCCCCAGTATAATTCATCATCCACAGGTCCCTGACACATGCGCTGTGACTGACGTGAATAATAGTCACATTTGCACAAAAGGGAGCAGGGATCCATCAGAAACAGACGTAATATTTCACCTATGAAGGCTATATAAGTTCACGTATGCGTTGTCGTCAGCTGTACGATGAAAATGGAGAAAATGTTCAGCCTATACAGGAATGTCTGATTTGCTTGTGGTCCAGTCCTAAGCAATAAAAAAAAAAATTGTTGGTGGAAATGCGCTAATTCTCTCTTTTTAGATGAGAAGACTGATACCCCTCTCATGTCTGTGGATTCAGTACAAAGGTGGAAACAGGATTGGGTTCAACTAGCTTAGCATCAGCTAGGCGGGAGATGGACAAACTGCCGTTCGCCAAGTAATATTAACAGCACGTAACTCCCACTTAAACCACAAAATGGCCGTGGCGCGTGAACATGTGTTTTTCATTTCTCTGTGTCTAAGAGTGGGACTGAACGTTTTTCTTCAACCAGCCTGTCAAGTCCCTGGTTTCCTGTCCAGAGGCCGGAGGAGACGTCCAGGCTGCTCAGATCTAAACCTGGCCTTCATTAAACTCTCTGAGGAGGATCACACTTGTCTGGTTGAATGCTGACAAACTCCCCCGCAGCCGAGAGCCTCCCCGCTTGTTTTCCCCGTCTAAGTGTGTTTAGGCCACACGCCAGCGGAAAGAAGGAAACCATCTGCTATCTGCTAAGATGTCGTTAGTGAGGAGGACGCTGGCAGCGATGAGTCATTAAGAAAATGTGGGGTTTCCTCCAGTAGCACTAACTGAGGTTGAAGATAATGTAGGACACAGCAGAGAAATGTATTACAGGGGATTTGTCAAAGGTTTTATAAAAACCTTCAGGGAAAAGTCTTAATGAGCAGATTACTGCTGCTGATGACTGATTGCCAAAAGTCTCAATCTGTCTGGCAGGACAAATTTTGAAATATTAAGACATGACATGTACCTCCCAATGGAAACAATCTTCATGGAAAGAGCAATTTACCCAATTAATACAGATATTCTAGTTATTATCAGCTCTCGCAACCTCCGAAACCTCTATAAAACCCTTTTTTCCTCCATTAACGTGTATTTTCAGTGTTTCTGCTCGTCTGCTGCCGTCGTTTTGTTTTCTACATGTTGAGGAATTGTGTCCGAAAATGGCTGGCTGAGAAGAAGAAGGCTCAGTTTTACCATATGGTGAGGAGTTGTGGCGTGCCAGCGGCCTCTGTGGGGACTCAGCTGACAGGGAGGGACGTCGCCATGTTGTTTCTGCAACGATACAAACAACAGGAAGGATGACAGAAGAAAACGGAACATCAGCTCCTTCACAGCCAAAGCTGTGCATTGATGTTTCCCTGCACAAACCTCATCTGAACTTTTGATAATGGCAGCGATGTACACACCCCAACTGTCTGACAGAACACATATCTTCTGTCTTCAAATCCCCATTTCCCTCTCATTGTTAAAGTATAATACATAATGTGTATACGCTGATTCGAGGAACGGTTTCACCTTTTTCAGTCCTACTACAACCTGCAGTGGTGGAGAAGGTATTCAATTACTTTACTAAAGTAAAACTACTAATACCACTCCGTAAAAATACCCCAAGTAAAAGTCTAATCAGGAAAATATACTTAAAGTATTAAAAGTAAAAGTGCTCAGTGCAGTAAAACTATTATATATTATCATCAGAATATTATTCCTCATGCATTCATGAAAAAGAATGATTTTACTGCTGCAACAGTTTTGCAGTTTTATTATTTTCATTATGAATCCATCTGCTGGTTATCAGTTTGTTTTGGTTTGTAAAAATTCTGAAAATAGCGAAACCTCGACATTATTAAAAATACATTCAAATAATTAAATGGAAAAGCAGCAAATCCTCACGTTGCTGGAAACGTGAAATGTTTGGCATTTTTATATTACTTGTACGTAACGAATTGAAATCCCGTCATTACATTACATCCCAGTAACACACTCCGTTTCCTCAACATTTTGGGAACCAGCTGGCTCGCGGTTCTACCGGAGTTACGTCAGTTTCGTGTGGCAGGTCCTTGATGTGTTAGCCGAACAGCTTCACTGTGAGAACACGACTGCTGGAGCGCCGCTGTGTGCAGTCATCGGGGGCTAACGCTAACGCTAAGCTAGCTGTTGATGGTCAGTAAATACGTCTAAAACCTAGGCTGACTGTTTGATAGACCAAACCAACCTTTGAAGGAGCTGGGCTGAGTAAGGGAAGTAATGTAACAAGCAATGTGACAATGATGACATTTGCTGTTAACAAATTACCAAAGTAATTAAGTACTTCTTCAGGGAGTAATTTATTCAATTTTTCAAGAAACTTGCCCAACTCTGCTCGCCATAGTAATGCCATAACCTGTGCTTTCCTGCAGTCCCCTTATTTGTAAATTCTACTCAGCATGAAATAATTGGCTAGATATGTCCTTGTTGACGTTGTCCTGCTAGCACTTAGACCTACGGACAGCCGGTCTGTTGCTCGGTTTGTCCGACAGGAAAACCTGAAAACCAAGGTCTCGAAACCACAACTCACAGACAGGGCAGATGGGTTAACCAGAGTCTACAGCCAGTACGATTTTCATTATGACCATCTGACATTTTGGCTGTCCTTTGTGTCCAGTTTTCCACTTGTAAACATGAAATATCTGAATTTAGTGGGCAGGTTGTCAGGAGATTTACCGAGCACATTCACGTTCCTCAGGGGATCAGCCTTTTCCATCTTGGACTCTCTATGAGATGTTTTCTAGCTCCAAACGCAGGTCAAAGTGTCATCTTTGCGCACAAATGATGTCAAAATCTAACGGGCCGATTACACCGAAACCTCCTTCTGTGCACATTCATGCTCCCCACGGGATGAACCTTTCTGATTTTAACCACCATACCGGTGAGACTATAAGAATAACGAGAGCTTTTCTGTTCCACTGAAACCTTTCATTTTGTGCTGCATGGAGCACATTTTGTCCTTTTATTGTGATTTTCCTTGTTTCATGCTTCTTGACAGTCCAGTTTAAGCACAGGCAATCATAAAGTTTTCCTCAAACTCTTTTAAATATCCTTGAGCAAAAGTAAAAGCTGTTTAACTTTGTTGTGCCAGCACTTCAGGTAAGGACAAGATAAACTTCATTTCCTGAAAAACACAAACAGGAATGATTCTCGTCCATCTATGAACCTTTTTTTGGGGGGGGGAATTACCCTCCTGAACAATTTGCCTCGCATGTTTTAGCTGCCTATCACACAAAGTAGTCACGAATCATTCCACTTAGTAGAGCAGGGAGTCCTTTACGCTGTGACAGCTGTGGGTGAATCGGCGGTGACGAGCTGCTTCTTCGGAAAGAAAACACCGTGAGCGTGTTGGCAGTGACAGCAAGAACTCAAAGAACAAATGTCCAAATGGGTGAGGGCCAAGAATCACGTAAATGTGTTATTAATCAACGAACACAGTCACTAAGTGTAGTTATGATTCATCGTGTGTAAGTGAAATACTGATTCAAAACTCCCTTTCTGTTACCGGACTGCGGTGTGTGCATCTTAAACACACCGATTCATGCTAATACCAAGTTTTACAGCGACACATCTGTGTCAACAACTTGTGCTTCGAACCACAATAGATAAGACAGATAAGATAGATAGATAGAAAGAAAGATGTTCCTTTTGTTATTTAAATTTGAGGCCATGACTACACCGAGATGCCCGGCTAGGGTTGTGGCCTTTAACATGAGCAACTGAAGCTGAGCACTGGCTTTTAATCGTCCTTCTTGGGTTGCCTCGGCGGCTAAGTGCGTAGGATGGGTAGCGTCGCCACATTCTCTGAATGCACAACCATAAATCATGTTTGGGCCACTGCTGCTCCAGCCCTCGCAGGATTCTGAACACAAACAATACTGAACAATTTAATTTAATTATTTGTAGAGGAAACGTCCTCTAAATTAGATGGCAAAACACCTTGTTTGTCAAAAATAGTCATTTACATTTACATTTAGCAGACGCTTTTATCCAAAGCGACTTACATATGATAATAGCTTAATTTATAAGTTACAAAGTGCTCTGCAAAGACATAAAACCAAGAAATGTCAGATAAAGGTGGAATGGAATAATTAACAGGGGCCAACCCAAAGACTGCCTTAAAGGACCAGTGTGTAGGATTTAATGGCATCTAACGGTGAAGTTGCAGATTGCAGTACCGCTCGCCTTCCAATCGAATTTTTGAAATGTTGGGCTGAGTGCAAACACTGGAGTTGTTTTCAGCGCACACACTGAACGGACTGCTAGCGGGCGGCCAGGAGGCATTCGCTGAAAGACGTGCGTCGGCTTTAGAATCGCACACGCCACCTTTAAGCTTGCTTCAGGCCGACTGTAAATCGTTCCTTTTTTTCGATCGCACCGATTGCGTGATAACAAATTGTAACAAACCATCGTCACACGCAATCAAAGTTTGTAGGCTTCGGTTCCTCCCTAGTAATTCTTTCTCATCAGTCCAAATCCCACCGTCATATTTGCAACTCCAAAGGGGATTAGGCGGGAGGATTTCGACTGATCCTCACTTGTGCACCTCCTCCATTAAAAGACACTGACTAAAAACAACAGGCGGCTTGCTAATAAACACTGGCGACACACGCACAGTCTCAGTAGCAGCTTTTCTTGTAGCCTCACATTCAAATAACAAACTGTTACAAAATAAGAAGCGACGGCTGCACCATATGGCTGCTGAATGTAAAAATAGCACTTCGGTTGCTTTTTTGCTCCTGCTCCGTGTGTGTGTGTGTGCGAGCCAAAGCGCAATCGCTGCCAGAGTTGTTGTTGATGCAGCCTTGGTCTGTCCCGTGGGAGCCTGTCCTATCCCTCTGGATTCCTTCCCAAATGAGGTGTGAAACAAACACACACACACACACACACCAAAGCAGATGTTTGTGAAAGGTCGCCTGCCTTCCAGCCTCTGTATTAACACGACTCTTCAGTCTCTTGTTAGGCAGCAGCGTATTGGGGCAGGAGACGGACAGCAGGCGTACCCCCGCCGCCTCCGAATCCGCAGATCTCACAGCTGAGATCCGGGCTGTGCCGCTCGGCCCCCGAAAGTGTCGCACGTTTTAAGATAATCGGATTAAAGTGGATGGAATCCGCGGGCCTGCGTCCAACATGAGCGGAGACCACCGAGACGCCGTGACGGGGAGGGAATGATAACGAGTCCTCATAGGTCCCTACGTTAAGGCAGTGAGAGCTGAATGCCATGATAAGCAAACTAAAAGACAAGAGGACGTGACACTCAGTTCATGTACATGGCTACTGAGTAGAAATACACGACGCCTGTGTCCACTGGAATCAACAGACTCTCAAAGGCAGAGCAACCTTGGCAACAGAAATAATATAATTGGTTGGCTTGTCAATTCATTTCCCACTGTTGTGTTTTTGCAGGGAAAACCTTCTTTGCAACATCTTTAGCTAACACTATAACTGTGAATAACTGTCAGTTAACATTTGCATAAAAAAAAAAAAAATTCTGCAGTGACTCTTACTCAGGAATTTATTAGCGTTGATTTCAAATTGAAAAAAATTGGTAGAAATCGAATGGAAAAGTCAATAATACTACAAGACGACGACGAGTCCACAGCCGTGCTAGCTGCACAGTGGTGCCTGCTCAAAATAACAACGTCACCATGCGGACGTTTAGCAGGAATAATGTTTTAATATTCACCATCTTTAAGCGTGTTAGCTAATTTGCTAATGTTTGCTAATTTGCAAAGTCCTGCACGCACTGAACTTTTCACCAGATGGTGGCGCTAGATGAAAGGTTCAAAGAAAACCAAAGTTAGTGCAATTCATCCTGAGGGGAACGTGAACGCTTGCACGAAGGTTCACTGCAACCCTTTGAATAGTTGTGGAGATATTTCGGTCTGGACCAACAGACAGGCAAGCGTTGCTATCGCCAGAGCCATGATGCCTGCAGAGCAACATTTACAACACAAACACTTGCTTTTTCTTCCTTTGTTTCTTTTCACTTCACATTAAGCCACTTTCTGACCTACGTTTCTGTGAACTGCAGTGATCAGTCCAGCACTTTACATCGATCTGCTCCTCATTATTATTATTATTATTGTTTTTCAATGAAATTTGCTAAAACCAATATATTGAGTCTTACTTATTAGAGAGCTCCACCAGTGATCACAGCGCCACAGTTACAATGTGTAACTACTTTTCTGTTTGTCTTATCTTATTTACAGATTATAGAGGAGAATACTTTGGTCCGACTCTGACGTGACGACGTGGATCTTAACCATCGTTTGACCATCGTCTCCGCTCCGCCAAGGAAGGAGGCGCGGCTCCTACCTTTACTGGAGCTGTTGACGTAATACCTCAGTCCCTCAGGTGACGTGTAGCTCCTCCACCCTGGGAGAAGGGGTCGGCTGTCAGTCTCCTGCCTGGTTGGCGCAGCAGAGCTCACGGCCGCCGGCTTCTGGCACGAACAAACACTCATTTCAGCATGAGCCTATAAACTAAGGACGTTTCCTTCCTGTGAAATATGATCATAAATGATTCAAACCTTCAACGACAGGGATATGACATGCTATGCTATTGTTGTGTTTGAGTTGCATTTTAAAGGAGGAAATCCACTGCGTATGACCCCCAAACTATTTTGTTTATTTGTAATAAACAGGATTTCCCCTATACATTTCCGTCAAGTTACAAAAGTGCTACTGATTTCTTGGGGGCCGCAGGAAGCTGTGTTGTACGAAAACAATCGGTTCTAATTAGGAAAAACTTAATTTAGTTGATTTATCCAGGACATGTTGCAGCCGAATCCACGAATGAAGAAGAAGCATCTCCTGCATTCTGGTGTAACGTCGGCTGAATGATGTGGACATTATCGAGGACGCTGACGTGTGTGAAAGTAGACCGTTTAATTCATCCTGAGCAAGGGAACATTGAGTTAAAAAAAAAAAAGTGACGCTGCTGCTTCATAAAAGAGTATATAGAATTATAAATGTAAAGGTAAGGAGCCATGACAGCCTCTGCAATAAGTGTTGTTATTGTCATCAAATCCCCATTTTGCTTTTCCGCTGCTAAATAACGGTGCTGTTCGTATGGTGAAATATTTCTCCTCTGAGTGGATAGACGATGATAAACGCTCGCGCCACCTTATCAGCAGGCCCCAGGAGCCATTTTTGTACAGGCTGCACACATTGTGTAACAGGTCACGAACGACTCGCAGGGTGCTTTACAAGGAAAAAGGCCGTTTTTTTTTTTTTTTTTCCTAGTCTGGCTGGCTGTGGCGCATGGCCCGCTCAGATCTGCCTGCTCGACTTCAGGACGGCGCACTCCGATCATCAGACATCTGAGGGGAGGTGGGCGGACGCGGTCGGACAGATATACAAATGAGGAGATTATTAGCGGGAATGATAAAGGAGTATCGTGTTCTTTTGCTCGCACGGGCAGCAGGGCGGAGTGGGTGGATAACGCCGATTGATGTGCAACATTAGAGGGACCCATTGGATCTTTTTCTCTCTTTTTCCCTTCAGTTTTCTGGGAGAGCTGCAGATTACTTCGGCCGTGTTGTGCTGCAGAGTTTCAGCTGCCGAATGAAACACTGAGGGGAAAGTTTGCTGCACAGGGAAGACATGTGACATCGCCTCATGCACTGTACGGTCATCCCATCTTTGGAATTGGATTCGTTTTGCAGATATTTGGTCACAAACCAAAGTATTGGTTAAGGCAACCAAAACTACCACGGCAAGGTCGCGGCCATCGTCAAATGATAAATAAATCAATGCCAACAACTCGCGTCAGAGGATGTAACGACAGAACTCCTCACCCTTAGTTTTCACTGCACTATATGAATGTCAAACCACTTCCTGTTATCGTTAGGACGCTATTGGACATAAACTAAATAACTGAAGCAGAAGAGTTTCATGCGATTGTAGGAGACAAACTAAAGGGTTCAGATTTGCTCCATTTCTTTCACTAGCAAGCGCAATCAAAGAATTCCTGCATCGCTACTGAATGATCCAAAGGTTTAAAGATAAACTTTTATCATGAAGTTTCTTTATCACCACCCACTGATCTGCTCGTCGTTTGATTTCACACGTCCTCTGGCTCGCAAAGGGGAAGTGCAGCCGAATGGTGTCTGAGCCTTAATGGAAACTCTTTTTTTTTTAAAAAAAAAGACACGCAGATCTGTGAGATATCCCTGCCAAATCCCACAATCCTCTGGGGCGCGGCTCTCAATGTGACCTTGAAACCAGGATCTCCACTCCGCTCGTGTTAGCTCAGCTTCCTCCGAATGGGAAGAAAGCTAACAAGACAGGCCGTGTCAGACTCCCGCTGAAAGGAGGAGGCGTCTCGCCGCCTCACTGACCGCCTTCATGAAGGCGGACAGGGAAAGAAAGAAGGCGTTGGGATCCCTTTCTACCTGGAAGGCGAGATTAATGAACCTGGACCTTCGTACGGCGGTGCAGGGGAAGAGCTGACGTTTGTATTTCTGCACCTTTTTCCACAGGGTTACATAATGTCCGACAGTTCGCAGGGGTCCACTGGGGGCGCGGTTGTTGGTTTGTTTTTAACCGTCGAAATGACACGAGACAGTCGTGCACTCAGAAAAGAACACGAGTTTAAAAAAAAAAATAGGACATCTCATTGTAAAAAATGTTTTTCATTATCATAAATCTATTTTGAAGCCAGATGTACTGTACAATCTTATATGATCAAAATGGAAAAGCTTGTGTGTGTTGTGTGTGTGTGTGTGTGTCAGTTGAGATGGCGACAAAAGCCTTTTCACACGGCTTGCTTCTGTGCCCCGAGGCAGCTGCATGAGAGATTCAAACAGCAGCAATTATAGACAGCGAGCGGAAGCCTTATAGAGCAACGTATTCTCACTCCACACAGGATGCTGATAAAAATAATAAAGTAGAGGAGCATGGGGGGGGGGGGGGGGGACAAAAAGGGGTTTCCTTTTTTACACATCAAGAGGTTAGAAAAAGAAGGGTAAGCCCCCCAAATTTT
>CM022470.1:3014213-3027496 GCA_011952105.1 Coreoperca whiteheadi | reverse complement strand
ATTCAAACGTGATCTTTACGATTTGTCTTTAGTACAACAGCATGGAGCAACTCTGCATTAATTTCACCAATGAGAAGCTGCAACAGTTTTTCAACCACCACATGTTTGTACTGGAGCAAGAGGAATACAAGAAAGAGGGAATTGACTGGGAGTTCATTGACTTTGGCATGGACTTAGCAGCTTGCATCGAGCTCATTGAAAAGGTACCGTCATTCGAAATATTAGCCCAAGTGGAATTAAGTGTTTCAACTGTGCTAATGTTATTAATAAGAACGGTTTGTTCCCTAGCCAATGGGGATCTTCTCCATCCTTGAGGAGGAGTGCATGTTCCCAAAATCAACAGACGCCTCTTTCAAGAACAAACTGTATGACCAACATCTTGGAAAGAACAACTGCTTCTTGAAGCCCAAAACGGTCAAAGGCAAGCCCGAGGCTCACTTCACTCTGATGCATTACGCCGGCACGGTGGACTACAACATCAGCGGCTGGCTGGAGAAGAACAAAGACCCGCTGAGCGAGTCCGTGGTGCAGCTTTACCAGAAGTCATCAGTAAAAATACTGGCGATGTTGTACGCAACCTTTTCTGGATCAGACGGTAAAGTTCCTTGGTCTAAACATTGTGGGTTTTCCTGATTATGTTTTATATACCTTTGGTTGTGGATGATTCTCCACCAAGCATCTGTAGTTGTCACTTTATTATCATTAATGTTTACTGTAATTTGTTCTGCATAACTGTGGAAATGTATAAAGCGGACCGAGTTGGTTTGCAAGAAGGATAGCGGGTACAGTCATGATTTGTGTTCACGTCTGCATACTCAGAAATATTGTGTACATGCAAAATGAAAATTATCTATCAAAGTGAGATACTACTATGTGGCATGAATGCAGAGGCAGCTGCAGGAGGAACCAAAAAAGGATCAAAGAAGAAGGGGGCATCTTTCCAAACTGTGTCAGCACTGTTCAGGGTGAGATGCTAATACAAGTTGCCCAAAGCATTAGTGGAAATATACTAATACTCATATAATATAATATATTGTGGTCAGAAATACATTTTCTGAACATAACATTTAAAACACTTTATGATTGTGTATCTTTCCATTGTAACAAAAACAAGAATAAAAGTTTACAGCCACGCTAGCAGCTCGTTGAGGTGGCACAGCGGCGCATTAAGCTAAAAGCTAATGACGACAAGCTGACGTGGTCACAATAACTAACACGTTGACATTTAGCAGGTACAATGTTTACGATCTTAGTTTACAATGTTAGCATGCTAACTGCTGCTAATTAGCACTAAGCGCAAAGTACAGAATATCATTAGTTTTGCATTATGAAGTATTGGACAAATTTAAGGTTTGACCTGATGATGGCGCTAGTTCAGTGGCTATCCAAAATGATTACAATTACACTTATTTACAGTTTGCGCCAAATTGCATGGGTAGCCATCCTATAATGTATGAGGTACAGTATTTTAGTCTGAAGCGAGCGGTGGAACGGCCGACGGACATCGCCACGCCTCGAAGGCTGAGGGAGACATAACTGTCCGAATCACCTTTCATGGTTAATCCATCCAACATGGTCAAATGGTTGAAAATCCTCTGAAACTGAATGGAGAAAAAAACATTTCCAGTTCCAATTTCAGAGAGAACTGAAAATGCGATTTTGTTTTCAACAAACAAGTTCTACAGTTCACATTTAAATGTTCTTACAGGAGAATCTCGGGAAGCTCATGACTAATCTGAGAACCACTCATCCTCATTTTGTGCGGTGCTTGATACCAAATGAGACCAAAACACCAGGTAGTTTTGATCATCCTCTCATTATTTACATATATATATATATATATATATATATATATCATAAACGGACATGGATACAACTAATTATTGCCTTCATCATAGGCGCTATGGAAAACCATCTGGTTATCCACCAGCTACGCTGCAACGGTGTGCTTGAGGGCATCCGGATCTGTAGGAAAGGATTTCCAAGCAGAATCCTCTACGGGGACTTCAAGCAGAGGTAAATAAAGCTTTATATTTAAATATTTCACAGTGTTTGGTCCCATATTCAGACATTTTGTTTCTCCTACAGATACAGGATTCTTAATGCCAGTGCTGTTCCAGAGGGACAGTTCATGGATAACAAAAAAGCTGCAGAGAAACTGCTGGGCTCAATCAATGTGGATCACACACAGTACAAGTTTGGACACACTAAGGTTTTTCACTTGTTACAGCACACTGGTTAAATGGTGGAGATATTAAGCATTGAATGGGCTGTACAGAAAAATAACTGCCTTTAATTTCAGGTGTTTTTTAAAGCTGGTCTGCTGGGTGCTTTGGAGGAAATGAGAGATGAGCGGTTAGCCCAGGTTGTGACGTCCACTCAGGCTCTGTGTCGTGCCTACCTCGTTCGGCTGGAGTACCAGAAGATGATGGCCAGAAAGTAAAAATGTTTACTGCTTTAAAGCTGCAACCTTACACCTTGGCATCTAGAAATCCAGAAGTCAAATGCATCTGGACCGGACCTTTGGTCCATCCAAGAGGCTTCGGCAAAGCAGGATTTTAGAAGTCATCAGTGCACACTTACATGTTCACAATGACAATGCATGCTGATGTTTAGTAGGTAAAATGTTTACCATGGTCACCATCTGATTGTAGCCTATGTCATTAAACCCCCACACATTTGCAGAAATATTACCAAGGCTATGACCTCCGTGTCAACAAGGGTAGCTACGACCCTGATGCAGTTCTGGGCTGCATCACAGTTTACTTAATAATGTACATGAGACATGTTTGCATGTTGCGATGGCTGCCTGGAAGGAAACAGAAACAGAAATGTGAAGCACTCTGGCGTGTCTCAGAAAATGTATCTCAGTAATGTCAAATGTGTAAAATTATTTTAATTGGCCTACAACGTGCCAAAACTCGCAATTGATCTTTCCCTGTCGCTTGATGAACAAGCAAAACAGCAGAAATGTATTTGGACGAGACGGAAAGACACCTGGGATGCTCCTTTCGACTGCTTCTCAGATTTGTGGCTGAGAACGACGTGTGTGTGTTTTGTGTGACAAAAGTAAAGAAAACGGCCGTACCACAGAGGCTGAAACTTGCAGAGTAAACTTATTCAAGTTTTACTTTGACAGGGAGTCAATCTACACTATCCAGTACAACTTCCGTTCTTTCATGAACGTAAAACACTGGCCGTGGATGAAGCTGTATTTTAAGCTCAAGCCTCTCCTGAAGAGCGCTGAAGCTGAGAAGGAAATGGCCCAAATGAAGGTGGATTTCACAAAGCTCAAAGAGGATCTGGGCAAATCAGAAAACCGGCGCAAGGAACTCGAAGAGAAAATGGTCTCCATCGTACAAGAGAAGAATGATCTCCTCCTCCAAGTCCAGGCGGTAAGTTATACCACAGAAAGAGAGTTAGGAGAAGGTCATTGTTATTGGTGTAGTTTTAATACTGATGCACAAACCTGAGATCAGGAGGCAGACAACCTCCAGGACGCAGAGGAGAGATGTGAAGGACTCATCAAAAGCAAGATCCATCTGGAAGCCAAGCTGAAGGAGGTGACAGAGAGACTGGAAGATGAGGAGGAGGTCAACGCTGAGCTGACCGCCAAGAAGAGAAAGCTTGAGGACGAGTCCTCTGAACTGAAGCGGGACATCGACGACTTGGAGCTCACCTTAGCCAAAGTGGAGAAGGAGAAACATGCTGTGGAAAACAAGGTAACATTACGTACACCATGCTGCTTACTGTTGCCATGTCATCATGTCGAAGGATTCATTTGCGACACAAGTTCTGAAATGAATAACGACTTTAGGTGAAAAACCTGACGGAAGAAATCATGAGCCAAGATGAAAATATCGCCAAGCTGTCGAAGGAGAAGAAAGCCCTGCAGGAGGCTCATCAGCAAACCCTGGACGACCTGCAGTCAGAGGAGGACAAAATAAACGCTCTAACCAAAGCCAAAACCAAACTAGAGCAGCAGGTAGATGAGGTGAGTTGCTCTACATGCAGGAAGGGCTGAGAGGTGTGCACTACATTGCTGTTGTTAAGATGCATGTAATTACAGTGTGCCCGATTTTAGCTGGAAGGTTCCCTGGAACAAGAGAAGAAGGTCCGTATGGATCTGGAGAGAGCCAAGAGGAAGCTGGAGGGGGATCTGAAACTTGCTCAGGAGTCCATAATGGATCTGGAGAACGAGAAGCAGCAGCTGGACGAAAAGCTAAAAAAGTAAGTTGCCTGCGAAAAAGATGGTGCACAATGAATTAATTGTAACTATCCATCTGCGCCGGCGGTCTGTATTGGCATGGCTACTGTGCTTGATCAGTTTGTCACAGCTCACCTTGATCATGCCTTTTGGAACGACCCCCCCTCCCACTTTGGTGGGAATAAACATTTTATGGCCCATTTGAGTTTGACTTTCTATTGATGATGTCTTGGTTCCTCAGGTCTCACCTGTCCTTTTATTTTTTTTTGCAATGGCAATAAAGTTCATTCAAAACAGAGCCAGCTCACTGGAAGTAACAGATTCCTCAGTGTGTCTGTATGCTTCCAAATGAGCAACATTAGGACAACAGTACTGCGTCACACTTTGCTGATGCATTTTCGGAATTTGCGATTGATTGAAATAAACAACAGGCTTCACTTCACTTCACAGGAAAGACTTTGAGTTGTCACAGCTGCAGACAAAGATGGAAGATGAACAAGCTCTTGGTGCTCAGCTACAGAAGAAAATAAAAGAGCTCCAGGTGAAGATTTCAGTCACTGGCTCGGGTTTGAGCTGATATTATGAAGCTAAATTACTTTGGTGGGTGTATTCTTCCAGGATCGCATCAATGCAATCTCTCATCTGCAGGCCCGCATTGAGGAGTTGGAGGAGGAAATCGAGGCTGAGCGCTCGTCTCGAGCCAAAGTGGAGAAGCAGAGGTCCGATCTGTCCAGGGAGCTGGAGGAGATCAGCGAGAGGCTGGAGGAGGCCGGCGGAGCCACCGCCGCTCAGGCTGAGCTGAACAAGAAGCGGGAAGCCGAGTTCCTCAAACTACGCAGAGAGCTGGAGGAGTGCTCGCTGCAGAACGAAGGCACGTCGGCTGCTCTGCGCAAGAAGCATGCGGACAGCGTGGCTGAACTGGGGGAACAGCTGGATAACATCCAGAGGGTCAGGCAGAAACTAGAGAAGGAGAAGAGTGAATTAAGGCTGGAGATGGACGACCTAGCGAGCAATATGGAAACCATGGCCAAAGCGAAGGTTGGTTATCGCACTCTTCGTGATTTGCATGTTCAGTTTCATGTGAGGACGTACCGAGCACATGTTTTTCTTTTCCAAATTTCAAGATTCATTTTGAGAAGATGTGCCGTTCGCTCGAAGATCAACTGACTGAGGTAAAAACCAAAGAGGAGGAGCATCAGAGGCTAATAAATGACCTTTCAAGTCAGAAAGCTCGGCTGCAGACAGAAAATGGTGAGGAATAGTTCATCATATCTGTGCAATCAAGCCAGCAGTCACGCACACTCACAGACTTGGCGAGTCCTAATCTGTTTTTACGCTTTTCATCCAGCCGAAATGTCTCGCCAGCTTGAAGAAAAAGAATCCTTAATGTCACAGCTAACCCGGGGAAAGCAAGCCTTTATTCAGCAGATCGAGGAGCTGAAAAGGCTTCATGAGGAGGAGGTTAAGGTAAAGTCTGACAAAACGGACAATCGCAGTGAGATGCGTTGAAGTGTTTCAGTTGAGTCTGTCATTTCCTTTGAAGGCGAAAAATGCCCTGGCGCATGGTTTGCAATCAGCTCGCCATGACTGCGAGCTGCTGAGAGAGCAGTACGAGGAGGAGCAGGAGGCCAAGGCGGAGCTGCACCGCTGCCTGTCCAAGGCCAACAGCGAGGTGGCTCAGTGGAGAACCAAATACGAGACCGATGCCATCCAACGCACCGAAGAGCTCGAGGAGGCAAAGTAAGAGGAAGCCTCCGCGCCCGCTCAAAACAGCAGATATTCTCACGAGATCTTACGATATCTGTTCTCCCCCAGGAAGAAGCTGGCGCTGCGTCTGCAGGATGCAGAAGAAGCTGTGGAGGCCGTCAACTCCAAGTGTTCCTCGCTTGAGAAGACAAAACAGCGGCTGCAAGGAGAGGTGGAGGACTTAATGATGGATGTTGAGAGGTCAAATGCTGCGGCTGCTGCCTTGGACAAGAAGCAGAGACATTTTGATAAGGTTTGGACATCGAGACTTCCTAACATGTCATGTAAATGCATGTTAATGTGATTAAATGAGATGGTAAAATAATAGTAAACTACACAGGAAGCATCATGTCGAGGAAGCAACTGAACATGGTCAATGCTAAAAGCGTGTGCTTCAAGGTACACTTTACACCTGGGCAGGAGTATTTTTGTGAAAGGCGTTGTCTAGTGGCTGGCGACAGCATGGATCACAACCCACTTTTTTACCCAAACAAAATCATCATAAATATACTATTTTATCTGTAAAATGGCCTCATTTGGCACCGGGTGTTTCCATGTGAAAAGCTTAGGGAAGCTGTGTGCTGCACTTTATTGGAGGCGGGAAATATAACCAGACATGCATTCGCCAAACAAACTCAATTCAATTTTATTCCATTTAAATAGCCCAAGATCACTAATCACAATTTGGCTCAAAGGGCTTTACAATCCGTACAACATACGACACCCTCTGTCCTTAGACCCTCGATTCGAATGAGGAAAAATTACCCAAAAAAACCCTTCTAACAGGGAAAAAAACCCAAAACCAGTTAGTCCTCAACCCTGAAGTCTTGTCTCTTGTAAAACCAAAACATACTGTTTGAAAACTCTGCAGCTAAAGCATAAACATCAAATTCTGTGCTGTAATGAGGCGAATAAGATGTAAAGCAACGATTGATGGTGGGAACCGCAGTCATAATTGGTATTTTTCCTCCAGAAAGGCCACAAGGGGCAACAATGAGCCTCTTCCACACCCGAAAACAAAGGAGGTGCATAGCGTTGAGATTCATGCTTCACTGGAAGGTTTTTTTTTACAAGAGGAACGACTTCCATGATGAGGATTAACTAAAGCATATCTGCACAACCTGCAGCAACGTGCAAGGTGAACATTTTATTGCAAATGAAAAATGCTGTACTCTAAAGCCCAAGCCCGAAACCAATTTAATTTGAACAAAAAGCCGTCAAAACCATGAAATAACAAGGACATGGACCATCACTGGTACTCCTGCCCGACAAATTCAGTGCAGCGTCTCAAGCAAAACTTTCAGAGCATTTCACTGTCTCTGTTTTAGCCTTATTTTAGTATTATTATCTCTTTTTAGTATCATCCACTGCCTGGTTTGATATTGCTTTGCTACTATTTATGTTGCCTTGGTGGCCAACCTCAATGGGACTTAACTTGTTAAATAAAGGTGTAAAAAATTAGGATAATCTGGGGGCTGCAATTCAAATTCATGATAATATTTAAGAGGAACATTTATTCCAACACTATCAGATCAGACTGATCTTTTCTGTTGGACATAAAGCACATGTTTAACCAGGCTTCGTCCAGCTGTCAGACTTCCAAAGACGTGATTGTAGTTTGTTTTAATTTGTTTGTAAGTTTGTAATATGCCTTCCGGTAGGTTGTGGCTGATTGGAAGCAGAAATATGAGGAAGGTCAGGCAGAGCTGGAGTCAGCTATAAAGGAGGTGCGTTGTTTGGGCACTGAGAACTTCAAGATGAAGAATGCCTTTGAAGAATGCCTGGAACAGCTGGAGACGCTCAAACGGGAAAATAAAAACCTGCAACGTATGTCAGCGCCCTCCTTTGCATTTAATGCTGCACACAGCCGGTTTTTACTGCAGAGAAATGATAGAAACATATCACATTTCCTTTTTCAGAGGAAATAATGGATCTGACTGAGCAGTTAGGAGAGACGGGAAAAACCATCCACGAGCTTGAGAAATCCAAGAAACAGGCCGAACAGGAGAAGTTGGAGGCCCAGACTTCTCTGGAGGAGGCAGAGGTAGGTAGAAGAAAAATCGAAATCCGATAGATTTTAACATCTCTGGTGAATATGGCTGCGCTTCGCATCTGTCCTCAGGCCTCATTGGAGCACGAAGAATCCAAGATCCTGCGCGTCCAGCTGGAGCTGAACCAGGTGAAGTCTGAGGTGGACAAGAAGATCGCTGAGAAGGACGAAGAGGTCGACCAGCTGAAGAGGAACAGCCAGCGAGTCATTGACACGATGCAAAGCAATTTGGACGTCGAAGTCCGGAGCAGGAACGACGCCCTGAGGGTGAAGAAAAAGATGGAGGGGGACCTCAACGAGATGGAGATCCAGCTGAGCCACGCTAACCGGCAGGCGGCCGAGTCCCAGAAACAACTGAGGAACATACAAGTTCAGCTGAAGGTGGGGACACAAAAAAAGAGGAACACGTAAAGACCGAGGGATGTTTGTGTTGCTGACACTGTTTCCGTTCCACCGTACAGGAAGTTCAGGTCCACCTCGACGACGCTCTGCGAAGCAACGAGGACATGAAAGAGCAGGTGGCCATGACCGAGCGCAGAAGTAACCTCATCCAGGCTGAAATGGAGGAGATCAGGGCGGCTCTGGAGCAGACCGAGAGGAGCCGCAAGCTGGCAGAGCAGGAACTGCTGGACGCCAGCGAGAGGGTGCAGCTGCTTCACGCACAGGTTCCGATCTACCTGCGTTTTATCATCACAGACCTTCCTCTTTCGACTAAAGATTAAAAGCAATATTCGTATATATTTTGGCTCGCTCTCATCGCACTCTAATCCGCTGTACACCGCCCTGTTTTTCGACCGGACCAGGCAGCTGCTCTGATGAACCCACCGTACCACTACCTGCTCAGCACCAAGCAGCAGACAGACACAGTCAGAGACCAGCTAGTGAACATAGTGGAGCATTTAGCAGCTAAAGAGCCAGATATTTCCCTCAGGAGCTGCTGGAGACCAAAAACAGAGTGAATACCGAAATTATTCAGGTGGCTAGAAACCCGACTCCAAATGAATGCTAATGTTGCGCCACATATGCTGGTTTTATTAAATAGGCAATTTTTTTACTAGATAATATGTCAGTGTTTCGTTCACAGCTTGTTTCTGCTGCCCCCAAGTGGCCAACAAATCAGGTATTGCAGGTTTAAGCCAGAAAACATGAACCTAAATTTAATCAGAGCCTGATTTTGCTGGATATACTACAAATTATTTAGCTACATTTCCAGAACAAACAACTTCTTTTCCAGTTAAAAAGACCCCCAACATATATTTGCGTACAGGTATATATAACATATAGGTGCATTCACTCAGATATGTGTACGTGTCCAGATTGGGAGTGAAGAAGAGAACTGTAAATTATCTCTTGCACAGCCGACTTGAAATGACTCAAACCAATTCACGGCCTTTCTTGTAAAATTGTACCAAGGTATCACGATTTATTTGGCATTGTTATAGTGCTCTTATATAAAACAACATTTGTTGTATGCTGAGGTCGTATTTCAGCAGTATGTTGTCATGTAATAACATTTCTTACAGAATACCAGCCTGCTCAACAGTCGGAAGAAGTTGGAGGCTGACCTTTCTCATATTCAGTGTGAGATGGATGACGGTGTTCAAGCAGCCAGGAATGCTGAAGAGAAAGCCAAGAAGGCCATCACTGATGTAAGTGTGTGTGTGTGTGTGTGTGTGTGCGCGGTTTGTAATTCTCACCTGCCCAAACAGCAATCCAGTCCCTATTTTACTGCCTTTTTCAGGCTGCCATGATGGCTGAGGAGCTGAAGAAGGAGCAGGACACGAGCGCTCACCTGGAGAGGATGAAGAAGAACCTGGAGGTGACGGTGAAAGACCTGCAGCAGCGTCTCGACGAGGCAGAGAACCTGGCCATGAAGGGCGGAAAGAAGCAACTCCAAAAACTGGAAGCAAGGGTAACGTATTGTGCTTGAATCACCAAGAAATCCCGCTGGATTAACTCATCGTTTGACATGTTTTTTTGGTTCGGTAGAATTGTTACTTTATCCGACCATATATTTGCCACCGCTGCTCTAATGTTGGTGGTGAGACTATTGACGTTCCCTGCATCTCTTTCAAGAATAATACTGCTGTTTTGCAGGTGCGAGAGCTGGAGAACGAGCTTGAAGCCGAACAAAGACACGGATCAGATGTTGTGAAAGGGGTTCGCAAACTTGAGCGCAGGATTAAGGAGCTCACCTATCAGGTAAACTCGTACAACACCTTGTTCCTCTTCATACAAACGTTGGGTGACGCTTTAGTGGTTAACAGTGGTGGAAGAAGTATTGAGATCCTTTGCTAAGTAAGTAAAAATATCAATAGCACGCTGTTAAAATACTCCCCTACAGGTAAAAGTCCTGCATTCAAAACCTTACTTCAGTGAAAGTATTATCAGCAAAATGTACTAAAGTATCAAAAGCAAAAGTACTCATAGTGCAGTAAAATGTTCCCTGTCAGTGTTTTCCTGTTATATCTGATGTTTCTGGATTCATTTTACTGCTGCATTAATGTGCATGTTGCATTTTACCCCCGTAAATGTTGAAGGTTCAACTACTTCATATACTGTTGGGTAGTTTAATCTACAGCAATGCATCATGGTCTATAAGATCATTGTGTTAGCAGAGTCGCTGTCCTGTGAGAACCACGTATCTCTAAAAAGTCAACTTAACCAGCCCTATTTTCAGCTTTGTGATGATGTGTTTTCCAGCTGATCCGAGGGGGGTTTTGAATAGTTTATTTAGCTGAAGAAGTGGGAGATTATTCTCACCCCATAAAGGAAACACTTCATGTTAAAGGTCCAGTATGTAGGATTTAGTGGCATCTAGCTCTCCAAAACGCAAAAGGCCCTACTTGGCCCTGTTTGGTTTGTCCTTTCTGGGCTACCGTAGAAACATGGCAGTGCAACATGGCGGCCTCCGTGGAAGGGGACCTGCTCCATATGTAGAAAAAAACCCGGCTCATTCTAAAGTAATGGAAACACATTGAGATACGTCGTTTTCACTGGACAGGAAGGGGATGAAAAATTTAAATCTGAAAGGTAACTAAAGCTGTCTAAAAACTACCATATTTACCTCTGAGATGTGGTGGAGTAGACGTATAAAGCAGCATAAAATGGAAATACTGAAGCAAAGTACAAGTAGCCAGTATTGAGTAAATGTACTTCGTTACGTTGCACCACTGGTGGTCATCAGTTGTAAAGTATTTTGCTTCCTGTTACTGACCATCAGTCTGATGAGGACAAGAAAAACATGCTGAGGCTGCAGGAGCTGGTGGACAAATTACAGCTGAAGGTCAAAGTGTACAAGAGGCAGGCTGAAGAAGCGGTGAGTGACTTGTGCTGTCATCCCCGAGATTGAAACCTTGCTCAACGCCACGTTTGGAGACGTTTTATCGATCCGTTCTTTGGTTTCGGACAGGAGGAGCAAGCCAACACTCATCTGACTAAGCTGAGGAAGGTGCAGCACGAGCTGGAGGAGGCTGAAGAGCGCGCCGACGTCGCTGAGTCCCAGATCAATAAGATGAAAGTCAAGAGTCGTGACATGGGCAAGGTGAGTCGGTCAGCCTCCGGCCACATACTGTGTCTTATTAATACTGATAACCATTAATGTCTCTCTCGTTTTCCTCATTTATCAGGCAAAAGACAGCGGGGAGTAGTCTTTGGCTGCCATGAAGACGACACAGTCGGCTGTGTCTGCGAAGCCGAGCTAGTGTTAGCAGAATACGTGCTTACTTCTTAATTTAAAGCCATTATGTGTGTAATTGCATGTGATCACGGCGTCTTTGGAATGATTTTGATGGCCTGAGTTTTTGTTTGTAGAAAAATAAAACGGACATAGAGCGTGTCGTTAGCACAGGTCTCAGCACGAGCAAGTCTGCCACAGTGGTCGGCCAATTTCAACCACATTTCCAGAAATGCAAGTGAATGCGTTCATCCGTCCTCTGCTCGTACGGTAAAGTATGTGAATATTAGGCGTTGGTGCGCTGAGATCAACACGGCGGTGGAGCCAATTCTCCAGCCGGGTGACATTAAACCATGGCAGAGGAAGAGGACCCGGCGAGATGGTGGGGTTTAAAGCGCCACCCAGTCAAACCTCAAACGAAGGAATGCGCCGTGGAAAACACGACGGAATTATGACATTTCCGTTTGTTTCATGTATTGATGTGAGGAAGGTTGCATCCTCCTCATCGCGCCGCACAGTTCTGAGGTGTTTGTATCTTCAGCGGAAGTCACGTGCTTCACGTACGCCCTCGTTATTCACTTTCAGCGCATTTTGTTCTTGTCGATACACCAACTTTTCTCAGCCAAGTGTAAAAACTTTCCTGCATTTCCGCTCAGTTTTTTTTTTTTTTTTTTAATGCGCAAACTGAAAATGCGTATAAAACTGGTGAATGGGAACACGCTTAGTGTCTTTTTTCAATACCTCCACTGGAGGGCGCCAAAGCAGGACATTTTCACATTCTCCACAGAGTGGCTTTAAATATGGAGTGGTGCAAAATGATGATGATGATGATTAGCACCAGGAACTGTTTGCATTGTGGTAGTCGATGTATGTTCATGTTGCCTTCATCTCAATAAAATCTCCAAAAATCCAACTCCTTGATTTATTGTATTAATCTTGACAGGAATATTTCCATTATTATTGCTTATTTATTTATTTATTGTTGTATATAGAAGGGAAGCACAGATCTAGATTCTCTTTAGGGATCAAACACAAGACAAATTACCATTGATTTTACAAACGTTTATTACTGTTTTGAAACTGAAAGCAACAGCAAAGACAAGAAACTAAACTGTGGCAGTGAAAGCAACTACAGAAATGGGGAACAAGGATGAATTCGACCCGAATAACCGAATGGCTTCTGTGGCGATATGAATATTAAATAAAAATGGCAAGAATTTAAGAATATGGAACATGCGAGGACAGTGTAAGCTGAATTAATGTGGGTTTTAAAGACCTCAAGACCAGGAAATGTAGTAGGATTCATTCATCACCGTATCTTATCCGTTGTTCGTTGGGCTTCAACGTTTCATTTTCCCAAACGAAAGTTCCAAATAACCAGTTTACCGCAAGCGACTGCGATACAGTGAACCTGGGGCTTTTGTGGCCCCTGAGGTTCTAGGGCCCTCAGGCAGCTGCACAGATGGTAAACGAGCCTTGCTAAAACGTAAAGCATAATTAATACATTTAGCAGACGCTTTTATGTGACTTACATACGAGAACATTCACAAACCGAAGGCGCGACTTCGGGAGCATTTTTGGGGTTCAGTATCTTGCTCAAGGTT